>CM048744.1:391446658-392046658 GCA_026315105.1 Locusta migratoria
CGGAAAGCTACATGTAAATTTGACGTTGATGGAAAAAGTCGCACTGGCATGTTGTTTGGTCCACTTTAGATTTTCCTGTAGTTTTATGATTTTCAGAAAACATTCCTGACAAAAATAATGAAAATGTAAATAGCCTGATAAAAAATTATGGATGATATGATTACAACACTACTATTGTGATAATATCCATGCACTCAACATGTAATATTCTTTTTGACTAACAAAATTATTTTATATTTGACTTTAGCTTTGACAAACATACACTTCCTCAGAACTTTTAGCTCTTCATTATTTTAATCTTTCTCCCATATTTTCATAATCTTTTTCCATTAAAATACTATCACCTGTCTTGCCGTGATAATTTATCCTCTTTTTCAAGTTTATTTTCTTTGGACTGGTTTACGTACAATCAAGTGACCGTGTCAAATCGCAGTTATTTTTGCAAATATCTCTGAAATGGTGCGAGTTATGAAAATGCAAAACTGTTGTGAATTTACTCTCTGCAAATACTTTTATTTGATTTTCATCTGAGATGAACAGTTAAGATGTTATTTGCAATTAAATTTCCTGCTGTCAAATGACCATGACAAACGGCCTATTTTTAGTTTTACTAACCTATGTTTTGTTTGAAATATTTGAAAAAGAGAGGTTCTGGTTGCTGACGGCCAACAATTACATCTGTAAAATTTGGTAATGACTGTATGAGCGGCACGATCTAAAGAGTAGGAACATGTTACAAACAGAGAGAGTGTCAAAACGCTGTTATTTTTGCAAATATCTCAAGAACTATGTGAGATATGGAAATAAAAAAATAAACAAAGGAAAAAGGAACCATATGAGAGCAAGGTAGTAGAGAATTTTCTCCTCTATAAATTTGTTTATTCAATTTCGTGTCAGATGAACGGTTAAGCCATTATTTTTATTTAAATTTTGAGCTGCCAAAAGACGATTGCAAAGGCCCACTTTTAATGTTACTACTGTAACCTAAAGTGGGCCAAAAACGTTTGGCACTGGTGTACAAGCGAGGACAAACTATTAAATTGTTAAAGAGAATATGGAAAAAGACTTGCTTAACTTCGTAATTCAAAGCAGGTATTGTGGTTTTGCTGTTATAACAGAAATGCAAGGCTGGAAAGTAACCTTAAGTTCTAAGTGCATAGTTTCTTGAAATGACTGCCAACAAATGTGAAGGCAGTGAATCTGGTCATGGTAAAATAAGTTATTTTAAAATGTAGCGTTTGAATTCAACATCAATATTATCAACACAAATCAAGAGTTCCACCTTCTTAACCTCTCATTTCTGCTTGCGGTAGGCGTTACCAACATAAACGTCACAGTAAGAACTCGCGCGATGCACTCTTAGACTTTTATCATGAAGATTAGTTTCATTGCCCACATCAAAGGTCATACTATTTATTTAGATAACTGGTATTTGAGCCCTGTATTGCTCTTATGGCTCCATGAGAAGTGCACTATTGCCATTGACACAGTGTGCAAAAAAAGGAAATATTTGCCATCTTTACCCAAGAAATTGAAGAAAGAAAAAAAAACAGCAAATACAATTCAAGTCCTGTGGGGCACTGTTGGCGCTAAAATGGATCTACATCTACATCTGTACTCTGGAAGCCACCTCACAGTGTTTGGCGGAGGATACTTAGCGTACCATAATCACTTACTTCTATACCAGTCGGAGACAATTCGCAGAAAAAATTATCGCCTATATACATCTGCGTGGGCCCTAATCTATCTAATCTTCTCCTTGTGGATGCTTCGCGAGATATACAATATATTTCCGCAGATAAGGCGGCCTTCAGGTAAGACGAAGTACAAATTTTCATCAAAATTTTATAGTTTAAGCATATATGAACCCCCAAGTTACCATATTTACCCGAATGCAAGCCACACTTTTTTCCAGTTTTTGGGATCTAAAAATATGCCTGCGGCTTAGATTCAAAAGCAAAGCTTCAGGAAGTTTCAAAATACACTGTTAGAAGCCATCATCAGAAAGTTTTGTGAATGGTTAATTTGGATTTCACACTATGTTGCAATGTTTGCGGTCTCCTTTTGAACTTTAGTGCGTGTAGTGCTACATTGTATCCGATTGTGAAGAAGCATGTTATTTTTACACCGCGAAGTGCAAGAGAAAAGTAATTTCTTTTGCTGAAACGACATTTAATCACGCCAATGCACATATTATGCGGGTGAAAAACACGAAATTGCCCGAGAACAGAGGATAAATGATTTCAAAGGAAGCCACAATTGTTGTGTATAGCTAGGGACCTGAAAAATTCGCAAGTTGTGATAAATGCGAATTCCGGCTCAAAATGCGAAATCACATAATAAATGCTATTTTCTCACAAATTTTGTGATGCCTTCTATTGCCGCTATTTTCTGCCTATAAAACTCATTAAAAAGCAATCAGTTTTCATTCGTATAGTATCATATGACTTGGAGCGAGAGAAAAAAATGACAGGAGCGGGGCGGAGAGTGCACCCGTGCATATATAATTGAGCCTACAAGCTAGGAAGCCACGTCAACAGACGCGAGACGCGTTGGAACGGAGCTCTGTGCAAAATAAATCCTACATATGGCAACTTAGGATGCATTTGCGTCACATGGAGCCTGACACCAAAAAAGAAAAGAATTCCCGCCAGCATTCAGTTTGGCATTGGTTTTGTTTCTATTGCTTTTGTTTTTGTTATTGTTGTGTAGCGCTGCCAAATATGGATCGCAAGGCTTTGAATGCGTATTAAAGGGCTCAACAGTATGCTAGCAAGGGCTTGTATGCAAGCGATGCCAAAACAGCGTTTTGCAAATTTTTTAACTGTCGAATAGCCTGAGAAAAGAAAGACAATACTGAAGAATATATTAAATCAGAAATGCACTTTTTTCATGTGCGAGAAAATGCTGGAGCATCTAATCACAGTCAGTCATCAATTGTTGAAACAAACAGCACTAAAAGAAGAAAATTAGAAAAAGACAATTTCGCAAAAAGAACTGTTGAAGTGTTTGCAAAAGCCAACATTCCACTTGAAAAGCTTGAAAATCAAGCCATACTGTTGTGGATTAACGAAATATCTAACGAAGATCTACCATGTGTAAGGACATTGCATGAGAAATATTTGCCTAGTAAGTTATTTGGTTTTGTGACTTGACAGCATTGCGAATGTTACAAATAATAATAGTAAATCAGTCCTTAGTTTCGGTGCACTAAATTTTATCTGTAAAATATGCAATGTGTGTATTCAATGAGACTATCACCTTATTTGCAATGAATGGAAGTTCGCAGTTCAAGTAATGTGCGCAAGAAACACGTATTCCGGACATATAATTCGTGGTTCAACACTCTTCAAAATTAGTATGGTAGTTTTCACTTTTAAAATGTTTCTGCTACCAATCGCAACTTTCTTAACCTATTTATTTTTTTAATTACCCTTCAGTCAAATGCATTTTCGTGAATAAACCCACTACAAAATGTATTTCGTTACTTTTGTTACGTATATGAATTTCTGCTTTTAGTCACAATAAATTGAAGATTCATGCAGTTGCTGTTGAGAGCGGCAGGGGATGTGCCTTGCTGTGCCATTCAATTTGCCAGGCAATTAGCGCTGTGAGGAAAGCTGCGCTTATTACTTCACTTCCCACAGTGGTTATACAGAATTTCGGGAGATACAAAGAAAAATTGGTAGTGCTTGGGGACAAATGAATATTATCTTACCTGTAACCGGTACCGAATTTTCCCGACAACTAAAAAATAAAAATCCTCTTCCTTTTACACAAAAAATCATAAGTTCCACATTTTCATAGTCACTTTTTTGTGAGTACAATTACTTTTATATCTGGCACTTGCTATAAAATAACATACATCAGTATGCCTACTTAACTGGAAAATTTTCGCATTATAGTTGCATTATAGTTACTATAATATTGCAGCAAGTCACACACAGCAAACCACATTTGAGATTACACGTTACAGTCAAAAATATTATTTGTGAGACAAGGTTTAGTCTTAAATGAGTCTCTCAAAGTAAAAGAATTGACTGTTGAATATACTGAAAGTATTGTATCAATTTCTATCATTGGAAGCTTATTTAGTAGCTAATGAATAAAATTAATTTTAAAATCAGACCTACACCAATTTCACTCCACAAAATAACTTTAAGAGTAAGAGAAACTATTATGACAATCTTGTGTTTTGTGTTACATGATTTTATTTCTTTATTCCTAGAAATTGCTTTTACCACGAACATTCACTACAGCTACACCTGGCAAAAAATAAATATTCTCTGTGATGAAGCAACAGACATAATGGGACACTGCGTGTTTGTTGTTATTTTCTAACTGTCTGATGAAGCAGCAGCTGGTGCTGTGAAATTTCTAGAAGCAGCAAATGCCACAGGATATTGTAGAATAATATTAGAAACACTAAATGAGCACAAAGTGCCATATGATGCTGTTCATGTATTTGTTAGTGACAGTGCTCCGTATATGACACTCTGTCATGATACTTTAAAAGAGATTATTGTTGACCATCTGATTCATGCACACTATTCGGCACACAAACTCAGTTTAATTGGCAAATGCTTCACAGCAGTCATGTGTGAATTGAATGAAGTGGTGGCCATGCTAAAATCAGCATTCCTAACTACAAGAAAGTGAAAATGCTAATATATCCAGTTTCTCAAGGCAAATAATTATTCCAAGGAAGCTAAACAGTTTCGATTACCAGTAGTCGCTCGGTGGAACAGCTCTATTTAGAGAATTATTTCCATGACATTGTAGTGTTCTTTAAGTTCCCAGCAATGAGAGAGGCAAATAACTGTGGCGTAAATATGTCAAAAGAATCCACACACACACACACACACACACACACACACACACACACACACGGTGTTTGTGAAAGATCATGGCAGCAGCTTGTGGAGCTCTTAACTTTGCTTTAGAGCTCCAATTATCTTACAGTTCATATTCTGTAGCCAAAACTGGCCAGTCTAGAGTTAACTTTGGTAATTGTATATGAAGGACAGTTCTCAGAAGGAACAACACAGGCATTGCATGCTCTAAATACTTTAAGAGCAGGCTGAATGTATAGATGTGTTAAGCAAGGAAGCTAATTCTGCCAAAGGGCAAACTGAATTTACTGAGAAGCAAAGACCCAAATCATAAGGGATTGGAGTCTATAGCTCAGACGCTTTTTCAAGGAATGTCATTTTAAACAATCCTGATAAAGCTGTTGTAATGGAGACTGTCTTCAAATTTATTAAGACAAGCAGTGTCTAAAGGCTATGCCCACTTAAAAAAATTTTAAACAGTGGCTTAAAGAAAGTGATAGTGTCAATATCAAGAATATTTTGAGTGCCATTCACACTGAAAAAGATCATGAAATGTTTGCAAAACATTGTTTGGCTTTGTTGTGGACTCCACCTAACAATGTTGACAGTGAGCGTATTTTATCTCACTATAACACAGAAGTGACAGATAGGAGATGCAATCTCAAAGAGAGAAATGCTGAAATATGTACAATCCTTTCTTTTGAAAATTAAAGAAGAAAATCTTAAAATATGTTGTAAAATATCAGTTTTATTTCCTTCCTTAAATAGATTGATTAAATAATAGTAGTTAATAAAGCATTTATCACATAAAATGTGTGACATACTGTACATTTGTAAGAGGAAGTAACCAGATACTTATTAAATAGGCTATATACATATAATGTCTGAAAAATAGATGCTAATTTTGCTAAAAATAGATGTTAAATTTTCCGGTCCCTACGTATAGCTCTGAAATATTTTAACCCTTTCACTGCTCCATACATAAATAAACACTAATCATTTCAGTGCGACTCTGGATATATTGAGAATTTATTTTTGACAGGTGACATTGTAAAATCAAGCTGTATTGTAAATAATTAATTCTATTTCTGCTCTGTGGTGTATACTTTATCATATGTATCCTTTTCCACTCAGTAAATTAATGAAGTTCATGAAGTGAATATTTATAAAAAAAAACTACGCAAGTATTTGTTTTCGTAAATCCATCCTCCACGATAGACAACCTCAGATTTTGGTGCCTTTTTCTATGACTCAGCCATCGTCTTATCTGCAGAAAAATACGGTACATAGGAGGAAGCAATATATATTGGTTGACTCTTCATGAAACATATGTTCTTGGAACTTTGATAGAACCCATACCACAATACACTCTTGCTGCGGGTAGCACTGGAGGTTCTTAATAATCTCCATGACACTTTCACACTCACTAAATAAGCCCTTAAAGTGTGCTGCTCTCCGTTGGATCTTCTCATGTATTTTACTAATCCTACCTGGTATGGATCCCACACTGATGAGCAATAATTAAGCATTGGCCAGAAGAGAGTTTTGTAACTTACTTCCTTTGTTGATGGACTACACTTCCTGAGGATATTTCCAAAGAATCTCCGTCTGGCATCTGCCTAACCTATGAGATTTTATATCTAGTGATTTTGTTTTAAGTCATTTCTTATATCTACTCCCACATATTTTATGGAAGTAACTATTTCCAGTGTTTGTCCAGCTATTGCATAGCAAGGAATCTTTCTTTCTATGTAAACACTTTCCGGTCTGCAGAAATGATTTGAACACAAAATGTGTTCCAAAATTCTGCACCTGGCTGAAGTCAGAGATGCATCTGAGCAACGACCCTTGCAGTAAATATGAATGCCCTGCACTTTTTTTCAATCCTTAGGAATGCTTCGCTCCTCTAGAGACCTTTCGTACACCACTGCTAGGAGAGAGACAAGTTCCTTTGCATACTCTGTGTAACATCAAATTGGTATCCCATCAGGTCTAGTGGCCTTTCCCCTGCTGAGCGATTTCAATTGATGTGCTCCCTCCAATACTTATTTCAATATCTGCCATCTTGTCATTTGTGCGATGGCATAGAGTAAGAACTACAGTGCAATCTTCCTCTGTGAAACAGCTTTGGGAAAAGACATTTAATATTTCGGCCTTTTGTGTGTCATCCTCTGTTTCAACACCATTTTGGTTGCAGAGTGTCTTGATATCTGCTTTTGAAATGTTTACTGATTTGACGTAGGTCCAAAATTTCTCTTTGCTTTCATGACAGGTTGAACCAAGGTGGATCTTTCCCTTCTCTCATAACTTTACTTGGCACATTCTTATCTAACATGTATTGTACAGTGCACTCAAATTTTGATGACAGTTTCTCAACACGGTAAGTGTTAGAGACAATACTATCATGTTGAGCAGTCAAGTACTCTGAAATCTGACCCTTTTCGCTTTTACAACATAAGAATATCTTCCTACCATTTTTTGGTATTTCTACTTACAGCTGTATTTATTTATGCTCCAAGGACCTTATGATTGCTGATTTTCTGATCTACAATAACTGATTCGAAAAGTTTGCGTCTATTTGACATCAGTAGGTCTAACACGTTATCTCCACAACTTGCCTCTCTATTTAACTGCTTGAGGTAATTTTTATATACAGCACTTAGAACAATGTTGCTCGATTCTCTATCCAGTAAGTTGAAATCTTCACCTAAAACTGTAAAATGACTAAGAAATCTATGGCAAATATTTTCTAAGTTTTCCCTCAGATGTTCTGCCACTTCTGTTGCTGAGCTAGGTGGGCTATAAAAACTTCCAACGACCATGTTTGAGCCACTTTTCAAGCTGACTGTTGCCCAAATTATTTCACATGATACAATCACATTCTTTTTTGTTATAAACATGCTTCCCCCTTTCGTGTGCAACCTGCCTCTGCAGTATACATGCCATGCGTTCATTTCCATTTTCCAGTCTGAGTTTAGGAATTCATTACTATTCATATCTGGCTTGAGCCAGTTTTCCTGTCCCTAGTACTATTTGGGCATTGTGACTATTTAAAAGTTTACATAGAAGCTCCTACAGTTAGCTATTATTATATTAATATTTTCTTCTTGTTTTCTAATGTGGTGAGTGCTGCTTTGACCGGAATTATTAACCATCTTAACAGGCCTGTGGAGGGACTGCTCTAACCTAACACCCACATGTGCACCCCATAATATTCCATTACCCTTGTATCTGCTTCCTGTTTGTACTGCATACTGACCTATTCAGACAGATCCTACATTTTTCCACCCAATAACAGAGTTTGAGAAATATGCACACATCGCCACAGAATCTTCTCAGCCTGCGGTTTAAGACTTCCACTTGACGCCAAACCAGAGAACACGATCGGTTCTGGGAACAATGTTGCAAATTAATAGCTCCACTTCTACCCTACAAGCTTTAGGCTAGCTGTATTTACCAAATCAACCTGCCATCTGAAGGTGTCGAGGATGACTTTTGAACCCAGGCGGCAGGAGTCATCGATGTCTACCCGGGCAATGATTTGCAGACGACTGTACCCCTTACGCTCAATAGCTGCTGGCAAGGATGAGATCCCCAGTAAGCAAACAAGAGTGTACACTGGCAAACTTTCTCACCCTTACCACTATTACCCCTATGGGGCTCCCATCACCCACCTAACTTTGGAGCTCCCACCCTCTGTGTCAATCTGGACCTCTCAGGAGGACTGGCCACTGACACAACAGGCAAGGCAGCCCATGCTGGCTCAGAGGTATTACCAGCAGTGGATAACACATCAAACCTAATGCTGAGCATAAGGGAACAGCCTTACAGCTGGTTCCCAGTTTTGCCTTCTGCCCAGAGTTTCATGTCCCCTGCACAGTTCGTCAATCACTAGCAGGCAACTTCTGACTGGCAGGGATGTCAGAATGCCACAGTGGCATCACGCATCAAAGACATAGCAGAAGGCACCAGAGGCTCCCCAGCAATCACCTCAGGTGCCCATATGTCACTGCAGGCAAGGGCGAGAGCCTAAAAACTGTTGATCACAGCCTCCAGCTGCTTATGACATTGCCCAACTCCTCCCAAATCCATGCACAACAGGTGCAGTTCCGACCCATCTCTGTAAAGTTACTCAAAAATACAGTATATACCGAAATACCCAAGAATATAGCCCTTGAGAACAGAAACACCAATGAAATTTAGCACAAACTAGAGAATAAAGCTCTTAAAAACTGAAGCACTAATGAAATTTAAGAAACTGACCAGTAATGAAAATGAATAGAACAAAATCTGCTATGTAAATCATTATCAGTACTGTGTTTGCTTCTATATTTCGGTTTTATTGCCACCTCTGCTGAAAATGCTATTTCACACAAATAAATATTGAGAAATAGTAAGTACAGTTGCAATGCTTGCTTTTCTATGATAAGATAGGATCAACTTTCAGCTATTTTACCCCCAAAAAATGACTTATACATCTTCTCAGTCACTTCCATAGCTTGTTCTTGCAACATCCATATCAACGTGAAAGGGATCTGTTACCAAACTGTAAATGTTGTTATCACACGAGCTAGGGAAGTAGAGTATGAATTCGTCAGTCAGAAGCTGCAGATGATTTGAAATTTTATTCATAGTTATCAGTTTCATTAAAGATCTCCAAAGGGGTCTTCTTCCAAGATTCCAAATAATTTGGGAAAACAGGAATAACTGATGGTGACAATTTAACATTTCCAAAGTTGCTATTTATCAGTATATGCTGTGATTTCAAACTCAGTGAGTTCAATGAGTCAAAATATCTGACAGATAAGCCAACTTGAAAATTCAGTTTGGTTCTGAATTTCCAAAAACTGAATCACTTCATATCTCAGTTCAAATAATCTAGCTAACATCTTTCCACTGAAGAACCAATATACTTCCATATGAAACAGAAAATTTTTATGATTTGTCCCCAAATTCTTACAAATGGACATAAAAAGATGAGTATTTAATACACTGTTTTTAACATAATTCACAAATTCCATGCATACCTGTAATATGTCACTGAGTTCATTTGAAAGCATCTTAGCTGACATAGCTTGGTTTCGTATAACACAATGTACAGAAACAACACTGGGATTCTTTTCTCTGACCACTTCCCAGTATCATGTTTGAGATGTAAGCATTGACAGGATGCCATCTGTTTATATGTCAATCAGTTTTTGCCATGACAGTTCATATTCGCTAAGGAATTCAGATATCATTGTCATTATATGATTTGCTTTTGAAGAAGTCACATCTCATTTTGTATTTACTGAGTGAAAACTAACAGTTGATTATAATTTGTAACATCTGTACTCTCGTTTAACTGTTTTGCAAAAAATTCTGATACTTTCACAGCCTGCACTACCTCATTTGTAATGTCTTCTGCCACATCGTTAATCTAACATTTCACAGTGTAGTCAGAAAGTGGTATTTGAAAAAGTTTTTGTTTACTTTCTGATTCAAGAACAATATCAGCTGCTTTCAACAAACAGGGTTTGTAAAGTGTTTTTTTGACTATACATCTTTTGTTAGCCTTTTCGATGAGTAATGATAACTTATAGGAAGATGGAATTGCTTTTTCAGAAGACTGAAAAATGGGTCCAGTACTATCCAAGTGCATAAAGGGTCATTCCACATCAAGTGTCCCAGTTTAGACGAATCTCCTTGCTCCATCTTCAATTTTGATGACATTTGTACAGATGTACCTGAGAGCCTGAGATGAACGTATGCAACATTTCAGGCTCACCTGTAACTTGGTTCACGTACTAGAGCCATTTTTGAGGAGACCACTTTTACCGACACTGAAAAGTTGTGGAGAAATCTTCAAGTTTAGCATTTCACTGTTCCTAATTAAAAGAGCAAGACCCTTGGTTCCCCATATAGTGGTACAACTTTTTGTACTCTACACACTAATGATTCAGATAGAGTTCAGAAAGCAATGCATTTGGCATAATCTCAGTTCAAAGTCGGCAACAAAGCTTGTAGTGAGAAATTTGCCACATAGTTTAACATGGCATAAAAAGTTGAGAAACTGCGCTACAGACCAGGTGTTTTGTCAAACTCTTGTCTGCCTGGGTGGTTACTATATCACCAAGTTGGACCTGACTTGTGTGTTTAATTACTGTGCTACGATCCTGTGAATATGCTGAAAACTATGAATGTGTCGAAATATACCCGTGTTCAAAGTCGTGTACCTCAAAAAGGACACCTACCACATTATTTTCATTGACACCATTCAACAGAGTACATTTTGTTCTATTACACAAAAAGTATTTTCATTTTGGTGTCTCTGTGGGTAAGGTGCAAAAATTTCAAATCTTTGTAGGAGTAAAGCTTCATGATGAAAGCATATTTGAACATTTTCAGAAGAGTGTAAACTACTCCATCTAGTAAGCAGTTCTTGTTCTTCTAAGAAAAGTTCCTTTACAGCTTTCAGTCCTTTTGTAGCACTGTATGTTGTTAAATGGCATGGGGAAGTGTATTTATCTGCACAATCAGTGATTACCTCTAACATGACACAGTTGCAGTGCATGTGTTTTTAACGTACTTGATCAATTCGCTGAAATTCAGTTTCAAAGAAATTAAGCATATTAATTATTTTAGCAACGGCATTGCTGCACAGGGCTTCCTTAATCTTTGCCATCATAAAAATGATTTTGGCAATACTGTTGAGTGGAGGTTTTTTTTTTTTTTTTTTTTTTTTTTTTTTTTTTTTTTTTTTTTTTTTTTTTTTTTTTTTTTTTTTGGAACAAGCCATCGAAAATCACCATGTGATGGAATTGGGGGCACAGTTAAGCATTGACAACCAAATCGTGACACCAACTGATCCGTTTGAATATCGAAAAAAAAAAAAGTGCATGGCATTGAATTTATTTAAATTAAAAAAGACATTATTGAATATGCAAAAATCGGTCAGGAAAAACATTTTGAGGATGGATGTACAGTGTCTGGCACAAGCGATCATGGCCTTTGAAATGTGCAATTAGTGTGCAGCGGCCGTTTAGCTGAGGCAGCCACTGCCTCTAAAGTCTACACCTTGTTTTGTTTTACCCAGTCAGTCACATGTGCGGGCAGGATGCGCAACCCTGCAGCCACGAAATTGTTAAAGTGCAATAAATATCACAACCACTTAGGCAAATATACTAATATCCACTACAGGCGAAGAGTAGATACTAGAGATAGGGAGGGGAAGAGACTATTCCATAGTAGTTTACCTTCTTTCCTATTTTACTTTTGGCTGGTAACTTTTTCTTTGGTGCACAGTTGGAAAGTTCCTCCTTCCGTTTCTCCTCAGACAAGGACTCAAGATAACTTGCATACTCCAGCTTGTACTGATCTAGCATCTGCAAAGGAATACTGATTAATGTACAATATAGCCAAGAATACTGATAAGTAATTAAACATGTTCATTAGTGTGCTCTTTATCCTCAAAGGTTTTCCTTTCTTTGCATATTTTTTTTCAGAAAATGTCAAAAGATCATCCAGTAGGGTATCAGATGTATTTTTGTTTAAGTTTTTGCACAATAAATTCAAAGAATCTAACTTTTTTCTTTCTAGCAAGTTAAGTAAAGTATATTCCTTCATTATTTTATTTATATTTGTGAAACTCAGCATAAATTTTAATTTGCTGACTTTACAAATGCCCCTACTGATTTTATTATTTTATTTATTATTATTATTTTTTAAATTAAATTGACTTATTCCTACTATAATATTATTTTTTGTCTAGAGTTAAAAGTGCCTGACATGCCATGGAATTGTTAGCTCCTTTTCAGTGTGATGTTTACAGCAGTTTCCTCTATTGGGGAGATTGTAGTTATATAGGAATTGATCACGTGAATGAGACTCATCAGTGTTTCTGTAGGATATGTAGTGGAGATAGGAAGATAGCAGAACAGGAGGGTAAAATGGCTGCCTTCAGAGTAAGGTAGTTCAAGCTAGGAGAGATTGAGGCAGGTTAAGTAGTGAGAAGGGTAAGGAGAGTTGGGTTGGTTGGTTGTTTGGGATAGGGGGACCAAACTGCTACTGTTGTCAGTCCTCAGGCGGGGAGGGGAAAGTGTGAGAACAGGAAAGGAGGGGAAGAGAAAAGAAATGCAGTCCACAGAGGGAAAGAAGACAGCATTAGCTTTGGGCCCCATGCTTGCCACGCACGTACTCATGAAAGAACCATGAGCCCTTGGGGGGAGGGAGTTGGAAATGACAACAGGCAGAAAGAAGAGGTTTAAAATTTTGCAGAGAGCTTTGTGATGAACATAAAATAATAATAAGTTTGACTTGCTGGTTCAGTTAGAAAGTGATGAGCCTCAGACAGAGGTATATGTAGGATGTTCATAATACCAGGTCACAACTCTTTTTTTGAACAGAGTTTGGTCTGGGTCAAGTGACAGGATTTAATTTCATTCTGCAAAGACATTACCAAAGAAGATACTGTGGGTTAGCCAGGCAACAGATTCTGGGTATAATGTAGAACATGACCAGACAAAGATAGCATCTGCATCAAGACATACATATGTTGAGTTCGTGTCCCTTCTGACGCACAATGGCCAAAATCATTTGAACTCTTCTTTCAGGACCATTAATTTGAAGTCATAACTACTACTTGGATCAGGTGTGAGGTCACATATTGGTGTGGTTCCCATTGGTTCAGAAGGTGGGATTATACTAGGCATGGCCTAAACCTCAACAGAAAAGAGAAGGGTAAACATCTTCTTTAGCATATGTGGACAGAAACAAGTCAATTTCTAAAAGAGGTCAGGATTGAAATGAATCTTCAGTTTGTATCAGCAAACACAGATGTAGCTTAAAAATTCTCACCAATCTGCGAAATTTCATTTCCAACCAGTTCTATATAACTCAATAGGAAATGTTTAGTGTATCACAATATTCAAGGACTAAGAAGTAAAATTATAGACCTACTTATCTGTATTGATGAATTAGAGTTACCCCACCCAATTGACATAATCTGCCTCTCTGAACATCATGTGTGTTAAAACTCACATAGTTTAGACGAGCTTCTCACTTTGTAGTGGAAATGAAAGATATACAAGTTGTCACACTCATCAGGAGTTACTATAAATTTAATAAAATGGATATTAATAAATTTTATCTGGAGCAACAGAAGTAGAATTTCACAACAAATCATCCATAATACTAAGTGCATTCTTATAATTCCGACATAGGCAATCATAAATAGCGTGTGCCACAAATGTGTGTGCGACTGGTCGCCAAATGGTGGCCTTAACCATTGCAGCACCACCACAGTTCTGCGGCGATTAGGTCCATGCAGCTGGACTCATGGGCCAGTTGTGCGTTAATCTACAGTGTGATCACTTCCAAACTGTGGAGTACCACATATAACTAACTTGTGATAATGGTGCTTGTACTATTAAATGTGTTCCAAGTCACAACACATTTATTGGCGACACATAGTGTTCAGACTTCTGTGTGTTTATTCAGCCCACTCCCTATCTATGCATTCACAAACAGCTGCCACTTTCTCGGGCTTTCAACTCCCTCCATGGGGTCAGTCACCTCAGATTGGGTTGCAGACTATGGTCGATACAGTTCAGTAGCTAGTAATGTCGGCTCAGGCAGACCATTTGAACTCCATTGCATCTGTTGTTACGTCGTTGACTTCTGTCAGTGCGGTAGCGGTTGGTTCCGCTGCCCAACAGATTTCTGCTCCTTTTCTTCCCCCGTTTTCTGGGTTCAGACTCTTTTGAAGACTGGGACTCTTATGAGAAATGGTTGTGACAACACTTCCTTCCTTCTGGCATCTCTGATATGGACTTGTGCAAATCTGTTTTTCTGTCTTGGATTTCTCCCTGCATTTATAAGTTACTGTGTCAGCTTGCTCCTCTCCAAGAACCGGCAGCCTTATCCTTTGATGAAATGTGTTATTTGCTGTCTGCTTATTACCGGCCCCATAAGGAATTTTAACTTTATCAGAAAAAGCCTAATCAGTCCTATCGTGCTAGGTGGCCAAACTCCACGGACTTAATCTCCACTGTATGTTTGTTACACCTACACATCAGGAATCCTTTGCAGACAACATCGTTTGCAAGGCCTGGCGCCGGATTGCAAGGTGCATCAACATGCTCTCCAATTTGAAAACCTGACTCTTGCTGAAATTTTGAATATTGCAGTCGTTCAAGGTCTTCGTGCCACTGGGGGTCAGATTAGAGGCATGAGGTAACATCACTGCTGTTTCTCCTGCTGGTGGTCCACCAGCTGTTTCCGATATTGCTGAGGTTGCCGCGGTGTGGGAGAGCCCCACTTGCAGCTGTCGACAGGCCTGTGATACACAGTACTGACAGCCTCATGAACTTGAGTTGCTTCGTCAGGAATTTTCGTCCTTGTTTTCTGACAGATTAGGATGTGCTCCTGCTTTCACTGCACAAATCACCTGCGCCCAAATTTTTTTTGTGCCTGCCAGGTTCTGGTAGCTCTATGGGACCAAGCAAGGCCGAACTCAACCACCTGCAGGCATTACAGTTAATTAAACCTATTTTCTCTAATGAGTGGGCTACTCCTTTTGTGATTGGAAAAAAAAAAGAAAAAAATAAAAGAAAACACACACACACCACCTCGGGTTCCTTACGTTTATGTCCCCACTGAAATATAGCTCAGCAGGGCCATGATGATATACTTTTAGTATTAAACATTACTCCAGGCTAGATTCTGATGATGATTGTTTAGAAATGCATTAATAAACAAACAGCTGCACCACCATATGTGGCCTTTATATTTCTAGTGTTCTTAATAACACTGTTTAATAACTGAACTGGTCCATTGTGTATATTACATATGTAATACACACATTGTTAATTGTTTCTTTTTGGGATGGCTCAAGTAACGAATTTCCAACACAAGGTGATAGTCCTTTTCAAGGAAGAGCATCCGACATGGGGAATGCAGGGACATTTTGCCTCAGTTCTCCAGTGCAATAAGTAAAAATTAGTTTTATGAAGTTGTGTCAGTACTAAAAAGGGAAGTGTTACCTGCTGCAAAAGGGCCTAAGTGAGGATCAGTCATGACGTGTCAAATCGCGATGCCTACAAAGCGGAAAGTGTTGGAGCTTGCTGTGACACCAGAAAGACAAAACTGAAGACACAGCAGCCAGTGTGAAATTACTCGCTCAGTGTTTCTCATTATTCAATCATCCACATTGAAGTTCTAAAGACAAAGAAAGTGCAATTGTCTTACAGATGCACACCAGGCAGCTCGAGAAGTGAAGTGTGCATCTCTGATGCAGTGCAATAAGTGGAAACAAGTGTGGTTTTCTGATGAAGCATGTTTCTCTCTCCACGCTTCACTAAACCAGCAAAATGAACGAATTTGCTGTGCTGTACAAGTTAAAACAAACATTTCTGAGAAATATCTAATAGTGGAATATGATAAGCAACAGGCAACAATCATATGCTATGGTCTCTTGACATGGCGAAGCAGAATTACACTTCATTAAAGGTGACGCACAAGGTCAAGGACGTCTACCAAGATACATGAGAAAGAAGAAAAGCGTTAACCAGGTGGTGTACAGAGAGATGATGTGCAGCCAGATGTTCGAAGACATTAACACAGTTATGGGTTATCACAAATGGGTATGGCAACAAGATGGTGCAAAGACCCATATAGCAACAGATACTGCGGCATTTATACTCTGACTTCATAGAACCTAACAATTGGCCATCTAAAAGTCCAGATCTCAACGTGATGGATTATTGCATTTGGGGTACACTAGTACAGAAGGTTCAAGCACACAGGAGAGTCATCGCAAACATTGATGGCATGAAAGCTGTACTGACAGATGCCTGGAACAACGTTACACTTTAAATTATCCAGAATGCCACCAGACATTGGTTACAACATCTATGCCGCTGTGTGGAAGCAAAAGGGAATCATTTTGAGCACTTGCATTGACTATGAACATTCGAGTGACAGTGTCAGTAAAATATAAATTAATATTATTATTATGTAAAATATATATGTTATACGAAAAATATAAATTACATGTTTGTCCAACTCAAATAACAGAATCTAAACAAATTCCCTGCTTTTTTATGGAGCACCCTGCAAAATAGGAATAACTGTCACAAATATTTAAAGTCAGTCACTTTGGCCCAGAAAGATGTCCATTTTTCTTCTTTTTTTACTCTTGAAAAGTCAATAGCATAAAAAGATTCTCTCTTTACATGATAGATTGAAGGAAACATGTCAAAGCTTAAATGATATCAATTACAGCAACAAAAAATAATAATTAAAATAATATTACATAAGAATACTGCCAAAATGAAATCTACTTACATGTAATACTTGCTCTTTATATTTCTTCTTTTGGTCATTTGTCAGGCTCTTCCACATTCGAGAAACCTGAGACATGCGTTCTTTTGGTGGCACTTTTTTCATATCTGGACTGACTAGCATTAATCGTGAAAATAAACTGTAGCCAGATGTTGGTGGTTTCTCTGGCTTCCCTGCAATTCTAGATAGGAAATAAATTATTAGAGCATCTCATATGGTGAACTGAGAGAGACAAGAAATCTCAGTAATCATAGTGCCTCTCATCCAAATAACCCTATAAACCAAAGAAAGAAACACAAAACAGAGACAATAACTAAAAAAGAAAGAAAACACATTAACAGTTTCCATATATTTACACTAATGTTTTTGAAACTTACAATATTGAGAAGTGTATATATTAATAAAATGAAGAGTCACAAATTTTCAATTGCTAAGAAACAATTGATACTAACTTAGAAATAACACTATTTGGGATGTCAATAATAGAGGACAGATAAAAACTCATAAAGACACTCCCTGAGCCGCTGATAGGCACGTAAAATACAGAGGTTCCAACTTCTGAATATGGTAAATAGTAATGCGACCTTAGGGGGTAGGAAGGGCTCCAAAGAGAACAGTGAATAAGGAATCATCAAAACTGTGAAAACAGTGTGTGTGTGTGTGTGTGTGTGTGTGTGTGTGTGTGTGTGGTTGGAGGGGGGGGGGGGTAGGGCAAAACTTAATGACCATTTTTTTTTTTCCTGAGAATCGAACGTCTTAGATTTCATGATTTCCAGATTTATATACAAGAATCTCCTCAAAAAATCCACAGAAACGCAAGGTAGCATAAAATCATCAGGTTAAGGTCAAATTTTAATGTCTCCATCTACAGCTCTTTTTCTAGCATGTTACTAGGCCTAAAGAAATCATTTTTCCTATTTTTGACACATTCTTGAAAGTTCCAGCCCTGGGAGAGAGATAACGAAGTGACAGTGGAAATCTTTAAAGTTGAATTGTACACACTTCGGCACAGCGCATCACACACACGAAGTTACTGTGTTGGTAAATACTATGCAATAAAATAAAAACCAACACAACATCAACATCTGAAAATTAACGATCTAGGATATATGATGAGAGTTGTTTCTTATTGCTCAAACACTTCATGATTTTTTTTCTGTAGGGGCACAGTTACTAGTCAAGTGACATGATGCATTATCATTGGCTACTGCTAGATTCCACAATGGCACGCCTTTATAGATTCATCCCACCTGCCGTATTACACAGTTTTCGAGTTTGTGGAATTACTGTCATTACTGGTGATTTCCACAATAACATACTGGAAGATGTTGCTCATAATCAGTTTATTTTTGTCGATGACATCACATGACGGAACACTAATGCTTTTGCCGACTGGAAAAAAATGGCAACGACTTGTTATTTAAACCTGAAAATCTGGATTCGAACCTATCCAATCGTAATTTTAAACAACTTTCGTAACAATTATGATTAAATTGTAATGGTTGGAACCTCTGAAAATAGACAATCACATTTACACACTTCATCAGAAAAAGAAACACATACAATCACTCAGACATAACTCACACACCTGTCCACCATCTCTGGCCAGTTCAGTGCAAGTCATGTCTGAGTGATTGTGTGAATGAATGTGTTTCTTTTTCTGATGAAGTCCATGGCCAAAAGTGGAAATTGTGTGAATGTGATTCTCTGTTTTGTGTGTTTATCAGCAGCACAGCGAATGTCTTTATGGTGAGTTGTTATCTATCCTCTATTATTCACATTCCAATTGGATTTTCCATTGTTAATAACACTAGTTCCTACAGATCACACAACCAATGAAAGTAAATGTAGAGGGTGAGACACATTAACTGCAGCGAAGATAGGGCCTAGTGCATGAACACTTTACATGTATTTGACAGTTTGTCCAGTATGGTGCCTGACAAAGGCTGTTGTGGTACTAGTTAGTGTGACATTTCCTGAGGCACAACATGTCCAATCAGCTGGATGGCTAAAACCAATGAAAGTGTCAGTGCTGCAGACATAGTAATGGGTGTCGTGTAGCGACTGATAAAGGCCACTGAAGGTGGAAATGCTATGAGAAAGCTTGGTGGTTGCCATAGAAGCCCTAGTGGCGAAAACAATCAGACATCTCACACCTAGCCACATTGCTGCATACCTTGAAACCACTACTAGTACAAGTGACTCTACCAGGACAGTACCCTGATCTATATTGCTCAATTGAAGATCTAGATACCAAAACTACCCATGATGTAAAAAATAACAAACTGGTATCTTGTTGGTTATGAACAGATTACCAATGTTCAACTTCCACAATCCTAACACCATCCTCATGACCTAGGTCTTGAATTACCAATCCGTTCCTTTCCCATTCCTTTTTTCTTCTTTCTTTTTTTCCCTCCCTTCGCTCCACCTGAAGAAGGAACACAGTTCCTAAAGCTGTTATTTTCCTCTTTTTTTCTGAGTTTAACTATCAGCAGTACAGCAATAAGGTAAGTACTGGCCAGCCAATCTATTTCTTTTGAATAATAATTTATCATCTCTGTGGAGTGTATCCCATTTTTTAAAGATAATGACCTTGCAAGAAACATAAAAAGATTTCCTCTCAGGTATACACTCAAACTTTGATATTTCACATTTGACAGCCTTCCTTTATGTGGAGTGTGCTTGTAGCCCCAGTGACACCATCAATCCAGCTGGTTGGCCAGCTTTTTATGTAATTTCAGTAATTTTTATTGGTCAAATCCTGGCTCCAATGAGTAGACTGCCCTCTCTCCCACACCATTGACTACTCTGGCACATTTCTTGATTCTTCTGGCTGCTGACAACTCAGTGTGATGTGTTACATAAGCAAATTTCGGCATCACTTTTTTCATGGCATCTCCTGAGGGTTTCAAAGACATGCAGCATACGGCTGTTCCACTGGTACAGCTTCTAAAATCTTTCCATGCTGTGATACATCATCTTTCCATAGAGATAAGTGAAGCACACTTTAACTTTTTGAGGCATAAATCACAACAAAATCATATCACATGTGAATAGCCAGACATTAGTATCCAACTGGGAAGAATATTTCAGTAAGTGAGAAAACTGTCAGCATTAGATGCACTGTTGAACTGAATGCTGAGAAGCTTTAATCTCCTCACCCTCTCCCTCTGATCAGTTGTTCCAAATGCAATTTTCCCAAAGTGGAAACTTTTTCCTCCCTTTTCTCCATCAGGCACAAGCTGGCAGCATTTCCGTTGCTCTGCTCTACATCAAAGTCATTTCATTGTGGAATGTCTCCTGTATATATTTCAAACCCAATGCAAATTTACAGGCCTTACTTAGGATGTAACCACTATTAGTGGTTCCCTAACACAAATCTAGTGTTGTTCAAATGTTTGTTAAGCTTATGGGACTTAACTACGGGGTCATCAGTCCCTAAACTTACAAACTACTTATCTACTACCTTATACTAAGGACGGCACAAATATCCATGCCCGAGGGGGGGATTCGAACCCCCGACCGTAGTGGCCGTGCAGACCGTGACTGGAGCGTCTCAGTCCCCTCAGCTACCACGGTCGGCCACAAATCTAGGTAAAATTCTTTAATGACACAGTCCCAGAAGTAGATGCCCACATCAGGATCTTAGTCTGATGATAACGCACTTACCGTAATTCTTTCAGGCAATGTTCAGTTGCTGCTGACTTATTAGGTTGCTGCAATCTGTGTGAAGGTTTTGTAAGTTACTCATTCCTGAACTACTCACAGTCATACCAACATAACATGTAAATGCAGCAGAACCTAAACTAAAATATATGTCTACTTCGGCATTTCATGTGATAGAAAAAAACGAATACTACCAGAATGCTTTAGTATTTACTTGTTGTACAAAACACCACACATCTGATGAATAACAAAGGTATAAATAAATAAACACTAAAATTAACTGATTTACATTTACGAGTCAACACTGTATCTTAATATTATGAATTATTAAATTAATCTCATAGAAACCCCTCCTAAAGTGGTGTTCTGTTTCCCACCCAACCTCCACAACATCCTAGTCCATACCTGACACTCCCAACCCTAATCCCTTACCACATGGATCATATCCCTGTGGAAGACCACGATGCAAATCCTGTCCAATCCACCCACCGAGTACATCCTATTCCAGTCCCATCACAGGCTAATTCTACCCCATGAGAGACTGGGCCACCTGTGAAAGCAGCCTTGTGATATACCAACTCTGCTGCAATCATTGCACAGCGTTTTATATTGGTATGACGAGAAACCAGCTAGCCGCCAGAATGAATGGCCACCGGCAAACTTTGGCAAAAAAAACAAGATAGACTACCCTGTGGCACAGCAGGCAGCTAAGCACAGCACTCTCGACTTCAATGGGTGCTTCACTACACGAGCCATCTGGATCCTCCCTTCACCACCAGCTCTTCTGAACTGTGCAGTTGGGAGCTGTCCCTTCAACATATTCTACAGCCCTGCAACCATCCTGGCCTCAACATAACTTCCCATCCCTGCACCCTATGATTAAATTCCCTCCCCCCTTCTTCCCCACCCATTATATTGTATCCATGTCTTCCTTACAACTGTGTATTACAATGCACAATATCCCCTTAATTTATTACTTTTTTTCCCTATTTTTCCTAACTTTATTTTTTCCCCCTTTTTCCCAACTTTATTTTTCCTTTTTATTTTTATTTTTCCTTGTTATTCTTTTCGTTTCAAATCCCCCTATTCCCTCCCCACACTCCTTTACACTTCCCCTTAATCCTTTTGTGCCCCTTTCCTTCACTGTATTCATTGGCGCAGTTCAAATTCAAGCCTTTAAAATCCATTACGCAATTTGGAACTTTCCATCCCCACCTTTACGCAGCATCCTTCCCCCTCTACTCCCCATCTCACTCACAGTCTAGCTTATGTTACAGGAGTGGCCGGACATGATAATTGTGTGTGTGTAGTTGTCAGAGTGATTGCGTGAATGTATGCGTTTCTTTTTCTGACAAAGACCATGGCAGAAAATTTAAGTTGTGTGAATGTGATTATCTATTTTCGTGGCTGTCAGCAGCTCAGCAAGCCTCTTTACGGTGAGTTGTCACCTGTCTTCCATTATTGAAACTTCAATAAATTTTGATATATGTTAAAGAAACTATTTTGCTCAGCTTAAATTAGAAATTTAATAACATAAACTTGGATCTACTCAACATAGCAGAAATCCAGAGTAAATACAATGGACCTGAATTCTCAATCAGTTAAAAGTTGAAAATTAGACAACTAATCTGTATAAAAGAAAATTTTGCCTCATAAAATTGTATTTCCACCTCAGACGCTAACATTCATACTCAGAAAGTTTCAAAATATGTAAATTAAAAATAAAATATAAATGTATTATTTTATTAATGTCGTAGCCCAGCAATGCTGTAGGCGCCATGTAAACTTCACTTCATATTGAACAGGACTGTGTCTGACAGCGATCTGGTTAAGATGATATGTGCTGAACTTGTGTGAACTAAGAAGTCATCAATTTGTAGGTATAAATAGAGCTGAATACTAAAAGTAACAAGTGTTATGAAGAGTTATTTAAATCTGTTTAAATGTGAGAAATACAGAATATTAATATAGGATGCTACTGAAAATGGCACAATGCATATCTTACAACTAGAATATCACAGGTGACCAACGAGATCTTCAAAACAAGATAAGTGAATATAACCCTTTAGCTACCTTTTAAACATCAGGTTTGCCTATAATCAACATGCAGAATAAAGTCGGTTGTATAAGACTCAAATCTACAGTTGTTTTAAACCTGACCAAGTAATATCTAGTGTGGCTTAGCTGCCTCAACAACAATCATTGAGAGTACACACCGTTTGATTTATGTGTATTGTGTCACTTTGATCGTGAATCTGATGGTCAACAGATTTGCATAATCCTAGACCATCCTTAACACTACAAAGCAGTTCCTGCATTTTAACTGATGGGTGGAAGACACTCATCAACTGATTTTTTCAGGTAATGCACCATAAAATGGTTCCTATTCTATTTTTTCCTGGATTTACAGTTGGTCTGGAAGAAAAATTATCTGAATTTGCCTCTCCATGTAGCTGCGAACTTGCTTTAGTCTGATTAAGAAATCAAAGAAGACAACCACAATGAGCTGGCTTCAAAGGCAAGCAAAGCAATGGCTGAGGCACTGTGTGCCAAAGTAATCTAATGTCTTGGTGGTTGGAGGAGGTTTGGGAGAGGGGAGGATTAAGAGTTGTGCAACATACACCTGTGCATGGGTGTGGACTGTATTTGGAATATCAGAAAAAATGGAGTTCAAAGGAGATAAAATCGTGGTGCCAGATCCCCACTATTCAATTTGTCAAGGAGCTTATGATGGCCATGCAGTTATTTCCAATATATTGTGCTCATTCAACGTCATCCAGCCATAAACCCTGTAACTAAAAATGTTCAAATGTTTGTAGAGTCTATGGGACTTAACTACGGGGTCATCAGTCCCTAAACTTACAAACTACTTATGAACTAGCTAATCCTAAGGACGGCACAAATATCCATGGCCAAGGGGGGATTCGAACCCCCGACTGTAGTGGCCATGCAGACCGTGACTGGAGCGCCTAAGTTCCCTCGGCCACCGCAGCCGGCTAACCCTGTAACTGTTTGTCAGCAAATACATTGCTCAAAAATCAAAAGAGAAGGAAGTATACTTGGAAAAGGTCTAGATACACTGGAAGGTACCAGTTTCTTAACTACACAGTGTGGCAGGAATTATGAAGTCAGGTATTGGATATCTACATAAATACTCTGACAATCATATTGAAGTTCATGACAGAGGGTTCACTGAACTGCTTTTATGATATTTCTCTCTGTTCCATCCTCTAATCGTGTGAGGGAAAAAACTACACCTAAATCTTTCTTGTTTACTATCTGATTTCTCTAATTTTATTATGATGATGATGTGTCTCCATGTAAGTTGATGATGACAAATTGTGTTCGCATTCTGAAGAGAAATGGTGAAAGAAATTTCACAAATAAATCTCATCGCAATGAATAATGTCTTTCTTTTAATGATTTCCACCCCAACATGTGCATCATTTACATGACACTCTCTCCTGTATATCTCACTACTATAAAACGAGCTGTCTTCCTCTGAAATTTCTCTAAACCGTCCATCAGTCCCACCTGGTGTGGCTCCCTCATTGTGCAGAATACTCCAAAGTAGGACAAAGTGTAGTGCAGGCAGTTTATTTGGTATCACTGTTGCTTCTTCTAAGTGTTCTGCCATTAAAACATAGCCTTTACTTCACTTTCCCAACAATATTTTCTGTATTCTTTCCAATTTGAGTTGTCCATAATTTAGTTAAACATAGAGCCTGTAAATTTGACTAATTTATAGTGTAAATGAAGTTTACTGGATTTCTTTTAGTGCTCATATGGATGACTTCATAATTATTATTATTTAGGGTCAAATTACAAATTTTTGCGCCATGCATCTTATCTAAATCATTTTCTAGTTACTTTATTAACCGATAAATGACAGCCTCATCTGTGAACAGTCTAAGAGAGCTAATCATACTGTCTCTTAAATTATTTATAAAGATAATGAACAGTATGGATAATACTTCCATAGGAAACACCAGATACCATTTCTATTTTACTCTATGACTTTCTCTCAATTACAACGTACTGTGTTCATTCTGACAGGAAATCATGACTCCAACTGCATAACTACAATGATATTTCACAAGCACACAATTTGATTAGAAACTTTTTGTCAAAAGCCTTCCAGAAATATGGAATCAATTTGGGATCCCTTGTTGATATCACTTAATCTGAGTAAAGAGCTAGTTGTGTTTCACTAGAACAATACTTTCTGAATTCATGTCGACTATGGGTCAATAGGTCGTTCTCTCCGAGGTAGTTCATAATGTTTGAGTTATGTACTAAAATCCTGCTGCAAACTGACATCAATAATATAGGTCTGTAATTTTGCAGAGCACTCCTTTTGCATTTCTTGAATATTGGAGTGACCTGTGCAACTTTCCAGACTTTAGTTAAGGATCTTTCGCAGAGTGAGCAGTTGTATATAATAGCTAGGTATGAAGCTATTGCATCAGCATACTCTGAAAGGAACCTAACTGGTATACTATCTGGAGCAGGAGAGTTGCTTTTGTTCAATGATTTAAGTTGCTTTTATTCTCCTGAGATCTACTTCTACATTATGTATGTTGGCAGCTGTTCTTCATTCGAATAATGGGTAACTGCTTTGTCTTTTATGCTCAAGGAATTTCGGAAAGCTGTGTTTAGCAATTCTGCTTTAGCAGATCTGTCATCAGTAACATCACCGCATCACCATTGCTGTCACATAGTGAAGAACCAAAGATATTTATTTAAGATTGGATGGGTTCTTGTAAAGATAAAAGCACCAGGTGTTTGATAATAGAAGAATCAAGATACCTTGATAATTTGGCAACTTACAAAAACTATTATACAATTTTAAATGAGGTTTGAAACTTAAATAGTGGCAACTATTTATTCACAATCAATACAAAAATATTACATGTTTGCACCTGTTACTGTCCTTCAAAGTTGTCACCAGCATTGTGTAGAACCCATTGCCAGTGACGTGGAAGGCAAAGTATACCGTTAGCAGAGCCTGTTTTGTTGAAGGAGTGAATGGAATGGTCTACTGCCTGTCAAATCTCTGAAACAAATGCCATGAAGTGGTTCCTTCATCTTCAGAATCAAATCAAAGTCACAAGTCCGGGGAGTATGGTAGCTGGATGGTACAGTACTACCTAGTCCCATTGACAAAACAGAGCAGCCACAGCTTGCACCCGCCCATTGTCGTGCAAAATGATGGATGGGTTGCACAGAAAGTATTTCGCAAAGCTGGCCGCAGATGATGATCCAAAAATGAACAGTAATACTGTGCATTGACGGGCTGCTGTGGAACGTAATGTGTTTGGATAAACCATCACAGTCTTACACAAGAATCACCATACTGGGACTCTGATGCTTTTTCAACTTTTGCAGCAACCTTGATGACACTGTCGTGCTGTATGACCTCTGGCATATTCAATTTTGATCCAATTCTGTTATTCCTGTTTCGAAGACATAGTGACATGTTAGATCACTCACTCACTCCACAAGTGACTGTGTTTCCCTCAATAGTGCACACACCGGTGACATGGGACGGTCGAGTCCATTTCCTCAGAAGTAAGGTAGGTATGTTGACAATGTATGCTACCAGTGACAGTAGTAGATTCCACTGCATAGTGTCTCCACAGCAGTGTTGCCACTATTTAAGTTCCAACCCTTGTATGAGGAAAATAGAAAAATATATGAGAAGTTATAATATTTAACAATGGAAAGTCAGGTTGGAATTCAACAACATATTAAGGATTGCTTGTATGGTATAGTTTGGTATAGTTTTTGCGTTACAAACATTAGTAAAATATTAAGAGATATACATAACACAGACATTAATGTAAAAACAGCCGAATTTAACTGATTCAAAGGTGTAATGAACAACTTCATCATGAACAAATACTTACGAATATGTGTTATTTTGCAGCTTATTCTGCTGAAAGTAAGTAGAATAAAAACATAAGATGAAACATAAATTTCTATTATGGTGTGTTCTTACTATGACGAGAGTTGTTTTGACATGTATAAATTCGGTGTGTAGTCTAATGATTCATATTCGTCTGACTGCCATTACTTTAGCTTAAGAAGACAATGTCTTGAAGATTCTTGCCGTTTGTGGTTCAGTTGTAGCAACAATTGTGGAATTGGGTTCTTCTCTGTTGAAAACAGTTTGAAGGCGGCTTTTTCTGTTTTCTTGCCAGATCTGTGATGTTTTTCCTTCAGCTACAGCTGTGGTGGCTGCTTTGGTGCGTTAAATACTGTAGTTATTGTATTCGATATGCATTTCCTATGTTTCATGCTCACTGATTTTACTGGAATTGTAGTGAAGAAGCCTTAACGTTCCCGAATACAAAAGCGATGACTTTTTGCCAAAGGCAGGTCTTCTGGTGTTTCTTAGCCATTTCTTATTTTTAATAGAAAATGATATTATTCAGTAAAACCCTGTAGGTTACAAGATAATTGTATATAAACTGTCATACAATGTACCTTTTCGTACCTCATCAGGGATCTCAGTAAACCTAATAAAGACAAAGGTGGAGCTAATTTTAAATTATTACCTATTTTTATGGGACTACATACGTTCGCTAGTGTGAAAAGTCTGAAAAAATCAATATAAACGATACTATTCGCACTCATCCAATACCGTATTCAGAAATGTAGCATGCCGGCCGCTTGGATGCTGCAGTCATAGTGTATAACAAAAGTCTGCGGGAGTGTCGTGACTGTAATGTTAGACTGTGTGTGGTATGATAAACCATAGCTTATAAATTTTCTGCACCTGGAGGGGTCCCACAGCTGTTTAACACTTAGCTGCACACTTTCTTGATAATGTTGGAGATACAAGATTCTGCTGTGGATGGTAGTGGCCGTGAGGGGTGTCAAGTGTGTTGTTCTGCTGTGGTTGTTGGTGGACACAGAGCAATCAATGTGTTCATGGTGCTTTCAGCCTAAGTACAATGGTCCCAGTTAAGAAGGATCCTAAATCTCTATTAGACCAGGATGGAAAAGCAGTCTAATATTCTTAAATGAGATGGTCTTTCCAGCACAATCACCAAGTATCCAAAAATGAGTCAGCCGAGGAATAAGCATTAAACACAGAAGTTCAGTCTGTTGTCAGTAGAACGTTGGACGTCATTTTGGCTGACAAGAGACATAGCTCATCAACAGTTAAATGTGTCTGCAACTTGACCAGAACATAGCTTTTACAAAGAGGGAATGGATTGGAATTGGCTAGAGAAAATAGGCCAGAGCATTGTAACTTGCTAGGAACAGTGGCATATTGTCACTCTGTAATATTTTTTTAGCAGCAACTGCCACACACACACACACACACACACACACACACACACACACTACTATACAGTGATTGCCAACACTTCTCCACGAGGGCATATGTCGCTGAGGAATGCTATGGACATGGCTTGTATTACCTTCTCCTTCCCTCAAGACAATAATGGCAATCCACACTACATTAACAATAATATCAGTCACTAATTATGCAAACAACAACACAAAATACTGTTTGCACCAGCTGTTTCAGCATTTTGAAATCAGACAGTTGGATCATGAAAAAGTAGCATTAAAAAGTGACTAGTCATAAGATAATAGACTTACCGTTCTTTCAATGCAATCTCTTCCTTTGTAAGCACCGATTTAATAGGTGGTGGAATAAAGTCTGGATTTTCAGCAGCATAAGCTCTTATTTCTTCCTAGAGAAAAACAGAGTAAAGTTCTTTAATTTACTATAAATACAACAAAGGAAATTGAAGAAACAGTACTATAGTAGCAATGCAGTGTGAAGCTCTAACAGGAGAGATAGGAACTCAATTCTTTGCAGATTTACATCTTCTCATTCACATGGCTAACTAAAAGCTCGAGATTCCCACTCATCTCATGGCCTACCAACTAATCAATTACAAACTTATTTAATTGTAACATTTATTGAGTTGTGAAATATAGACATATTCTTATTATTGTTTTAAATTGGATCACTGCATATTACACAGTATACTAGATTCTATTATACACAAACACAGTAAATTAAGTCTTCATGGTCCTTTTTGCTAATTTTCTTACTTATCAATGAAGAGCATGTTGCTGTAGGAATGAAAATGGAAGAAAAAGCTGATGCATATATCTCAGAATCATACAAAAGAATCCATGAGCTTCTCCTCAACTGAATTTTTCAGTTACGAATTAAGTATTCTCCTTATGGATTATTTTTATTACATTCGACTCTATCTTTGACCTTGCAAGACCTACAACTAATATTAGAACTTGAGTGGGAACTGTTACATTTTGCTCTTTCTTTTGTTTCCTATTATGTAACTTGTAGTATCTCCAGTCTAAAAGGGACTAATAACTGCAATCTTGCATTTGTTTTCTATAACTCATATTCCAACCAGTGCTCACTCCAGTATCTGACAGACGGAATGGTTTGATTGTGGAATCATCATAAAGTACCATATCTTACCTTTAATTAGTCTCTCAAACATTAAAACAGAACTCTCTAATCAATAAAACCACAGGAAGAGGCATCAGACTAGAATTAATGCAATATTAAGCATAAAATCCCAATACATATAAAAAGTAGAGATAGTTTAACTTACCTGGCAAAAAAGTACAGGATCATTGATAGACACACACAAACACAAAAAGTCTAAGCTTTCACAACCGTTAGTTGCTTTATCAGAAAAAGAGGAAGGAAGGACGGGAAAGAAAGGGAAGGATATGGGTTTTAAGGGAGTGGATGAGGAGTCATTCCAATCCCGGAAGTGGAAGGACTTACCATAGGGGAAAAAGGACAGGTAAACAAACAAACACACACACCCACACACATATACAAACACACCAAGGCAGACACATGTAAAAAGCAAAGAAGTCGGACAGAGATGCCAGTGAAGGCAGAGACTCTGTTGAACAAAATTCCTTTTGCTGTCTATTCACCTTTATCTTTCTCCCCATATATATGGGGTAACAATCCAGTTCAGAAAAAGTAAAGAAAGTTTGACTTACCAGGCAAAAAGGCACTGGTTCATTGACACACATAAATAAAAACATACACATACACACGCACAAAAAACTGAGCTTTTGCAACTTAGGTTGCTTCTTCAGTAAAAGATCAGGGAAGGAGAGGGGGGAAAAGGAAAGGATTGGAATGACTCCTCACCTACTCCCTTAAAACCCACATCCTTTCCTTTTCCCCTCTCCTTCCCTGCTCTTTTACTGAAGAAACAACCTAAGGTTGCGAAAGCTCAGTTTTTTATGCATGTGTATGTGTATTTATTTATGTGTGTGTCAACAAACCGGTGCCTTTTTGCCCAGTAAGTCAAACTTTCTTTACTTTATATACATAAAGTAGATGAGGTTTACTTACCAGGTGAAAGAGCACAGGTCAGTGACAGAAACATAAATAAAACACACACACAAACACACAAATGCTAAGCTTTCGCAACCATATGTTGCTTCTTCAGACAAAGAGCAGCAAAGGAGAGAGGAAAAATAAAGGATGCGTGTTTAAAGGAGCAGGTGAGGAGTCATTCAAATACCAGGAGAGATTGGATGCAAAGATGCTGTAGAATGGTGGGCGGGAATTTAAAAACAAACTAACGAAGGTTGAGACCTGATGGCAACGGGAAGAGAGATTATGTTGAAGAGCAAGTTCCCATCTCCGGAGTTCTGAAGGGTTGGTGTCAGTGGGACCGTGTAACACAGTGCCAAAATTTTCTGCCCATGCACCAAGGCACGATTAGCCACAAGGTGATCCTCATTACCAACAAACACTGTCTGCCTGTGTCCATTCATCCGAATGGACAGTTTGCTGCTGGTCATTCCCACATAGAAAGTGTCACAGTGCAGGCATGTCAGTTGGTAAATCACATGGGTGCTGTCACAAGTGGCTCTGCCCTTAATTGCGTACACCTTCTGGGTTACAGGACTGGAATAAGTGGTGGTGGGAGGATGCATAGGGCAGGTTTTACATGGGTAGGGGCCGGGGGGTATGGAAGGTGGTTTGGGGATTTTACAGGGATGGACAAGGAGGTTATGAAGGTTAGCTGGGCGGCGGAAAGACACTCTCGGTGGAGTGGGAAGGATGCCATGAAGGATCAGTCTAATTTCCGGACAAGATTTAAGGAAGTCGTATCCTTGCTGGAGAACCACATTAAGAGTCCGCTCCAGTCCCAGAAAGAAACCGGTGACAAGAGGGGCACTTTTAGGGCCCCTCTGTGTGAAGTTCTGGGTTTGGGGGGAAGAGAAAGTGCCCCTGGCTATTTGCTTTTGTACCAGATCAGGAGGGTAGTTGCAGGATGTGAAAGCTGTCATCAGGTTATTGGTGTACTGGTTCAGAGATTCAGAACTGGAACAGACTCGTTTGCCACAAAGACCTAAGCTGTAGGAAAGGGACTGTCTGATATGGAATGGATGGCAGCTGCCATAATCGAGGTACTATTGTTTGTTGGTGGGTTTGATATGGACAAATGTGTGAAGCTGGCCATTGGATAAATGGAGGTCAACATCAAGGAAAGTGTCATGTGGTTTGGAATAGGACCAGGTGAATCTGATGGAACCAAAGGAGTTGAGGTTGGAGAGGAAATTCTGGAGTTCTTCTTCACTGTGAGTCCAGATCATGAAGATATTATCAATAAGTCTATACCAAAGTTTGGGTTGACAGGCCTGGGTATCCAAGAGGCTTCCTCTAAGCGTCCCATAAATAAGTTGGCATACGTGGGGGCCGTCCTGGTTCCCATGGCTGTTCCCTTTAGTTGTTGGTAGGTCTGGCCCTCAAAAGCGAAGAAGTTGTGGGTTAGGATGAAGCTGGCTAAGGTAATAAGGAAAGAGGTTTTAGGTAGGGTTGCGAGTGGTCGGCATGAAAGGAAATACACCATCGGAGCGAGGCCCTGTGCATGTGGGATATTTGTGTATATAGGGAAGTGGCATCAATGGTTACAAGGATGGTTTCTGGAGGTAATAGGCTGGGTAAGGGTTTCAGGCGATCGGAAAGTAGTTGGTATCTTTGATGAAGGATGGGAGATTGAAGGTGTTGGTCTATGTAGGCTGAGATTCATTCGTAACCGGCCACAATGGGGCCTTTAGGTTTGTGAATCTTGAGAAGTAGGTAGAAGGTGGGGGTGGGGGTGTAGAAGGGGTCATGAGGTTAATGGAGTCAGGTGAAAGGTTTTGTAGAGGGCCTAAGGCTTTGAGGATTCCTTGAAGCTCTGCCTGGACATCAGGAATGGGATTGCCTTGACAAACTTTATATGTGCTACTGTCTGAAAGGTGATGCAGTCCCTCAGCGACATACTCCCGCCAATCAAGTGCTAAGGTCGTGGATCCCTTGTCAGCCAGGAGAATGAGGATGGAACGGTCAGCCCTCAGATCACGGATGGCCTGGACTACTGCTATGGTGACATTGGGAGTTGGAATTAGTTTTTTAGGAAAGATTGAGAGGCAAGGCTGGAAGTGGGAAATTCCTGGAAGGTTTGAAGAGGGTGATTTTGAGGAAGAGGAGGTGAGTCTCACAGTGACGGAGTACGGAACTGTTCCAGGCAGGGTTTAATTTGAATGGTGTCTTGGGAAACTGGATCATTAGTAGTATAATTAATTTTCTTAGTGGCAAAGTGATATCTCCAGCAAAGACTACGAGTATAGGACAGTAAATTTTTAACAAGGGCTGTTCGACTGAATTTAGGAGTAGGGCTAAAGGTGAGGCCTTTGGAAAGGACAGAGGTTTCAGACTGGTAGAGAGGTTTAGAAGAGAGGTTGACTACTGAATTGGGAGGTTGTGGCTCCGGATGGAGGTTTTGGGGGGGGGGGGGGGGGCTTGGGAGTGGGAGATTAACTACTTGGGAGAGACTGGGTTTCTGTTTCTGTGTAATAAGAGGAGGTTGAGGTTTGTTGGAGAGGTTGTTGAGGGAGAGAGTATTGCCTTCTTGAGGTGGGTAACCAGCAGATTGGATAGTTCTTTTAGGTGGAGGGCAGCATGCTATTCTAATTTGTGGTTGGCCTGAAGGAGGATGTTCTGAACTGCAGGTGTGGATGTGGGAGAGGAAAGGTTGAGGATTTTGATTAAGGATAGGTGCGTTCATTGGCAGAGTTGATGTGTAGATTAAGTATTAGGCAGGTGAGGGTTGTGGATTGTTCTGTTTGGAATTGGTATAAGGCAGGATGAAAGGATGGGTTACAGCCAGAGATGGGAACTTTCAGTGTGAGGCCCTTGGGGGTGATGCCAAATGTTAGACAAGCCTGAGTAAATAAAATGTGGGAAAGTAATCTGGCTAGGGAGAAAGCATGTTTACGAAGGGAATGTAAATGAAACTTGAGGGTTTGTTGTAGGGATGTTGTGATGGAGACATAGTATGTGGATGATGGAAAAGTGAGAAATATGGGCCATGTAACAGACTGCAATGGGAAGATAGTTAAATGTGAACAGACAGCAAAAGTAATTCAGATATGAAAAAAGGAAAGGAAATAAAAAAAGTTGTAAAAGTAAGTTTGTTGTTAGCACATATTTCTCACTTTTCCATCTTCTAAATATTATGCCACCCTTACAACATCCTTACAATGACCCGATCAAGTTTTATTTACATTCTCTTCTCAAACAAGCTTTCTCCCTAACCATGTTATGTTTGCACATTTTATTTACTCAGGCTTGTCTGACATTTGGCATTACCCCCAAGGGCTTCACACTAAAAGTTCCCATCTCTGGCTGTAACCCATCCTTTCATCATGCCTTATACAGTAATACCAATATCTTTCCACTCCCACATCCACACCTGCAGTTCAGAACATCCACCTACATGCCAACCGCAAATTAGAACAGCATGCCACCCTCCACCTCAAAAAACTATCCAATCTCCTGGTTACCCACCTCCAGAAAGGCAAAACACTTTCCCTCAACAACCTCTGCAACAAACCTCAAATGCTCCTCTTATTGCACAGAAACCCAGTCTCTCCCATCTACTCAATCTCCCACATCCAGCTCCACTTCCCCCCCCCCCAACCTCAAAATGTTAATCCACACAATCCAGAACCACAACATCCCAATTCAGTAGTCAACCTCTCTACCAGTCTGAAACCTCTGTTCTATCCAAAGGCCTCACTTTTAGCTCTTCTCCCAAATTCAACCAAACAGCCCTTATCAAAGATTTACTGTCCTATACTCTTAGTCTTTCCTGGAGATGAAAAAGTTCACTGGTGTGCAGCCGGTTCCCTGTGTCAAACTGGCACAATATTTTGGCAACTAAACCTGTTGCCATCATCAGGTGCTCTGATGAACTGACTGCCTAGGAGCGGTAGCGATGCTTTTATTTCCTGCCTTCCAGTGCTGTTTCATATGCTATCTGTGCCCGATGACATCTGCTGGTGGCATCTCATTGTACCTCGCTCCCTGTGATGTCAACACCCAGCAGTGTCTGCTGGCAGTGTCAGCTTTGTAGCGCTGCCCCTAGCTGACATCAGTTTGTTAAGCGACTTTTTATTTCCTTTCTTAATTTTACTCAGTGCAGGTTTCCTGGCTTCACTAAGTGTGTAACCGCTGTCACGGTTCCCTCACTCGGGTCTCGATGGACTATTTAATTACATAGTCCCAGAAGCTGGACGTCTGGGTCAGAACTCTCGTGTTCTCGTAGTCCATGCCATGTTATTCAGAAAGAGAGTGTTTTTTGACTGTCAATTTGTTTGGATGTTGTAGTCTTGTGTGTAGCTGATGCTCATGACAGCGATCTTTGACAGTATACAACGCTGTCGTAAACACCAGCGACACACAAGGCTACAACAGCCAAACAAATCGGTAGTCGCAGAACACTATCTTTCTGAATTACATGGCATGGACTACAACAATATGAGAGTTCTGACTCAGACGTCCAACTTCTGAGACTGTATAATTAAATAGTGAGGGAACCGCAGATTAATCGCGACAGAGGCTACACACTTAATAAAGCATGGAAAGCTGCACTCAGCATAATTAAGAAAGGAAATAAAATGTTGCATAATGAACTGACATCGGCTGGGGGCGGGGCTATGGAGCAGATACTGCTGGTAGCGGACATCATAAGGAGCGAGGTACCACGAGACGCCGCCAGCAGACGTCATAGGTCGCGGACGGTGTATGAAACAGCACAGGAAGGGAGGAGATAAAAGCATCGCTACCGCTCCTAGGCAATCAGTTCATCAAAGCACCTAATGACGACAAAGGTTTGGTTGACGAAACATTGTGCCAGTTTGACACAGGGAACCGGCCGCACCCCCGTGAACTTTTTCATCTAGAATTACGCCGGGAGAGACTAAAGAATCACACTTTCCTGGAGATATTACTTTGCCACTAAGAAAAATAAGACGGGCCAACAATGGAAAAACTTTTTCGTTGAAAATGCCTTATTCTTATGTTTTTTAGGGTGGGAAATCCAAACATGATACTTAAAAAACCGTATCACCCACCATTCCTTCACATTTTACAGTTAAATGTTTTAAATTAAGCAATTTATAAAGAATTTAACAGCTTTTAAATAGTTAAAATAATTTACAAAGGAGGTGTAATGAATAGGGATGATGTTGGTAGCACTGTTGAAAAACATCTGCTGGCAAAAAAAGGCCGATTCTATTTTTGTGTTAACAGACTGTCAACCTAACCCCACTTTCCGGTTTCCTGTGCATGTGCTCAGTACAATGTCTAATCATGGTTGTAAAAACTCTGCTGACAGTTTTTGTTGTATTTGTGGTGAATCTGTGATAAAAAAGCAACAAAGAAACATTACAGACTTTGTGTAAAAGGTATATATATCATACCCTGGATCTAAACTTAGTGATCAAGATAAATCTTGGGTGCCCTTTAGATTTGCTCTTCCTATGATATGGAGGGAGCCAAGAAATCATTCTGATGATTGTTACTTTTGCAGTGTTAATATTACTGGTCATAATTCGAAAAACAAGAAGGTAATAAGCTACCCTAAACTTCCGTCTGCCATACGACCAGTAGACCATGGTGTAGATTTGCCGGTTCCCGAACCACCAGATGATTTAAATTCTATTCCAAAAGAAGTATTTTCTGTTGTATAATCTGATTTAGATGAACCTAATGATAATGAATTCCATTCTAATACAGAAAGTCTAGAGCCCAAATTGTTTACTAAGACCGACCTTACCGATTTGGTTAGGGATTTGGGCTTAATGAAAGAAAAAGCTGAATTGCTTGTCTCTAGATTAAAAGAAAAGAACTTACTGACAGTCTGAACAAGCATATACATGTATGGAAAGAGGGAGCAGCAATTTTCTAAGTTTTTTCAACAAGAGGTGATTTAGTGTGTTGCTCAGACGTTCCTGGTCTGGTGAACGAGTTTGGTATTGAACACAAAAAGGAAAACTGGAGGCTGGTTATTGATTCATCCAAAACTAGATTAAAGGCTGTTTTATTACATAATGGTAACATGTATTCATCTATACCTGTTGGAAATTCTGTACATATGAAAGAATGCTGTGAAAATCTAGAGATAGTGCTGAATAAAATAGGCCATACTGCTCATGGTTGGATGATATGTGGTGATCTAAAAAGTAACATGCATGCTCCTTGGTCAGCAAGGTGGCTTTAACAAATTTCCATGTTTCTTGTGTGATGGACAGTACAACTAGGGATCAACACTGATGCAGAGAGAACTGGCCTGTGAGGGAGTCTTTAAAACCTGGCGAGAAGAACATTCTATGCAAAAACCTTGTAGATCCAAGAAATGTACTCCTACCACCTCTACATATAAAGTTACGCCTAATGAAACAGTTTGTAAAGGCTTTGAGATGACCCATGTTTTAAGTATCTCTGCCAAATGTTTCCACACCTTTGAGAAGCTAAATTGAATGTAGGCGTATTTGTCGGACCTGACATTTGAAAACATGTTTGATGTTAACTTTGAATCTACAATGATTTTAAATGAGAAAGAAGCATGGGTATCATTCAAGCAAGTCGTTACAAAGGTTTTAGGACATGAAAAAGACCCAGAATATGTTTCTATTGTAGCTACAATGAAACAGAAGTTTAAAACTTTAGGATTTTTAATGAGGCTGAAAGTTCTCTTTTTGAACAGTCACCTTGATTACTTCCCGGACAATTTGGGAGATGTTAGGGAGGAGGAAGGAGAGCGTTTTCACCAGGACATTAAAGTAATGGAAAAATGCCACCAAGGCAACTGGAACACCAACATAATGGGTGACTACTGTTGGTCACTTCAGCAAGTGACTCATCGTAGAAAAAGCTACACAAGAAGCTTCAAAGAAAAAAGAGAAAGAAAATACAAATCAATTCCAGCTGCCAAGTGAAACCTCTATTAACACATGTCGTTGTTTTAAGTAGCTTACTGTAAATAAAAACCATGCTTGTGTTGTAACAATGTGTTGCATTAATTTCCCCGTTTACCATATATCATAAGATTTTTATATAATACATTAAAAAGCATACTGCGCAAAAACTATGTTTGATACAAAAAATTTAAGGCTAGATTTGGATTCAGCTCATAAAAATCTGTAAAGACCAACTATCAAAAAAAAAAAGTTTAAAAAAATTCATTGGCCTGTGTAATCTTACTCCTAATGATCCAGCTTCCCAAGACACCATTCAAATCGAACCCTGCCTGAAACAGTTCCGTCCTGTGACACAGCAAGACCCACCTCCTCATCTTCAAAATCACCCTCTTCAAACCTTTCAGGAATTTCTCACTTCCAACCTTGCCACTCAGTCTTTCCTGAAAAACCTTAGTCCAACTCCCAATATCACCGCAGCTGAAACCCAGACTATTCGTGATCTGAAGGCTGACCATTCCATCATCATTCTCCCGGCCGACAAGGGATTGGCGGGAGTATGTGGCTGAGGAAATGAGTCAGCTTTCGGACAATACTACATCCAAATTTAGTCAAGGCAATCCCATTCCTGATGTCCAAGCTGAGCTTCAAGGTATCCTCGATCGCCTGAAATCCTTACCCAATCTGTTACCTCTTGAAACCATCCTTGTAACCATTGACACCACTTCCTTATTGTTTTGATGGAGTATTTCCTTTCACGCCAACCACCTGCAACTACCTAACCCACAACTTCTTCACTTTTGAGAGCCAGAAGTACCAGCAACTAAAGTGAACAGCCACGGGAATCAGGATGGCCCGCTTGTATGTCAACTTATTTATGGGACACTTAGAGCAAGCCTTCTAGAATACCCAAGCCTGTCAACCCAAAGTTTGGTATAGATTCATTGATGTCAACTTTATGATCTGGACTCACAGTGAAGAACAACTCCAGAAGTTCCACTCCAACCTCAACTCCTTTGGTTCCATCTGATTAACTTGGACCTATTCCAAATACAATGCCACTATCCTCGATGTCGACCTCCATCTGTCCAACAGCCAGCTTCACACATCTGTCCACATCAAACCCACTAATAAAAAACAGTACCTCCATTATGACAGTTGACATACATTCCACATCAAACGGTCCCTTCCCTACAGCTTAGGCCTTTGTGGAAAACGATTCTGCTCTTGTCCTGAATCCCTTAACCAGTACACCAATAACTTAATAACAGCTTTCACATCCCACAGCTACCCTTTTGATCTGATACAGAAGCAAATTGCCAGGGCCACTTCCTCATACCCCCAAACCCAGAACCTTCCACAGAAGAACATCAAAAGTGCCCCTCTTGTCACCAGATACTTTCCAGGACTGGATCGGACTCTGAATATGGGTCTCCAGCAGGGATACAACTTCCTTAAATCCTGCCCGAAATGAGATCCATCCTTCATGACATCTTTCCAACTTCCGCTGCCTACCTAACCATTGTAAACTCCTAGTCCATCCCTATGAAATCCCCAAACCACCTTGCCTACCTTCTGGTTCTGACACTTGTAATCACCTCCGTTGTAAAACCAGTCCTATGTACCCTCCCGCCACCACTTATTCCAGTCCTGTAACCCGGAAGTTGTATACGATTAAGGGCAGAGCCACTTGCGATAGCACTCACGTTGTGTTGTTGCATGTTGACCCGGGTGTAAAGAGTCCTAATGGTGTCTGCAACTACACCTCATTTCCCTTTGAATACCAATTTACTGAGTATTAAACAGGGAAAACGCACCTAAGATCTGTGCGAGCAGCTAGTAAAATATTGTTGTAGCCGCTCCTTTATCTCTTGAGTAGAAATTAATAATAAAATGAGGTCCTACTCCACCAAGGCAATCATACATCTCCTCCTATTTTTTAAATAAATATGAGATTGAAAATAGTAATTAAATAATTTCACACAACACATCAGTCTTGAAATTCTTCACATTGGTTTTTTATTGGGCATTTAAAAAAATCCAAATCAAATAAATATATCTGCTTCTACAGAACTTCCAATATTGACAGATAAACAGTAATAATTGAAACAAAAGATGATACACATGAAGTTTATACATAAAACAGAGTTTATATATCATCTATTCTATGAACTCTCTCCATTTTCTCCTAGCATCCAATGAACAGTGACGAACTGCTTGTCATATCTGCAACAAAGACAGATCTTCGCAGTAGCTACTGCATTGCTAGGCTGCTTGTATGCAAATTAATGCCTTGATAAACTCAAGTCGATCCAGAAGGAAAATGTAGTTTCTTTTGTAACACTACGACATGATTTATCAACTAACATGCCTGCACTGTGAAGCTTTGTATGTGGGAATGACCAGCAACAAGAATGGACACAGGCAGACAGTGTTTGTTAGTAATGAGGATCACCCTGTGGCTAAGCATGCCTTGATGCACAGCCAGCACATCTTGGCACAGTGTTACACCATCTAGGTTATCTGGATACTTCTCACCGACACCAATCTTTAAGAACTCAGGAGATGGGAATTTGCCCTTCAGCGTATTCTCTATTTCTGTTGCCCACCTGGTCTCAACCTTGATTAATTTCAAATTCCTGTCCACCATTCAACATCTTTGCCTCTGATCTCAGTACAGAGCCTCTGCCTCGACTGGTATCTCTATCCATCTTCTTTGATTTACACACATGACTGCCTTGGTGTGTGTGTATGTGTGTGTGTGTGTGTGTGTGTGTGTGTGTGTGTGTGTGTGTTTTTTTTTACCTGTCCTCCTTGCCCTAAGCTAAGTCCTTCCACTCCCAGGATTGGAATGACTCCTCATCCACACTCTTAAAAACCACATCCTTTCGTTTTTTCCCCTCCATCCTCCCTCTTTTTCTGATGAAACAACTAACAGTTGCAGCAGGGGTAAAATATAGGGAGTGAAGGGCTGTATTCAATTTGTACAGAAACCAAACAGCAGTTACTAGCGTTGAAGAGCATGAAAGGGATGCAGTGATGGGGAGGGGAGTAACGAAGCATGTTGGGATTTATAACCATCTGTTTGCATTACTGAACCTCCCAATACCAGTGTCGCATAATAATAGGTACAAATGTAATTAGTCTATTATCATTTACTTTACCAAAACTTTTGTTATTTTTTTATTCTAACATGACTAGCTGAAGTTATTTTCTATTATTTGATAACACAGAAGTTTGTTTAATTAGCAAATATTAATTAGGTCATGCTAGAGGCATATTGTTATAGTTCAGATGTACGGGTAATTAGTATCTCTGATAAAACTAAGTAAATTCTTTTCTCATAATATTAAAGTAGGTAATATTATGTTTCACAATTAACATTAGGAAAGTTGTTCTCCCATTACTTTCTGTATAATTGCCATTTATTATAAAGACGACTAAGAAATGAGATTGACAGGAAGCGCAAAATGGCTAAGCAGGAGTGGCTAGAAGGCAAATGCAAGGATGTAGAAGAATGTATAAATAGGGGAAAAATAGATACGGCCTATAGGAAAATAAAAGAAACATTTGGAGATAATAAAAACAGCTCTATGAATATCAAGGACACTGATGGAAAACCAGTTCTCAGCAAAGAAGGGAAAGCTGAAAGGTGGAAAGAGTATATAGAGGGGCTCTACAAAGGAAATGAACTTCGAGACAATATTGTAGGAAGGGAAGAAAATGTAGATGAAGATGAAATAGGAGATACTGTACTGAGAGAAGAATTTGACAGAGCCCTGAAAGACCTAAGTCGAAACAAGGCCCCTGGAGTAGATGATATTCCCTCAGATCTACTGAAGTCTCTGGGAGAACCAGCCATGACAAAATTGTTTCACCTGGTGTGTAGGATGTATGAGACAGGTGAAGTACCCTCAGACTTTAAGAAAAATGTTATAATCCCCATCCCTAAGAAAGCAGGTGCAGACAGGTGTGAAAACTACAGAACCATCAGTTTAATAAGTCATGGCTGCAAAATATTAATGCGAATTATATACAGAAGGATGGAAAAGCTGGTAGAAGCCGACCTCGGGGAAGATCAGTTTGGGTTCAGGAGAAATGTAGGAACACGGGAGGCAATACTCACTTTACGGCTTATCCTAGAAGATAGATTAAGATAAGGCAAACCTACATTTCTAGCTTTTGTAGATTTGGAGAAGGCTTTTGACAATGTTAATTGGAGTAAACTCTTTCAAGTTCTGAAGCAAGCAGGAGTAAAATATAGGGAGCAAAAGGTTATTTACAACTTTTACAAAAACCAGACAGCGGTTGTCAGAGTTGAAGGGCATGAAAGGGATGCAGTGGTTGGAAAGGGAGTAAGACAGGGTTGTAGTCTTTCTCCATTGTTGTTCAATTTGTACATTGAGCAAGCTATAAAGGAAAGCAAGGAGAAATTTGGAGAAGGAGTTAAAGTTCAGGGTGAAGAATTAAAAACATTGTTTTTTGCCGACGACATAGTAAATCTGTCAGATACAGCAAAGGACCTGGAAGAGCAGTTGAACGGAATGGACAGTGTGCTCAAAGGTGCATATAAGATGAGCATTAACAAGAGCAAAACTAGGGTAATGGAGTGCAGTGTAAGAAAATCAGGTGATGCTGAAGGAATTAGGTTAGGTAATGAAGCAATAAAGGAGGTAGATGAGTTTTGTTACTTGGGCAGTAAAATAACAAATGATGGTTGCAGTACAGGGGATATAAAATTCAGAATGGCAATGGATAGAAAAGCGTTCTTGAAAAAGAGAAATTTGTTGACATCGAATATTCATTTAAACCTAAGGAAGTCGTTTCTGAAGGCATTTGTATGGAGTGTTGCCTTGTATGGGAGTGAAACATGGACGATAAACAGTGCGGACAGGAAGAGGATTGAGGCTTTTGAAATATGGTGCTACAGAAGAATGCTGAAGATTAGGTGGGTGGATCGCTTAACTAATGAGGAGGTACTGAACAGAATTGGGGAGAAAAGGAATTTCTGGCATACCTTGACTAAAAGAAGGGATAGATTGGTAGGACACATTCTTAGACATCAAGGAATTGTGAATTTAGCGTTGGAGGGAAGTGTATGGGGAAAAAATCACAGGGGAAGACCAAGAGATGGATACAGTAAGCAGATTCAGACAGATGTAGGTTGCCGTTCTTATGTGGAGATGAAGAGGCTTGCTCAGGATAGGGTACTGAGGAGAGCTGCATCAAACCAGTCTCTGGACTGAAGACCACAACAACAACAACATGAAGTAATTGTTTAAAAACCTATTTAAATATATTTGACAGTGAGGCAATATTAATTTAACCAAGATCTGTATATCAATTTACTGAGCTTTATTTATGCTACCTTTTACTATAGTCAGTTGTAGGTAATTGTTTGCTTTTCCATTGTAATGTGTTTAATTTACCTAATCACAATTCGTAACTTTCAGTGAGACTGTTTGGATGATATAAACAGGATGCTTTCACGACATGTAAATGAGTATTGCAACAAGTATGTACAAGGCACAATCCATGTCATTCTAAATTCCGAATATGAACAATGATGTAAACGTTCTTTGGTGATAGTTGTGTAAAAAGTTTATCAACAGTTATTAATCATTCATATTCATGCCACATTAGATGCACATTTTGAACTTTTGTGTTTCACACCAAACTGTATAAATATTGACATGTGGAATGTGCATACTAGGTTTTGATAACTGTTATAATGACACTTGTACGCTGGCCATAAATGGGAACAATTGGGCACTAATGATTCATTAAAGAGTCAATGAACTGCAATTCTACTTGTAGCCTACATTATTTGTAGTAGACTAGTTTTGCCCCATGAAATTTCAGCCAGTCGTGACCGAGAGTGCTAATCTACGAGAACTTCAAGAGGCAAAAAATTATGACCCAGTAACACAGGGGTTGCAGCCTTTCCACAATGTTGTTCAATCTGTACATTGAGCAAGCTGTGAAGGAATGCAAGGAGAGATTTGGAGAGGGAATTGAAGTACAGGGAGCAGAAATAAAAATTTGGCAGTTTGCCAGTGACATAGCAATTCCATCAGAGATGGGATTTAATGGAATGGACAGTGTCTTGAAAGGAGAGTATAATATGAACATTAACAAGCGTAAAGGAATGTAGAGTCAGAAAATCAGGCGATGCTGAAGGAATTAGATTAGGTAATGAGGCAATGAGTTTTGTTATTTGGGTAGCAAAATAATTTCTGATAGCCGAAGAAAGGAAGATAAAAAATGCAGTAAGGTAATAGGAAGAAAAAGTATTTCCGAAGTAGCAAAATTTGTTTACATTCATTATTATTTCCAATGTTGGGAAGTCCTTTATGAAAGCATTTGTCTGGTGTGTAGTACTGTATGGGAGTGAAATGTGGACGATAAGGAGTTCAGACAAAAAGATGATAGAAGCTTTTGAAATGTAGTGCAACAGAATGGGTAGATCATGTAACTAATAAGGAAGTGCTCAACAGAATTGGGGAGAAAAGGAGTTTCTGGCATATCCTGACTAAGGGAAGGGATAGATTGGTGGGACACATTCTGACACATCAAGGAATCATCAATTTGGCATTAGAAAGAAGTGTGTGGAGTAGAAATCATAGAGAGAAACCTACAACAAACACAGTAAGAAGATACAAAAGAATGTAGGTTGTTGTTCTTACTCTCAGATGAAGAGGCTTGCACAGGACACGGTAGCGTGGAGAGCTGCATCAAACCAGTTTGCAGACTGAACACAACAACAACAACTTATCATCATCATTCTGAAGACAGCAGGAAATTCTGTTATTCACTTTTGAGCATGTGTTAGCCTTCACAGCCAACCCTAGTCATAAATGTTGCCTGACTTAAGCTATTGTTATTTTTCACCAAGAGTTTACATTTTACATAATGTACCCCATTTTTAATGACTATCATTCAGATGTAATAAACTAGCTGATGAAATCAGATTTCAAAAATCTTTTTGCAAAGAGGAAGGTAGTAACAATTTCAGAGCTCCATATTTAAGATGATCACAGTAAGAAACAGGCCATTACAAATATTTTATTACCTGGTACTTTGCCTCCTCTTCAAGTGCCCAATCAATCCAAACAATCTTTTTCTTCTCTGACATATCACGCCACTGTTCTTTGCAGTTCTCCAGGACAGCAGCTCTGTCAAAGCCAGGATCATTTTTATGTTGATTCAACTTCTCATTACAGAAGAGCTGTAAATAACATCACAACTATGCTAATTAATTCCTTGTTTAGAAAATAATTTAATTCTATTTACAGCATATGATGTATCAAAACTGTATTTTCTTGAAAGCAATTAATTCTGCACATCAACTGATCTCTTTACATTCAAGAGTCAGGAAAGAAGACATTGTTTTTTCAAAATGGAGTTTTCCAGCTAGGGATTACACTTCCCCAGAGACATAAGTGAAATTTAAATGACATTAAATAACATTGCAATATACAATTCTATTGACAAAATTCAAATTTGGAATGCATATGTTTGGATTTCAAGATGCTGACAGGAATGATTATTATTCCACTATCAAAATATTAATATGAATAGTTTAGAGAAGAAGCTAACTTAGCAGAAAATTAGATTGGATTTGAGGAAAATGTAGAGAAATATGTGGAAATACTGTCCCTATGACATACTTTAAGAAAGGCAAGCCTACATTTACAGATTATGTAGTTTTGGAGAAAGATATCAATTTGACTGGAATACACTCTTCCAAATTCTGAAGTTAATAGGGAACGGAAATTTATGTACCAATTGTTCATAAACCAGGCAGCAGTTATAAGTGTCAAGGGGTATGAATGGGCCACAGCAGATGTGAAGGGGGTGAGAGAGAGTTGTAGCCTATACTAAATGTTCCTCAACAATCTGTCCCTGATAAAGCAGTAAAGACAAAAAATTGGATGACAAACTATATTTTCTATCCACCTTTTTGCTCTCCTTTTCCCACTTAGTACTGGTTTTCAATCTCAGCTCAATATATTTATAAATTTCACTTTCTTGCCTTTGCCCTTGTTTTCTACAAATATTTTTTTACTGTAAGAGCTCTAAGACCTTCAACTCATTATGAGCAATCTTCCCTCCTTCATCAAAGGCACCAACCACTTTCTCAATTGCCTAAAATCCTTACCCAACCTGTTACCTACGGAAACCATTCATGTAAACTTAGATGCTACTTCCTTATACACAAACAAACCACACACCCAGGGCCTCGCTGTGATGGAGTATTTCCTTTCACGCTGACCACCTGCAACCCTACCTAAAGCCCCTTTTCTTATTACCCCAGCCAGCTCCATCCTAACCCACAACTACTTCACTTTTGAGGGGCAGACATATCAACAACTGAAGGAAACAGCCATGTATAGATTTTTTATGACATCTTTATGATCTGGATTCACAGTGAAGAAGAACTGCAGAATTTCCTCTCCAACCTCAGCTCCTCTGGTTCCATCAGATTCACCTGGTCCGTTTCCTAATCCCATGTCACTTTCCTCGATGTTGAACTCCATCTGTCCAATGGCCAGCTTCACAAATCCGTCCAAATCGAACCCACCAATAAACAACAGTACCTCCGGTATGACAGCTGCCATCCATTCAACATCAAACGTTTCCTTCCCTACACCTTAGGTCTTCATGGCAAACTAGTCTGCTCCAGTCCTGAATCACTGAACCAGTACACCAATAACCTGATAACAGCTTTCACATCCCATAGCTATCCTCCTGATCTGGTAGAGAAGCAAATTGCTAGGGCCACTTCCTCATCCCCCAAACCCAGAACCTTCCACAGAAGAGCCCCAAAAGTGCCCCTCTTGTCATTGGATACTTTCCAGGACAGGATCGGACTCTGAATGTGGCTCTCCAGCAATGTTACGACTTCCTTAAATCTTGCCCTGAAATTAGATCCATCCTTCATGACATTCTTCCCACTCCACCAAGAGTGTCTTTCCACCACCCACCTAACCTTCGTAACCTCCTAGTTCATCCCTATGAAATCCCCAAACCACCTACCCTACCCTCCGGTTCCTACCCGTGTAAACACCCCCAGTGTAAAATGTGTCCCATGCACACTCTCACAACCAATTACTCCAGTCCCTTAACCCAGAAGTTGTACACGATTAAGGGCAGAGCCACTTGCAATAGCACCCACATGATTTACCAACTGATATGCCTGCACTGTGAAGCGTTCTATGTGGGAACGACTAGCAACAAACTATCCATTCGCATGAACGGACACAGGCAGACAGTGTTTGTTGGTAATAAGGATGACCCTGTGGCTAAGCATTCCTTGATGTATGGCCAACACATCTTGGCACAGTGTTACACAGTTCGGGTTATGTGGATACTTCCCACTGACACCAACCTTTCAGAACTCCGAAGATGGGAACTTGCCCTTCAGCATATTCTCTCTTCCCATTGCCCATCTAGTCTCAACCTCTGCTAAATTCAAATTCCTGCCCACCATTCAACAACTTCTGATCTCAGGACAGAGCCTCTGCCTCGACTGGTATCTCTGTTTAACTTCTTTGCTTTTTACAAATGTCTGTCTTGTGTGTGTTTCTTTACCTTTCCTTTTTTCCCCCTAAGGTAAGTCCTTCCACTTCCAGGATTGAAGTGACTACTCATCCACTCCCTTAAAACCCACATCCTTCCCTTTTACCCCTTCTTCCTTCTTCTTCTCCTGATGAAGCAACAAACGGTTGCAAAAGCTTGAATCTTTGTGCTTGTGTGTCTATTTATTTGTGTATCTGTCAACAAGCCTGTGTTTTTGGTAAGTTAAAGCATCTCTAATTTTATACAGATTAGTTATACATTCTCTTACATACTTTCATTTGTTCTCTAGCCACGTCTGCTTAACCAATTTGCACTTCCCGTCAACCTCACTTTTTAGTTATCTGCATTTCTTTTCGCCTGCTTCATTTCCTATTTTTATATTCTTCTTTCATCACTTGACTTCAGTATCTCCTGTGAGAGCCAATGAGTTTTACAAGAACTTTCCTGTCTACCTATTTGGTCATCCACTGCCTTCAATATTTCATCTCTCAAAGCTACCATTCTTCTTCTACTGTATTACTTTACTCCATATTAATCTATTGTTGCCAAATATTCCATTTTAAATGCTTAATAATCTCAGGTCCCATCTCATTACTTTTCCACCTCTTTGAAGTTTCTTCAAGTTACAGTTCGTAACTAGTAAGTTACAGTTTCTTCAATTTTGAGTTACAGTTCATAACTAGTAATTTATGGTCAGAGTCTATATCGGCCCCAGGATAAGTCTCACAATTTAAAATCTGGTTCTGAAATCTATGTTTTACCATTATAATACAACCAATCTGAAACCTTCCTGACTCTCCTGGTCTGTCTCACACACATACAACCTTCTTCCATGATGATTAAACTAAGTGTTTTTTTTTTTTATGATTAAATTGTGCCCTGTGCAAAATTCTACCAGGCAACTTCCTCTTTCATGCCGCAACAGATGCCGGACACAATTATCGATACAACATATTTTAACAGGCTGCCTTTTATACGCTGGTATGAGGACAATCTTAGGCCTCTCGCAGGACCTGAAATCTATTTTAGGTGATGATGAGGTGTCCATGGATTGCCTCCTAAGATTTTGTACATCTGGACTTCTTCCCAAAATATTGGATGTATGATTTTAATGTGTGACAGAGTGGCTCGGTCTCTCTTTTAAAGTAGTCACCGGGCCCCATACATTTATCAATATTTTATCCCCGTATGCAGTTCTTTTCTTTGAACCTTTTTTTAAGACATTCCTATAACTTCAGCTGTACATTTAAATTTTTTACGTCCATTCGACTGGAACCATTTTTCTTCTCATCTGTTTACATTAGCATATGGGCGCTGATGACCTCACTGTTGAGTGCCCTAAAATGCCAATCATCATCATAATCCTTCATGCCTGTTCCTCGCCCGATATTCACCTACAATTTGTCCTACTCTTCCTTCTCCTACTACAGTTCGCCATAACTTAAGAGTCTGAATAAATTCTTTTATATCATTGTAATTATTTTATTTCTTCAATCTCTTCATCATCATCATCATCATCATCATCATCAGAGATAGTTGGCTATTGTGGTGGGTGTTGTTATAGTGTCTTTTTTGGATATAATAGCACATTAAGAAGGCTGTTCATAGTAGCTTATGTGTATTCTTATTTTCTTATTATTACACCCACTCCTGCATTACACCCTAACTGATTTTGTATTTATAACCCTAATTCCTCCTGTCTGGGTAAAAATTATAAAGAGAGACAAGAAATAAATACAGCAAGCAGGTTTAGATGGACATAGGCTGCAGTAGTTATTCAAAGATGAAGAGGTTTACACAGAATCAAGTAAAGTGAAAAGCCACATTGAACCAGTCTTCAGGGTGATCACCACATTATTAGGCTTTACACTATTGAAATACATAAATGAGAACAAATACTAGAAAAACTGGTCACGAGTCAAAATATATTCCTAAATGTCAAACAAACAGCAAAACTCACAAAAAGAATTAGGTCCAAGTACAAAATTGGACTATGGGTCAATGAGATGTCAAAAGATAATAAAATTCTTGTTTCAATCTGTTTCTGCTACATTAATGACACAGCAACAGGAATTAAAGCACAATGTTTTTGGAGTAGTTAATATTTTCATTGCATACTGCCTGGACGCTCAGAAGAGTGAATTCTGTGAATAGGCAGCAAGTGGTATTTATCTCAAGTATTATAGCAACAATATTTTAAACATGACTGCATCTCAGCAACAGTTACAGGATAGCAAATTAATAATTAGCCAACCAGTTGCAATAATAGTTCTTTAAAAAACTTGACCACAGTTTCAATGGATATAAACCCATCTTCTTCAGAAATATATGTTCTACTATACTTGCATATTACAGTAATTGGACATTCCTATCATCTAGGGAATGTGATTTAGACTGAAAGATACGTCAGCGCATTTGCAGTCATTCACGCTTACTGATTTGAAGCAAGGAGCTTGCACACCAGGACTGGTGGCACATGCACTGTGGCACATGTGCCATGGCTACTTAAGCCACTGAAAGTTCCACAGCACATGCGCCACCAGTGCTGGTGTACACGATCCTTGCTTCAAATCAGTAAGCGTGAATGACTACAAATGTGCTGATGTATCTTTTAGTTTAAATCACATTCCCTAGATCATAGGGATGTCCAATTGCTGTAATATGCAAATATAGTATAACATGTATTTCTGAAGAAGATGGGTTTATATCCTTCGAAACCATGGTCAAGTTTATTAAACAACTATTATTGCAACTGGTTGGCTGTTTATTAATTTGATATTACAGCAACAGATTAACTCAGAGGTAGAAGTCGGGGAAAGGGCTTACTTATCTAGGTTTGTTATTTACCTTTATTTTTGGTCAATGACAAATTAAGCATGGAATATAATGAGAAAATGTTGTGATTCACCACAAAGAGAGCAGTAGGTCTGCAGATAGGCACATAAAAAATTTGATCACACACATAATTTAGCTTTCAGCCAAAGAATTCATCAGAAAACAACACACACACACATTCATAGAATCACGCAGGTACAAGGCATTGTTTATCTTTCATCACACCATGAAATGAGACATCCAGCCTGAGATCCTTCCCCTCCCAACCTCAACATCCTTGACCATTTCTATGCCATTCTCTACCATAGCACTTTTCACAGGAATCATGTCCCTTGAAAGACTCCTATGCAAGATCAACCCAATACACAAACCCAACACTTCTTATTTCAGTCACATCACTGCCTGATCCTAATCCATCAGAGGCCACACAAACTGTCAAAGCAGCCATATGAATTACTGACTTAGCTGTAATCACTACACAACTCATCATATTGTATGAGTACTAACCAGCTCTCTATCAGCATGAATAAACATCAATGAACTGTACCCAAAAACATGGTACACTACTGTGTGGCACAACACAGAACTGAGCATAGTGTGCTTGATTATAAAGGCAACTTCCACTACCAGCTTTTCTGACTGTAGAGATGGAAGTTACCTTTACAGTACATCCTACTAACCAGAAATTATCTAGGCTCCAACCTATGGTGATCGATTTCCCCGCACGCCCAACACCCAATGCTCCCCTCCTGTCTTAAACCACTCCTGTTTCTTTTACATTCCATATATCTGATCCCTGTGTCTTTTACACAGTCTCTCTCTCTCTCTCTCTCTCTCTCTCTCTCTCTCTCTCTCTCTCTCTCTCTCTCTCTCTCTGCATTCGTAATTTTCATCTCTTTCCATCCATCTAGTACCTACATCATCTATTCATTTAATAGTGAAACAAAAAGAATACTTGTCAATGAAGCATATTTCTGTACTGAAGTATAAAAGATTGAAGTCTACAAATATCAAGTTTGACTTAAGTATATAGACTCATAAAAAATTCAATCAATTGATATAAATGATTTAAGGAGTTTATACACACAATTGTATATTATGATAATATCCTGGTTAAAACTTTGTTGAACGGATAAGTTTTTAAACAGAATTTTTGAACTTTTTTTTTTATTATTTTGGTCTCCTGAAAAGTCAAGAATATGGACTTAGATCCTTCATATTAATCAGTACAGTTTATGCTGAGCAACAACAAATCTTAAGTTACATTACACATTTATGGGAGATAATGAATGGTCAGAAAATTCTAGTAATACTTTACGTCGTTCTGGATATTTCCTGGTGGTAGTAATTAAAGTTGTAAAATAAAAGGAGCAACTGTCATTGTGGTAGTAGAGTTAATAATTTACCCGAGATGTAGATGTCTTCCACATTTCAACAATGAACTGGTGTTTCCGTGTGGGACTAAACGAAAGTAAGGAAATGACTGGCAAAGAATGTTGTGTTTATAACTCTGCATGCACGTATTTCGTATAAGTATACTTTAGATCTGTTGGAGGTGACAAAGCATTTACAACATTTGTGTTTTTATCAGAATAGGGTGGGGCAGAGAAGTAAGTTTAACCGAAAATACAGAGGTATGAAAATTATTAGAGTCAAAATGAAAATATTGATATTTCCTAGTTTCTCTCACTCTAGAATTATTTGGTCATGTGATATTAGCATTTTCGCTATCTTACATCCATATAACAATATTTATCTTTGCTATTGGCTGTACTGCGCTAATAACAATGTTGGCAGCACTCTCTAAGCAGTCAATTGTTATTGTTGAGGCATAGATTGCAAGGTTGCAGCTGTTTTGGAGACAGTATAACCAGCTGAGACGTTATTAAGGTTGGTTTTATGTTTAATGTATCATGAAACAATAATTAACAAGTATTTCTACTTGCACTTTTAGCCATAAAATATAAATATTTTTATTATTATGCATAATTCTTTTGTTTGTCAAATATTTGTTGGTTATGAGTTAGAAAAGTGATAATTCACCGAGAAAAGTTGTGACTATAGAACTGTTAGTCGAAAAAAAAACTGTATTCACAGCGAGAAACAGCAAACAGATTTCAGAAAAATCTGTAAGATGCATTTTCCAGACAGAGAAAGAAGGTCTTGATTTCAGAAGTGCACATTGAGAAAAGTGTGGTTGTAAGAGCAAGCTTTCTCCTAGAACTGAACAGAAACTTGTCCAGATGGTGAAAGACAACAGAAGAGCTACCAGTTAAGATTGGAAGAAGGCTCTGGAGAACTATGGAGTCAATGTTTGTACTTCTACAGTCCGCAGAAAGCTTATTAATGCAGGGCTTCCAGCTCGTCATCCACGCAAAAAAGCAAAACTTACCCCTGCAATGAGTGCAAAGAGGCTGAAATGAGCTCATGAAGTTAGAAATAAGTTTGGGGAGGACTGGAGAAAGTAAATAAACTTTATTTAAAGCAGTTGAGAATGTGTATGTGAACATTTCTTTTGAAAAATGATTATTTGTTTTCAAGAAAATATTCCAAGAAGACATGGAGAAATTTCCTTTATTACAATACCATTCACACGAGCATATAACATCTGAAATCATTGACTTCTTAATATTAAAATGTTTTATTCCTTTCTGGTCTGCTTTTCTGATGAGGCAATATTCTCCATATGTGAAGAAAGTAGCCGGTACGTCCGAAGAACGGTTGACGAAGAGTTTTCTGAGCTTTGTGTAGCCGCAAACTGTGAAACATCCCACGTCTATTATGGTTTGAAGTATTATGTCAGCAAAGGGTACTGGCCGACTTTACATAGTGCAAGGCACTATGAATCAGAAACAGTATAGGAAAGTTTTGGAAAAAAGAGGCTTTTACCTCAGGTTAAGCAATGGATTCCTGATGGTGACTGTGTTCATGCACGATGATGTACCGTGTCATAAAGATAAACTAATTGCACAGTTCTTAGCTGAAAATAAAGTAGAAATATTGCTATGGCCTGGGAATAGAATGTCCTGGGAATAGTCTAGAGATGAACCATATAGAGAATATGTGGGCAACTTTTATGCAAAATTTGAGGAAGATCAACATTACAAAATAGTTGCTACTCATAGAAAAACTCACACAAATATGGCACCATCTCAAAAATCCATGCTCCAGACTCATAGAAACAATGCCAACATGGGTTGAACTGCTCATTAAGAACAAAGGCATGCACACAAAATACTAATGTTATCTAATTTGGCAAATAAAAGTTTCTAAGCTGTAAAATGTTTTAATTTTAAGAAAAAATAACCCTAAGTCTAATAATTTTCACACCTCTGTACAGTCACTAAAAAGACATGTACAGTGACAATAAAAAAGCAGAATGAAACTAAATGAACTTGAACTGAATAATAAAATGTACGTAAACATAACAAATGCTTTAGTGATAGAGTGAAGGCTTTCACGACTGGTTGACATTGTAGGTATTATATCTTTATGGGTTGTAAGGCTGCGTTCATGGAATCTTGCTGCTTCCTAATGTTTCGTTTAAATGGAGAAATTTGAACAATCTGCTCTGGAAAAAGCAAGTCAGAAACCTTCTAAATGATATCGGTTTGTTGATGATACATTTGTGGTTTGGAACCATGGTAAAAAAGCTTTGGAAGAATACTTTGGTTATCTGAATAGTATAAATCCAATTTACCATGGAAACAGAAAATGAAAACAGGTTATCCTTCTTGGATGTTTTAGTTATCAGACGAACCGACAGAAAGTTGGAACACAAAGTTTTTAGAAAATTGACACATACTGGCACATTTGCACAAAAATTCCATCATCACCCACAACAAAAGAGAGGTGTGATTAAAAGTCTGCTAGACAGCCAAAAGAACTGGCACACCAAAACATCTGGACGATGAGCTACAACATCTGAAGCATGCCTTTAAGAAGAATGGTTATTCAGAGAAAGAAAGAAATAGAATTTTACGACCAAATAACAGTAGGTCGAAGGAGCAATACAGTTTTTATCCCCTTTGTTAATAAGGTAATGGATCAGATTGGGAAAATCCTACGAAAACGTAACATCAGACCGTTTTTCAAACCAAACGAAGAAGATATCCCAAGCCCTTAGATCTGTAAAAGATAAACGTTCTCCTTTATCAATCAGCAAGTGGGGTTTATAAAATCTCATGCTCCTGTGGTAAAGTCTACATCGGAGCAACTAAGAGAAGTGTAAACACACATCTAAAGGAGCACAAAAGCCTATGCCGACTAGGAAAAACTGAAAAATCAGACTGGGGCGGAACACTGCTTATAATTGGGAAACCATATAATAAAGTTCTCTGAGATGAAAATTTTATCTTCTATGACTAATTATTATCCACGGTTGTATAGAGAAGCAATTGAAACATATAATGATAATTTCAATCAAAAAGAAGAGACTATGAAACTTAAAGATATATAGACTGTAGCTCTGCAGAATCAATGATTGTTTCTATCTTTGACATGGTTCGACAGTATAGATGTATCTTTGACAAGGATCATCTCTGCTTATCAGGTGGATCTTAGCCACGACCCCTTTAGACGATATTTAAGAAGCTCTCAGACCTCCGACCCGTCAGTCAGCAAGACTCAACAGATGGACAACCTCTGAAGGTTCCGACGCAGCATCAGACGAAACATTAGGAAGCAGCAAGATCCCAAGAACACAGCCTTAGAACCGAGAAGATATAATACCTAAAATGCTTTAGTTTTTCCACAAACATATTGTCAAACATCAGAGGTGTCTTGGAGCTTTAAAATACTATAAACACAAAAATGAAATTCAAAACATGAAAAGTTATTAACATTATACACTAAATAACCCAAGATACCTTGAAAGGAGTCTGAAGCTTTCTAAGCATTGTTTCTGGATTAGAGGCTGCATTTGCCTTTGCTTCCTTAAGAGCAACAGCTTTTGGCACAAGTTCAGGGTGTTCCTGGCTGCAACAAAATTACAGAATCAATACATAAATCTTGTCTACAAGGGGGGATGAAATATAAATGGGATTTTTGTTCCTGAATATCAACAGTCGGTAGGACTGGCCGCATGCTGTGGGACTGCGGGGAGTGGGGGGAGCGAGCTGTTAGATATTTCTGCCATTTCATCAGCACCACTCATGACGGAGCAACAGGTGCACCCTTCCACTGCATAATGCATTTCTTGCTCATGAAGACGTTGCAGTGGCAAAAATTGACGTCATAGTTCAGGGATCAAACAATGTCAAGGACATTTGTGTATGCCTGGCATGAAAAGGTTAAGGAAGGATGAGAACGTGTGAATAATCAGCAACACGATCACTGTCCTCATACCAGCATTATGAATGAAAACATTTGTGCAGTTAAAGGCATTACTGACGACAATTGACAATCAACAGCACCAGAAACTGCAGAACAAGTCAGAATCAGATATTCTGAGTTGTCAAGAAATCATCAAAAACGACCTACAGCTCTGTAATATGTGTTTCAGATGGGTCCCTCACCTTTTGACCAAAAATCTGAAGTTGAGACAATTTACATCATATTATTGCCTGCAACAAAACATGGGCACACCATCACACTCCTGAATCCAAACAATCCAGTAAGGAGTGGCAGAGAAATGGGAAGGCAGCATCAGTAAAAGTCAAGACTTAACTGTCAGCTGAAGAAGTTCCTTCAACTCCCATTTTTCCCCCTCTCTTTATCGGTGAAGCATTTAGCTGATTGATTTTTTACATGAGTGATGCACAATAATATAAATGCTTAATACTACTGTGAGCTGTTGACTGAGGCAAGAGTTACATATTGTCGCAAAAGATGAGACCTATCAATTTGACATGTCATCCTCCAGCACTAGAAAATAGCAACATACCACAGCTTTAACTGTCTTCAAGCTACATGAAATGCACCAGACTACATTTGAACATCCTCCTGACTTATCATCCTGCAATTTCCATTTGTTAGGACCGCACAAAGAAGCTCTAGGAGAGCAACGATTTGAAGGTGACGAGTGTGTGGAAGAGTTCATGCACAACTGGCTGGTAGATCCTGTTTCTTTTATGATCAGGGCATCAAAAAAGCTGCCCATATGCTGGGACAAATGTCTTTCCAAAGGAGGAAACTATGTGCAAAAATAAATTGTAAGTGCCTTTTGGTTTTCAATAAATGAATTTAAATAAAAAATAAAATCCCATTTATATTTGATCCTCCCTCATACTAAAGTATCTTATTATACAAGGCAGTGTGGTGGAAGAATTAAATGGTAGATAAAATGGCCATCTTTCAACTAATTTCCCGAACCAAAATGACCAACACTACAAAGGGCATACCGGTAACTAATTCTCAGGGCATAATCTACAAATACTGAAGAAAAACCATGTTGTTTGGAAGATGGATCCAACGATATTTTATTTCCATAGTACAACAGATATTATAACCAACCAAATGAAAAAGGTATCAACAAACAACATGATCCTCCTTTGTCCATGAAATGTTCAAAATCCTGGTGGTTAACACTGAAATAAGCATCAAATCTCAGTTGCACTGAAATCTAGATAGAGTTTCACAAGATGGCACAAAATTGCTCTGCCACTTGTACTGAAGTTTGACACAAAAAGAGCATTCAAATGCTGAATTAAACACATTGTGGGCATAATTACAAGACACTGGAAAGTTATTAAACTGATTCATTTCTTCCTGCCATGGAATCTGTTTCAGTTTCAACAGGAATAAATACTGAAATTATGACTTTAAATAGTTTATACTGTATATAAGGAAGCCATTAAAGAGAGTAATACTGCAATACAAGTAAGAAAGTACAAGTCATATTTTATTATCTTTGGTGAAATGAAACATAAAACACTAGAGGTAAATATAAAAATTATAACAGGCAGGGCCAAAACCACCCCATGGGTGTGGGCGCCTGTGCCGCACCCCTGCCCTGTGCACCTTGCGTGGCGGCGTGTGGGGCAGAGTGGTGAGCAGGAAGAGGGTCACTAAGTTTTTCTTCAATTCGTGTTTTGGATATTTTCTAAAGCTTTGCATAGTAATTCTGACGCAGAAACACTAATTGTTACCTAAACAGTAAATGATTTGCTTATTTTACTGTTCTTCGATCACACAACAGAGCTGTGCTTCCTCTGTTACTTCATTTACAATGGATCTGACCGCAGGACAGTACAGCTAAGAGCAGTTCTGTGGGGCCTCACTCTTTCCGCAGCTATCTCTCTCACTCCATTGCCGACACTAGCGATATATGGTCGTGGTGGGGTAGCGAACTAGTGTACTCTGTCCGCGGAGCACGGGCACGCCCACCAAGTGGAAATGTTGGCCATACCTGAATTAGAACTTAAAATTGCATAACCAAGAGAGCATGTCATATGGGAAAGTTTCATGAAGTATGTTGGTACATTCTGTTGCAGTATGTCTGTAGAAAATGAGTTTTCAGACACAAATTAAGTTTATGGAGCCTTTGGCCATATAATACTTCCATCATGCCCTTAGTCTTGAAACTAAGGAACACTGGCTTTCCTAATGTTCTTCTGAAATCAAACCCATCATATCATTCTTAATCCTCCTAGCCAACCACATTCTGAACCAAAAATATTTCAATTTCAAAGGGCAAATCTAGAACAAAAACTGTGAATCTGCCATGGTGTTAACAGGGCATCATACTATGCCAACTTATTTATGGAATTCTTCCTATCCAGTAACCATCAAAAACCAATTGTCTAGTTCAGATTCATCTAACATATACATAACGTCGATCTATATTAAGGACAACTTTTGTTCCTTCCTCCACAATTTCAACTCATATTCCCAAATGCACTTCACATCCTCCTTCTCACATTATTGAACCACATTCCCAAATTTTTATCTCCACCTCTTAGAAGGAGCCATACATGTGTCTGTCTATATCTTTCCACTAACCACCAACTGGACCTCCACATTGACAGCCATTACCCGTTCCTTGTTCCTTACAGCCTTGCCACCTGTGGACATCTTATCCGCAGTGAATAGTAGTAATTTTGAAATATGATAGTAACCTTAACAGAGCCTTTGGTACAAGGCAATATTGAACCCACCGCATCTACAAACAAATGTCCTGTGCCAAATGCTCATATGATCCCATAAACTGTTTTATAATACACAGTCATCACCCTTCTTATCACCTAGAGTCACCCTTACAATGAGAAGCTCAACCACACTATACCGCCTGCCTTCAAATATCTGAAAATGACCAGAGATGAGGGATATCCTAACCCAAAATCCTACTCACATCCACCAAAGTAGTGTTCCTCTGCCCACCCAACCTAAAGAATATCCCTTATATTTTTAAATAAAAGCAGTTGTGGTTGCGCAGTATTTTATTCATTTTCAATAATATGTTTCATAGGGCATCATCAGATTGTCTGTGTGACGCATGTAACACAAGAACTACAAAAAAAGAACATGGACTTATTTTGAGCTAAGGAAATATGTATAAAATGGCAAAAAATCCTATATAGTACTTTCCATGGTGACACCATACGACGGTTTAAGGTACGTAAACTTTTTTTTTGCATTTCTGTATTTTTTGTAGTCCTACAAATGATAGAACAACAACAGATAGAGAAGGAAAAGACACAGTAATGATGAAAAAGGCACAAAACTGATGTTTAATTACCTTAAAAGGAGCAGTGCTAGCTGTAGACACAAGTTAAACCTATGTTTACAGTTTACAAACACAGGCATTGGGTGGCAGTGGTCTGCTGCTCCACTGACATGTACGGACTAAGAGAGTATGAGTAGGAAGAGATGTAGGAAGTAGATGTAGGGGATAGGATGGCAGATCAGCTGCAGCTATTTGAATAAAAAAATAATGAGAAGAAGATTATTAAGAAGACAGGAAGTCCGTAAATTGTTTATGTTGTTTAAATAAAATGTATTATAATATTTTATTTGAATACAGTCACCAATATCTAGAAATGTGTGATCTTTGCATCCCAACAGACCATTTAGGAGGTGCGGGTGTGCAAAATAAGTGCACTCTGCTATCTCAAATTCTTCCAGTAAATTTAACTTATGTCCCTTCTGCGCAATATATAGAATTGGCAAATTGTGAGTAGGTTGCTGATACTCGGAGGCCTTCATGTGTTCCGCAAAAAGGAGAATGTTTTTTGAGCTGGCTCTTTTTTGTAAGAAGGTGCTCGGCAAAACTTGCTTTAAAAGTACGGCCTGTCTATCCTATATATTCAGTTGAGCACTTGGGATATTTACGTTATAGACTATCAAGGATACTTCATGTCCTTATTGGCTTGTTCAATGTTAGGGAAAATGTGCTGGATGCTCATAGCACTAAAGACAATTTTTACATTTGTGCCATTAAAAATTTTAGACAGGTCATGCTAAAAATATCCCAAGAAAGGACTGGAGCTGCATTTAACACCTCCATCAGGTGGTGATAAATAAAGTTGTAGCACATCTCTAAAACATTTTGTATTGTACAACATAGAACACAAATGTGCAGTAAAATACTCTTCTACAGGAGACATGTAGATGACATCCTGAAAATTTTCAATGGTTCCCTTGCTGAAGTAGCAGTTCTAATCGATGAACTTAGCAACTTCCATCAAAAACTAACTTTTTCCCACGAGATAATGAATGCCTCCAGTGTCTTGAGCTTCAGGATCTACAGCTACAATTAGCTGAGATCAGAGTTGTTTTCTAGATATATAGGAAACCGACCACTAACAATTCAGTCATACATGCACCTTCACACTATCCATGGCAGTACAAAATGATCCCCCCCCCCCCCCCCACCTTCTTTTTTCCTTAAATCAATTTATAAGCAGAATTTTTGAGTTTCCCCTCTCTGAAGTCTTATTGATAAACAACTAAAAAGCCTTGAATATATCACATAAATAAATGGTTACAACACCCAGTCCTTGGTTCTCTGTGTATACAATGAAAAACATTCTAGAGCTGTGGCACAACTTAATTCATGAATACTTTCTTTCCTGGGATATTTTCCATATGACCTGGCTAAACCTTTTGTTGCACAAACCTACAAATTGTCTTCAGTAGTGCTTCAAGCATCCAGCACATTCTCCCTCACAATGAACAAGTCAATAAAGACAGATACCTATCTCCGGGAGTCTATAAACTACAAGGTCCCAACTCCTTCCCTTCTGCCTGAAGAAGCAGCTAGGCTGCGAAAGCTAGCGTTTGTGTGTGTGTGTGTGTGTGTGTGTGTGTGTGTGTGTGTGTGTTTTATTTGTGCTACTGTCATTACCTGTGCTCCTTCGCCTGGTAAGTAATCTTCATCTATTTTTTTATATATATTTTTCCTGCTAGGAATTTTTCCTCTATAATATATAATAGAAAACAGATGACTTACTCAAAGGACAGGCTCGTCGACAGACACAAATAAAATCACACACAAACACACATACAAGCTTTACCAACTGTTGGTCGCTTCTTTAGGAAAAGAGGAATAAAGGGGAGGAGAAAGGGAAGGATATGGGGTTTAAGGAAGTGGAAAAGGAGTCATTCCAATCCCAGGAGTGGAAGGACTTACCTTAGGGGGAAAAATGAAGGTAAACAAATACACACACACTCACACATATCCAAACGCAAACACACCTAGACAGACATTTGTAACTTACGTTTGTATGTGTCTGCCTTAATGTGTGTGTGTGTGTGTGTGTGTGTGTGTGTGTGTGTGTGTGTGTGTGTATATATATATATATATAAAATATAAAAAATAGACGAAGATTACTCACCAGGCGAAGGAGCACAGGTGTGACAGCATCACAAATAAATAAATGAATACACACACACACACACACAATCGCAAGCTTTCGCAACCCAGTTGCGTCTTCAGGCAGTAGGGAAGGAGAGGGAAAAGGAAATGATGAGGGTTTTAAGGAAGGGGGTAAGGAGCCATTCCAATCCCGGGAGAGGAAAGACTTACCTTGGGGGAAAAAAAGGAGGGTAAACAAATGCACACATGCCCACACATTCACACAGACACAAGTACACCTAGGCAGACATACTGTAGAAAGCAAAGAAGTTAGTTATAGAAGTTAAGAAGTTAGACAGAGATACCACTTGAGGCAGAGGCTCTGTCCAGAGAACTGATGCAAAGATGTTAAGAAGGTGGGTGGGAATTCAAATTTAGCGGAGGTTGAGACCAGGTGGGCAACGGGAAGAGAGAATATGCTGAAGGGCTAGTTCCCATCTCCGGAGTTCTGAAGGATTGGTGTCAGTGGGAAGTATCCAGATAACCCGGACGGTGTAGCACTGTGCCAAGATGTGCTGGCCGTGCACCAATGCGTGTTTAGCCACAGGGTGATCCTCGTTACCAACAAACACTGTCTGCCTGTGTCCATTCATGCGAATGGACAGTTTGTTGCTGGTCATTCCCACATAGAACGCTTCACAGTGCAGGCATGTCAGTTGGTAGATCACGTGGGTACTATCGCAAGTGGCTCTGCCTTTGATCGTGTACACCTTCCGGGTTACGGGACTATTTCTACAGTATGTCTGCCTAGGTGTACTTGTGTCTGTGTGAATGTGTGGGCATGTGTGCATTTGTTTACCCTCCTTTTTTTCCCCCAAGGTAAGTCTTTCCTCTCCCGGGATTGGAATGGCTCCTTACCCCCTTCCTTAAAACCCTCATCATTTCCTTTTCCCTCTCCTTCCCTACTGCCTGAAGACGCAACTGGGTTGCGAAAGCTTGCGATTGTGTGTGTGTGTGTGTGTATTCATTTATTTATTTGTGATGCTGTCACACCTGTGCTCCTTCGCCTGGTGAGTAATCTTCGTCTATTTTTTATATTTTATTTTTCCTGCTAGGAATTTTTCGTCTTAATAATCGTTTTATATATATATATATATATATATATATATATATATATATATATATATATATATATATATATATATATATATGTCTGTGTAGGTGTGTTTGCGTTTGGATATGTGTGAGTGTGTGTGTATTTGTTTACCTTCCTTCTTTTCCCCCTAAGGTAAGTCCTTCCACTCCTGGGATTGGAATGACTCTTTTTCCACTTCCTTAAAACCCGTATCCTTCCCTTTCTCCTCTCCTTTCTTCCTCTTTTCCTGAAGAAGCGACCAACAGTTGCGAAAGCTTGTATGTATGTTTGTGTGTGATTTTATTTGTGTCTGTTGACGAGCCTGTCCTTTGGGTAAGTTATGGAGACTTTCCTGGTGGGAAAAATGTGTATAAAATAAAGATTGTTTGACTTACCCAAAGTACAGGCTAGTCGATAGAAACATAAAACACACAAGCATTCAAGCTTTCTCCACCGCTGGCAGCTTCTTCAGGAAAAAGAGGAATGAAGGAGAGGAGAAAGTGTTACATCTTCAGAAAAAGGCAAGGAAGGAGAGGACAAAGGAAAGGATGCGGGTTTAAAGGAGCGGGTGAGGAGTCATTCCAAACCCAGGAGAGGAAAGACTTACCTTGGGGGAAAAAGGATAGGTAACACACACACACACACACACACACACACAGTGGTGGTGGAAGGGTGCATGGGGCAGGTTTTACAACAGGGCGGTTACATGGGTAGGAGCCGGAGGGTAGGGAAGGTGGTTTGGGGATTCCATAGGGATGAACTAGGAGGTTACGAAGGTTACGTGGGCAGTGGAAAGACACTCTTGATGGAGTGGGAAGGATGTCCATGAAGGATGGTATATATACAGAAAATAAATGAAGATGTTGTCTACTGTAAAATAGTGTATTTTGTGTCAATATGAGATGGTCTTAGAAGAATTTTATATGTGCTTGTGTGCTGCTGATAGCACTAATGGCATAGATGCTTTATGGTATGTTACACTATAGGATGATATACATTTTACCGGCAGGCATGAATTAATTCCACAGTACATTACATAGCAGATGTTATATCTACATGTTCTGATGTACCTGCCCCCTAGTGGTGAAGTCCTCAACTAAGCCACAGTAAAGTGATATGAATCCAAATTGTGGGAAATGCTTTGTGTCATTTTCTGTATGCCTTATTATTTTCCACGCACTCATCTTCTAAAACCCTGAAGATGCTTAGTGATGACCTAGTAAATTAGAAGCTTTGTCCTTTCCTGTGATTTGTGTTATAATCTTTCTGCAAAACCCAATGTACTTGTGCATTTTTTTCTCAGGAAAGTTGTTCATGTGTATAGTTTTTATTTCACTGATAGTTAAATATTAGAAGAATTTCTATAAATTCTGCCTTCAGCATTGGGTTGGCTGGACATGGTGGTTGTGTGTATATAGTTGTCTGAGTGATTGTGTGAATGTATGTGCTTTTCTGATGAAGGCAACAGCTAAAAATTTAAGTTGTGTGAATGTAATTGTCTATTTTTCGTGCCTGTTAACAGTTCAGTGAGCCTCTGTACAGTGAGTTGTTATCTATCCTCCATTATTGATATGTTGTAATATTTGTTTTAGTGATTTCCAAATAAGGGGACAATATCCAAAAATGGAGTGACTGGATGGAAGGTGAAGGCAAAAGAAATGCACATCAAGCTTTAGTGAAGAATTTTAATGGGCGGTGAAGATCGTAGGAAAGGAGTGGGGGGGGAGGGGAGGGGGGGAGATAAAAGAATAAAGTGATAACGGTGCACTTATCCTAAAGATCAGAACATAGAAAGACAAACTGTACAGGATGAAATACAACTGAGACAAATAAATATGTTCTACATGGGTCCAGAAAAACTTGCCTAAAATGGTAGTCATTCTTCATTTAAAATTTGTCATAATTTTAATTCTTACCTTTTCACCTCCAAAAAACTAACTGGAAGTGCCGTGTCATGAAAATCAATTAAAAATTTCAAATAACTTACAGGAATGCAGCCAGGTCACATCTTCTACAACATCAGGCCGAGCCCGGTGGTCTTGGGGTAAGGCGCTCGACTGGAAACCAAAGGGTCTCGGTTCGAAACCAGTCAGACCTCGGGGAATTTTTTCTGTCTGCGTTTTAACCCATTCTTCACTTCTCAATGATGTGAGGAGTCACCAGAAACAATACGTGGTTCGGATTCCATGTTAAGCTGTAGGTCCCCTTTTTCCAGTTGGATAACTGGGGTAAACTAGGGACACGCAAGTCACCGAAATGGCGTCCAATGGAAAGACTTGCACCAGGCCAATGAGCCACATGAAATTATTATTATTATTCAAAATGTACACACTGTGTCATTTTCAAAGCACAAATACAACTACAAAATTTAAAACATCAGTATGCCAAGTATATTCCAAACTGCCTCCCTCCCCCCCCCCCCTCACACACACACACACACACACACACACACACACACACACACACACACATATATCAACAGCGAACATTAATTCTGCAGTAACAAGTTCAATATGTTTAACACAGCCCCTCTGTTGTTTGCCCAAGAAAAGAGCAGGATTCAACACATTATATAACAAAAGGAAATCTCCTTTTATAAGGTCTTTTGCTAATTTAATCTCAACTGTTTCCTGAATAAAATGCTGCCAAGAGCTGAAAGCACATGTCACAATCTCCATGCTGCTTCCATCAGTATGATGACTGATGCCATGATAATTTTCTGCAATAACAAATTTGTTCAGCTGTTGTAACCATGTGTGATGCTTATGCTCAATGCACTATTCATCCAAAGTCCCAATACTCTAACCAATTTGCGAGAAGCTGCAGCTGTAAGAAGTATGATAAATGACCCCCTTTCCCAAACAAAGAGTAACCTTAATAGAATCTAAAAATTCCTAATCTCAGAGGGTGGTCAAAACATGCATTTCAAATTATATTTCCACAGAATATGACCGAAGCCACTAGAAATCCTTCTTGTGCAAGGCAAAAAGGCTGTTGGCTTTGTTGCCGCCTTATTATTATCATCACTCACCTGATTCACAGTAAGTTGGAAGTGTAATGGTTGATCAATAATGGAAGGAGCAGTCCTTCAAGTGAACATTTTATACACCAGGAGGCACAGAAATTTCAAATATGTTAATATTCATTAAAATTAGTTATGTAAACTTAAGAATAAAATACATACTAAAACTGTTCCATTTTCTCTTCATATTCTTTTTTCTGGGCAGCTGCCATATCAATGTATTTTTGTTTTTTCTTTGCTGGTAGTTTATTATACAATTCGGCAATGTATTTAGAAACATTTGTCTGAAAATATGAAAAACAAACCATTAGATTAACTGATACTGTATTTGCAAATTCTGTGAATAGCAAAGCATAAAAATCTAGCAGTAAACAAACCATTTCCAGGCCAGGATGATCTTTTGCAACTTTGTCTTTTTTTTCTAAATAGAAAAGCATATATGTTGACAAAGGTCTTCGGGGCAAGTCTGGGTGGCGATTCTATTAACAAAAACAGAGAATTAACTAATTGCTGCTGTAAAAACATTAGTACTGACTGACTAAAGGGAGAAGAGTACTTCTATTTACCTGTCGTTGGCTTCGGTAAAAATGTGTCCATGGCTTTGAAACCCATGATTTTGCATCTTCCAACAATTCCTTCAAAATTCTAAACCTTCTCAGGCGTTTCTGAATTTTAAACCATACTTCCTTACATTCACTAGCAGAGTAATTACCAAAGCTAATCTAAAATATGAAATTTCCAAATTATAAATTCATTATTTACAAAAAATGCAAAGAATAATATCAAAGTATATTTTGTTTATAAAACAGAATGTAATTTACATTACCTCATCCCAATTTAATTTCTCTGCTCGAGAATCATAACGCAAATTGTCCTTGACAGGGATGTTGTTTTCCATTCGTTTCATTAACTCCATTAAATCAGCTTCAGGCCAATCTGGTATATCTAAAATCAGCAACAACTATTTAGCACTTGTAAATATGCAAAATTAACATTAGAAAAATGAAGAATGATTTACATACATTAATTTGAATGTAACTATGTACATAAAAAATACAACAGCTCCACAATTGATTTGTTTTGAGATATTTTGCATTTGACATTAATGAAATAATTACAGTGTAATACATTAATACAGTAATTTCCTTAGAGCCATGTTATTCACCAAAAGAGTTATGAATAAAATGAAGAAGAACAATAGTTCAAGCTAAGAAGCCCATCTTGATTCACATTTAGACATATGAGTCACAATACAAGAGCAGAACAAATGAAGGGATTGTGCCGTGTGGATATTTTTTAATGTAGCGTATGTCATATGATTATGTTGTGGAATGTGATAGTAAGATGGCATAAGTACACTTCAACCAAAAACGATCCCTCACATTAGTACAGCCCCATCAGCGTACAACCTCTTTAAATGCCCTACGATTCAAGATTCATGATACTTGCATAGCAGTTCATGCTAACTGTTTCTTAAATTATCTAAGAGTCAGAGAGAGAGAGAGAGAGAGAGAGAGAGAGAGAGAGAGAGAGAGAGAGAGAGAGAGAGACTTTGGACTGCACTGTTTGATCTTGAGAGAGCACACAGAAAAGAATAACTTATTCAGATTCTAGAAGACTGTAACTTGGACTTCAGCAGCTCAAAATCCTGTTAAGTAGTGTAGTTTTCAACTACTACTTCAAAGGAGATGATGGGTGGTGACATTTGAAACACTGATGTTTTGTTGCCGGCTCAGATTGACGAGTCTTATTTTCACCGCCTTTGACAATTTTTGAGGAGGTAAAGTAGCTATAAGCCACATAATGAGCAAGCAACTCAACACACATGTCGCTTATTTCTTTTTTATACTCCACAGACAGGCTTTGAGGAACACTGCTCTCTGAATATGCTAACTAGTGCACAAAAGTTTCAGCACAAGTAACAGAAATGCCCACTTTAGCACTGAGTTGCATAACTGTTATCTGTCAATTATCTTTAATAAAGAATGTACACACACTGCAAAGACCGCAGGCATCACAGCTGTGTACGGGAAACTTATGGCTAGTAGATAACACAGCAACTTATCTATGTTCTGTTGAGGTCAGCCGCTTTGATTTATATGATTTTATCCCTACCTGGTGTCCGTTTACATCTGCGAGTATTTCGGATTGTCTACTTTTCAGCCTAAATCAATTTAATAATTGCTCTTTACTTGAGTGCTTCTCAGTAGCAGTCGCCAATCTAAAGACTAGTTTCAGTGCTGTTACTGGGAATATATGTTAAAGCCCATGAATGTTGAAAGTTTCAAACAAAATTACATTTTCTTAAAACCAAAACTGGCTGAGAACAGATAAGTATTGCATTCCTGTCATCTTGCAGTGGTCTGCATCTTCCCAAGATTCCAAGTTACATTGGTGAAATATCAAGTTACATACTGGCAGTACACATGATTCTACAAGATGAAAAAGAATCACCAGAAAAGTCTGTGAAATTATGTTGCATTACTTACTGCATGCCCCACATACATCTATTTATCTTATAAAAACTTTTTCATTGTGGATATCTTAGTAGATCATGATTGTTGAAATGGTCATATTACACATTTACTTAACTCAAATTGGGAAAATTAATATAAGTTTCAGTATATTATAAACAACAGCAGGGTATTTTAAATTTATCTACAATCGATAAAATTGAAGAATTAGGCAGTACTTATCAAGGCAAGAGGTGACCAAGGAACAATATTTAAATAAAGTTTCCCAGGCAACCATTATCTATGAAAGAATTACAATACGGGACAAATAAATAACAATCAAGGTATCATGACCGAAATACTCAGAAAACCTGGAGGCATGAATTTAACGCAAAATATGTTCTCAATTAATCAAATGAAACTGCCCCCTCTTAATTAAAGGTGAACACTTGCAATATGTTTGTAGTGAAAGGCGTGTTTCATTAGCTTATTCTATTCCTATTTAACAGATGTTTTAACATTTTAATTAAACTTCTTAAGTTTATTCAACAATTTCATTTAGTACAACTTAAGAATTTTTGTTTTTTCCATCAGCATAAAACTGACTACTTAATCACAGGTTAATGAAGCTAATATTTAAGAGAGAAAAAAAGAGAAATGGAACATGTGAACAGATTAGTGCTACAAAAAGTCAATTTTTCCGAGTGTCATGTTTGATAAATCTTGATGAAACCTACTATATCTCTTCAGAAAGAAAAAAGTAGACTGTAATTCAAAGAATCATTACTTACCATCATCAGCTAAAACCGCGTTGTTGTTATGAGTACGAACATCATCAACATACTCTTCTTCAGTCCTTTCAATAAGATCTTCCACCTTATCCTTAGACACTGCACCCTTCTTAGATTTGGTTACAGTTTTTGATGTCTCTTTAGGTTTTGGTACAACTGTACTACTACCAGCATTTTCATTTGACCGTACTCTTTTTCTTACTGTTATTTCTGAAGTGGAGCTATTGTCAATTTCAGCTTGAACTCTCTTCTTTTTTGCAACCATATTGTACTGCTCACTGAAGCACATGAAAAATAAATTCAAAAATGTCAACATTTATGTCTGTAACACTTAAGTAGAAACTACATGCATTAAACCTGCAGAAACAGGATAGGTCGAAACAAAACTGGACAATATTTTGTTATAATGGGAATAAACTGAATATGTATATGTATATGTAAACTGAAACTGACATGTAAACACATGTTAAAAGTACTTTGTCCCTATTAAAAGAACTATATGCACATTTTGCATATTCCTCTCTTGTGTAAAAGTTTAAATATTTGTTGTTGTTTTGTTTATGAGCATGATGAAGATGATAATTGAGCTAGATAGGATGAAAATTTTTAACAATTACAGGAGTTCAAGCTAAAACACTGTGCAAACACAGACATCAATTACTAAAATTTCAGTTGCTTATTTGCAGTTGTGCACATATACATACAATTACTCACTCCCAGGCAAACAGAAGTAACAATTAACAACACAACCCAGTTAATAATAAATTATAGTAGTGATAATTGAGACTGACTGAAAATTTACAAATAAAGGAGACAGTCACTCTTCAAAAACACAAATAAATCTCCGACTCAAACAAGCTTCAAACATGTTCACCACTATAGTGTTACAAGATAATCTACGTGGCTACTGAGAGGATCCATAAAAAGAGATAAAACACATGATAATAAGGGAGAAGCTATGATCAGAGCAGTCAAGAGAGCTTCTTTATATCTAGTAGCGGAAAGAAGACATGTCACCATGGTACAGAAAGTTTTATTCAAAACCATAAGTTAATAGGTAGGTAGGTAGGGAGTAAGATTAGCATTTAACATCCTGCAGAGATTGTGCTCATTAGATAAGGAGCCTATACCCAGATTGGATTTATTTATTTATTTGTTACTAAGGTTAGTGAAAGAAATTGGTCATGCCCTTTGAAGGAGACCATCCCCGAATTTGCCTGCAGTACTTCAAGTAAATCAAGGAAAACCTGAATCAGAATGGCCAGAGGTGGGTTTGAACCACCATTATCCTGAATGTGAGTCCAGTGTGCTACCACTTCACCACCTTGTATGGTCATGTAAACCAATAGGGATAGTACATTAAGTCTTATACTGTATATTATATGCTCCCTTTGACAATAGCACATCAAATTACCACACATTTTCAAACAAATAGTTTGGCTTTTCAGTTGGAAAAGAGCATCTTGTATATCATGGACTGTTTATCTCCTATGAAGAAATGTTTTTAGTCAACATAGCACCCTCAAAATCAGGAGAAGACTAAGAATTTCAATATCTGAACATTTACTTCAGGGCTCCCTGAATATAACAGAGTTCAGCCTTGGACAAAATAGATTCACTGAAGAGGTGGGATAGAAAAGGGGTAGTGTGCTGGGAAAAGTAATGTAGCATGTCTTTAAAATTTGGAAGTGTGTTTAAAATATCAATTATCTAATATCAGTTGTCTAATAATGGAAAGTCCAGGTTGGAATAAACAATGTAGTAATATGATAGTTTACAACTCACCGCAAAGACGTGATGATGAGTCGTGACAAGTACATAAAAAACACAACTTTCAGTTATCGGCCATGACCTCCTTCAGAAATAGAAACTTTCACTCAATCACACAGGCACACAACACTGTCACACAACCATCATCTCCTGCTGCAAAGCGTGATTGGATTCGAAGTGCGGCAGAAGGAGATGACGGCTGTGTGTCTGTGTTGTGTGCCTGTGTGATTGAGTGAATGTTCCTATTACTGAAGAAGGCCATGGTCAATAGCTGAAACTGTTGTATGTGTGTGTGTCTTTTTTATGTGCCTGTCGTGGCTCATCGTCATGTCTTTGTGGTGAGTTGTAAACTGTCCTATTACTACATTATAAATATCAGTTGACTAAAGATGATTTCCCTCTCCAGGGGACACCACCTTGACGAAGCACTGTCCGTGCACGTGGAGAGGCTTGCGCATCCGTGTGAAGCAGAGGGCTATACCAAAGGTAGAGAACCTACTGCCGGAAAGGCCTCAGCTGATGGATCTGACAAAGTGTGTCCCACAATGTCCCGTCTTCCTTATCCTCTCCCAGTCCTTTCCCAATTCCTTGCCCAACCCTAGGTTTGATGCAATCTGTGCCAAGGGGTGCATGGCACATGGGTGGATGTGTCTCGAACGGAGCCTCAGGAATACCGGGCGACCTCCCTGAGTAAGTAGCCTTGCACCACGCGAGGTTATCGTGGTGTGGACCATATAAATCCCCAAATCTCGTGGGACTAAGATGAACACAGAGAAAGAAAGTATTTTAAAAGAATCTGAGGGGCAATCTGATACCTCAGATACTCAGACATCGGGATCAGGACCGATGGAGTGCACTCCTACTTCTGAATCAGGGTCTAGACCTGAGCAAGAAGTGGGAACTGTAACAGAGAAGTTGGACCAGATTAGGATTAAGGCCTTGTCTGGGGCTCAGAGGAGGAAACTACTCAAGGAAGAGAAGCAAAAGGAAGGAAAAGAATGGCTTCCTAAGCATAAGTGGAGGGAATCAAAAGGGCTTGAGCCCAAGACCCCCAAAAAGAAACTGCCTCAGGTCAAAGGGGATACACAGACCCCCTCGACGTCAAAGACAGGTGGCAAGAGGGTTAGGGAGGAATCTAAGACTCCCTCCTCTCTGGACAAGCGTGATCCTAAAAGGCTGAGGCAGGAAATAGGAAAACAGACCTATAGTACTGCAGTCTCGATCTTTAGAATGGCGGTTGTCCAAGAAGGATACCCACTGGTGAGCATCACCTCACAGCAGGAGGAGCTCGTGCAGATGGCCCTCTTTCAAGAGATTGGTGGGGGGGGGGGGGGGGACACTGGTCCAGGACCCAAATTCAGGAGAGTCTATCTAGATCGCGGTGCCCTCATTTTTGTCTGCGAGGGGGGCCACTCAGCAGTATGGCTTAAGGACAAGGTGCCCATGATATCCCCGTGGGAGGATGCGAAGCTGCTGGTCAAGACAGTAACCAAACTCCTGAAGACCGCAAAGGTATCAATATGGGTACCAAAGATCCTTAAGGATGTCCCTCCAAAGACTCTGTTCGAGAAAATAAGGGTTCAGAACCCAAAAGTCTCGACAGAGGATTGGAGGGTAATTAACCAAAAGGTCATTCCGGAAGGACGAACTCTGGTGGTGGAGGTCGGAGAGAAGTCCCTGAAGGCAATGCGAGAGCAAGGCCTGAAACTGTTTTTAGGATTCTCGCAGGTCGCCGTCAGGGTAATCAAAGATCTTAAAGGCAATAATGGCAGCAATATGGGGACTGGAAGTGCTGCAGATAAACCTGCAGCACAGTAAAGCGGCCACTGCTACCCTGAGCCGTCGCCTGGGGAGACAGGAGGTGGATGTGGCCCTGATACAAGAACCCTATTTATACAAAGGGGGTGTATCGGGCCTCGGTGGTACTGGAGGTAAGCTGATTTATGCTAGAAATCTAAAAAACTCCAGAACATGCATTTATGTTAGAAATGGAATACCTTTCATACCAATGATGGATTTGTGTTCCAGAGACCTGGTGACCATCAGGATGCAGCAACGTGAGGAAGGTATCACGAGGGAAATTGTTTTGGCTTCAGCATATCTTCCTTTGGAAGTGAGGAGACTGAAGGAAGCCTGCCATCAGCAAGGTGACGAACTGTTGGTGGGATGTGATGCCAATGCCCACAATCTATCGTGGGGCAGCAAGGACACCAACAGTAGAGGTGAGCACCTTTTTGAATTTCTCCTATCTAACAACTTGGAGATCCTGAATAGGGGTGATGAACCAACATTCAGGAATAGTAGAAGGGAAGAAGTAATTGACATAACTTTTAGTTCCATGATGATGGGAAGTTACGTCAAACAGTGGCATGTGGTCCTGGACCCATCCTCATCAGATCACATGTATAATAAATTCAAGGTTGAAATGGGAACCAGACAGACCATGGCCTATAGGAATCCCAGGAAAACGGATTGGAAGACATATAGGGGAGACCTTGACTTCAGCCTATCGGAAATTAAAACTTCGATAAGGAATCCAGCAGAGTTTGAGGAAGTAGCAGAGGCCATAACCTCTGCTATAGTGACCTCATACCAGGACAACTGCTCAATCACCAAGAAGTGCACAAATAGGAGTGTGCCTTGGTGGAATAATAACCTGGAAATGCAAAGGAAACAGGTACGAAAACTGTTTAACCTTGCGAGGCGCAAAGGACAATGGCCAAAGTATCGTGAGGCCCTTGTCAATTACAACCTTGTCATCAGACGGGCAAAGGAGGCATCCTGGAAGGTATTCTGTGAGGAAGAGCAGGGCACGGCTGCTCAAGCGAGACTTCATAAAATCCTCACTAGGGTACCAACTAATCCAGGAGGAACATTGAGGAAGGAGGATGGGGAGTATACAAAGACAGCACATGAAACGCTGGAACTGCTCCTCAAGACTCACTTTCCTCAATATACTCTGGGGGATAACTCAGACCAGAATGTGATTCCTGAGAGACAACGGTTCTCAGGTATTCGCAAAGAGGACTGGGATGTGGCCAAGGAGTGTGTCGATTTCAGTAAGGTCCGATGGGCGGTGGGAACATTTCAACCGTTCAAGTCACCTGGCCCCGATGGAATCTTTCCAGCTCTCCTGCAACAAGCAGGAGAAAATCTTATTAGATTCCTATGCAGGTTATTCAGGGTTAGCCTAGCAGCAGGAATCATTCCCAATGTGTGGAGGGCAGTGAAGGTTGTCTTCATTCCAAAGCCAGGGAGAACTGATCATGCCAAGGATATGAGACCAATCAGCCTGTCCTCCTTCATTCTTAAGACATTGGAAAAGCTGGTTAATGTGCATGTTGGAGAAAGGAGGTTAAGTAGGGCTCCTCTTCATTCAAATCAACATGCATATCAGCCAGGTAAATCATGTGAGACAGCTCTCCACCAACTCGTTGGGAAGGTGGAGAAAGCACTACACTTTCAGGAAATAGCCCTCTGTATCTTCCTGGACATTGAGGGGGCTTATAGCAATACGACCTTCGATTCCATGGTTAGGGCAGCAGAGGTGCATGACCTAAGGACCACTATATGTAGGAGGACTAGGGCCATGCTCAGTGGAAGAAAGGTAGAGGCTACCATGATGGATGAAAAAATGGTAATCAACACCACTAGGGGTTGCCCGCAAGGAGGAGTTCTTTCCCCTTTATTGTGGAATCTAGTGGTGAATGATCTCATTGGAGAATTAAACTCTACGCAGTACTTTTGCCAAGGATACGCAGATGATCTTGTCATAGTAATACTTGGCAAATTTGCTGACACAGTGAAGAATATGGCACAAGGTGCACTGGACATTGTGCAAGACTGGTGCAGAAAACAAGATCTGGGGGTTAGTCCTAAGAAGACTGTTGTTGTACCACTCACAAAGAAGCATATCCAACATTCAAGTTGGAACCTAAAGCTTTTCAATGAAGCGCTACCTGTGAAGGGGACAGTAAATATCTAGGGGTTACCCTAGATGAGAAACTGACATGGACCCCTCACATCAGGAATATTTGCTCCAAGGCAAAAGGTACTCTTGTGAGTACCAGGAGAGCTTGGGGCAAAAATTGGGGCCTGAGCCCCAAGGGTATACACTGGATATACACCACAGTGATAAGACCCAGGATCACCTATGGGGCGGTCGTGTGGTGGAAGAAGGTAGAACAGCAGGTTGCTGCTAAGGAGCTTGGTAAGGTGCAGAGATTAGCCTGCTTAGCCATAACAGGCGGAATTAGCAGCACACCAACTGCTGGGATGGAAACCATGCTGGATATGCCCCCATTACACCTTTGGGTCAAGATCGAGGCAGCGGCTGGTGCATACAGACTCAAATCTGGCAACAACTTGAACTCTTTGGGATATCCAGAATCACACACTAAAATAGTGAGTGAGGTAAATATAGGAAAGGTTGGGGAAATGCCAGCCGACTATATTATAACCCCATACTGCTTCAACAAGACTTTCAATATAACAATTGGAAGTAGGGAGCAGTGGGAGAAAATAGTTCAACACCGTACGGGGGATATTGTCTGGTTCACTGACGGGTCAAAATCAGACCAAGGTGTTGGGGCTGGGGTATATGGAGTGCAGCCAAGACAGGAGGGCGTCATCTCTCTAGGAAAACTGGCCTCAGTATTCCAGGCGGAAATCACTGCCATCAGGGCGTGTGTGGAGGAGAATTTGCATAGGTGCTACAAAGATTGTAGCATCTGTATATATTCAGACAGCCCTTAGATCACTGTCAGCTCCTGCAACAAGGTCTAAAATTGTTGCAGAATGTCACAGGGTTCTAGTGGAGCTAGGGGAAAGCAATAGAGTAAACCTATTGTGGGTCCCTGGCCACTCGGGGATCAGTGGCAACGAACATGCTGACAGATTAGCCAGGATAGGGGCAGAGACTGCATTTATTGGACCGGAACCTGTCCTGACAATCACCAAGGCAATGATCAAATTGGAGCTACGTAACTGGCTCAGAAGACAGCACGTAGAATATTGGACCAAAGTCCATCAGCAAAAACATGGCAAGGTAATGATGCCAAAGCCATGTTTTAAAAGACGCTCTGCAATCCTGGGTCTGAACAGGAGAGAGATTAGACTCATGGTTGGATTGCTGACAGGCCATGGGAATTTCAAAAAACACCTACATACAATGGGAATAACAGAAGAGGACCCTAAATATAGGATCTGTGATGACAGTGATGAAACCGCATCACATTTAATCTTCGAATGCATTGCATTGTAGAGTAAGAGGCATAGAACATTTGGGACAACCAGACCTGAAGAAATTGTGTCTAATAAAGAACTGGTAAAGGGACTCCTTGCATTGGTTGGCTTTACTAGACATACAGGGAGTGATACCGCACAATAAACTTAGTTTCGATGCAGGCAGTGGCGGGTTGGACCAACACTGTTTTGGCTTCCCTGAAAAAATCAAATCAAAGATGATTTCTGTATAATGGCTTTGTCACAAGTCACTGATGAATCCAATGATTATGCAAACAACAAAATATTACACACTTGTTTATCCATAAGATGTCATGATTAAACATATAATAATATTGCTGCATCTGCAATAAGGTTTGTATGGTCATTTTCAGTTAGATTCATAACCCATCAGTTTAATTATATTTCTAATAATAAAACAGGCACTGTATTTCTGACATGCCAACATTTTTATACTGCTTCTTTAATAAACAATTTAATGTATTTCTTCTGTTACTCAAAGTTTCTTTGTAAGTCATCTTCCTTGCATTTATATTTTCCCATCTTCTGTAATTGATCTTTTTGCCTTTTTAGAGAGGTCTATTCCTATACAATTCAATTTTCTGCTGTGAAAAAACCTCAGAGTACTGCAAATACCTCTCTTGTCTTTCCACAGTTCTTCAGTATAACACTTTTTTGCAGTTTGACTCTTCAGCACAAGTCTGTTATATTTCCTTCTACTCTTCGTGATTACTGAATTGTGATCTAAGTTTACATATGGTACTGGGCGAATCTCACTAGTCAACAACTGACCTGAATCTCAGACTGACCATGATGTTAATACAGAGGAAATCTTCCCTTTCAAGTATATCTCATTCTGACACAATTTTTGATCGGTGCATTCACTGTAGTCAAAATCTGAGTTCACTTGACAGACTACATATGGAAGATCTGGCTTTGAGTCCCGATACTGCCAGGGATTTTTCCTAGGTGAAAGTGGGAGAACTGGATTGGGGTGCTCGCAGCCTAATGAAGCTACTTAACCAAGTAGTAGTGATTTCAAGATCAAGAAACTGCACAATAACCGTTTGCTGATCACATCTCCTCCATACTGCATTCAATGTCACAATTAACAGAGGAAAACATGGCAATTGGTAGGCCCAACTGGCCTCCTAGAACCATAACACAAAACTTTGTTGTCTGTATACAATAATAGTAACTGGTTGTGACACAGGAATGAGTGCAAACAAAGTCATAACCACAGTAATGCATCTGAATGGCTGTATATGCCCCCAGAGTGTGTTTCTGAGTGGTGCTTTGGCCAAGCTGTGGCACCTATACAAAGCTATTCTATCTGCCTTGGAGTAGGAACAGCATTGTCCTCCTGCCACCAGCACCTGTAATGGCCATCGACAGAGTACATCCTGCTGGATCACACTGTTTACAAACGCAAGATTCACTGTTTTCATGGATATGTACCATCAACAGTGGCTGATATCACTGAGAAACTCAGTGTGTTAAGGTCATTCATTCAGGATGTCGTTGCATGTGCAGAAGTGCTAGGTGGCCTTGATTATTATCCAGAAAGGGCACAGGATTTGTGTAGTGTCAGATCATCTGATTCTATGTATAAATTGTTGTCTGAACAGCTAAAGGAATTACTGGTATGAACTAGGGTGTTTGAAATTTCCCCAAATGAACCAAGTGCTCCCTTAAATCAACAGATAAGAGAGCAAATTCATCGCAGTTTCCCTTGTATTTGTCTGCTCAGTTGTAAGCAGATTTAACTGAGGCAGGATCAAAGGAAATTATTTGCTTAAGTACTGAACATTGTTACCATTTCTTTAGTCCAATACTAGGTGGACAGTTGAAGCAGGTAGTCTTTCAGCAGAAATATTTTTTTATTAAATCCCAGGAGCTAACTGATCAAGACTACCCGAGAGGAATTCAGCAAGTGCTATTTTGGGGTGTAACAATAAAAAGGACCATTACAAAAGTATATTAAGAGAATCAAAGATAATACTAGAAGTTTGTTCAAAATGTTCACATGTTTGTAAATCTATAGGACCAAACTGCATGGTCATCAGTCCGTAGCTTACAAACTACTTAAACCTAGGTAAACTAACCTAAGGAACAGCACACACACCCATGCCCCAGGGAGGACTCGAACCTACACGGCGAGCAACCGCGCGCTCCGCAGTGTGACACTTTAGACCACTCAGCTACTCCACCACGGCTAGAAGTTTGTTTGTGGATTATATAGTGAAGGGCAAATAGTTGAAAATATCCTTGAAGGAGTGCCTCCAAGTGACAACATCAGGTTGTATGTTGTGAGGTTGTTTATTATCAGTTACAAACCTTTCATGTTGCATACTGTTCAAAAAAAGGGAGAATATTTTTGGTTATAGATGGCAGAAAGCAGTAGCACAAACTGTTGGTAGGATTTGTAAATAAAAGATACAAATAAATAAATAATGTTTAAACGTAGAGGGGGTAGTGCAAGGAATTGTAGAAGACATAGGAATCTTAAGCAAAAGCTCCTACAGTATATTAAGGAGGAATTACAAAGAAGACCACTTTACACAATTTTTGTTATTCCCAGTTGTCAAGACTCTTTGTATGTTTTCCTACAAAAGGACACCGTGTGCAGCCCTTTCGATACTGAAAGTTCTTCAAGTTTACATTTGTTATGAGTGGTGTAAAGTCTTAGGCCAGTGGGTGGGGTTGGGATAGCCAATTTCACATATAGTTTGGGAATTATTAAAGATAAGACCCAAAATGATGATTTTATGCAGAAATCCCCAGTTCAGATGGCAAATAAGTTGTGTGTTTCAGACATTATGGTCCCTAGTTTCATCCTTAAAGTTGGGTTAGCTTTGCAATGCAGATGTTTTATTTCAAGGTTGTACAACAAAAAGTAAAAGTCTGTATGTTTTGTAAGCTTTGTTAAATGGAAGAACAGTGTTAATTCAGTCCATATCATAGTTCTGACTTATGACATTAGACATTTAGTTAGGTATTTACTCTTAAGTACTAATATCAAAAATGTTAAATGTGGCAGCACATTTCACTGGATGACAAATTACTATAGTAAATTTATTCCTCTTTCTATACACCTAGTAGCAGAATGTGTAAATGATTTTTGGATGAAAGGAAGTAAGTTCATTTGGGGTCCATCCCAAATAGTAAGCTTTAGAAGTTTTACAGAAAACCTTATGAATCGTGCCTGTATTTTCCACGCCTCACTTGAATACAGAATTAAATATTAAATTAACACCTTAATGTAAGGAGTCACAGCCATCCTTCTGCAGAAATGGGTAGTAAGAAGAATGCATATTGCAAAATCTTTATGTAGCCTTCTTTCACCAGGAGCTACAGATTCCATAAATGAGCTATTTAAAGATATTGTGGTAAAACAGGGTGGAGACCCTGTGTAAAAATCTATTGAGGAACGCCTAAGGAAGGGGAAAGTGTACTACTTTTTGAAAGGAAACATGCAGGCCACAGGAAGTATTGGCAGTTGATTTAGTTACTTTAATGTTCAAATATTTCATGAAATACCCACGAGCAGACATTCAGGTGTTTTTAAATATGGACGAAGTTTAGAGAGAATTTAATCTGGAAGGGGGTGGAAAATCTGTCAGCAAACCTGTAGTTATCTCCTGATGTGGACAGAGATTATTTGGATCCATACCTGTGGTGTATTGAATGTATCCATCAGTTGTAGCAATGATAGTCTTCCTTTGTGTGATGTTATTCAGAACTTAAAACTGACTTTAGTAGTCATTGCAAAGCTGTGCAAAAGTTAGGAAGATACTTGTGTTCCTACTGAAGACAAGGACCATCGTGTTAGGAATTGAAGGCTGTGTCTTAGTTATTCAATACAGTATTGCATTGTGTCAGAAACACTAACAGACTGCTAGCAAGAGCACTGACTAATGTATAATGTAGACATTGTAAATGTACCAACCTCACAACATACTAAGTGCAAATTAATTGTTTCTCTTTGTTGTTGTTGTTCTCCACAAATACAAATATATTGTGGAAGTGTTAATTTATTTCTTGCATCACTATCCCATAATCCACAAACATTAGTATTTGGTGTGTCTTAAGATCATTGATGTCTCATGTCTTTGTGTGTAAGATGTTAATTTATTGCCATTTTGACCTATCCAATCCTTCCTTGCCACATGCAAGCAATCATTACTTATGTGACACCACTGTTCCCATGCTGTGGAGTGTGTCCCCAATATGTCTTTGTGTGCATAGATGCATTTACACACTTTTGCTGATTGCTCCCTACTTGCAAAAGTCATGAAGCAAGAGTCAATCAGGTGGTTGCACAGGATATTTGGAATCACTGGGACTTGTCATGCTTTACTTTCCAATAAGGCAATGTTCTACAAATTTTCTGTTTTTCACAGCCTTTGTTTTGAAACAGGATAATCACATATGATCACCATATTACCCTGACCCTTCCTTTTGAGAATGTGAATTAGAGAGTGGGTTTGTTTGTATTCCATCTTAATGACCATATTTGATGGGATAGTTCCGTCATGGTTGGAGTATCCTTTAATACCACAGTACTCAAAGCTCACACATAAACAATTGCAAATTGCCATTAAACCCAACTATCCACTTGCCAATCTGTGATTGTTTAATGACATATTCCACGAAGATGAACACTACAAAGACCTATGTGCATTTGTAAACATGCCTGAAATAAACTAAAGGTAGCTCGCAAAAGGATAGTGTGTTGCTATGATGATGATAGATAGCAGGTATCACTGAAAACAGGGCATAAGGTTTCACTAAAACTATTTGATAATATAAAGTGCAGTGCTAAAAAGGTATTGGAACAGTCCCTGCTCAGATTTTTCAAATTTTCTCAGTTTCTACACCTTGAGACCCTGGTCACCATGTTGTTAAGAAGCCCATCAAAATTAAATCATTTTCAGAACACACAAATCACACAGTTTATATCATTTCCTGGAGAGAGTGCATTTCAATAAAAAATTGTTATTGCTGAACTCTAGCACTACTGGTTTTTGTATACTAAATGCAAGTAAAATGTATCAATTCCACAAATTTATTACCTGTATAGCATAAGATTAAAACTAAATACTAAAAGGCACAATTGTTCTAAAATTTCGAAAGTAAAGAATTGAAGTATGTGGAATATACTCCTTTTTTATGATTGAAAACTGTGAGAAAAGCATTAACATAGGGCACTAATGTGCGAGAGTGAGTCCTTCCAGTTACATCCACCTATCTCCCTCCTCGAGCTTTCAGTGCAGCAGACAAAGGTGTGCCGACTCCAAACTGTCACCATTGTGGTACATATGAAAACCCACACATGCAAAGCAGCATGCAATTCTGAGCAGCACTGTGGACAGTCCAACACCACCCAAAACAAGTGTCTGCCATGGAACCGTCTCTTCCACCAGCTTTTCACCTCCAGTAACTGTCGAGGAGCCCACCTGCCAGAGTACACTGTATAAAAAACCATGCATGTGCTCATTTTTCTGGCTCTGTATCCTCAACTGCTGTGACTACTATGAGTTCTCCAATGTTATCTTGAATTTCAGGCATCCGCAGTCAAATGTTTTCATTTTGAGACCAAATCTGCTTCGACTGCCATTAACTTTATTTAAAAAAGCACTACCAGTTTCACGTCCTGTAGACACATCATCATGTGCTCTGCAATGTACATAAATGAAAAAGACTTACAAGATTGTCTTTAGAAGTTAAGAGAAAATATAGAATAAAATTGCTAACTGTAAAATAAAATTAATTAAACCGTAGAAAGGTACTCACTAAAATTCCTCAAAAAAAAATACCTGCCATTTAACCTTCCCCAGGGTTCACATAAAATTTAAAACCATTGAAAGCTTCCTAACTTTATGTCCTCATTAAAAAAAAATATATAAAATTTGAACGCTGTTGCATTAGTCAAAGTTTTAAAAATATACTGGGGGTGGAGGGCAGATGAAACCTAAAAGAAAATGCAATATTTTTAAAAAGCGTCTTGCATTTACACCGTACCAGTAAAGTTGGTAGATGGTTGGTTTCAAAAGGCATAACTCCGGCTTTCTATATCGCAATGAATAATGGCCAAAGGTTTAGGTTTCAGGAGTATACAGTATAACATGTGACAAATGTGAAGCCAAATATATAGGCCAGACGGGAAGAAATTTTAAAACCTGATTTAAAGAGCACATTAACGATAACAGTACAAAATCAGTGGTCAAGCAGCATTTACGTGAAATGGGATACCAGGTAAAGGATATTAGAAATAACATGCAGATACTGCATATTACGAACAAGGGCAACACCCTCAATATTCTAGAAGAGGTGGAGGTATATCGTGTGATTAAAGGAGTCCTCCGGTTCCACCCTAAATGCACAGACAGACCTAAAACACAAGAGCCTGTTGTCAAATTTTGATTTTTTAAACATGTAGCTTAATCCTATAGAGCACTTTTTTCAGTTTAGTTCGCATTTTCCCCAATTAAAAAATAAGTAAAAATTCTTCTGTTACTTGATCTCGGGGTGTCGAAGTTAGTGTGTCCCGCAGAGCCCATTGCAGTTATTTTGCCACTACATTGAATGTTAATCCTCAATCTGTCTCATGCGGTATATTTTACTATAATTAATGTTATGTAAACAGTTGGATTGGCTTTTTCACCACTTTTAATCATTTCAAGCATGATTTCTTATGCAGTATTCAATTCGGTCACTTTTGTCTGGGCCCTGTTAGGAAACTATAAACAGGATTTGGCCAGTGTACAGTCATCCCCACCCTTCACATCTTGTTTAGAAACGGTAAGGTTCCAGCGATGCTAATGCCATCCTGGTGACAGCGGCCGCATGATTCAATGGTCAGTACTACCTCGGCCGGTGCCGCGCCAACACTGCTTCTACGTGGTACGGTAAGGAACCTTATGTCTTTACTAAAAGTATAATCAGTTTTCACGATGAGTATGGTGTAAATGCAAGACACTTTTTTAAAATATTGCACTTTCTTATAGGTTTCACCTGCCCTCCACCTCCAGTATATTTTTAAAACTTTGACTAACGCAACAGCATTCAAGTTTTATATTTTTTTAATGAGGACATAAAGTTAGGAAACTTTCAATGGTTTTAAATTTTACATGAACGCTGGGGAAGGCTAAATGGCAGACATGTTTTTCTAAGGAATTTTTTTGAGTACCTTTCTACAGTTTATTTAATTTTATTTTACAGTTAGCAATTTAATTGTATATTTCCTCTTAACTTCAAAAGACACTCTTTTAAGTATTTTTCATTTATATACATTGCAGAGCACCTGACAATGCGTCTACAGGACGCAAAACTGGTAGTGCTTTTTTAAATAAAATTAATTGCAGTCAAAGCAGATTTGGTCTCATAATGAAAATTATTCAATGTGTTAAGGTCCTCTGTACAGGATTGCGAACCCTGAAATTCCTTGTTGCATGTGCAGAAGTGCTGGGTGCCCTTGATTATCATCCAGGAATACTCTGGCATTTTGTCTCTTAGGGGCTGTCAGGATCAGATCTTTAGCTTATGGCAATTAATGGAGAAATGCTACGAGTGGAACAAGGAATTTTGTTTATGTTTGACAGATCTGGAAAAAGCTTCCTAGGAGCAAGCTATTGTCAGTTCTACAAGATTATGGAATAGTAGGCAAACTTCTAAGGCAATTAAAGGTCTTCACATAGACTGTCAGGTAGCAGTTACAGTTGACAGTAGATTTAGTTCATCATTCAGGGTAGATCTGGGGTAACACCACTGTTGTTCATACTACTTATGAACCATATGTTGAAAATAATAAGACTGGAAAGGTGACATAAAAATAGTCAAAAACAAAACAAGCAGTCTTGCATACGCAGACAACTTAGTTGTGATAGCAGGTTTGATTGAAAGGTTGCAATCCAGAATTTCGGAGCTTGATCAAAGGTGTAAGGGCTATAATATGAAAATCAGGATCTTCAGAACAAAAGTAATGTCAGTGGAAAAGAGATTTAAACAAATTGAGTGCCAAATAGGAGGAACAAAGTAAGAAAAGGTGGACAGTTCCAAGTACTTAGGATGTATTTTCTCACAGAATGGCAACATAGTAAAAGAACTTGAATCAAAGTGTAGCAAAGCTAATGCAGTGACTGCTCAGCTCAAGTTAGCAACTTCATTGTATAGGACTGACAGCTGAGTGGATATAATAGGTTACCTTATAAATAAGGATGACATTACAGATATGAAAGTAGCAAGGATGATTGCATGTACTAATAGATGGGGACAATGAAGGAGGATGTCCATAATGAGGAAATCAAAGAAAAACTGGGAATGAACATCACAGATGAAGCAGTTAGAGTGAACAGGTTGAGATGATGGGGTAATGTTAAATGCATGGGAGAAGCAAGGTAATCTACAAGACTCATGGGTTCGGCAGTAGAGGGTAAGAGGAAACGAGGATGACCAAGGATAAGGCACTTAGTTTTGGTCAAGAACAATTTTGAAGTAAAGGGCTTAACATCAGACGAGGCAGCAATGTTAGCATTGGATAAGGGACCATGCAGAAATTTTATTAGGGGGACTATTCTCCAGACTGAAAGGCATAATCAGTCCCTAATGATGATAACTGGTCATTGTTAATAAAATGAAATAAATTTACATTATATGAAAGTAAAAATAAAAGAAATGGAGAGGTTGAAGTTAGATATAGTGGGGATTAGTAAAGTTCAGTGGAAAGAGGAACAGTATTTATGGTCAGGTGAGTGCAGGATTATAAATACAAAATCAGGAGTAGGTCTGATAATGAATAAGAAAATAGGAATGCGGGTGAACTACTATGAGCAACATAGTAATCGCATTATGAAAGTAATGTAAATTTATTTCATTTTCTTAACAATGACCAGAGTCATCATCATTATATGAAAGTACCACTCCCATGAACCACAGACATTGCCAAGGTGGGGTGGCTTGCGTGCCTCAATGATACAGATAGCCGTACCATAGGTGCAACCACAGCAGAGGGGTATCTGTGGAGAGGCCAGACAAATGTGTGGTTCCTGAAGAGGGGCAGCAGCTTTTTCAGTAGTTACAGGGGCAACAGTCTGGATGATTGACTGAGCTGGTGTTGTAACATCAGCTAACATGGCTTTGCCATGCAGTTACTGTGAACGGCTGAAAGCAAGGGGAAACTACAGCTGTTACTTTTCCCGAGGACATCCAGCTCTACTGTCTGAACATATGATGATGGCATCCTCTTGGGTAAAATATTCCAGAGGTAAAATAGTCCCCCATTCAAATCTCCGAGCGGGGACTACTCAGGAGGATGTTATCATCAGGAAAGATAACACAGTCATTCTATGGATCAGAGTGTGGAAATGTTAGATCCCTTAATCAGGTAGAGAAGTTAGAAAATTTAAAAAGAGAAATGGATAGGTTGAAGTTGGATATAGTGGGGATTAGTGAAGTTTGGTGGAAAGAAGAACAGGATTTTTGGTCAGGTGAGTACAGGATTATAACTACAAAATCAGTTGCGGGTATTATAGGAGTAGGTCAGATAATGAATAAGAAAATAGGAATGCAGGTGTACTACTACGAGCAACATAGTGATCGCACTATCATAGTCAAGATAGATACGATGCCAACACCGACCACAGTAGTACAGTTTTATATGCCAACTAGCTCTGCCAATGATGAGGATATCGAAAAAATATATGAGGAGCTAAAGGATATTATTCAGACAATTAAGGGAGAGCAAAACTTAATTGTTATGGAAGGCTGGAATTTGGTAATAGGACAAGGAAGGGAAAGGAAGATAGGTGAATATGGTCTGGGCAAAAGGAATGAAACAGAAAGCCGCCTGGTAGAATTTTGCACAGAACATAATTCAGTTATAACAAACACCTGGTTTAAGGATCATGAAAGAAGATTGTACACATGGAAAAGACCAGGAGACACCGGGAGATACCAGATAGATTTTATAATAGTAAGACATATATTTCAGAACCAGGTTTTAAAATGTAAGACATACCCAGGGTCAGATATAAACTCTGACCATAACTTATTGGTCGTGAATTGTAGGCTGAAACTGAAAAAACTGCAGAAAAATATGAAAATAAGGAGGTGGGACCTGGATAAACTGAAGGAACCTGAAGTGCTTAAGAATTTCAGAGGGAGCTTTAGGCACCAATTGACAGAAACGGTGGAAAATAAAACAGTAGAGGAGGAATAGGTAGCATTGAGAGATGAAATAGTGAAGGCAGCAGAGGACAAAATAGGTAGGAAGGAAAGACCTACAAAAAATTCTTGGATATCACAGGACATACTAAATTTAATCGATGAAAGGAGAAAATATAAAAATGTAGTAAATGAAACAGGCAAAATGGAATACAGACGACTAAGAAATGAGATAGCCAGGAGGTGCAAAATGGCAAAGCAAGAGTGGTTAGAAGGCAAATGCAAGGATGTAGAAGAACGTATAAGTGGGGGAAAAAGACATACAGCCTACAAGAAAATAAGAGAGATATTTGGAGATAAGAAAAACAGCTCTATGCAAGAACACAGATGGAAAACCAGTTCTCAGCAAAGAAGGGAAAGCTGAAAGGTGGAAAGAGTATATAGAGAGGCTCTATGAAGGAAATGAACTTAGAGGCAATATTGTAGGAAGGCGAGAAGAAGTAGATAAGGATGAAATAGGAGATACTATACTGAGAGATGAATTTGACAGAGCATTGAAAGACCTAAGTCAAACAAGGCCCCTGGAGAAGATGACATTCCCTCAGAGCTACTGAAGTCTCTGGGAGAATCATCCTTGACAAAACTGTTTCACCTGGTGTGTAAGATGTATGAGACCCTCAGACTTTAAGAAAAATGTAATAATCCCCATTCCAAAGAAAGCCGGCACAGACAGGTGTGAAAACTACAGAACCATCAGTATAATACGTCATGGTTGCAAAATTTTAATGTGAATTATTTACTGAAGGATGGAAAAGCTGGTAGAAGCCGACCTCGGGGAGGATCAGTTTGGGTTCGGTAAAAATGTAGGAACACGGGAGGCAATACTCACTTTATGGCTTATCCTAGAAGATAGATTAAGGAAAGGCAAACCTACATCTATAGCTTTTGTAGATTTGGAGAACGCTTTTGACAATGTTGATTGGAATAAACTCTTTCAAATTCTGAAGCAAGCAGAAGTACAATATAGGGAGCAGAAGGTTATTTACAACTTGTACAAAAACCAGACAGCAGTTGTCAGAATTGGAGGGCATGAAAGGGATGCAGTGGTTGGGAAGGGAGTAAGACAGGGTTGTAGCCTTTCTCCAATGCTATTCAATTTGTACATTGAGCAAGCTATAAAGGAAAGCAAGGAGAAATTTGGAGAAGGAATTAAAGTTCAGGGTGAACAAATAAAAATATTGTGTTTTGCCGACGACATAGGAATTTTGTCAGAGACAGCAAAGGATCTGGAAGAGCAGATGAACGGAATGGACAGTGTGTTGAAAGGTGCATATAAGATGAACATTAACAAGAGCAAAACAAGAGTAATAGAGTGCAGTCTAAAAAAATCAGGTGATGCAGAAGGAATTAGAATAGGTAGCGAAACAATAAAGGAGGTAGATGAGTTTTGTTACTTGGGCAGTAAAATAACAAATAATGGTTGCAGTACAGAGGATATAAAATGCAGAATGGCAATTGGTAGAAAAGCGTTCTTGAAAAAGAGAAATTTGTTAACATCAAATATTGATTTAAGCCTAAGGAAATCCTTTCTAAAGGCATTTGTGTAGAGTGTTGCCTTGTATGGGTGTGGAACTTGGATGATAAACAGTGTAGACAGGAAGAGGATAGAGGCTTTTGAAATGTGGTGCTACAGAAGAATGCTGAAGATGCGTAACTAATGAGGAGGTACTGAACAAAATTTGGGAGAAAAGGAATTTCTGGCATACCTTGACTAAGAGAAGGGATCAATTGCTAGGACATATTATTAGATATCTAGGAATTGTGAATTTAGCATTGGAGGGAAGTATGTGGGGGTAAAATTCGCAGAGAAAGACCAAGAGATGGATACAGTGGGCAGATTCAGACAGATGTAGGTTGCCGTTCTAATGTAGAATTGAAGAGGCTTCGCTAAGGATAGGGTATTGTGGAGAGCTGTATCAAACCAGTCACCGAACTGAAGACCACAAGAACATATGAAAGTAATGGGTGGGTTTAATGCAAAAGTGGCAAATAGTTTAAAAATGTCATTTTTGTTTGTAATTTTGGATTCAACAATGGAAAGTCCAGGCTGGAATGTCAATAACATCCATCTTTATGGTGAGGTGCTACTACCCTCATTAATTTTGAATTCTATATCCGTAACAATATAAAGAAGAATTGTTTGTGAAAGTAGATATTAAATCACCCCGAGTGAGAAAAATAGAGATAGGCAGAAAACAGATGGAAAGGGCCAAATAGAATTAAAAATACAGATGCTTACGTAATGCTACTAAACAATGTGTGTCCTTTGTCAATCTAAAATCAGGTCAGGATATTTACTGACCAAAGGCTAGTAAGAAAAAAAGTATTAAGTTCCTAAAATACTGTACACTATCAGCTGATATCACATGAATGGAGAATCTCAAATGAAATTAACAAACAAAGTGAAAGCTCTAAAGAATGGACAGACTGTTGACATTTATGATAAATTATATTTTAAAGAAAACTGCGCTGGAAACAATTAACAATGATGATGAATTTAAAAAATTCTAGAAAACAAAAAATGTAGCTGAAGAAGGTAACATAATTAAAAGTAAAATACTGGAGCCACAGTAGCCTCACACATCACTGAATTCTGATTTGTGTGTGTGTGTGTGTGTGTGTGTGTGTGTGTGCGTCAGTGATTGTATTATTGACAACAGCTCAGATAGAATAAAGTAAATAAAACAAAATGAATCAAAAAGGCTTTCAAGATGTTTTAACCAATCAGTAAAAAGATAATAAATGAGACAACTGAAAATAACTAGTATAAGGAAGAAACAAAACTTAGGCTGAGAAGGCATAATCTTATTAATCAAGATGTCACACAGGACTATGATGACTAGCTGAGAAACCGTATCACAGATTGCTGCAGACTGAGAAAGTGAGATAACACACTGAGAGAATGAATGTATTCAATAACTATTACCAGAAGGAGATGGGACTATTAATTGTGATAATATTATATAACAGCAGCCACCATTGCTTGACCAATGATTGTATGAGTAACATATTGTTACTTAATATGTACTCTGTGTCCTGATTATTCTTTAGTATAAAGTAGGTAATTTGGAAGACGCCTTGCACCTCAAGCTGATGATCTACTAGCAATAGTTGCTCACTATGGATAATGGTCTGCTCGAACATGAGAAAAGAAATAACAAAGAAAATAACAATTTGCATTAATGTTTTCTATCTTTGAAACAATTCAGTTTAGGAAATATGTCCATTTGAAATTTTTGCTGCTGGCGTCAAATCTTTGACAGTAACAACAAACTTGCTTCCCAAGAGAGAGAGAGAACACTAGGATGTCAAATGAGATGTGTCTAAAATTACGTTTCTGAGTAAAATGTCTTGCTATAATGTTTCATTATGAATTTGATGTGTTTGGTACAGTGGGATGTGTGTGTTTGCAATTAAAGATAGAATATATATTGGGGAGCACTTAAAAAATAATTTGTGTTGCTCTGTATAGGAATTATATAAAACTTTGCACAAATAACGGGTGAAAGGGTTGTCATTACAGGAATTAAAACATAAGATGGAACGGAAATCATACCAGCAACCACAAAACTTAGAATTTAGGTGCCCAGAATGCTACCCCTGTACTATGCCGACTGTAAGAGTATCACCACAGTTATGTACCTAATTATTTCTTCGGTAAGACTCTCTTCGTACTTAATCAGTTGTTGCTGGTTTGTACTCACAAAAGAAAAACTCATTGATGAAAGTATCTGTACTCATCGTATTTACGAAGAATATGGCTGGAGATCTTCTGTCTTTTTTTCGTATTTGAAGTTATGAATGAAATAGGCCATTAACATTCCTTGCTTTTTAAATTTAATGGACATCACTCTTTTGAGTTGATGCCTTATTTCTTAAATCAAATAAAACTTTATTGCTTACTCTAAAGCTATCATTACTTTACTGTTTATGGGTGCCAGACTTTAGATTTTAGAAACAGGTGATCGGTTCTAGCGGACATCTTGTAGAAAGAAGCTGTCGCGCTCACATAGGATACCCAGCCATGTCACTGCTGTGTCGTGTCGCTGAATGTTGCACGTTGTCGCTCGCTTTTGTCGCTCACGTAGTATGCGGCCTTAGTGCGCATGGCTATTTCGCTGCAGCAGTTGCCACATTCTGCATGGACTTGTTGCGCTATATGTTTCATTCAACTCGCACAAACTACTCACTGCATAAATACGGAACTAGTATCACTTTATTCTGTAAAATATTGTATTTTTTGAATGAAAGTATAAAAATATAAAAATGATCATTTTTTTCTTTTTCCAATCATTTCACCTGCAAAAATATTTAAATTCTGTTATAAAAATTTTAATGTAGGTGTAACTAACAAATTTTAATTCTCGAAGCTACTAAGGACTTATAATAAAATTATTACTCTTCATTCACAATATGGACAAATCAAATAAAGGTATAGTGACAAAAAAGCAATGTGACATTGTTTTACGTTTCTTATCAGTTGGTGAGTCATGAAAAAGAACTAGTTCATCCCAGTGAGTGACTATTTCTGATCCAATCTCTGGAAAGATCGGTAATGCCCACCTCTAGTATTGACATGTAAAAATAACCCACTATAATAGTCCCTATGACTATTCTACATTATTTATATCAGTTTAGCCAACAAAGAGTTTGAATTTCATAGAGTTGCTATACGTCTGTCATGTTTGAGGTAAATTGAATGCCACATTTTATGGTGTAAAAGCTACTAATATTATAGAGCAGTAAAAGATATGATAAAATAGAAAATCAGTGTAATCATAAATTTAAAATACACACTTACTATGTGTGCTGACCAATTCAAAAGAGTATTATCTTCAAAATTGTTGAAATTTCGCTTTCTGGATTGTAGAGTTTTACTCTTATTTATTTATTTTTGTAAATGTTAGGGAAAATTAATGACAATTGTGATTGTTTTCAGACAAAAGGCACCTTTCATAAATTGTTTATAAACAAATTTATCTTTGAAGCGAGTAGAGTTGATGTAGCTGGTTGTAGTCGCTATGTGTCTCTTTGTTAGCTTCTTATCCTTCAAAGGAAACCTGTAATTATTGCAATACTACCTGCTTTCCTGTACTCATGGAAGAGTAATTACAATTGCAAGACGGCCTAAGATGCCTTAAGAGTCTTCCTCAAATGTGCCTTGCAATAAGTAACATTTACTGTTCTACCACTTCAATTCATCCAAATGAAAGCTGAACATTTTGGGCATGTTTAATTTATGATTTGGAAAACAAAGTGCAGGAAAAATAAAATTGTTTCAGCAAATAAAGCACATAATCTCCCATGCTGACAAATCATATACTGGTTACTCTCAGTAATTTCAGCACGGTTAAAACAGTGACAGAGTTTACGCCGGTTGCCACAAGGAGTGCATAACTACTGTGTTAGGCACTCCATGAAATTTAAACTCATTACTAACTAATCATTCACACACATCAAATACTATAAGCTAGGCAATAAATACTGGAAAATTTCAAGTAGCCAACAAAAGTACTAGATCAAAATAGCTACATACCTCATAGCTGAGTATTGTTATTGCCACATTCAGAGAACTACAAAGTCTCTGCAATCCAACACTTCATCCATTGAATACATATGGTAATTAAACATTTTACTGGCATAGAGACAGAGACCGCACGGTGCACATGTGCTTAGCTGTCGCTTGATATCTGTTTTGTTTTCCAGCAAAGCAGTTATTATGTGATAAATATAATAAACTGACCTGCAAACCAAGTGACGTTTTTGAAAAAACAACACATTAACTGAGAGTTCGCTTACATTAGTGTCTGCTATAGTTGCAAATGTCTTAACCACTAATGCAGCTGTCTCAGAAAATATTGATAGAGCAGAGGTAGTAGTGAAGGGAGGTCATTTAACTATGTTTTAAGTTGGTCTGATGTGCATTACCACATATACCAGGAAATAAGAGCATAGGCGAAAGGTTTGATAAAGATTTTGACCTGTGCTATAATCCTGTATACAAGACCAGATACATGCTGCAGCACTGCTGGCCAACAGAAGTCATCTATGAACTGTGCCAGCAGCTTGGCACCTACAGCACCACCTACTGGAGAGTTCCGTATTAAAAAAGCTTTGCAGCTTGTACTCACTCTCAATTTTGTATTTTACTACTGAATGTTATCACCTGATGTTTCATTCTGTCTGATGTATAGTGATTGTACAATCTCTGTCCAATAAACTTTGGTTCTCAGTATTCTAAGTATTGAGTGTTACATTATGCCACAACGGGTGAAGAGTGTGTTGTTCATTTCCTTGTGCTCAGGCCCTTTTGTTGTTCTGTCGGTTCTTCTACCCAAATTGACAGTTCTCTAAACTCTTCTTGAGCAACAGTGGGCTCTTGCAGCAGCAATTACAAATAAGGCAACCATATTGTCACAGCAGAATTCCACACAATTGGCATATCCACTGTCTTTTCCAGAATATGATGATGCAACTGAAGACTGGGAGGCTTATGAGAAGCATCTTAGGCAGCATTTACTAGTTTTAAGTATGAGAAGTTGTTTCATTCTTTGATTCCTCCTTGGATTTATCCAGTTTTATTCCAAATTCATACTGGTCATTGATTGATGCTTTTTCAAAATTTCCCTATGGTATCTGCTGTCCTCTGATGTTGGTTACAGTGATTATTCAAGCTTTCTCAAAACTTTTTTTAAATATTATTGAAAGGTTGCCTTATATGCTTGAGACTGGTAAAAGTACAAAATTTCATGATTTTGTTTTTATACCTGTTAGGGATGCACCACATGACTGCTCCAACTTTTCAGCCCCAATCTAATGGTGAGGTAGGAGGCCTTGTCTACATCTTTACACTCCTGATGAATGACACCTTGACTTGTTTCCTGAATTCATTCAGATTGACACCAATGGGGGACAGTAACCCTGCCGAGATGCTTCATGGTCATCAGCTACACTATCTCCTGCACCTGCTCTTGCCACCTACCAACATTCGTCAGTGTCACCCTCGCTACTGGCTCCATGCTGTGTGGGTTCAGTTTATGACCTAAGTGGATTTCAGAGACACTCTAAAGCAGTAACACCTACTTCTGCAAGACACACCACAATCAACTGTTTCTTTGCACCACAATAGGGGCTGAGGGGGCACTCGTTACAGCTCCCCGGAGACCCTCCACTGCAGGGTTGGACCTGCCCCCCTGTATCACCAGGGTTTGGTGCCTCAGTTGCCTGCTGATGGGCCCATTTGAGAAGTATCACTATCACCAACGCCCTATTGCCGGCTAGGCTAGTGAATACCAAACAGCCGATAGTCACACAATCAACAGAATTCTGCAGCACTGAGGAACTTGAATTGAGATGTCTGTAACTCTCTCCTGGGATCTGTTTTATGGAAGTGGCCTTTGTGCATGTTCATGCTTGTCACTTAAACTCATACTTGCTGGTGCCAGTGTAGAACTTCTTTCCACCGGCTCCATTAATTTGCAGTACTCATTACAGAGGCCATGAACATTCCAACCCAAAGATTGTGGAGAGGGGGGGGGGGGGAGGACAGCATGACGATGATGATGCCCTGTACACAAGACTAAACATGTGCCACAACAAAAAGCAGCTACCACACTGTACTTAAAGAACAGGGAGGACATGTTAACAGCAATGAATTGCAATTCCATTGTTTTTATTATTGTAGTATATCTAGATTTCAGCCGCAAATAGCTGTAATCAATGCAGTTTTGTGAGTTACTTGAACCCAATCGGTTCACAGTAGTGTAAGACAACACATGAAGCTACTGGTGTACAGTTAAATGGAGACTAAGGCTGTTATTTTTAAATCTGTATAGCACAATAATTCATTACAGTATCAAAGCTGGTTACACTTAAAAAGAGTCCACGAAACGGTACAGGCGTGGGCTGGCCACCAAAGGCCACCTATGAAATTGTGCACAAGGGTCAGCACCCACTTCCTCACCTACCAGAGATTTTTCTACACTAATGTCAGTTATCTTGAGAGGAATGGAAAGACGGCAGTACTGCCCTTTTAGAAATAAATTTTAATTCCAAAGAAGCGGTAATGCTTGCCCTACAACTTATCCTTGAACACAGGGTGGAAAGTGAAACCTATGTTATAACATCTGTAAATTTTTAGAAATATTTCAATGATACTGATGGAAACAAACTGACATTCTGAAGTTATGTTCATTGACCAAATATATGGACAAAAATGTTATCTACCACCTATGAAGAAATCTGCAAAAAAAAATCTCAATTCAAAGCAGAAAACACAAAACTTTAAAATTTAATCACTGATATTAGAAGTCTGTCAGAGGCAGCAAAGATTTTGGAAGAGCAGATGGAGAGAAAGCAGTCTTGAAAGGAGACATCTACATCTATACCCTGCAAGCCACCTCACAGTGTGACAGAGGGTATTTAGTCAACAATTGTCACTTCCTTCTTATCCTGCTTCAGTCACATAAAGTTTATGGAGAAACAACTGCTGATAAGACTTCATGAAGGCACAGGCTATAATCTAATTTTGACCTTGTGGTCTTTTTGTACTATATACCTAGGAGGATGCAATATATTGGATGACTTCAGAAATGAAATACCTAAGAATTTTTACAGTAGCCCATACCATGATGCAGTACGCCTCTCTTGCAATGTCTGCCACCGAAGTTGGCCCATTATCGAGGGCGACACTTTCACACCTGCAATAAAGCATTCTGGCCTTCTTTAGAAGATCTCTTTCTCCTCACTCAACCCTATCTGGTACAGATCCCACATTGAGTAACAATATTCAAGTACTATCAATAATGCATGATAGATTACAACTCAGCATAAAGAGGCTCGCTGAGCTGCTGACAGACATCAAAAAGAGAGAATAACATTCACACAAGTTAAATTTTCGGCCATGGCCTTCATCAGAAAAAGAGAAACATACATTCACACAATCACTCACACAACTATACACTCACAACAACCACGCCCAACCACTCCAGCGCCACAAGCTGTGGATGCAATGTGTTTGTCTATTTTTCGTGACTGTCAGTAACTCAGTGAGTCTCTTTACAGTGAGTTTTTATCTATGCTCCATTATTGACATTCCTATCAGATTTTCCATTGTTAAAATATTCAAGTATTGGTTGAATGTTTGTTTTGTAAGTTTCCCCATCTTATGCTGACTGCAGATAGTGCTTTAAGATAAAAAGTGAAAAACAACTTGTGTAAAAAAATTGTCCTAATTGCAGTCAACGTAAGACAGGAAACCTGTTACAGTTAATTTTAAAAGCTGCTATGGAAGATGGCCAAACAATCAAACACTGTTTTGTAAGATAGAGCTACATTCTTTTGTCAACAATATAATTAGGACAGTTTACAACTCACTGCAAAGATGTACAACGAGCTGTGACAGGCACATAAAAAAGGCACACTTATACAACACTTCTGCTATTGGGCATTGGCCTTGATCGGAATATAGTGCATTCACACAATCACACTTCACAGAAACACAATGTCATCTCCGGCTGCTACACTGTGAATCAGGCTCTGTAGTGAGGGAATAGGAGAAGAGGGGAGGGGTGTTTGAAAGGAAGGTTGTGTCACGGTGGTGAGGATGGAGCATGTACATATTAGATGGGTGGAACGAGATGCTGCTTACGAATGGAGTGGAGAGACGGAGGATGGGAGGAAAACAAAACAAATGCATACAAGCATGTGCACACACACACACAAAATAGGAGAGGTGTAGGATAGAAGGGGTGTGGAGAAAAAGGAGGTTATCGTAGGTTGAGGCCTGGATAATCTTGAGACTGGAAAATGTAGTGTAAGGAAAACTCCCAATCTGTGTAGTTAAAACAAGCTGGCGGTGGGTGGGATGACCTAGATGGCAGCCACTGAAATCAAGCATATGCTCCACTGCATGTTGTGCCACACGGTGATTCACCTGGTTTTTGGCCACAGTTTGGCAGTGGCCATTTATCTTACTGGACAGCTGGTTAGTGGCCATGCCAGTACAGAATGCTGCACAATGATTGCAGCACAGCTGGTAAATTACATGGCTGCCTTCACAGGTGTCCCAGCCTCTGGATAGGATAAGCCTGTGACAGGACTGGAATAGGAAATGCTGGATGGGTGGATTGGATAGGTATTGCAGCAGAGTCTTCCACAGAGATTTGATCCCCGTAGCAGGGGCTGGGGTTTGAGGTGGCATTGGGATGGACTAGGATGTGATAGAGGTTGGCAGGGCGACATAATACCATTTTAAGAGGTGGGAGGATATCTCTCATTTGTGGGTACAAGGACCAAAAATCAAAACCTTGATGATGGATTGGTTGTTCGAGTCCAGGGTAGTACTGGGTGAAAATGGAAACACTCTTTTGTGGCTGGTTATTGATGGTAGAGAGAGAATTTGGGGTGTGAAGGAATATGGCACAGAGATCTGTTTGTGGACTCGGTCTGTGGAGTAGTTTCTGTCTGTGAAAGCTGTTGTGAGATCTTCGGCGTATTGAGAAAGGGAGTTCTTGTCACTACAGATACAACGTACATGTGTAGCAAGGCCTTATGGGAGGGATTTTTTAGTGTGGAATGGATGGCAGTTTTAAAAGTGCAGGTACTATTGGTAATTGGTAGGTTTAATATGGACAGAAGAGTGGATGGAGCCATCAATGAGGTAGAGGTTAACATCTGGGAATGTGGCATGATGGGTTAGGAAGACCAGGTGAAGAAGATTTTGGAGGGGGGGGGGGGGGGGGGGGAAGGAGGTGAGGTTTTGAAGAAAGGATGATAAAGTGACCTAGCCCTGACCACAGATCATGAAAATATTGTCAATAAATCTGAACCAGACCAGTGATTTGAGGTATTGGATGCTAGGAAGAGTTGTTTGTTAGGATAAAATTGGTGAGGTTTATGAGAAATGAGGTATCAAGCTTGAATTCTGAGGGGCGTTGTGAGAGGTAGTGTTTGAGAGTGACAAGGCGATGTGGAATGGTGGTGTATATGGAGATGGTGTCCACTGTGGCAAGTAAGGATCCAGGAGGTAAAGGGGTGGGGATGGTGGAGAATCAGTGAAGGAAGTGGTTAGTAACCTTGATATGGGAGGATAGATTTTGGACAGTTGGTTGACGCTGTTGGTCAATAAGAACTGAAATTCTTTCAGTAGGAGCACAGTAACCAGCCAAAATTGGGTGTCCAGGATTATTTGATTTGTGGATTTTTGGGATTATGGAGGTACGGTGTACAGGATGCCGCTGGTGTGAGGAGAGAGAAGGATTCAGGAGAGAGCTACTGGAAGGGGCCGTATGATTTCAGCAGGGATTGGATATCTTGTTGGACTTTTGGGATGGGGTCATCCAGGCACAACTTGTAGGCAGAAGAGTCAGAGAGTTGGCAGAACCATTCTGCCAGGTACTCACTGTGATTCGTAACTATAGTGTTGGAACCTTTGTCTGCAGGCAAGGTTAAATGTTAGGATTATGTTAGCTTTGATTAGAGGTACTGGTGGCAAAGTAATGTATCCATCATAGGGATTGGGAAAATGACCGTAGGTTTTTGCCGAGTCAATCATGGTTGATTTGGGTTGTAAGGATGAAGGTAAGACTTTGGATAGAACGGAAACTTCTGTGGGGTTGAGGTTTTTGGTGGACAGGTTTCATGATAGAAAATGCTTCCTGAGGAATCTTCCAATGAATCTCAGCTTGGCATCTCCTTTACTCACAATTAATTCTATGTGATTGTTCAACTTCAAATTGATCTGTAATCATATTTCCAGATACTTTATGGAAGTAATTGCTTTCAGTGATTGTTCTGCAATCACACAATTATATAATATACAAGATATTTGTTTCAATGCATTCACAATAAATAACATTTGTTTACATTGTTAGTCTATTGCCTCTCTTGGAACCAGCATTGACACCACAGATCCTTCTGCATTGCACTACCCGTATTATTTTCCAGTGTTGGGAAAAGTAATGGTCCCCTAACACACCCTGGCAGTATACCACAAATTTCTTTCACATCGGACAACTTCTCTCCTATGAGAATGACACACTGTGTTGTTTGCTACAAACTATTTAAACTAAACACAACATATTCCTGATATACATTACACTTGTATTTTGCTCATTAGACAACATTTAAAAACCACAAGAATGCCTTTAAAATGTCAAGGAATTTGGCATCTATCTGGGAGCCTGTACCTACAGCTGCCTGAGTCTCGTGGACAAATGATCATTGCTTTGCAACCCAAGTTGATTCCTACTGAGGGGATTTTCAGTCCCCAGAAACGTCACAGCACACAAGCATAAGTAAGATGAAAACATTCACAAAATTACTGCACTCCAAAACTAATAGTATTCAATTTTTTTTAATTAGATAATACTGCAGGCATTATATCAGGAAATAAGCAGCAAAGTAAGTTATAATGGCCAAAACAGAGAAGATATAAAACACAAACATTCAATATCTAGAACTGTTTTTCTTATATACTTTAGTTAATTACTTGGGTATAGTACTCAGCCCTTTCTGTAATATGGAATGGCTTATTTTTAATACAGCTAAGAAGTAAATATGATAACTTGTTATCCATCCGAAAATCTCGGGAGAAAATGAACTCTGGTTCTACCAGAAATTAATCAGCAGAAGAAAACTAAGGTTTATACAGGATTTTAGTTCGAGAGGAGATGGACCCAGCTGACAATGGGCTTTATCAAAGTAAACACTATAAAGTAGGACTAGGTAATTTGGTCGTGGATGGGATGTGGGGGGAGGGATTGGCTCTTGAGCCCCTCCTAAGGATCCACTACTGAGTGCCAACTATTTCTCAACAATCGTACATTAATCAGGCCTAAGCAGTTAGGATATTTTATTGTTATTCATATCATTTTGTAAAAGCATTTTTCAGAGAGAGGGAATGTGCACCAATGTAGGCCTAATAGTCAAGAGATTTGTCAGCTTCTCTAATTAAGCTTGCAGCTCGTTTTTATTGAAAGGGTATTAAACATGGCCCTTAGGCTACATCACAGATAAATCTGTCATCACAATATTTGTTTTGCATTCACTTTTGTTGGAGTGGCCAACTACTAACCACAGTCACCGATTTGAAATTGCCATGGACGACAATCTATTGCACAGATTCCACTGGGGGGGAGACAATCACACATGAACTAAATTCAGTTAATCTAAAGGAAACTCTGCCAGGCCTAGCAATAACAACACCAAAAACAGATTTATAAAACATGTAAAATTGAGCTTTCAGAAAAAATACCTTCATCAGGCACGAGTAGAGAGGGAGGAAAAATCGAATAGAACAGACAGTGGATTCAGATTACTCACAATATTAGCTCCATTAATGAAGAAAAATTATTTCCAAAAGCCCACTTTTAGGACTATGTTTATTTTCGTATCTTTTTGCGACAAACACAGATTCCAATTCAAGCTAAGTTTTTCACTCTATCACTATTGCATATGTAGCCTATGTGTAACTTTTGGATAGCTATGACAGGCCGAATCATTATTACTTTTAAACTAGGGTTAAGTATCACATCACACATTTACTGCAATTATTTCAAAACATGATTAACTAGGTTCTATACGGTAACTTGTTTATCAACAGGTTAATAACAAGTTAGGTCTACTGGTAAACAGATCTACCTACCAATCAAATGTTTCACATAAAATATGACTTAATTTATAATTTATCACTGGCCACATGCTAGCTACTTACACAGTTTCTTTCCTGAAGAACAGTCAACACTTGTAGAAACAGAATATAGCACACCATTCACTTGAAATGAAAACTTGCATTCTTATTTCTTGACAAAACACTGTAAGTAAGACGAGAAAACATTATTTTAGAAAACGCCAGTAATTACATTCCTCTTCAATTTATAGAGCATTTTTGAACGAAAAATCACTAAGTGTGCTGAATAACTGTTACAAGCTTTGAATGCTAGATGCACTACATTAGGCCTATATCATTTCGACACACAACCATCGCCAAAACATGCACAATGATCGCTGTAATCGGGCCACGCCTTTAATAACGATGCTCAATAAATTAATCTTAAAACAAGCAAAAAGACTCCTTGTTTAGAACTGATTTCCCTTGACAGGTGTGTAACCCAGTGGTGAAAGTTTAACCACATCAAGCTGACATTAGCTTCTGTTGAAAATTTTAATTACTAATGAAAACATCATTTAAAATAAATGTTATGAGTTTACAGATACACAAAAGAAAAATTAAGTTAACATCCTCGATAACGTTCCAGAGCAGTGTAACTATCCACAAATCATCTTGCTGACCATAACAGTAACACGCAGAATTATGGACAGATCTCATAAATGCCAACTTCGTGGGAATTTGAAACGTGTACAAAAAATTATCCGTTCCCGAATATCACGGGCGGTCACCGCAAGGATATGGCGGCGAGACCCCCAACGCTTGCCGGGATCCGTCCCCGGCCTCGCCCGCTGCTAAATGACACCGTCACCAGCTCCTTAATGACACGTCGTGCCTCGGTAACAGCTTAAAAACAAGGGGAGAGCGTTTCTAATATCAAAAATTGTTACTTTTCACAATAAAAAACCAAATAATGCGCAAAATTTGGAGTTTACTTTGCAAACTTTATAGAGTTGGAGATCACTTTACTCGACCTTAAAAAGTCGCCTCATACCTCTCTGCCTATTCTATGAGATTTATTCACCTATTCCAGAAACATTATGATACACTAGATCGTGCGCACTGAAACAATGGTAATTCAATCGTCGCACACGCGTATCTTGCCATCAGTCGTCACAGTTTCCAGCTGCAGGAGAGTCCGAGTGCGGCAACGCAGGACATGGCGGCCAGACCCCCGTCACTGGCCGGGATCTCCACCCGCCCTCGCCCGCAGCCTCACCTTCCCGTTTAACATTGTATGAGGTGAAAAAAAGCAGGCATTATCTTCGCTGATTGTAAACACTGATTAATTACAAACTATCTGCGATAAAAAATAAGCGAGACAAAGCTCAAGAATAAAATTAACCTAAATAATATGTAATTTTTACTCTTCGTCGCCACTAACGACATTACAGAATCTCGCCTACTTTAATTATCCACACCTTCCCAATGTATGAAGCTCAAATGTTAAAAAGCGAAACAAGAAAACTCAGAATAATATTGATTTTAAGAACAGAGAAGGCAACATTTAATGATGTGTCTTCAGTGCGACAATCAGCACGCAATGCAACAACTAGAAATGAATATAAAATCACTAAATAAGGCATAATAATTAGAAAACTAACACTTAGAACCACTGTATTTATGTTTACACCACAATGTTTACAAGTAACAGCTTCAACTTCACTGATTACTACTAGTGTCACACACTGGCGACAGATGGCTTCACAAGACAGGTATCACCATGACAACACATACAACAACTACATACGCAAACGTTTGGATTATCTCTGATCCGTCGCAGTTCCACAGAAAATGACCAAACAATCAAAACAACCTGTTAATACCTCGTTACGAAAGATACAGAAATATTTCGAAGTATTATTGCGAAATAAAATTCTAATTGCGTTCATATTCCATCTCAGACTGAAATATAACATCTTTAAATTGAAGAAGGTCGACAGCTGTCTCAATGATGGACTGAACACTCACAGAACACCAAAAATAATGAACTCTGCTGGTATTTTTTTTTTCTTTTTTATAAGATTGGTCACTGCCCAAAGGTTCCCTTTCACATTTAATAGGGGGGTTCAGGGTCTGACCTAAGGTTATGGAGTATAACTTTGGTGGATGAATACCGACTTTCAAGTGCCGGTAGCCAGAGTTCCATCTACACCTACTGTACCTAAAAACTCAGTATTTCTACTGCCGCGCGGGAGTAGCCGAGCGGTTTGGAGCGCCACGTTGCGGATCGCGCGACCTTCCGCGTCAGAGGTTCGAATCCTCCATCGGGCATGGATGATTGTGTTGTCATTAGTATAAGTTAGTGCATGTAAGTAGTTTATAAGTTTAGGGACTGATGACCCCGCAGTTAAGTGCCATAAGCTTAACAAACTTTCGAACATTCTGTATTTTTACCAAAATAATGATTTTTAAATAATTTTATCTAAATTAATTACGTATCTAAACTGTATTTTTTTCCTTTCCCTAACATCTGGGAAGCGGATGGGTGTCTATGGACATCGTGTGACTGCTAGTAGATACTTCGGCAGAAATTACGGACACTCAAGGGTATGAAAAAATACTGCCAAAGTCGCCAAGCATACGGAGAAAATGATGACGATTAAAACATGTGGCAGAGGGAGAAAATAATTCATCTGATGTCAGTAAATTTGGTCACAGTATTGCAGGAAGGGTCCAGTGGTGGAGTCCTAATATGGAATACATGAAGAATTGCCAAACTTCAGACTTGTCAAAATGTTAGTTGAGCTTAAGGGACTAAACTACGGGGTCATCAGTCCCTAAACTTACAAACTACTTATGAACTACCTACAACTAAGGACGGCACAAATATCCTTGCCTGAGGGGGGATTCGAACCCCCGACCGTAGTGGCCATGCAGACCGTGACTGAAGCGCTTCAGTCCCCTCGGCCACTGCGGCTGACTCAGACTTGTCTCAGTGCACTATAGGCCTACATTATATTCTACAATACAAACTGGTTGCTATTAAAGTCCTTTAAAAATAACTATAGCTGTCCAAGGCACAGGACATGTAGGATAATTTGAACTTCAACTGCACACTAATATGGTGACAAGAGACTGGTAAGTATAATTTGATGCAGTGTGGTGGTATCGTTTATCACAAGGCCAAATTTTCTCAAGGAGATGGGTTCCTTTATTCTCACTATGCAATAGAAGTTTTTAGGACAACATTTATATTTTATTATTTTAATAAATAAAAGATAAATACATAATTTAAGAGTAATGAAGAAATACTTAAGTTTCTACTAAACCTAAGAAAAACAGTTGAGTACTATTTGGTGAATTATTTTTCCAAAGTTGACGAGGATGCAGTGGAGCTTGGAGGATGGTGGCTTTGGTTATTTACAAAGGAATTGCGTAAATCCTATTCCAGAATCAAACGTTGCTGAGTAGTCCCTATTAACTCGTTTTCCAGATATCATGGATATGGCGTTGAAACATACTGTAAGTAGTGATAAATTAAAGGATTGTGATGGAAATTGATGCATGGTATGTCAGTCTCACTTTGTACTCGATATTACGGTATTTTTCATTTGTTTAGTCATAAAGCATAGGAAACGTACATTCTTATTCTGTTAGTCTGTCACATGAAAAATTAAACATGCCAAATCCTTCCTGTAAAGGTCTTGACCTGCTCACATTCCTGGTGCATGGCCTGGTCAAGTGAGGCCAGGTGTGTCTATTTTCAAACTATACTTCGTTCTCTGGATGACAGCCGATGCTTGGATATATCTTGGCATGGACATGGCCCAGACATATGTGTCCCGACCTTTATACCTGTGGCAGCACTGAGCCTATGTGTGACCATGGCTCCTCGTAACACACTCACCAATGACAACACCCTGACCAGAAGCAGGTGCCACTGCTCTACATAGAACATTTCTCCTCATTTTTCTCCAAGTATTATTTATCCTTGGTTATGCCATTCTGCTACCCACAGTTGTATCAGTACCATACTGCCATTTCCACAACAATCATAACAATTTTGTTTCATTTAAAAACAACTTTTAGGGTTGATTTTGAGGGAAATGTTGATGGGCATTTGAACTATGCGAGATACCAGATGAACAAGATATTTTTTTGTCCAAAATATGGAATAATTTTGTTGTGTTTCACAATTTTAAATGTCTATTTTTTTGTGTATGAGGCCCCATGTGTGATAGCATATGGTTTGATTTGGTCCCACTGACCCCACTTACTTGTGTACAAAACAGTTCATACAAGCATTCAAATTCAAATGTTTGTACAACTTATGGGACTTAACTACGGGGTCATCAGTCCCTAAGTTTACAAACTACTTATGAACTACCTAAGACTAAGGACGGTACAAATATCCATGCCCGGGGAGATTCGAACCCCCGACCATAGTGGCCGTCCACACCGTGACTGAAGCGCCTCAGTCCCCTCGGCCACCGCGGCCGGCCATACAAGTGTTAGCCGTGCCTCGTTGCTCTTGTTGTCTGCTGGTTGAAACAGCATGGCAACAGTTGCCTATGGTGCTAGTTAAGTTCTGCCAACTACTGGCCAGAGGCAAATCTTTAGCAAAGATGTTTAGCGAAGGTTCTCATTCACTCCCCATGTCCGGTGTGCACGTTAAGGCCGTGTCCTATGTGGGCGACAAAAGCGAGCGACAGCTTGAAGCGACAAATCTCAACCGCATGTATGGATATGGGACTGTCCTATGTGAGAGACATCTGCAGCGCCACGCGTCAGATGCGACAACGAGCGGCGTTTGAATCTCAAGCCTGCTTGAATATTGTCGCTTTCGCACGCGCGACAAAGTGTCGAGTTCGTTGAGAATCGTCTGCTTGTCGAGGTTGTAAAGGACGTCGCAAGAATTCTGCAATCTAATAATCCCCGAGGCTTATGAAAATGCAACTGTTTTTGAAATAACAGAATACATATAATTAAGAAGTTTGATTGGGATAAGAAGTGCCCAAAAATAACTACCTCGTAAATTTTCTTTTGGACTTTAAAAGCGACTGAAGTTCAATTTTTAAATTGTTTCTAATATGACAGTATTTTGTTTTTACTTTGAGTGGTAGTTTGATTTACACAATGATGAACGTGGTAATTACCTATTCTTTCCTATTAGTTACGCCTGTTTTATACCAAACTTGATGAAATGATCACTCGTCACTTTCAAAACAAGAGAAAGGTCACTCTGCAGTGATTCGTTAGTGCATGGCAGAGGGTGATTCAGCTGGAGAATTTCTTACAATCTACGTTTTTATGATGATCAAATATCCATGCCCGAGGGGAGATTCGAACCCCCGACCATAGTGGCCGTGCAGACCGTGACTGAAGCGCCTCAGTCCCCTCGGCCAACGCGGTCGGCTTTATGATGATCTTGATGAAATTTGCGCACTTGATATTCAAAACATAAGCTTCACGTTGTGGATGGTGGAGGATACTTCATGCATATAGTTTACAAAACTTATAGTTTTATTTCTGACTTCATGAAATTTCGCGCACTTGACGTTCAAGACTAGCGGAAGGTCACAGCCTACGTGAGATTCGTGTGGTCATGGGGGAGGGTACTTCACTTAAGTATTCTCTAAAATCTAAAGTTTTATTACGATCTTGATGAAACTTCACACTGTTGATATTCAAAACTAGCGGAAGGTCGCTGTCTACGTAAGATTTGTGTGGTAGATGATGGAGGGTACTTCACTTTAGAATCCACTACTATCTAAAGTTTTATTACGATCTTGATGAAACTTCACACCAGTGGCGGCTACTCCTTGAGGTGCCCTCCCAAAAATATCCAACACGGAATACGTACCAATCGTTAATCACAAATCGACTCGAATAATTTTCGTGCAGCAGCAGCCCGTGTAAGTGAATGATCAATGTTTTTAGATTTGGTAGTCTGCCAGCGAAGGTCAGCGAATGTTTTCAGAATGGGCTGACTGTCGGACTCTACGCGATCCGTCCGCGCCGTGTAAAGGCTGGCAATGGGTGCTAGAGTGAGTGGGGGTACTGGGGTTGTGGGTGGGGGTAGTGTGCTGAACTGGGCCGCTTCGGACGGCGTCCGCGCCAACGGCGCGAAATATAAAGGTCGCACCGGCACCGGTCAGGCAGTGTCTAACTGGTGCCCTGCGTGTGAGAGTAGTGTCGTTGTTGACAAGGTGCGTGTTATTGCCCAACTGTTTTCCTAGTTTCATATTTAGAATGAATAATATATATACCGTAAACTACATTTGAACATTTGGTAGTCAAAAATTGACTTTTGAGGGAAAGTTGGAATTAAAAAGGTTAGGACCACGGAGACCTGATTGGAACATTGGACAGACACAAAATGCGTGCAAAAGCAAAAGTAGTTGCACCAGAAAATTTAATACTGCTTTATATAAGCATGTAGACTGGCTTTGTGGATGTGAAATAAGAAATGCTTTCTTCTGCTACACGTGTCTGGTAATGAATGTTGCGGAACATTCTTGGACCACAGATGGGGTAACAGACATTAAACATATAGCCGATATAGTTGAAAAACATAAAGTCAGTTAACTTCACATAAACAGTAACATCCAATTCGTTGTGCTTGCAAAGTCGGTATTAGATGTCAGCTGGATACAGCTTATACACTGAGGATTAATATTTTTCTAAGAATCGTTACATCGTTAGCAAGTTGATCGATTGTATTAAGTTCTGTGGGAAATTTGAACTTGCACTAAGGGAATATAACGAAATGGATGCTTCAGATAAACCTGGTATTTTTATGGTTTGGTCAGTCTCATGGCAGAACTCGATTCCACGTTGAAGGGGGATATTGAAAAAACCAATAATCGTATTTTTTGGGGGCTCTCCAAAACAATTCAAAACGAACTGCTGCACTCTATATATACTGTGTGCTATCAGTTAATTTCCAAAGAAATGTCATAAATAGATTACTTCGCTATTGAAGTTGATGAAACCTCAGATTGTGCTACCTTGTCTCAACTAGTATTTATTATTCGATACGAATTATAGGGAAAAGTGAAATCTAATAAAATGGAGTTACGAGGTTTTCATTGCATCCGGATAATATTAAAAACTACATATTTGTTCGTATTTTGGTATAAGAGGAAAAAGTCGTGTTAGATGAAGGGTTAAATTACGTAACTAGCTAATAAAATTAATGCTATATTCTCCCCGTTCAAGAAATGTTCTGAAGGGACAAAATGTCGTGTTTGAAGAGACGTGCCGCCCCTCCTAATAAACAGGCCACCAGCCGCCACTGCTTCACACACTTGTCTTTCTATATCTACATCTACTACATCTACAACCATACTCTGCAAGCCACCTGACGGTGTGTGACGGAGGGTACCTTGAGTACCACTATCGATTTTCCCTCCTATTCCAGTCATGTATTGTTCGCGGAAAGAAGGATTGTCGGTATGCCTCTGTGTGGGCTCTAATCTCTCTGATTTTATCCTCATGATCTCTTCGAGAGATATACGTAGGAGGGAGCAATATACTGCTAAACTCCTCGTTAAAGGTATGTTCTCGAAACTTCGACAAAAGCCCATATCGAGCGACAGAGCGTCTCTCCTGTAGAATCTTCCACTGGATTTAGCGATCATCTCCGTAACGCTTTCACGATTACCAAATGATCCTGTAGCGAAGCTCGCTGTTCTCCGTTGGATCTTCTCCACTTCCTCTATCAATCCCACCTGGTACGGATCCCACACCGGTGAGCAGTATTCAAGCTGTGGGTGAACAAGTGTACTGTGACCTACTTCCTTTGTTTTCGGACTGCATTTCCTTAGAATTCTCCCAATGAATCAAAGTCTGCCATCTGCTTTACCGAAGATTGATTTTATATGGTCGTTCCATTTTAAATCCCTCCTAATGACTACTCCCAGATAATTTATGGAATTAACTGCTTCCAGTTGCTGACCTGCTATAGTGTAGCTAAATGATAAAGGATCTTTCTTTCTGTGTATTCACAGCAAATTACACTTGTCTACATTGAGATTTAATTGCCATTCCCTTCACCATGCGTCAATTTGATGCAGATCCTCCTGCATCTCAGTACAATTTTCCATTGTTACAACCTCTCTATATACTACAGCATCATCCGCAAAAAGCCTCAGTGAACTTCCGATGTTATCCGCAAGGTCATTTATATATATTGTGAACAGCAATGGACCCACGCACTTCCCTGTGGCACACCTGACATAACTCCTACTTCGGAAAACTTCTCTCCATTGAGAATGACCTGCTGCTTTCTGTTATCTAGGAATTCCTCAATCCAATCACACAATTGGTCTGATAGACGAGACCATATGCTCTTACTTTGTTCATTAAACGTTTGTGAGGAACTGTATCAAACACCTTGCGGAACTCGAGAAACACAGCATCTACCTGAGAACCCGTGTATATGGCCCTCTGAGTCTCATTGACGAATAGCGCGACCTGGGTTTCACATGAACGCCTTTTTCGAAACCCATGCTGATTCCTACAGAGCAGATTCCTAGTCTCCAGAAATGACATTATATTCGAACATAATACATGTTCCAAAATTCTACAACTGACTGTCGTTAGAGATATAGGCCTATAGTTCTGCACATCTGTTCGAGGACCCTTCTTGAAAACGGGGATGACCTGAGCCATTTTCCAATCTTTTGGAACTATGCTGTTCTAGAGACCTACGATACACCACTGTGAGAAGGGGGGCCAGTTCCTTCACGTACTCTGTGTAAAAACGAACTGGTATCCCATCAGGTCCTGCGGCCTTTCCTTTTTCCTTTCAAAACTAGAGGAAGGTCACTGCCTACATAAGATGGGTCTGGTACATTGTGGAAGGTACTTCATTTACGAATTCTACTAAATTATTACAGGGGAACCATCATGAATAAGATATTGTATCGTTAAGGGGAGGGGGCAGCTTACTCCACACTTAAATAATCTTTTGACAATATATAATTGTCATCTATAGGATGTACATGGAGGTGAGACAGGAAGAGACTGGCAAAGAGCTACAGGATATCGGAGACATCAGGCTGAATGGAAATAAAAGAATGTCAGCAGCAAAGGTAGTCATGGCGGAGGAGAAGGAAGAGAGGGAGGTGGAAGGAATGAGAGGAGAAGGAAGATATTTATTGATATGGAGGAAGAAATGGACAAACACAAGATTGGAAAAGATAAATACCCGAGCAAAGCCATCTCGAACTATTCAATACATTAAGAAGCGTAAGTGGGTAAAGAGAAAGGTTAGAAATAGTTACAGAGTTCGAGAAGTGTCGGACTGTAGAATATAAATCCTGTGCTCATGCATGTTTATCAATTTCGAAGCATTGCCTGGTTCACTAGTATATATTCTCTATGCACCTGTGAAACTAACTCTATTTTGGTATATTAAAATTACGGTAGGTTTGTTGTTATTCTGAATGATTATAACATCTATGTATTATGTTTGGTCACTATTCGCAAAAAGTTTGTTATTTTTATGTAATTGAAGGTAAAAATTTTCTTAGACTTTAGTATTAACAGCAAATGTATTTTTATCAGCTACCCGCAAAAGCAAATCATTACAACACAAAATAGCAATATTATTTTAATTCCGAACAATTTTCCGAAGAAAAATATACTAATAGAAAATGTATTATGCATTCGCTCTAGTTATGCGGTAGTAACATTACAGGTTTGTTTTCAGTTTACAAATTTTTCCTTCAGAAGAATATATTAAAAACGACTAACATTTTTCTTTTGCAAACATGCAGCTGCAATGTTTTATAGTAAAACAATACATTTATATTCTTATTATTCATTTCGATTGCTTTTCTGTTCGAGAATGAGTTAACAGTATATACAGTTCTATTATCTGTTGCATATGTACCAATGAGTGTAATTATAACCCCCGTACACGATGTGTGACCACCCAGTCCGTCGATTATTGGCTGTACGAACACTATTGCCTTACGACTGAAAGTGTTTGCTATAGACAAGTGATTCGTTTTTCAACATTTAAGTTCTCATTCTCTTTTCATTTGTGCATTATACTTTTCAGTTACTGCGTACTTATATCTGTACAGTTTTGTTGAGTGAAATATTGTAACATCATATGATCAACGACCAACGCAGAAAATTTTAATTTCGTAGGACATCGTCAACAATGTAATACATAATGGATGCAACATTTTATGGCTTCTTAAATAAAGAAAACCAATCATTTTGTTGCTAAGGAACTAATAAAAATCTACATAATTTTGTCAGAATTGTGATAGTTACTGTAATTAATGCTAAAGAATTTTTGAATCCATACATAGTGTGGTTAGAATCTCAAAGATAAATTTTAAACCTCAAGTCAACATTCCATATCTTCGGGAGTTGGTACGTTTATCTTTTCTTGGGCGTCATTTTTTGTATCAGTTATTTACTGGAAAATGAGCTTATGATTCGAACCCTAGGTCATTCCTTATTACTAAATGAAATAAGGTTTTCATTTAGTTAAAACACACAACTGGTGAGATTTCATTGCCTACTGTACCTCAAAAATACCGCCAGTTCCGGTTCATTTGCAATACTCTTCTGCAAAATAGGCCTACACTCATGTAAGTCAATGGCGTCCTATATAATTCCATATTATACTTCTGAAAACTGTCTGTTACTCAGTCCAATGTAAAATCAGCATCACTTGTCTTCGTAGCAGTTTGACATCGTCCAGATTTTCTATTCACTGTAATACATTTATTTGGTGATATTTTTAATGCAGTAATAAATGAAGCAATACTCCGTCGCTAAAATGAGTATGACATTTGACGATTGATATGACCACACGATTCTTGATGCACAGGGACGGAAATAGCAGCACCAATGCCTCAAAAACAAATTAACATGTATTGTTCTGCTCGATTTCAAATGAGAAGTCAGAATATTTTTTACATTTCAAACACAGCAACAGTTGATCAAAAATCGACTGTACAAAAAACTCTGTGCAATGTGTTTTTACCAAAGCACATTAATTTTCGTGTAGTACTTCACTTAACTTGATGCTACACAGTAATGAAAATAAATTTAGGCCTTTATTACATCAAACTATAATATATGTACAATCTTCTGCGAATTGTTTTCTTAATATGGAGTGACAAATATTTCACTTGATCTGCAAGAACATTTAGTGAGCTGAAAGAATTATTAAATTTATTGAATAAGTTGTGAGTATAGCATGAATGTGTGGAAATGATTTTCAGTGCAATGGTATGAAGTTGTCTTGACACATTGCAGAAAGAAACTGCTGAATGCTTGATCTGAAGATCAAATGTGCAAAATTTCAACAGAATCGTAAGAAAACTGTTGATTTTGTCGAATTCTATGAGTAAAGTAGCCTTCGCCATGCACCACATGGATTATTGTGTAGGCAGTGATATTCCTCTTATTTTGAAGATCAAGTGTGCAACATTTTATCAAGATTGGAATAAAACTCTAGATTTGTATGAATTACAAACGTAAGGTCACCAAGCTCACAGAGGCAGCGAGTATGAATATGACGTCAGAGTACCCACAGAGGTCATGTCTGGTGAATACGAGCCCACACGTATGATGGAACGACCACTTAAGTTCGCTGTACTCGCGCAATTACAGCGGGGTTAAAGGGTGGCGTTTGTAGTGTATGCAACCCGCAAGACTGGGATCATATTCGGCCCGTTTCTGACCTCTAGTAGGCACACGGCGATCAAAAAGAGAGCAAACGGGATAGATCACAGGAATCGGAGAGCAATGCAGTAATATATAATTGGCCAGCCCCATCGGTAGGAAACTTGAACCCACCAAATCGTGGGATAACCGCCCCCATAGTTGGCCAGACGCAGGGCACGGAAAATATATGTTCCACGCAGACCAGAACCAGCCAGTGTCAAATATGACTGGAGCATTAGGTTTAGGTTCTCAAAAAGTGAAAATTCAATGCTGGGTGGCAGTTAGTATTGAGGATGTTGTACTGAATGGGAGGGACTCAGAAATTGAACTCTCATTGCGTAGTTTAGTTATAAGTGGCTCAAGTGGCCGGATAAAGTTGTCTTTAACTGATGTGGAGAACAAAAAGTCTATGAAATGCAATAATTTGAAGATTAATTATATAGCGCCTACAGCCTGCAACTCAGACGATAATATTCCTGTTAACAATTTTATTAATGAAGAATCAGTAACTAATATGAATAAAACTTTCGTGGATGAAGTATGTGAATCTGGTTACCTTACTGAACAGCAGCAAGCTTATCTAGCATCATTACTGAAGAAATATATTAGTGTGTTTGATGAAAAACCTGGCATAATCAAGGAATATGTTTATCACATGAATGTGTATCCGCATAAGTTTTATTGTAGGTCCTCTTTTTCGGTACCATGGGCAAAAAGAGAGAAGGTACAGGCAGAAATAAAGAAGATGTTAGATTGGAACATCATCAAACCATCTCAGTCCGAATACTGTAGACCTCTTTTAGCTATTTATAAAGCTGATAACAGCGTTCGTCTAGTGTTGGACGCCAGATAAATAAATAAAATAATAGTACCTGTTAGAACTCACCCAGAAAAGTTAGATGAACTTTTTTTCATTGAATGCAATTCTTGTTTTCAATTGATTTAAAAGCAAGCTATTGGCAGATTTTATTAGGCGAAGAATCAATAAAATATACAGCTTTCAATTTTGCTGGACGTTCTTATCATTTTTGTGTTATGTCTTTTGGATTATATGTTAGTGAAGGAGTATTTATTGCAGCTTTAGACACTGTCCTGAAACCAGATTTGATTGAGAAAGTAACTGTATATGTAGATGATTTGTTCATTGCTACTAAAACCTGGGAAGAACACCTGGAGTTATTAGAAACAGTGTTATCACGTTTTTTAATAGATAATACATAGTTAATAAGTATTTGTTAATATATGTATGTGATGTAATGCTGGTAGTGACATTGCATTGTGGGTTAGATGGAGAAATGTAAAAATTTACTTCTGGACACGAAAGTAGTATTGTCTTAAAGTTAGCAGTGCTGATGAATCATGTGTTGGACGGAACAAGGTTAAATTTTATTATGCAGTGCGCAGGGAGTGAGGCTGAGAGGATGGCTGTACAAATACATTGATTGATAAAATAGGCATATTGATAAGAGATACATTTTCTCGCAGTTGGAATTACAAAGTAAATGATTTTCTGCTTTCAAGACTTGTATTGCATTATATGATGTTTTAAAATGAAACTAAGGTGCATCATGATTTTTATTTACTATTCGACATAAGATTTTGTCATTCTTGTGTAGTTGGTTATAGTCTAATGCATTGTTAATTAGAATGAAGTTTTAAAGCAGACTTCTAGATAACGTAATATTTAATATGTAACATGTTTAACTGGAGCTTCACTCCAATGAATATTAAGAAGTTTTAAGACTTTCAAAGTTTAAGCAGCCTTCAGCTGCGGAATAATCTTTTTAAAAGCAAAATAAATTCTTTCTGTACAGTAGATATTAAGTGATTATTTAGGCTATGTTAAGTGCACAAACGATATATACAGATGTAATTAGACGGCAAAATTCGAGTTTTCCCAGGCATTTTAGGCTCATTTTTCGTAAATTGACAACAGAGGTTTCTACAGGAGAATTTAAAATTTGCGATTCGAAAAATTATATTTTTCGATACAGTCGAAAGTAATGGCAAAATGAAATAAGAATGCATGTCCAAAAGAGATATGAACCCCATTCACATTTACATATTAGTATTTTTAAAATGGCACTAAGTGTAACTGTGAATGTTCTTAAACAATTATTTGCTAATATCCCATTTTGTTTAGTCTTGTGACTACATGGGGGTGCTAGATAGGACTGTATTGCTTGCAGCAATCTGCAACCCCTATGATTTAATATTGAATCGAATAACCCATGATCAGCAGTGTTTGATAGTGCTTGTGCATTGATAAAACTGTCAGTATACAGTGATCAGCACAGACTAGGCATGTGCATATTTAATAAATGATATTACTGTGGCAATTTTTCACTGTATTAGTGACTTACAAGATAGAATAATAGTTCATTATCAAATACGTGCAATAAAATTTGGATATACTAATAGTTAATTTGTGTGTCTGAGTGCAGAAGATGACAGTGCCTTATCGAACTGTATAGCTAATCGATGTGGACACTTGAGTTACCTCATACTAGTGCCACACAAAAAAACTGACTATAGAAAATGGAAATGAAATGTAAAGAGACAGTGCACTCAATGCTATGAATATTAATGAACAAAGTGACTTCTCTGTTTTCAGGAAGACTTGCCAGTAAAGGTACTTTAATATTTGTACAATGTTTCATGTTACAAGTGCATTTCAGAGACATGTTTTACTCTAGGGGGCCTGTGTTCCTGAAGAAGACCTGGATCGTCGTCAACACGCTGCGTTGGCATCGACTGACGAAACTGAAATTTTGTGAGGCCACAGATACACACCTTTCACACATAGTTATAGGAGCAGATGTCTCTCAACCTACACCACAACATAAAAATAAGGACCAAGAGACCCTGTACTCACATTTAGGACGTTTCTCTTACAGCTTTTAAATAAATATGAAATGAAATAACTTTTACCATGTGATATTATGTCACTAATGATTTGTAGTCAAGTGTACCATGTTTAGTTATATGTGTGGAAAGAAGGTTTCATGAGAGTTATATGTATATAAAATAATGTAGATTTAAAATAGGTTCATGGCGTCATGTTCTTAAACAAAATTTGTTGTAAAGGCGTAGGGTCTTGCTTGAAACTATTGATATGTATCATGATATTGTGTTTGGGTTGAGATGGCGTTTGTTAACAAGTGAACAAACCCCATATGGGGGGCCTGTGTAACACTACATCGTGGCCATAGCATCAGGATCGCCATTTTCCGTCGCCTGTAAATATTACATTATTTTTATGAGACAAAAATTATATATTTTTCTAAAATTTAAGCAAATCAATCACCACCTTTGTAAATTACAGTAATAAAGGCCATAGAATAAGATAGTCAAACACCTTAAATTACGGTAATCTTTTGTCAGAAAATTACTAGAAATAATATCTGCAGTGGGCTACTCTCTCTCTCTCTCTCTCTCTCTCTATAAGTTTACCTTTCTATGAGATTATCTCTCTGTAATTTTAGCTTTCTATGAGTTCAGTTCTCTGTGTAAGTTCAGCCCTGAGTGCATTTATTGCAAACCATGTTACAGTATTTTGAAGAATATAGAAATGAGTGAGATTCTAAAATGTTTTAAATTATTCAGTAATTAGAACCCTTCATCACATTGATTATAGCTTTGACTTTCAATAGATCGCTAAATGTATGTGGAAGAATAATTTATCAGCTATGTAGTGAAAGGAAATTTACAAAAAATGTAACCTGTAAGGTCAATCCCGAGATAAAATCAGGCATAAACTATTTCTTTTGAAACTGGCTTCAACTGACTTAAAAATATATAAATATTTCAAATATTATCTTATCAAATTAGAAGCCCCTGAGAAAAAGAATGATCATGTTCAATCATTACAAAAGTTTTAAATTAACAAATAGGTTCAGAAATAAATAAATATGTTGCAGTGTATCAAGTTAAATAAAAGACAGTATTTTATTATGAAAGATTATCAGGCATGCCAACCTACATTTTATGAAGGCAAGCCAAATAAAATTTAGAGCCATTTCATCCACAATGAATTACCAGCAAACCAAAATCAATATAAAGAAGTCGAGTTACAGTAGTCACTTTTGGAATTTTTATTTTAGGGGCGTGGGTTTGAGTCCCAGACTGGGTCACGCAGGGGCAAAAATCTTTACGACTGTCTGTGAGATGGAGGTGTGCGGGGGCGTCAGGTCTGAGGGGGGGGCAAAGTGGTTAAGTTGTTCAAAATTAATATGATGTACAAATTTAATAAAATTGATCAGAGTCGGTTGGCGGTGGGCACAACTGAGGTGCGAGGTGAGGCGCGCACGGAGTGGCACACATTTTTGTGGCGCAGTCACCGTAAATGCACTGTGACAATTCTTTCACCTATGCCCTATATCACAAGTATGCGTTGGTGAGGGGTGGTGTAGGTGGCGCTAGGCTGGTGGGGTTGGACAGGTCTGGAAATGTCGGGGGTGGCATCAGGCTGGTGGCAGCACCAGAGGTGGCACAGAGGGGGCAGTAGCCAAGTAGGCACAGGGGAATGGAGGGAGGTGGGAGAGGGGTGAGGATGGGGGAGGGGTGGAGGGGTTGTTGCGCTGACATCTAGTGGTGGAAATTATAAGTTCTTAGGAAATTCAAATTTTCCGGGGAATGATGTCAACCAAGATGGTGCCCAAGGGCATCGATTACAAACAAAAGACGGGCGATTCCCATTGATCTGAAATGCCCATTGCTATACTACTATTATTTTTCAGAGGGGAGAAGGGAGGAATTGATACACATTTTCACACAGATACATTTGCCAAGCCAAGCAGGTACTCACCAGCACCGATCACAAAAAAACAGCAACACCAGCAGCAGGATACCGAATGGAATAGCAGGTTTACTCGCACACCAATAAAACAAAAACTTTGTTCCATAGTGTATGGTCTTGTGGCTTAGGCTCAGGGTAGCTATCAGCAGGAACAAAGACACGTGATAGAAGACCACGTGGTCTGCGATACAGTTGCAAAGTATGCTTTTCGAGAGAAATTCAATATATCGATTAAATAGAAAAATTCTCTAAATAATACTTAAGAAATGGCGTTCTGGTGTTCATTTTGTACAGGGGGAAGAGAACTACGAAATGGTGAAACTTCCAGGTCAAAACAGCACTCTACAGGGTCAGATCCCAAACATGAAAACATTACTTTTAGCACAAGTAAAACTACGAGATAGGTCATGTAACCATTCGTTCTACCCATTTTACCCGGAGGAATGATAACTAGCTAATAATCAAGGTTGCAGAAAGGTAGGACATACTATAGGGTCAAATCGCGAAATTAGAAAAAGTTGGAAAAAATTCAGTTTCGAAAGACATAAGATCGTGAGATAGGTCGTGTAACCATTCGATCTACTCAGGGGAATGATATCCAACTAATAAGCAAGGTTACAGAATCCTACAGTACTTTGCGGGGTTGGATCATAAAAAAGTTAGAAAAGAGAAAATTACAATTTCCAAAAAAAAAAAAATAAATAAATAAATAAATAAAAACGCGAGATATGTCGTGTAACGATTCATTCTACTCAAGAGAAGAGAGGATGGTGAAGCCTGGCATGGAGTCAGCGTTATAAAACATCCCAAAGGTGTTCTTTAGTATTCTAGTTAGCACACTATGCAAACCAGTTCATTACAGGGATGTTATTGTCGTGTAATCAATCCGCCATAGGCTGTGCATTATGAACAGTTACTCGATCGTGTTGAAAGATGCAATCACCATCTCCGTATTTCTCTACAACAGTGGGAAGCAAGAAGGTGCATAAAATATCAATTTAGACCTTTGCTGTGATAGTGCCATGCAAAACAACAAGTGGTGCTACTCCCTCTATGAAAAACATGACGACAACATAACAACAGTGCCTCCGAATTGTACTGTTGGCAATACACACGTTGGCAGAAGACTTTCAGCCGTGGCAGATGATCCTTGTGCATTGGGGCACTGTACTCCAGTGTACGCGGCCATTCGCCGTCAGGTGTTCGACTCAGCAAGCACAGAATGAGATAAAGAGGCTGTACCGCCTACATCAGCGTACAGGCAGTGAAGCTCGGCAGCCATCTTGGTTAGGTGTAGAAACGGAGTGGGGCCAATAAATGCGTAGTTCTTCAAGTGGCGCTCGCCTCTATTACATTGTCATTTGAACCCCTTAGGATAGGAAAAAAATTACCAAATTTTTCACTTAGACAGGTGAATACTGAAGGAATGCAACAGTGTTCTTAGCGAGTAAAATATGTATACTGTTTGTATAAAAATAATAATTGAAACTCTTGCTTTTATATGAAATAAAAATTGTAACATGAAAACGTTAGTTGCCTGCCAATTTTTTTGTTTTATGGTCAGGATATTTTCGTCATCGAGAAAGTTGTAGATAATTAAAGGAATTTTTCTTTTTATTTAAACAACTTTTTATAGCTCCCCTGGTTTTCTCACAAATTTGGATACAATAGAGCGGTGGAAATTTTCAAATTCTACTCGTTACTTTCAGCGATCTTGCCCACCAGCTAGCACAGATTCTGTTGCCTACTCACCTTGCACTTTGTGACCAATATTGATAAACATTTGTAATTTGGGATACAATTTTCGGTATCCAATAATTATTACTTTACATATTTTATTTATTTTATTATTAACTATCTGGGCCGTTCCGGCTATGCACGGGTATTCTTTAAACTACTTTATCTTAAGAACTGCAGAACATATCATGATACGGTTTTTTTCAATTTCTTCGCTATAATCCTGTGTTCAACCTAGGCTATATTAAATGCCAATACGAATATGAGAAATAATTGAAACAAAAATAATAATGTAGAATGGTTTACCACTTACGCACTTTTATGACCTTTGTAGCGTAATGTATGAGAACTGCACCAAAGTACGTAATATAGAATTATAGAACTACCGATGATTAAATAAGTAAATAAATAAACAACAAAAAAGCGAGGTCATAAGTCTAACTTTTACAAATCTCCCACAACCACTATATCTGTAGTTTAGGCTTCAGAGCTGACTAAAGTGCAGAAGCGGTAAACGATTCTATGTCATGATTCTTATTTTAGTTTTTTTCCATATACTCGTATTGACATTAAATATAGCCAAAGATTATCCCAGGAGTCTAAAGAAGAAATTAAAAGTAACCACATGTCAATACGTTCAGTACTCCTTGACTTATAAAACGTAAAAGGGACGGAGAGAGGAAACATTTGCTTCTATTTTATATGATAGTATGACTTGCTATCCTTATTGAAATTTGTAATTATTTACGGCAAACATAGATTGTCAAAAAGGAACGCCTTAAAATATGTGAAAAAGAAATTAACAGACAGGTAACTCAGGAAACTACCCTGAGCTCGGAGCTGTGGCCGGTTCGCGCTCGGCCGCCATGTTGGTTGGGAGTCGCACTCTCAGCCGGCTTCATTTCACTGTCGTTGTAAGGCCTCTCTATGTTATTCTATGCTCGCTGGTTCGAGTCCACCCACGCGCATCAGTGTTTGTATTGTCCCTAGGTTAGCTTACCTTAGTTTAAGTAGTTTGTAAGCTATGGACTAATAACCTAGCAGTTGAGTCCGATAGATTTACAAACATTTGATGACTTTCACCAGGCATTTGTCATACCGACCCTGCCATCGGATTTTCACATAGTGTACTGTGATTCATCAATCCACAGAATGTTTTCCACTGTTCAATCGTCATTGTTTATGCTCCTTACACAAAGTGAGACGTCATTTGGTATTGACCAGTGGGCTTACGGGCAGCCGCTTGACCATTAAATCCAAGTTTTCTCTCCTCCCGCCTGTCATAGTACTTGGAATGGATCCTGATGCAGTTTGAAATTCCTGTGCGATGGTCTGGATAGATGCCTGCCTATTACATAGTACGACCCTCTTCAACTGTTGACGGTCTCTGTCAGTCAACAGACAAGGTTAGTCTGTACAATTCCGTGCTGTACTTGTCCCTTGACTTTTCCACTTCACTATAACATCTGGTACAGTGGACTTAGGGATGTTTAGGAGTGTGGAAAACTCGCATACAGACTTCTGACACAAGTGACACCCAATCACCTGACCATAATCGAAGTCCATGAGTTTAGCAGAGCACCTCATTCTACTCTCTAATGACTACTGAGGTCGCTGATATGGAGTACCTGGCAGAAGGTGGTACCACAATGCACCTAATATGGACGGGATTGAACCGGTGACCTTCAGCACCGCACTTGGGGAGACTATCCATTGCGCCACCCTGGCAGTCAGATAGGTTGGGGTCTTGCTGCAAAATGAAAAATGTATGATTCTGAGGGTGTCCGGATACTTTTTATCATATGGTGTAGGTGTTTACACTTAGCGTGTACAGAAATTTACCGTATGCAGTCTCTTGTATAACTACATGTTCCTTTCTTACCTGTAACCATGTTTACAGATTTTTCACATCCTATGAACGCCATCTACTGAGTAAAGTTTATATGTCATAACAAGTCGATATTGGCGGTATGCAATGCTTGGACCCTCAATGTAATAACAACAGAAAATTAGTTTTTGAAAAGTCACATTTTTAAAAACGTGGAACACTAGCCTACTCTTAAGCTTTACATTGAGAATGACACTGAGGAAATAATATAGCTAATTTATATTTCTATCTGATAACTACCTTTTAAACTTACTTTCAGAGCATTCACCTTAGTGGAATGACTGATGGCTCGAAGGCCCCTCGCTGTGGAGCGCTGTATCTCCCGGTCAGAGGTTCAGTCCTCCCTTGGGCTGTGTGTGGGGGGTGGGGGGGGGGGGAGAGGTCGGTGTTGTTCTAAGGTTACTTCAAGTGGTTTGTGAACCTAGGGACTGATAACTGCACTAGTTAAGAGGCACTGATTTACAATTATTTTCAGAGCGTTCTTGAGTTTTTGGGCGATAGTGTACATATAAGTTCGACACTGCCAGTGATCCTTCCTTCAGTGAAGCTGCTAACAAAGCTCTAACATCCATAGAAATTAGTGAAATGCCATGAGAACTGAGGGATTATGGGAAGGGGCACTACATTAATACTGTGTGGATAAGTTGGAAAAATGGATCTGGCAGGAGACGTGCTAGAGTAGTTGGTGCAGATGTTAGCAGTGTGTGCTGATTGTGAGTAGTCAGCACAACTTCGGAGAGGTACACATAATTGTTAAGGAGTGTATGTTTTGTCTACAAAAAGTAATGCATTTATTAAATTAGAACGTATGTTTTGTGTGTCCCTTTTTTCTTATTTTGTCCTCGTTTTTGCAGCTGTTTGTCCTCTTTTTATATACGACTGTGTCTGCTCACTGTTCATCATGTCAACATCATGTCATGGCACCACCCCATCAAGGTGTATTCACACTGTCTGTCATGTCAATTCGCCTAGCACAATATCCAATATCGAATTTGATGTTATGAGTTACATACTATCACAGATCATAAATAAATTATTAGTGGTCTATGCGTTCCTTTATATAATGTATTATAGTATATTACTGGAACTGAAGAAAAAATATGTTAAATTTTATTGACAATCAAACCAGACTTCATATGTAATGTATGTTTATCTCAACATTTTGTAGTAAAGTACCAGAAAGTGAAAAAACATTTACAACATCGACATCTGTTTTCAAGCGAAAATTTAAACACACAACCACATCATATAATATTCATAAAGGTATAAACAGAGCCTGTTTATTTTATCTGTTACAGTTTTCCCTATTCTATTGTCATTAACATTTTTAAACACTGAGCTTTTCTCTTCATTAGTGCAGGCTTTGTCATTTGAAACACGCCATTTCATGAAAACTGCTTTGTCAGCTTATGATAGTATTCACATAAACTGTTTGCTTCAGTCTTTTATGTTCAGTTATTGAAAACATAAAACCAATTTTCGGTTTCAAATACCCGACCTGGGTTTTAGAAGGTTATTCAACTGAAAAAAGTCTAATTTGGCATGGAACATTTGCGATTTACCGCCAAAACAAAGGATAATAACATACTACAGATTAAGACGTCACAATTGTGTGTAATCCATAGAATCTGCTCATATAATATGAATGAGCATGACAAAAATAGATTAACTTTCGATGTTGGCGAACGTCCGATCTGTGAAAACTTTCTTCCTGAGAAAACTTGAAGGCCAATTCACACAATCTGTCATGTCAATTTGCTTATCCCAATACATGATATTGTAAGTTAGGTTATGAGTTGTGGCCTGTTAGCAGAAAGTCATAATTGGAATTGAGGAAACAACAATGTTAGATGTTATTGACAGCCAAAGAAAATTTTACAATGTATCTGTTTGGTTAACTTAGCATATAATATGCTGGAAAGTGAAACAACATTTCAAAATGTTGACATCTATTTTTCAGCGAAAAAAATAAACACATGAATCCATCAAACAATACTTATTAGAGCATAAATAACGCCTGTTTACTTTATCCATTACGACTTGCCCGCTGACATTGTTAATACTGTTGTAAGCAACAGAATTTTTGTCTTTCATTAGAACAGACTTTTTCATTTAAAATGTTATTTAATGAAAAATCCGTAATCAAATTACAACCTTATTCAAATAAACAGTTTGCTTCAGACTTTTCTGTTACAATGTTATGTAACATTAACAATTTTTTGGTTTCAGATATCCGACCTCGATTTTAGGGGGACACTCAATTGACAAAAATATTTAAGTCGTCATGAAACATTTGAGATTTACCCCTAAAACGAAGTATAACAACAAAATAAAGATGAATAAGACACATTTGCATTTAAACAGTGCAATCGTCGACTACAACATGTAATTCACGTAAATAGGTTAACTTCCGGTGTTAGCCGTTCCATCAAAACATTCTTCTCGAGAAAGCTTGACATGACGTGATGGTCCGGTGACGGACAGTGTGAATGCTGCCATTAGAAATACATTGCAGAATGTTTTGGCGGACGATGACATGACGTGAAGTGATGGATAGTGTTAATTGGCCTTGAGCGATATGCTGTCAGTATATTCCGAAACTTTTCAAAGAGTGACAGTCTGTAAATTTAAAACAAAAAAACACTTAAGTGAAGCCTAGTGAATGTATCAGAGATATATAGAAAAACATTGTTTCGTGAACGGTAGGTGTGTAAAAGAAACAAATTTTTCTTATAAAGCTATCAATGGATAGCAGTCAGTGTATGTTTTTCTAGGGGGTACAGGGAACCATCTCATGGAAGTATGCACTTGGTTGTTTTGACGTTTGCTGACCGGAAATTGTTATCATGTGACCAGTCAACTTGTTTCAGGATGTCATCCATATTCCATTCTTCTATTTTGCGTCACACTGGCCGCTCTGTTGAACTGCTTTCGTTGTTGCAATATATTTTGTTTTTACTTCGTTGCTGCTTTGTAATTCTTTGTGGCTGTGTTTTGTTATTCCGTTGTTTCTGTGAACATCAGTGATTTGCGTAAAACGTTCCAAAATATGTGAGGAATGCAGTTTTGAGTTTGAAAATTGAAAGTTCATGAAACTGAGAACTTTTGTGTGACGAAAAATGGGAAAGTCAGTGTCCACAATGTAATCGCATCATCATGATGTTCACTAAAATGACATGAAGTAAAATGCTAACCAACTAGGCCTACACTCCATTTGAATAACTCCGTACCCAATAATTTTGTGACACTTACTTGACATAAAACTGTATTTGTCTATATATGTTTCGTATAGTATTTGAATGAATAAAATATCATAAAGTAATGGGATTTCTGTCATGTTTTTACTGTAGTGCATGATAACTAAATATGAAAAATTCGATGGTGTCAGGTTACGGAATTTCCATGTAAAATACTTGATGAAATGCTCTGATATTTTCAGTGTTTAACTGTCAAGTTAATTAAGTCAAAATATCACACACAGAGCATAAGTTTTTAGGAACTTGATTCGTGTTTGTGCATTTAGAATATTAATAACTACCTTAATTATTTTCGGTCACAACAAGCACGTAATTATTCATTTTCTATGAAATAGAAGTCCTTAGGCACAACTGAAAATAATTAATCTATTATTTGTTAATCATTTAAGGCTATTGCCTGTTTTGGGTGAATGTGATGGTGAAAAGTTTACACCTGAAATCTTCGATGTATTGACAATCACCTATAGCAGTGGTACTCAACCTGCGGCCTGCGAGCCACTTGTGGCCCACCGAGCTTTTTTGAGTGGCCCAGCAAGATAGTCGTCCAGTATTCGAAATTTTCGTAATAAACATCTCTAATGACTGGCTGATAAAAATGGGCGAGATGCGCACAGCGAAATCGTCTGAACTTAAGCAGCACGTTCTCCACAACGCATGTCGTTTGTTGTGAAGCAGGCCCCTCTGCCCCTTGCTGCCCCGGTTCTTTCCCCCTCCCTGTCGTCCCCAGGTGGCAGCTGTGGCATCTCGGACAGCACTCACAATCACGTCCTTTTCGGTGCGCTGAAGTATGTCTTCTGAATCCTATGAAATGTGACACTGTTAATCTATCTTGTGAGCATTCAGTATGAGTAAAATCTGAAGTCTAATAACTAATACCGATGTTATGCGATCTTACTCCATTGCATTATTTCTGTTAACTGGCAGCACAGTGTGTCAGCTTTGGCCGTGGTGGAGCAGCCGAGAGCATTGAGGCGCTATGCTATGATGCGCGAGGGCCTTCCCTGTCGGGGGTTTGAATGCCCGTCGGGCATGGATCTTTGCGCTGTCTTTAGTATAAGGTACTGCATAAGTAGTTTGTAAGTTTAGGGACTGATGAATCCGCAGTGAAGTCCCTTAAGTTTGACAAACATATTAACATTTTTGTAAGCTTTGTGATGACAGTGATATCTTGTGGAATAGTGCTGAGTTGTGGGGCTAGCAAACCCAAAAGCATAATTGCTAAGCACTCAGATCACAGAAGAAGAGAGCCACTCAAAAGTATTGTTTATGCCACAAACAGCAAGGTTTTATTAGTGTATTTCTGTAGTAATAGGGTTTGTATGCCTAAAGCCTGATGATCATGCATAGCATCGAAATATGTTGCAAAAAATATTTTAACACCTAAATCATATTTACTAGAGGTCCAGTGCGAATACTTCGCATGTTAGTGGAATGACAAAAAAGTTGGGGAAAAATGGAAGTATATTACACAGTTTTTGGCACTGAATTATGAATTGTCACTTCTTCATACAGGGTGTCCAGAAAAAGACTCCCTGATTTCAAAATTAAATATCTTGAAAACAAAGATCGATAGGGGATTGCAGTAAACGGTATGTTTATTGTGAAAGCTGTAAGAAGTTTATACGGCAGTTTGAAATAATAGTTACAAAAGCTGCTAACAGATGGCGCTGTAATCGACATACGTAATGCCAAGTGTAAACAGTGATCCGAAGCCGAGAGCGATCAGTTCCACTATTGAAACGTGAAAGGAGGTTAGCGTACCGAAGGAAGAGATTAAAAACAAGTACGCGTTTTTCTGGTGCTAGAGTATCACAGATTAGAAGAGAGTCCTACGGCAACAAGGCGAAGTTTTCAAGCACCATTCAATGTTCCAAAAGTACCTGATGCGAAAACCATTCGTACGCTTTTCGCAAAATTTCAACGAACAGGCAGCATAACTGATGATCTAGTGGGACATGTTGGCCGCAAGCAAACTGCAGTTACGCCTGAAAATATCGCCACAGTTTCTGGAATTATTCAGCGAAATCCAACGTCATGCATCTGAGACTGGTTTGAAGCGTTCCAGCACGCAGAAAATACTGAGAAAGAGCCTACACATGTTTCCATTCAAACGCACCAGGCCATACCCGTACGAGCTGTGCAACAAAGGGTTGCCTTTGCTAATCAGATGCTCACAATGATTGATAGTGAAGGATTTGATGTTGGCTGCATCTGGTTTACAGATGAAGCACACTTCCACCTGAATGGATACGTGAATAAGCAGAACTGGCGATTTTGGGGTTCCGAAAAGTGAAGCGAATCCCCTGTATTCTCCTCAAGTTACTGTGTGGGCTGCAGTATGCAGCAGAGGTATAATTGGCCTTTTTTCATTCGAGAAACGGTCACTGGTGCACGTTACTTTGCAATTTTGGAACAATTTGTCGCCACACAGCAAGCGTTAGATGATCGACCAGGTACTGAATGGTTAATGCAAGATGGAGCCCGACCACATCAGACCGAATAAGTGTTTTGCTTTCTTGAGGAATACTTCGGGAATCGAGTCATCCCTTGGAATATCCCAAATTTACTGGTGCAGGCATGGATTGGCCTCCATATTCGCCGGATCTGACTTTTTTTTGTGGAGCACAGTGAAATACATGGTCTACCTGAAGCATCCCGCTACGCTGGACGAGCTTGAATCGGCGATCTCTGTGGCATGTGAATCTATTTCGGTTGAGACACTACGAAATGTGATGGCAAATTTCATTCTCCGTTTGCGCCACCTCTGTAGTGCCAATGGTGAACATTTTGAAATCATTGTGATGTAATTGTTTGCAAAGAGTGTTTTTTACGATTATTTCAGTTATATATGCTGATATGAGCTGTACAGCGCCATCTGTTAGCAGATTTTGTAACTATTATTTCAAACTGCTGTATAAACGTCTGACAGCTTTCACAAAACACATACCGTTTACTGCATTCCTCTATCGATCTTTGTTTTCGAGATATTTAATTTTGAAATCAGGAAGTGCTTTTCTGGACTTCCTGTAAGTTCTGCATTGAAAATGTATTGCCGTACGGGGATACCTCCAATGTAAAGGTTCGGATATAAATGTGCCATTTTTTATGCTTACTGGGAAGATTTGCATTCGTTTGTTAAAGTGTGCCTGGAAAGCACTGTGCCTAATATGCAACTCAACCATAAATATCAAACCACCACCAGGACACTATCACTACAAAAATAAACACTCCATAACATGCAAGAGGCAAGGTAAAAATAAATCAATCGCTACTATGCATGACTCTGCTGAAAGTTTCAAATAGCAGCTTTTGCTTTTTTAAAAGTCATCAACAATAAAGAAATTTGGACAGTTTTCACCCTCTAACTTCCTTGAATTTACGTAATACATAGACAGTGCTGAAAGATCTAGGCGTAGGCTTCCTCGACCATTGTCACTTTTAATACAGTTCTTCAGGGTATTAGACCGCATTGTCATCGTGTAAAACCAACCGACGTTTCGCGTCACTATTGTGGCTATAGTGGCCGAAACGTCGGTTGGCTTTATACGACGACGATGCAGTCTAATACCCTGAAGAACTTTATTGAAAGGAAATTGCTGAAAGAATTTGCATATGGGTTAAAAAAATAAAACAAGTAAAACCTTCACACCTTTTTCGGTGCGCCCACAGGATGGCCAATCAAGAGTCCGATTTGAGTTGGCAATAAAACCGTGAGATTCAGTTGTGGAAACTGGTATTACCATTACATTGGAGGTTTCCCAAATGGCAATGCATTTTCAATTCGGAACTTTTGAAGAAGTGACAATTTATAATTCAGTGCTAAAAACTGTGTAATATACTTCCTCTTTAAATTAACTGTAGACCATCTCTCAGAGAGTTATAATCTTTTTTTCTTTTTTAATAATTGTTACATCACTGTAAACTGACATGGGCTGTCCCTGTTGGGTGTGGTGCACAGATTCCAGAACTCTAGGACTGTTAACACAATGTTTTTCTTATTAACCCCCATTGCAAACAGAGGCATGTTGTAAGCCAGTTGCATTGTAGAAATGATTTAAAAGCAGAGGTTTCTTTCTTTAAACAACATTCTATGAAAAGTCTGTTCAGCCATTTAAATTTCGGCAGCCAAGTTAAGAAGGAATCTTTACTGCCAGCGTTCTCTCTTGATATATGCTGCTTAATGGATAACAGTTACATCACATTAGGTAGTACCAGGTTCTAGAACTTAATATAAAAGCCAGCTGTCAACATCCATAGTAGAAGATTTAAAAGTTAAATAAAATTTAAAAAAAAAAAACCCTCACAACCACTGTCGTTTATTTACTTTTAAAGGAAGAGAAGGTGAGTTACCTAAGGAAGATTATTATTAATTTGTAATTTTTCAGTGTATCTTACACAGTAGCTGTGGATATATGAGGAGCCTAGAATCAAAGATGGCTAAGTACATTTTCCTTTTTTTACAGGAGAGCCAAAAAACTAGAAAGCATATTGATGAAATACACACACTTGTGAAATTTTTTGTTTGCTCTCTTTTAAGCCAAACGAATGAGTTTCAGCATTGAAAACAAAGCAAAACGCAACGGTTCAATCGTAAAAACGTTCTAAATACTGGACTTGTGCGGTTTTTATACCAAGTAGTTGAGTTGTCTGTTTTTGAAACTAAGCCAAAGTGTATTCACATACTTCTTTGATTAGGTTTTACTAGGAAATAGTGTATTCACATACTTCTTTGATTAGGTTTTACTAGGAAATAGTGAACAATCCAAGCCTTTAGCACTTTCGTTTTAATAATTACCCATTGATAATTATATAAAAGAAAATGAAAAAAAAAGAACGGGTAGAAGGGTGCGAACATAAAAAATGTTGTGAACGACAATCAAAACGTTTATGACAGGTTCTCGTCTACAATCAACAAAACAGTGCATTAAACATGGAGTTTAGCACTGGTTTCTTTTGAATAAAAAAAGACGATGTAATAGTCATGTACCGTAACATTTACAAAGTAACATTAAGGAGCTAAGCACATGTTGTGAGCACTAAATCCTCATCTTCCTCGTCTTCGTCCATACATTCTCAATGTTCTTCCTCCTCTTCCTCATCAGAAGCATCCCTTTCTGTGATGTTGCGATACCATTGCAGTCTCTCCATTTCATGCCAATTATCACCAAATTGTTTCTATAATAATTTTTCTGCATCTGCAATCTTTTTGGGGTTCACGGCACACCAAAGAGGTACTGGCGAAGGACTCATAAGACCAAGGGATTTGCCTTGCTTCGTAACAGCGAAAAGTCTCCCAATGTCTGTATTATAAGCCAGCTCCCCAGCTACCAGAACATTTGTATGACGTTTATTGATAACGAAGCGGACGCATTTGCATTTGGAGAGTGAAAAATGAAGACCCTATGTTGACTTCAAAAGATGCTTAGCTTCTTCTCTCCAATCCTGCGCTGTACAGTCTCTTCCCAGTACATTAACGGTCCCATGTTTTTTGAAAACATCATGGTACTCTGAAACTTCAGTAATGGTTATTTTAGTCTTTAAATCTTTTTCAAGCAAGCCAAACACTCTGTCAGATGGGAGGAAAGAATGCCCAGTCACGGGAAATACAAGTTCAAGTGACTGTACATTTCTTGGTGCATGTTTCAGTAACCAGTATGAACACATTGCCAGCATGTTGATGTTTTTATTTTGGCCTGCGCAATCATCTGCTAACAAACGAATTATATGTATGTCAGCAAGATCTCCTGTATCGTTCTTCTTACACAGCTAGTTGAAAACAGCAGATGTGACCTCATTCGATGACTTTTGCATCTCATTTTCGCACCATGTGTATATTGATACTGATCGTGCATTCAACGAGGCCCTTGAACTGCCGGTAACTACAGCCAGGTTGTAGCAATACAGTTGTCGACTGTAATAAGTCATCTGGTCTGGAACTTTGGGAAGAGGCAAATTCTTTTGCATGTCAAACGAAATTGTTAGAAGCCCTTCATCTTCCTCTCTCAAATGATTGTAGAAGGCCTCAGCCTACCGTGAATGAAGCTTCTGTTTTGTTTACAAGTTTGGTATCATCACTACGGGTCGCTTGCTTGAGTCTTTCTTGTAATTCAATGCAGAGAGAGCAAGCATCGGTGAGAGGGGCTGAGAAGGTAAGATTGAACTTTGTATTGAAAACATGGCGAAAGAACGTTTCTTTCACCTTCAAGTTTTGGTCTACCACACTACTCATATACATCTCATACATTCTTCGAGTGTTCGAATGTGAACTAAGGTAAATTCATCTGCTTTTACCTTTACTGTCATGGGATTCGACCCCTTTGAAATTCTTGATTAATGCAATCACGGAATTGAGCTTATCACTGAATGCTGCTGACCTACGGTCACCACAACGAGTTTCACGGGGCATCATTGAGCCTTGCCTCTTAAAACGCTGGAAGACGCCGAGTACATGGTGCTTTGTTATACCAAGAATCGCCAGAAAAGCTTCTCGACAAACCGATATACGATTGTTGGCCGCATTCAGCACGAAATATACGTACGTTACATGCTTAGGAGATCTTTCAGTAGTACTAGCAGGATGTCTTGCAGGCTGCTCGTCCTTGCAGTACTTCAGAATGAAACTATCTTGTGTTGCCTTATCCTTTGTGGAGTAAAATGCTGCATGAAATCTCTGAACGTCGTTCATTGTTAAAAGCCGGCACAATTTTGTGGGTCTTCTGTGGTTGTAAGTTGGAAACGTAGGTGGGGATTTGGATGAGTATCTGAAATAAAACGAAACACACAACTTCAGTATTTCATGACTAATTACCTATATTAGCATAAAATAAGGCAATCATGGATTTTAAAACATTATAAGTTAGATCATCCCTCTTACCTTGCTACTTTTTCTTTGGTGCGTTTCCATTCAACTTTGTTTATTTTTCTTTTCCGTGCCTCGTTCGGAGGAACCTCCTGCTCATTTATGTCCAGTTCTACAGAGAAACACTGCCACACAGAAATGAATATTAAAACACTCTAACAAACAACGATAAAACACACACAGTGCGCAAGTAAACAGAAGAAGACGGAAACAAGTTGGCTGCAGAGCAGCAGTAATGCATTGTGTGTAGTTCTCAGACCAAATTCAGTATTGTGATTCGCTACTAGTGGAGTTGGACTCTTTTGAAACCAAACCTACATGGATTTGGCCATTTTTGAAGCAAAGCCACAGTTTGGAATGTCTGTTTTGACACTCAACGAGGCTACCATTCGATCCAGCGTGGAAAATACTATCAGAAAACATCGATATCTGAATATCGAAAAAAATGGACTTGGCCGTCTTTGGTTATAGGCTTCTCATATGTATGTTTTATGTTATGTCTGCTATATTATGATTTGGTGCTTGTTCCTCATTCCATAGTAAGCTTCAGTAATGTATAACAATCACAGGGTATGTGTTGCAGTCTGAGTAGTGAGTAGTTACAAAATTGGTCCCACCTTTCCAAACATGATCACCTTATCATGCATTATTAGGAGAAAAGAATAGAAGTCAAAGGAATAAAAAATGCTCAAATGTTTGTAAATCTATTGGACTCAACTGCTGGGTTATTAGTCCATAGCTTACAAACTACTTAAACTAACCTAAACTAACCTAAGGACAGCATAAATACACATGTCCGAGGGGGGGCTCAAACCCCCAACGGCGAACGGCTGTGAGCGCCGCAGCACGGCGCCCCAATGCGCACGGATAATCCGCCGAGATTAGAGGAGTGCATATATATACTAGTTTGCTACCGAAATTACCATTTCTGTAAATCTCTTTCACACAATCAACACTGATTGTAAATACTTGTTGGGGTGATATATTTCAAAAGAACAGACATCACACCAATATATACATAGTATTCACATGTGGTGATGGCATTTTGGGTTGTAGTCTTCATCACTAATGTGATAAAATCGTTTGACCTTGTGTGAGAATCCCTGATGGTGAACATTGGGGAATACAGTCGAGGGACGCTACTTTCGTAACGTGGGACAAGTGAGAATTTGGCGGACGTGAGACATGATCCAGATAGATAACAAGAAGTTAAGGCAACTGCTGCCCCAAAGTTTGTAATCGATTAATACACATTAACTTAATATTTTATCTTCATCTGACCTCTTTTTAGCACTAAGATCACAAGATTCTGTAATGAATATTAATTTTTTTTAAATCATCCATTTTTTATCAGGTGGGGTAACTGGTAAGTGATTATTGAAGTAAACTTCCTGGTTAACCCTGTCCTTCCATCTTTGACAAGTACCATACTGGCAGTTCACAATTATCACTCGTCCTGTCTGCCTTGGAAAAAAAATAGCTGAATGTCATCTTCCATTGATTAACATACAAACAAAGATATTTAACAACAACGTAACTGCTTGGAAATGGCTGTCAAAAGGTTGCAGCAGAGTTTCAGATGGCCACTCAAACTTTTTAATTTATTATATATCTTTCTTTGAAATTAATTGTTATTTGTCTAAATAACAAGTACACAAATTCTAAAAAACTAAGAAAATATTAACAATACTTTCAGCTATATTTCAAAAAGCGACACACTCTTCTATTATTAATTATATCTTAAAATATATTTGATGATAAAACAAATGGGTGTAATTATTTTGTCCTGTGTTAATGTTGTAGCCCACTTGAAATAAAACTTTTGACAATTGGGCCAGAGGGGGCCTATAGTGTAGGTGATGTTGAACAGTGACAGCTATTTTCATTTGGCGAAGCCAACAAATGTGAATGGGAAATAAGACGTGCTGGCAAACTAATCTGAAGTGTAGCAGAAAGTCAATGTTTTAGCCACATTTATTTTGAAATATTTAGCACACTTCATTATAATAATTAAAACTTCCAGATAATCACAGGAAAAAAGAAAACAAACATGTCACTGTTGAATATTTTAGTTCATCTTCTGCATATGAAATATATAAACTAAGTAAATGCAATGGCGGCCTACTGAGTGACTTTTACCCCCCCCCCCTTTTTTTTTTTATATGAACGACTACAGAAAACATGAGATGAGAATTACACAGCTCATGCTAAACTCAATCCCCCAATAGTTTCAACGTCTAATTCCGTGAGGAGCAGGACTGCAGCTTGTATTTACAAATGGGACAGTCATGTTACATAAACTTCTGGCAGGTAGATGTCAGGACTACTAAGCGTATGCCCTCGAGACAGTCCTGGGGTTTCAGAAGAAGATGGATAAGAAAATCCAAAACAGCAGCAAAAGGAAGAAAAAATCACACAAAATAATGGCAATACAGAAATAATATACCAATCAAAATATAAATACATCACTGAATTAATTCTCAGCAAGCTGAAATTTTGCATAAACGTTTGAGATACTATTTAAATGAAATTGTAAAAAGTCCCCATCAATCCCATATGCACAAAAAATTTTATATAAGGTCAAGGTTCACAAAAATGTTTTATTTTTTCGCGAAATGGTTAAGCTGGGTCCACTTGCAACGATCTCTCTGCTGAAACATCTGTGCAAATGTCTGTGCACAGCAATTGTTGCGTGTGACATAGAATAGATATCTGATCTATATGTGAGGATGGGTATTCAGATCGCTGCAAATTCTCCCACCCACCATCTGTCAGTGTAGAAAAACACTTAAGAAGTACAGGCTCCGGTCACACTGGCAAACGAATATGCACTTTTCAAAGCACATTTATTTTTCTCTGCGATAGAGATTCTGTTATGATAGCTGTTGGCAACGTGTCTTGCAAAAAGCATGTAAAAACAAAACGCTAGAAACAGAATTTATGAAATAAATATTCTAGGCAGTGGCTATCAAAATACCATAGATTTGGTCTGTAAACTTCATGTTCTCCTACACGAGATCGAAGAGATTTTGTAGCTTTTGAAAATTCTTTATGATGTACTGTTCAGAACGAATTTTATTTATTTATTATTATTATTTTAATAACAGAGTCCCTGTTAGTAGCAGGATCAATCAATCGTAATTTCTCTTTGAGAGAATTGTATACAGCTACTTGATTTGTCTCTGTCACTATATTCTTTACTTTTCTCTTACAAAAAAAAAAAAAAAAAAAAAAAAAAAAAAAAAAAAAAAAAAAAAGTACAGCTTCAATAAATATCTATAAATTTGGCAGTGAATTACCCATATCACTGAAGTATGTCAGCCACTCTCTTTAATTTGTGCACACACGTGATGAAAAACGTCCACACTGACTTAAGTTTGCATCTCCTGTCTACACATTCCAAATTGTCTGCGCAGATGTGATGTGATTCCACAAATTTGAGCAGTTTTGCTCCAAACTCCAACTTTTTGGGCACATCTCATGTCTGCCCAATTCTGCTGTCCATGCATGGAGGTTTCACCTCCATGTGTCCATGTGCAACCATATACCAGGCATGTGCAGACAGATCGTTGCGAGTGATGAAAAATAACTCAGACAAAAATTGTAGATTGTGTAACTGTCTACAAAAACTATTCGCCGAATTCGTCCAAATTAATGGAACATGTAGGGCATGGTGAGATATGAAAGTGCACCAAGTGGGAACTCAAGATGGCTACGAGTTTAGGAAATAAAAGGAATTTTGATACGAATCAATCACCATATGGACCGTATCAACTAGCCCTGAGAGAGCCTGTTTAGAAAGCGGTGTTTAGCTCAGCGGTAAAGGTAGGTTGACACTGGCAACAAAAACGGCATCATAGCATATGATATTACGGCTAAAGCCAGCACCACACATGTGGTATTTGCTGAATACTGAGTAACTATTCGCTAGTTGGCGAGTAGTCTGGTTTGACCGCTCGCTGTTTGCCAAGCACCAATCGACCAGTGTTCGCCGTTTCCGCTGCGTGTCGGTATTTCTGCACATATCAAAGGAGGCGAACATTCGGCAAAAGGTGCTTTTGTTCCTCATCCAGACATTCGTGTTGTTGGAAGAGCTCGTGGAAAGTGGGTGTCTCTATGCAATTGTGAACATATGTAATTCAAGTTGGGATTACATTATACCTTAAGTCTTTTAGTAACTTATTTTCTGATAAAAATACTGCACTTGGGATTGTAAACAGTTATAATTAGAATTTTATTCGTATGTTTCATATAGGCCTATCGGTTCTTAGTATTTTTTGCCGAATTTTTATTATTTCTTTGCTGTAGTAAATGTGTAGGAAGTAATGCTTTTTTTTATGTCACCGAATGTCATGAACGACATAATAAATTTTGTGAACATTATGTAAGAAGATTATTTGTTGTTTTAAAATCGGTGATAATAAGTCACTTTACGTTTTCTGATGTGTGGCAATTCTCGACACAATCATGTAAGAACGGCATATTGTACAAAATAAAATATATTGTATCAAAGTCCATGGTAAACTCACTTGCAATTACAATTTTTATTGTCAATTTCGCAAGTACCAAATCAAGACATTGACTATCTTCACCACAACACAAGATAAACCGTAAATATTTATTTACAGTTGTGGTTACTTCATTAAACTTACGTTTACTGCTTTGGTTTAATGACACCATTCACTAGCATCGTGTTCTCGGTTTATTATTTCATATGTAGGCTATTACTGAACCATTTACGAATAAATAAAAGTAAATTTCGATTGGGATCTGCTAATTTAGCTCTGTAAGGAAGTCTGATATCAACATTACAAATGAACTACTTGATCAAGTGATACAATAAGTGGTACTGTGATATTTGACACCTGACCATAACCTGTCATCACTTCAAACTTGATGTCTTGACATCAAAACAAGTTCAGTGTTCTGATGTAACGTTCTGGATGCTATTTACAATGTAATGGACGCTTATTTGAAACCTAATATAGCTACTTACACTGGCTCAACATTAAATACGACGACTTTTTAATTTATATTGATTTTTGAGGTTATGTTCAAATGTTTGTAGAGCTTATGGGACTTAACTACAGGGTCTCAGTCCCTAAACTTACAAACTATTTATGAACTACCTTATACTAAGGATGGCAAAAATATCCATTCCCGAGGGGGGATCTGAACCCCCAACTGTAGTGGCCATGCAGACTGTGACTGGCATGCTGCAGACGGCTCGGCCACCGCAGCCAGCTTGAGGTTATGCTTTGTACAACTGCTTGACAGTTACTGTAATACAGCTCATTCCCTTAACTAACAGATATACTCAATCCAAAATTACAACATGAACCTTGTCACTTCCTTTCTAAAATCCATGTGGCAAGTGTTTATGAGGAATGAAAATGCCAATTCTAGAATCTGAATACACTGCCAGCACCACACCTATTTTCCGCATTTGTAGAATTAAATAGTCTTTTGTGTACCAACAAAACTCCCTTCAGTAATCACTCAATAACACCTGATTAGTCACACACAAATATTAAGCATACACTGTATAAGAACATCATAAAAAACGCAACTTAACTACAGTATGCTCGTGAAAACATTGTCCTGCATTCTGCTGTCTAACTATCACTGTTACCCAACAAATCAATTTTAAAAGCACATATTTTGGAAAGATCTTTAATTTGATGAGCAATGACAATGCACATTGTTTGTAAACTGTAGGCATAAATACATGAAACATCAAATACGGCAATAGCCTTCAAATAAAAATGGCGGTGGTTTGTTTTGATTCTGAGAAATGGTGCCACAAGTATAAATGACCTCCAAGAGTCAACACAGTTTCAGCCGACCAGTTGCATAAAATAGTTTACATCAATAAACCTTTACCCAGGTGTCGGCAAAATTAATTTTGCCTTCTTCAGAAGGATACCTAATGAAAACGTGACACACAAATGTGAAAAATAGTAAAATACAAAGGTGTTTCTAACGTAAGAAATTAAAATTCCAGTATAGGTCAAAATGTACTTACAATAAAGCTCACATTAAAAAAGTTGCTAAAATGTGGCTGACTCCATGTCAATAGATTAAAATTTAAAAATTTAAAAACAAAGTCACATTATAAAATTTTGGAGCATGTTCACACACAGGTCAAGTGAGCACTGCGTACTGGCACAGGCAATACAGCCCTAGTGACGTGCGCCCGCACTAAGTGGCGCCAAGAGGGCTGAAGGGTGTGCGCGCAGTCGTGGACGCGAATGAATTTGACAAACGGGAACTGTATGTAATATGATACTGAAGAAACCATAAAATAAAATGGGAAATAAGATGCAAAGATGTCTGGAGCCGAGCTATGTGGGTGGCAGAATATATATACGTGCGTACACGCAAAAATTAGAGAAAGAAAAGTTAGAAAATATTCAGCGGCCAGCATAGTGCATGCACCAAAAACTACAAACAAACAGCACACACCCGGTGGGAGGGAACGGTACAAATACCACACATCACACCACCAGAAAAATATAAACAAGGGCGCCACTAGAAATTTGATGATAAACATTAAGCATCACAAAGTATAAACTATAAACAAGTGCGACTATAGAATTTTGAGGACAATAAACACCGTGCAGGAACAAGTATTGCATTAACAAATGTCAAACAGTATAGGTTTGAAACCTTCTAGGTACTGTCTACTTGCAAGTTGAAGTTGGTCGTTCAGCATATTACCATCGTTGATGATGAGGTGTTTTAAAATTTCATATTCTTCCCACAAATCAAGTTTCCTTCCCTTGGCTTCTCTATGCAAAATTACAGTGTCTTCCAACGATTTAGGGACATGATCTGCTACAAGCAAATGCTCGGCAAAGGTAGAATTGTGTACATTGCGTCCTGTCCTCCCTAGTAGATGTTCTTTATACCGCACCTTGATTGCTCTTCCTGTCTGTCCTATGTAATAACAGGGACAATTGTTACATATTATTTTGTAAATGCCAGAATTGGAAAAAGGATCTACTAAGGTCTTAAGTGTATGAACAAGATTTTTCTTTAAATTATTGTTAATAGAAAAAGTTACCTTGCAATCGTATTTCTTCGTCAATAGACGTTGTAATCTGTACGATACATTGCCTAAAAACGGAATAGAAATGAACCTCTGACTGTCATTTTTATCCAGGTGCGATTTGCTACTGAGCAATGTTGAAAACTGTTGGGAAGTCTTTTGATCAACGATGCGTTGCACTACATTTGTATCGTACCCATTATTGATGGCTATGGATTTTATTGTGTTAATCTCCTTTTCAAAGTTAGCAGGCGACAGGGGAGTTGTGAAAGCACGATTGATAGCGGAATCAAAAAAGGCTAATTTATGTGAATGTGGGTGTGCAGAATGAGCTGGAATAATCATATCGGAATATGTTGGCTTGCGGTATATGTCGAATGCTATACTGTCGTTTATTATGGCCAATTTTAGATCGAGGAAGTTGAGTTCGGCATGTTCATTTTGAACCTCTTTAGTGAAATTAATGGTTTCATGGAAGTTGTTAAATACTGTAAATAACTGGTCTAATTCGTGGTCATTACCGTCAAACAGGATAATTATGTCATCTACATACCGAACATAAAATCTTATTTTGTTGTGCAGATTTGAGGTAGAAGCAAAAAAAAATGATTTTCCAGAGAATTAATAAAAATGTCTGCCATGATACCAGCGAGAGGACTACCCATTGCCAAACCAAATGGTTGCTCATAAACTTTGCCATTGAAGGTGAAGTAATTGTATTTAAGAGTGACTTTTAATGACATCATCAATTCAGCAATATGTTCATCAGTTAACTTTTTATGTTGTAAAAGATTTTCTTCGATGATTTCCAGGGTCAAATCTACAGGTACATTGGTGTAAAGACTTACAATGTCAAAAGATGCTAACTTTGTATTGGGGGTGCATTTTACGTTCTTCATTTTATTAATTAGGTCTGTTCTATTCTGAACAGAAAAATATCGTTCGAAGACAAACGCGTCTTTAATTTTGTGGTGAAGACGCCTAGCTAATGTGTGGTGTGCACTACCTGTGCTGTTCAGAATATGTTGATAAAATTGTAAAGTTTTTTGAGGAAAACAACATCGTGGAGGTTCCCAATGATCCAAGTTTAGAATTACAAAAAGAAATTCGGCATTGTTTAGCAAATACTAAATTTTTGTTTAATAAATTTCAAAAAAACGGTTTAGTGAACATGAAACCGATGGCTCGCGTTCTTAGAAGCCAATTTAAGCTCCACAAAGAAAATCACTCAATTAGGCCCTTGGTGAACAGCATAGGTAGTGCACACCACACATTCGAACGATATTTTTCTGTTAAGAATAGAACATACCTAATTGATAAAATAAAGAACGTAAAATGCACCCCCAATACAAAGTTAGCATCTTTTGACATTGTAAGTCTTTACACCAATGTACCTGTAGATTTGACCCTGGAAATCATCGAAGAAAATCTTTTACAACATAAAAAGTTAACTGATGAACATATTGCTGAATTGATGATGTCATTAAAAGTCACTCTTAAATACAATTACTTCACCTTCAATGGCAAAGTTTATGAGCAACCATTTGGTTTGGCAATGGGTAGTCCTCTCGCTGGTATCATGGCAGACATTTTTATTAATTCTCTGGAAAATCATTTTTTTTTGCTTCTACCTCAAATCTGCACAACAAAATAAGATTTTATGTTCGGTATGTAGATGACATAATTATCCTGTTTGACGGTAATGACCACGAATTAGACCAGTTATTTACAGTATTTAACAACTTCCATGAAACCATTAATTTCACTAAAGAGGTTCAAAATGAACATTCCAAACTCAACTTCCTCGATCTAAAATTGGCCGTAATAAACGACAGTATAGCATTCGACATATACCGCAAGCCAACATATTCCGATATGATTATTCCAGCTCATTCTGCACACCCACGTTCACATAAATTAGCCTTTTTTGATTCCGCTATCAATCGTGCTTTCACAACTCCCCTGTCGCCTGCTAACTTTGAAAAGGAGATTAACACAATAAAATCCATAGCCATCAATAATGGGTATGATACAAATGTAGTGCAACGCATCGTTGATCAAAAGACTTCCCAACAGTTTTCAACATTGCTCAGTAGCAAATCGCACCTGGATAAAAATGACAGTCAGAGGTTCATTTCTATTCCGTTTTTAGGCAATGTATCATACAGATTACAACGTCTATTGACGAAGAAATACGATTGCAAGGTAACTTTTTCTATTAACAATAATTTAAAGAAAAATCTTGTTCATACACTTAAGACCTTAGTAGATCCTTTTTCCAATTCTGGCATTTACAAAATAATATGTAACAACTGTCCCTGTTATTACATAGGACAGACAGGAAGAGCAATCAAGGTGCGGTATAAAGAACATCTACTAGGGAGGACAGGACGCAATGTACACAGTTCTACCTTTGCCGAGCATTTGCTTGTAGCAGATCATGTCCCTAAATCGTTGGAAGACACTGTAATTTTGCATAGAGAAGCCAAGGGAAGGAAACTTGATTTGTGGGAAGAATATGAAATTTTAAAACACCTCATCATCAACGATGGTAATATGCTGAACGACCAACTTCAACTTGCAAGTAGACAGTACCTAGAAGGTTTCAAACCTATACTGTTTGACATTTGTTAATGCAATACTTGTTCCTGCACGGTGTTTATTGTCCTCAAAATTCTATAGTCGCACTTGTTTATAGTTTATACTTTGTGATGCTTAATGTTTATCATCAAATTTCTAGTGGCGCCCTTGTTTATATTTTTCTGGTGGTGTGATGTGTGGTATTTGTACCGTTCCCTCCCACCGGGTGCGTGCTGTTTGTTTGTAGTTTTTGGTGCATGCACTATGCTGGCCACTGAATATTTTCTAACTTTTCTTTCTCTAATTTTTGCGTGTACGCACGTATATATATTCTGCCACCCACATAGCTCGGCTCCAGACTTCTTTGCATCTTATTTCCCATTTTATTTTATGGTTTCTTCAGTATCATATTACATACAGTTCCCGTTTGTCAAATTCATTCGCGTCCACGACTGCGCGCACGCCCTTCAGCCCTCTTGGCGCCACTTAGTGCGGGCGCACGTCACTAGGGCTCTATCGCCTTTGCCAGTACGCAGTGCTCACTTGACCTGTGTGTGGACATGCTCCAAAATTTTATAATGTGACTTTGTTTTTAAATTTTTAAATTTTAATCTATTGACATGGAGTCAGCCACATTTTAACAACTTTTTTAATGTGAGCTTTATTGTAAGTACATTTTGACCTATACTGGAATTTTAATTTCTTACGTTAGAAACACCTTTGTATTTTACTATTTTTCATATTTGTGTGTCACGTTTTCATTAGGTATCCTTCTGAAGAAGGCAAAATTAATTTTGCCGAAACCTGGGTAAAGGTTTATTGATGTAAACTATTTTATGCAACTGGTCGGCTGAAACTGTGTTGACTCTTGGATTGTTGTCCCACCGTTGCTGAATTGCAGCCATGTTTTAAATTTATAAATGACCTAATATTGCTCGAGTGGCGACAGTTTAGTGGCGCCAACAAAATATTGGCTAGTGCTAGTCAAATGGCGCTTTTTTTGTGAACATTGTCAACGTACCTTGTTAGCTCAAATATAAAAAATCTTTATTGGCCATTGATCACAAAAGGTGAAATAGGCTTTGTCGTTGATACATTTATGTATAAAGTTTTTTACATTCTGTACATTGAATTGTTCATAAGCAAGCAATTTCTAATTATCATAAAGTAACTAGAACTGAATTAAGTGCAGATATTAATAAGTATTGTATACAGACACCACCAAAAGCTGCTAATTACATACAGTGTGAATTAAAAAAAGTGAAACAGTCATTCAGTTAAATTGTAGGACAGTTCTCGCCAGGCTGAGGTGGTTATGTTGGCAGACAGCCGTTCTGTCAAAACATTCTTCTCGAAAAATCTTGACATGACGTTGATGTGACGGTCCAGTGACGGACAGTATGAATGCTGCCATTAGAAATACATTGCGGAATGTTCTGACGGACGGTGACGTGACATGACGGACAGTGTGAATTGTACTTTACCTATTTATTGAAAGGTTTGCGGGGTCAGTCCACCTGGTGGCAAATATTGTTTTTTTCCTTGGCAATGCATATACTACTGACTTCAAAATTAACAGCAACATCATATTTGTTATTTTGTATTTATATGTGCACAGGGCCGTAGCTAGAGTTGAATTTAAGGTAAGGCAGTAATGATTACAGTTAGTGCAGAAGTAAAAATGCTATTTGATCTGGTCATGCGATTATCATTACTCCTGATATGAGTCTGTCGATTCGACAACTCAACATATCCCAAGAGTCGAAAATTGAGATATCACATGTCCCTGAATTCTTCAACATTCTTTGTAATGTAAAAAAAATAAAAAAAATATTTTAATCTCTAACTCCTCATATCCCATGGGCATTAAGCAATTAGCATTCTATCCCACAATTTTTTATGTCCACTACACTGTGTGTTCCGAAACTTAATATGTTCTATGTGAATTTTAATTGCAAAGTTTTTCAAATAAACGTTTATTATGATTGTCACAACGTACTCAAACAAAATCAAATAGCTACCTGTGTGATTTATAAGATAGAAATTGCATTTTCCTCTCCAGCAGTGCACACAATGCCTATGTGTGCGTGTTTGTGTATGTATGTGTGTGTGGGAGGGGGGTGGAGTGAAAAAAGAAAATCAAAACATGGGGGGGGGGAGTGAAAAAAGAAAATCAAAACATGACACGTATTCAAAGTAAGTAGTTGGCAAATGAGACACCTACCTAATTTTAAAACTACAATGGTATGTGTTCCAGTGCCTGCCCATTCTTATATGCATCCAGATCAAAATTTTGGTCATATCAAGAAAATTATTCAAAGATGGAATATAATTCCTAATCCATAAGCCTACACATATATATATATATATATTTCAGAAATTTGGACCAGTATTATGATCCACTGCACGAATTCTGTAATTAGAAAAAGGCAGTGTTTTATCCACTGAACCTTCCAGAAAATTGGCACTTCACATTTTCTCTCACAAAAGGATTATATACTCACAGAACTGAAGTAAAAACTATAGCCTACTAGGTGAAACAAGGTATCTTATGGAGCATGGAGTAGCAATGGGTATTTGCAGAAAAAGACCTAAGATTTTTAAGCGTGATAAGTAATCATTATCGTACCAAATGGGACACTAATCCAGAGCTTACATTTTACAAAGAATTCCTGGAGTCTTGCAAAGTTAGATAGCAATAAGAGGAAGAAGCTGATGATACACGAATGAAAAAGATGTTATTTAACCTCATTCTTCAATGAAATAATGTTTTATAAAACATATTTTTTAGCTAGTTCCATCCACAGAATACGTTAATGTTCAATGGATACTACATGAACTATTCAAAGTATATCACATGGGTAACCATAAAGTCAGAAAAATTTTACAGTTTGTTAAGAAAGAAGTTCTTGATGGTTCAGATTATATGCAAATTTCATTATTAACAAAAGAACTGGTAATACATTAATAAATCGAAGTGTCTCCCATGGGCAGCTAACTTTAGTTCAATAGGACTGTTATTCTCATTCCAGTTGTTATAATTTATAAGTTTCAGTTATAAAATATTAATTCGTTGAATATATACTTTAATTATGCAAAATATTTGACATGGGAAACTAAAATATTAACAATTTCTAAATTGTACTTGGAGAAACAGTATCTGTCTTTTTATTGGATTAAGACACAATTGATCATGAAATATGTATACCAGTACTATATAAGGTATTACTCTCTACGTTTAACTCTTTAATAATTACGTATATTAAAATTGGGAACACCTCAAATCTGCTGTAAAACTTTCATTTCCAGAATTCTTCATATTTTATCCATTCCAAAACTCATTATATCCATATTTTTGTTCCAAAACAAAACATTTCCACATTATGTTCATATTATTTCTCCATATGTATTACATTTATAGAAAACTAGCAGCCTCAAACAAAATCATTCCACATCAAATCATCCCCATAGCAGCAAAAAGACATACAGTATATCGAATAGAATTGTTGCGATTCCGCTTACTAAGAGAAACTATGAGAAAGCAATGAACACAATTCTGCAAATAGCTCAGAACAATATATAAGATACACATGTAGTACACAAACTCAATAAAAAAATCAAAGCACAAACATGAAACAAAACAAAACACACACAGTGTATCCAGAATGATGGAAAACTCACAAAAACCAAAAACACAAAACTACAACATGACACAGAAAGAAATAAACTTTCACAAACTGATAAACAGACTGGTAAACAAACTAAGAAAGCAGGGCCATATAGCATATAAAACTGCACAAACCCTTCGAACAAATTGAAACCAAGCAGCATTCAATAGGAACACATGTGAAGGATCAGGTATAAACAAACTTAAATGTGATAGTTATGATAAGCATGAAATACAGTTTTAACCAAGATTAAAAGAACACATTAAGTGCTGGAAATATGACATAAAGATCCCACGTTTGCTGAACACCTAAAACACCCCAACCTGCAGCCTATCAACACGGAACAGGACACGAGAATCATTAAGATCAATAACCAAAACAAAAAGCTTATACACGCAGAAGAACAGCATCACATCCAGAAAGCCATAACAGAAAACAAACACATGCTAATTAAATAGACATGCATCAATGCAAATTCACCATCAAACTTAAGAGAAGAAATACGAAAGTGAAAACACACACACACACACAAAGAGGGAGAGAGATAGAGTGATCATTGATATCACAAATAGATGCTGAACTGTTGACAAAATTCGGAATTGACAACAATAATAGAAACATTACATCCAAACAAATGAAAAAAAAAACGAGAAAGGAAGAAAAGCAGTAGTACAATCTGGCGCCTCAGCATCGACACAAAGCATGACATCATCAAAGCAATCCTATGGCCTTGATTCCATGAAGGCAGTATAAAAGTCCTTCCTTAAAACAGCTGAATTCTTCGATGAGCCATATTATTAACAATGTGAAGGACTTCATTCAAATCAACTGACGTCGTTCTCTTCTTCTCAAATGCCAGAAATACCATGCCTGCCACTCTTTCGTGACTCATTGACAGTCTCAGAGGCCTGTTGATTGCAGTCAAGGTGGAAAACGTAGATTCGCACACAGCAGTGCTACATCCAATCGTCCCCACAGAAGCAAATAGTTCGTAGGTATCTTTGAACGCATCTCGTTGCTTGTACAAAATTTGCATTTTTTCCCGTTCTGTCCTCATGAAGACTCAAATAAGCCTTTACCACAGCAGGCTCTTCACTTGAGGGAATTGTTAGACCTGAAAAATGAATTGAAATTGTGAAATAATATATGAAACTAATATTTTGCAAGCAGCAATGTAGTTTATTTAATTTTCTGAGACTTACCTAAATTTTTCTCTACATCACACTCATTGAGATTCGCTATTGAATGTAGTAGGTCCTCATTGTCTGAAAATCTTCTTTGCAATTCAGCAATTAACAAGTCCAATGTTTCAAAGTATTCAGATTTAAATGGCTGAGCATCCTTATCTTCCATATTATGTTTCGTGGAGGAACAGGAAGGGCCATTCACTATGTAGTCATCCATACGATTTGATTTTTTGACTTCTCTTCTGTAGCTGGGTCATATTTTTGGAAACGTCACTGGGCACAGACTTAGCTTCTTCCAAAATTTGTTGGAACATTTCATTTGATCTTAGTTTCGTTAATTCGCTTTGGACGAACTTTATTATTGTTATGTCGTCTTTCAATCCTGCACTTCGGGCTTGTAAAGTTGCGTCTGCAGGCTGAAGCATGGATAATATTTTTTTGGCGACAACCATGGCAATTCAGAATTCCAATATGAGCATAACTTTTTTAATGCCGACACTCTTAGCAATGTCGTTACCATCAAATCTGATATTTTTAATTTCATCTAGAGTCATCAAAATCGATGAATAATTATCTTTTACAACTTTTGTAATTGCCAAAAGTCCTGACCAACACTGTTTGAGGGACTGCCAATCCTTTTTCCACCTTACAAGGCCGTTATTTTGCCAAGAATTCATGTAACATGATGCACTGATAAAAAAATAAACGAATGAAAGTCATTTCTGAAATAGTCCTGATGACTATTAAATGCAAGCGATGATTATAGCAATGCACATAAGTAATTTTGCGGCCCAATTTATTTTCTATTCTGGTCGTAACTCCTGAAACTTTTCCACTCGTCACACTTGCACCATCATAGCACTGGCTTAGGATACGAGAGAGATCAAGGTTATTTTCCTTTAGTGCATTTAACATCAATTCCATGAAAGTGGCTGCATCAAGGTTTTCGGTTGTAACTGTCAGCAACGACTCATTGACGATTCCATTCTTAACGTAACATATTGCTATTGCAATATTTTCGTGGTTATCTCTCGTCCCGCCTTCCATTAGAGTAAACCATTTCACATCCGATTCGTTAATATCTTTAACAATGGAACATTGTACTGCTTCAAATATTACCTGAATTATCTGTTTTTGAATTTCAGGTGAACGGTATGTTGCATTTTGTGGGACGTTACTGATAGCCTCCTTCAAAGCTGGTACTTTCATACAGGTGTATTCAAACAAATTGTGAAATAATCCTACTTCTTTTTCTTCCTCCAAAATATAATTTCCACGCAAAGGTAATTCATTAACAACTAGAAACTGTATTACTTCAATAATAGACTTCACGTAATACCTGTTCTTTTCTAATGCCTTTTTATGTATCAACATTTCAACACTACTGGTTGTAGATATTCTATGTAATTTATCTTGCCACATCGCCATGGCCTGTATGTGAGAAACTGATTTCTCATGCTTTGGAAAACCAGTTTTTGAATCTGTGGAATTTTTCCAGTTTCTGAATCCTGTGGATGTGTATGAAGTCTGTTTGCTTCCATTAGGTAAAAATTGTTGGCGAGGATAGCAAAAAGCAGCATATTTCTCCACAGAATACTGTAACCAATTAAATCCCTTGAACCAGTCTGCTACAAAGGCCCTGTTATTTTGTTTTGGATATACCTGTAAAATAACTTGCTTTATTGATCCTCCAATTGCTGCAATATCAGAAGGAACACCGTAGTTAACATTGTCAACATATTTCACTGAACTCGTTTCCTTAAGACTAGGAGCAGCAATTCAATTGTATCTTGTGCTTCCATCTCTTTTGAGGAATGAGGTTCTTCACGGTCAATTTTCTCTTCAATTCTTCGTTTTTTGCTAAAGAAAGATCGAATATCCATCCCGAAATCAATAAATTTTCAGTTCACAGCAATAAACAAACAACTGTACTGTGTTGCTACCTAAGGCGGGTATTACACTAGGTTCGTTCGAGTGGCCCAAAAGCTGATAGTTCCTGACAGTTGCTGACGATTTGGAAGGCCTCTACTGCGCATGCGCGCTTTTTGACAGTTGCCAACTCCGAAGCCAACTCGAACGCTTATTTCACCTGTTTCGCATATTGGCCACCCATAGCGCTAGTTGGCATCTTTCCTCTCTACCAATGTTGAAAGTGAAGTTATGACTGGCGATATGTTATGCATTTCTAAATTGAGAAAACTATTTAAGTCGTCATGAAACATTTGCAATTTACCGTTAAACCAAAGTATAATAATAAAGATTAACAAGACACATTTGCCTGCAAACCGTGTATCTGTCGAGTATAAAATTCGTGTGACGAAACTAGGTTAACTTGCGAGTGGCGATGTTACCAGACGACCATTCCATCAAAACATTCTTATTGAGAAAGCTCACGTTGACGTGAGGTGGCGGACCGGCGACGGACAGTGTGCATTCCGCCATTAGAAATACATTGTGGATTAAATTCTGATGATAAACTTCGACAAAACGCAAAATATACGTAAACATGTCTCTCCATTTATAAATAATGTAGCCAATTTAACCTGACAAAACCTCATATAAAAATGAGGTAAATTAGGATAGTTGTGTGTGAAAGGAATATTTGGTAACATACAACTTCATATGCATTTTGTCCCATTATTATGAGTTACAATAAAATTAAAAAAATGAAACATACAAAAATTTGCAGGTGTTGTGCAAGAATTATCATCGTACATGATTTTCCCAGAAGTTACACATTTCGTGTAGAAACGCCCACATTGGCACTAATAGATTTCTATAATATATAACCACAAGGAGAAACACGGAACAGTAATTGTGAGACGCTATAGTGGCACATATGCCGGTTATAAAAATCTATCACTGCTAATGCCTGTTGTGAACTATATTATTCTTATGTGTCAATCACTTCATTTACAGATGGCACAGAAAATCTCAGTAGGACTATTTTTACTTCATTTTCAGGCGAATATATCACAATCCAAACTCTAAAAACATACGCATTCATCTTTAAATTCGTGTTATGAAAATTTCCACACCTTTCATTTATAGTATGTATGGGTGTAATAAAAAGGGGACGTACTGTATTAGAAGGCCACATAAGTTGAAAGAATGCCTGTCTAATATACAAACTCAGCCTCAATCAAGAGAAAATGGAAGACTTGGAACACAAACCTCTTCGTAAATGTGCAGGCTTGTCTTTTGGCCGAGGCTTGTTAAACGCTTTGGAGTTAGTCAGAAAACAGTTTGACGAAAATCCGCTGACTTAAACTTTCGGTTGCCAACTATCAGCTCCGCCACTCGAACACCAGATTGGCCAGTCAGATATCAGCTTCGTTCGAGTGGCGCTGCTGACGGTCAGGAACAGTTTGAGGCGTTCGAGTGGCACTTCTGACTCTTGCTGACGATATCTGACTGGCCAATCTGGTGTTCGAGTGGCGGAGCTGATAGTTGGCGACCGAAAGTTTAAGTCAGCGGATTTTCGTCAAACTGTTTTCTGACTAACTCCAAAGCCTTTAACAAGCCTCGGCCAAAAGACAAGCCTGCACATTTACGAAGAGGTTTGTGTTCCAAGTCTTCCATTTTCTCTTGATTGAGGCTGAGTTTGTATATTAGACAGGCATTATTTCAACTTATGTGGCCTTCTAATACAGTACGTCCCCTTTTTATTACACCCATACATACTATAAATGAAAGGTGTGGAAATTTTCATAACACGGATTTAAAGATGAATGCGTATGTTTTTACAGTTTGGATTGTGATATATTCGCCTGAAAATGAAGTAAAAATAGTCCTACTGAGATTTTCTGTGCCATCTGTAAATGAAGTGATTGACCACAATTACTGTTCCGTGTTTCTCTTTGTGGTTATATATTATAGAAATCTATTAGTGTCAATGTGGGCGTTTCTACACGAAATGTGTAACTTCTGGGAAAATCATGTACGATGATAATTCTTGCAAAACACCTGCAAATTTTTGAATGTTTCATTTTTTAAATTTTATTGTAACTCATAATAATGGGACAAAATGCATATGAAGTTGTATGTTACCAAATATTCCTTTCACACACAACTATCCTAATTTACCTCATTTTTGTATGAGGTTTTGTCAGGTTAAATTGGCTACATTATTTATAAATGGAGAGACATGTTTACGTATATTTTGCGTTTTGTCGAAGTCTATGATCAGAATTTAATCCACAATGTATTTCTAATGGTGGAATGCACACTGTCCGTCGCCGGTCCGCCAACTCACGTAAACGTGAGCTTTCTCAAGAAGAATGTTTTGATGGAATGGTCGTCTGGTAACATCGCGACTCGCAAGTTAACCTAGTTTCGTCACGCGAATTTTATACTCGACAGATACACGGTTTGCAGGCAAATGTGTCATGTTAATCTTTATTATTATACTTTGATTTAACGGTAAATTGCAAATGTTTCATGACGACTTAAAAAGTTTTCTCAATTGAGAAATGCATAACATATCACCAGTCATAACTTCACTTTCAACATTGGTAAAGAGAAAAGATGCAAACTAGCGCTATGGGTGGCCAATATGCGAAACAGGTGAAATAAGCGTTCGAGTTGGCTTCGGAGTTGGCAACTGTCATAAAACCCGCATGCGCAGTAGAGGCCTTCCAAATCGTCAGCAACTGTCAGGAACTATCAGCTTTGGGGCCACTCGAACGAACCTATCGTCAGCAAGAGTCAGAAGTGCCACTCGAACGCCTCAAACTGTTCCTGACCGTCAGCAGCGCCACTCGAACGAAGCTACTGTAAAAGATCTTTGTCAAAGATCTTTTATCAAAGCTCTTTGGTCAAATCTTTGACAGTGTAATGGCTCATCTTTTATAAAAGATTTCTTTTATAAAAGATATTTGATAAAAGTTAGCGAGAGAGCCTAGCTTTTATAAAAGTTCGCCATTGTATACATGCGTCTTTCCTTGCTTTGACGTCTTTTAACCTACAAATTAACGTAAAAGTGTATTTGTTGTGTCGCTACTGCCACAGTGATCGTTTCATAGTGAGAAGTGTGCGGAATATTTATTAATACAAAGCACATTTACTAAAATATACGGTTAGAATCGTATAAAGAAAAAGCTACTGCTGTCAGTTGTATTCAAAGTGGCTCACTGTGGATAATGATAAGGAAGAAATTATATGTATCAAAGGATATATGGAGATGCATAAGTGAAATAAATGTTTTTATATGTACTCTTACCTAACCTCGTAATTCCTCCTAAAGTGATTTACATTTTGCTTCACTTGTGTCTGCAATAATACGTGAATTCTTAGGCCTACCCTGTACGATTCGTGTATTTTACTGCCTGTTGGAATAGATTTTGTATGTGGATATAAATGGAACGATCTTCGCGGAAAAGGCATTAATAATTTGCGTAATGAGATACTGCACTAATTAGCTCTGTATTTTTTCTTGCTTTGCACGATGCGTTTCGTGATTTAACCATAAGTCCATGTATTTAGACGGATATTTTATGTTTCGGAAAATCAGGCAAAATAAATGTCACACTGCAGTAAACTATAAAAATGTCTTTCGTAGCACATAATCCAAAATGAAGCATAACATGAAAGAACTACGAAAATATTCTCTCTTCTCAATTATGATGAAGTGTCTAACAAGGTTATGTTTAGCATGACATCTTCATGACACACGTTAAAGGCCAATTCACACTGTCCGTCACGTCAACGTCACGTCACGGAACCGTCACGTCAAGTTGTATTCACACTGTCCGTCCGTGTCCGTCACGTCAATTCGTCCATCTCAATACGCGATGTTGAAAGTGAGGTTATGAGTGGCGATCTGTTATGTAGAAAGTCATAGTTTAATACTAGAAAGGGGGAACAACAACGCTAAATGTTATTAACGGCCAAAGAAAACTTTACAGTGTATGTTTTTGGCCAACTTACTGGGAACTGAAACAACATTTCAAAACATCGACATCTATTTCCAAGCGAAAAAATAAACATATGAAGACATCAAACCATACTTGTAAGAGCATAAATAGCGCCTGTATACTTTAACCATTACGATTTGCTCGCTGACATTGTTAATACCGTCGTAAACAACTGAATTTTTGTCTTTCATTAGAACTGACATTCTCATTTAAAGTGTTATTTAATGAAAAATGCGTAATCAAATTCAAATCTTATTCAAATAAACAGTTTGCTTCAGTCATTTCTGTTACAATGTTACGTAACAAAACCATTTTTTGGTTTCAGATACCCGACCTCGATTTTAGGGGGTCACTCAATTGACAAAAATATTTAAGTCGTTATGAAACATTTGAGATTTACCCCTAAAACGACGTACAACAACAACACAGAGATAAATAAGACACATTTGCATATAAACAGTGCAATCGTCGACTGCAACATGTAATTCGCGTGACGAAAATAGGTTAACTTCCGATGTTAGCAGACGGCCGTTCCGTCAAAACATTCTTCTCGAGAAAGCTTGACGGACGTTTACGTGACGTGACGGTCCGGTGACGGACAGTGTGAATGCCGCCATTAGAAATACATTGCGGAATGTTCTGACGGACGGTGACGTGACGGACAGTGTGAATTGGCCTTAACTTATTTACCCATTGACACAGCTTTAGGGTTTCCTGAAACGTCGATTTTGATGAAGTATATATAAATATGTGGGCAAATTAAAATGTTTGCTCACACGTTCTTAAACAATTTAGTTTATTCTGTTCTAGAAGTGTAGCTCATGAAGTAGATTTGTGCGAGCACTTTTCGTATTTTCCTCTCGCTATTCACGGTTTTACCTAAAATTGTTTCCATTTTTCATTCTTTGCAGTGAATGCACTCCCGAGTAACATTATATTACGTTCTATAATACAGACAATTGACTATTTTGGAGTCTTTTCAGAGCAACTATGACAAAATATTTTACGCTAGTGTAATGTGCTCCTGTGAAGTAGTTTCGTCAAAGATCTTGGATAAAATCTTTGACAAAAATCTTTGTCAAAGATCTTTTACAGTGTAATACCGGCCTAAGGAACACTGTACCTAGACTACACTAACCAACACAACAAACAATCTTTTCACTTGACAATAATATCGGGTCGCAGTGCATAAATAGTCCTACTACACAACTGATCCTGGAGGGTGTACACTCCAAAAGTGATCGAGAGAGTTGTCCAATCGAGTAACTGCAGGGAAATTATGGACATGTTTCCAGAGAAAACAAGTCTTCCTGACCTGCAGACCGACATGTGCTCCCCGGTAGCGATAAAACGAGATGGGTGAACGGACGGCACAAAATTACAACTTCCGTATGCGCAGAGGAGAGCTCACGTTAAGGTCGACCCAGTGGACTGCGGCAAAATCAGACTCGCCTAGAAACGTGTATCCAGTCCCGTTCCACACCTGTCACTGCATTCCGCTTTGCCTTCCGCGCGCCTGTGCGGGTCGCATAGTTACCAAAATGTGACCTAACGGTAACAAAGCGGGCGTACTGGCGAATGCATGGCAACCCAAACCAAACCTAGCCCAGACAGCTGTGGCAGCAGGTCTGCCGGTCGTGAATTTCTCGGCGCGGCTCCCACAACTCCAGTTTGCTTATTTTAGTTTAAAAGGAGATTACCTGTATCATAATTTGCTAAAGGAGCACAGCTGTCAGATATACTTCGAATGGCATCTGTTGACAGCTGTAAATTATTTTCTTTCCATTACATGAACAAACAATTTATTTAGTATATCATCTTACTTAACGGTACCTTTTAAGGTAGGGCATTGCCCCTCAAGCTCCCCCCCCCCCCCCGCTAGCAGCTGCCCTGTATGTGCACAACCTTAGCAACGTCCCCAAGTACGCATTATTAATTACAGTCCTGTCTCATTATCGCCATGCCCAAACCACTGAAGATAGAAACTTGAAATTTGTAGAGGGTGTTGATCTTACTCTGTAGGCGTCATTTAAAGGCATGTGTCCACTAGCAAGTAACTTATGTAAGGACTTGCCAATGTGTTTACAGTAGAACAAAAACTTGCGGAAGTTTTCTTCTGCAAGTCGTTTAGGCAAGTAACTTGTTGCAAGTACTTGCAGAAGTGTTTCCACCAGGGCCACGTTGTGAGATAAACAAGTGCAAGTTTACAAAGTCATGCACAAAAATAAGAGCAGCCTCTACCGTTGTTCCATTCATTATTATTAAAGGAAAAATCGTGACGAACAAACGTTTATGAGAAAAAGAAGTGTTTGGTCGAAGAAATGGGTACAGAGATGCACATGTTTAAGTTTTCTAGAAGATTATTGAATGGTCTAAAATCAGAGGAAACATAAATTTCATTGACTGAAAATACTCCACTTGCTAGTACAGGTGTAATCTGCAGTTTGTTCACTTTTTCGTTTCCTCATTTTGTTAATTCTCGTCCATATTGCGCGAGTAAAGGCCAATTTACACTGTCCGTCACGTCAACGTCACGTCACGGAACCGTCACGTCAAGTTGTATTCACACTGTCCGTCCGTGTCCGTCACGTCAATTCGTCCGTCTCAATACGCGATGTTGAAAGTTAGGTTATGAGTGGCGATCTGTTATGTAGAAAGTCATAGTTTAATACTAGAAAGGGGAACAACAACGCTAAATGTTATTAACGGCCAAAGAAAACTTTACAGTGTATGTTTTTGGTCAACTTACTTGGAACTGAAACAACATTTCAAAACATCGACATCTATTTTCAAACGAAAAAATAAAAAATATGAAGACATCAAATCATACTTGTAAGAGCATAAACAGCGCCTGTATACTTTAACCATTACGATTGGCTCGCTGACATTGTTAATACCGTCGTAAACAACTGAATTTTTTGTCTTTCATTAGAACTGACATTTTCATTTAAAGTGTTATTTAATGAAAAATGCGTAATCAAGTTACAATCTTATTCAAATAAACAGTTTGCTTCAGTCGTTTCTGTTACAATGTTACGTAACATAAACCATTTTTTGGTTTCAGATATCCGACCTCGATTTTCGGGGGACACTCAATTGACAAAAATATTTAAGTCGTCATGAAACATTTGAGATTTACCCCTAAAACGAGATACAACAACAACACAAAGATGAATTAGACCCTTTTTGCATATAAACAGTGCAATCGTCGACTGCAACACGTAATTCGCGTGACGAAAATAGGTTAACTTCCGATGTTAGCAGACGGCCATTCCGTCATAACATTCTTCTCGAGAAATCTTGACGGACGTTGACGTGACGTGACGGTCCGGTGACGGACAGTGTGAATGCCGCCATTAGAAATACATTGCGGAATGTTCTGACGGACGGTGACGTGACGTGACGTGACGGACAGTGTGAATTGGCCTTAAATTATGAATTTTTTTCGTCTTTCGGCATCTGTTGTTCGGAAGTCACCGCAATATTTTTGGGAGCAATCTTTACTCTCTCTCCCTTTAGGTCAATGTTATTTTCGTTTCGTAAACGCAACACAAAACTTCTGCAAGTCGAATAAAAACTTTCAGCAACTAGCAAGTCCGGCAAGCGGTTGCTGCAAGTCGCACTAGACTGTACCCACTGACTTGCGGAAGCTGCTTCTGCAAGTTGTTGAATTTTGGGAAAGTCGACTTGCTGCGGGTGCTTGCACATTAAAAAGCTTGCAGAAGTAGCTTCTGCAAGCGACTTGAGAAAGTTTACTTATTAGTGGACACGCGCCTTAAGAAGTGATTTTCCGATGTTCCGTCCGTAAGAGCGTGAAATAGGGAATGAAACTTTATTTTTTTAATACGTTGCTATTTAGGTAATTTTGAATCTAGAACTACAAAATTTCGGATTTTAATTAGGGGTTCGAATTTAAAAGACACATGTTTCGGCATTTTTTGAAATTCAACCAATTTTACGCTACAACTACAAAATTTCGGATATGGAATCAGATTACAAAAAAAAAAAAAAAAAAAAAAAAAAAAAAAAAAAAAAAAAAAAAAAAAAAAAAAAAAAAAAATCCACGAGTTTCGGTATTTTTGGACATTCAACAACTAAGTGGGTAAAACAGGGGATCAAAAATTCTTTTCTAAAACGAATTGTTATCAAGACAATTGTGAAGCTAGAGCTGTAAAAATCGGTATTTGTAGTGTTCGTTAGAATTTTAAAAATGTGTATTTCGGTATTTTTGGAAATTCAACCATCAAGGGGGTTAAATTGGAGAGAGGATATATTTCAAAAATCTTTTGCTATTAAGGCAATTTTGAAGCTACAACCACATAAATTAAAAAGCTACGTGTTCCGAATTTTCAGAAAATTAATCATTTAGAGTGTGAAATAGGAAATGAAACATTTTTTGAAAACACGTTGCTACTACGCCAATTTTGAACCTAGAATTACAACAAATTATATTTGCGTACTTGGTTGGAATTTAAAACACACATGTTTGGAGTATTTTTCGAAATTCTAGGGGGTAGAAGTAGTAAAATCAAATGTCGAAATGTTTGTAGATTTTAAAAGATTTAACTAAGGCTTACAAACTAATTAAACTAATTTAGACTAACTTACGTTAAGGACAACACAAACACCCATGCCCAAGGGCGAATGGAACTCCCGATTGTGAACAACAGTACACACCGCAGCATGGCGCCGCAATACGCACGGCCATTCTGCTTAGGGTACAAATAGCATCACAACATTTCATTATGATAGTACTTACGCTATATCTATGGAAATTTGTATTACGGGAACAATATGCAGGTGTATGCATTGCCAAGGAGCAGGAAAAACATTGCCGCAGGGTGGAGTTGAACCCATGACCTTCTCAATACAAATACGATATTTTACCGCTTCCTAAACATGCCATCACAGGGACACTTGATAAGATGCATATGGTAACTGATCAGTATGAAATTTCCTTTATTTCCTAAAAGTTTGGCCATCTGTATTTCCCACTTGGGGCACTTTCGTGGTTCACCATGCCCTACATGTATCACAAATTTGGCGATGACGAGTAGGCATCCTCTCCTTGTCAGTGTGTGTTTTATTATTATTATTTAAATAAAATAAGTATGGTTTCTGAGAGGCTTATTCCATGGTCTGCTTTACTGGTTTAATGGAATCTCAGAACTTATTCAATAATCTTCTTCTTCTTCCCTCCTTCTTCTACATCTTCTTGAGTCGATGGCTAATATCATGTTTTCTTAAAAGGCTGTGCTCTAGCTTCACAGTAATATTTGATGCAGGCAGACATTAGGTGTGTTTGCATGTGGATATGTGTGTGTGTGTGTGTGTATTTGTTTACCTTCCCATTTGTCCCCTAAGGTAAGTCCTTCCACTCCTGGGATTGGAATGGCTCCTTTTCCACTTCCTTAAAACCTGTATCCTTCCCTTTCTCCTCTCCTTCCTTCCTCTTTTTCCCGAAGAAGCCACCAGTGGTGGCAAAAGCTGGAATGTTTGTGTGTTTTTGTGTGTGTTTTATGTTTCTGTCGACGAGCCTGTACTTTAGGTAAGTCCAAAATCTTTATTTTATACCTATTTTTCCCACCTGGAAAGTCTCCTTATATATACATATATATATCTGGTGTGGGTATCCCTATAGCTGACGTCATGTAAGAAGGCGCTTCCGCAAATAAGGGCAGAGCAATAGGAGAAGTGTTGATGGGAGTAGCTAAGGCTGAGCGCCAACTATTTGGCCTACTGGAGAACCTATTGCATAACTCGTGGCCAGACACATGTCTAGAGAATGAATATCACTGGCTGCCAGTTCGGTAATGGATGGCAATGCGCACAACGGCTGAAAATTGGGTGGTTTTCGTACATGACACTGAGTATAGGTCCTTGATACAAAGCTTCTCTTCATGTGAAAGGGAAGAGAAATTAGTCTCCCTTAGCTTCTGCACAGTATTATCAGACGTGTTAACTTCACAACTGAGACACTTCAAAACTGACAACTCATAACTTTAAACTCACAACTGCATATCGAATCCTCATGCGTGATCAGCTATAAAAGCTGACCACAGTGTTGGTAACTTCACAAAAAATAACAGAACATCCTGTCAGTCATTGCTAACTAGATTCTACTTATTATTGAAGTTTCAGAAACTTAACTGCTAGCAGGGGACAATAACAACAAGAGACATTATACTACGAAAGAAGAGTGTATAAATTTGAATTAGTTTCGGACTCTGCAATGTGTGTCATGTTGGCAGAAGAACCAGGGAGGAAGAGGCACTAGATGCTGGCAAGGTGTGGCAGCAGGAGGGGAAATTGAGGCTGTAGCAGATACACAAGAGAGTGTTGCTCCAATACTCAGGATAGGAGACACCCCCTGCCCCCACTCTCTCCTTCCACCCTCGCCGCGGAACTCAGTGGTTGTATGCAGTCACTGGGGTGCAGAACTTGATTTTGTGCCAAGGCTGAAGCAGGGCCAGAAGAGCTGACCTCTAGTTTCAAACTTGACTACTAAATAATTATCCATCAAGGAGATGAGAGAGTAGGTTATTGGAAGTTTAATTTTGTTACATACTGTAAAGTTTTCTCAGGCGTGAATATTTCTGTGGGAGTTCATTGCTCGATTACGCTGTTAAGGCGAACCACACTTATTTATTTATTTACTGGTCCTGTGAATCGAGGACTGTACTGAGTACAATAGATGCTGGACGATTTCAACATACATCACAATAACTAAAAGTAAATTTACATTGTACTTTATTTTTATTTTAGTCTATACATTTTACTATACTATTCTAGCTGGTACTGAATTTTTTTCCTCTAGGTATTCATCTACCGAATAGAAACAGTTCTTCACCAAGTAATCCTTCATGGCAATTTTAAATTTGTTTGTGTCACTTACTGTTTTTATGGCTTCGAGTAAAGCATTATATAGTTTAATTCCAGGATTTAGTATTCCCTTCTGAAATAGTGTTGTATTTGTCTGTTTTACATGATCATCATTTCTCTGTCTTGTGTGGTAACTGTGTATCGATTCACTAACAGTGATGCATGGACAACTACAGTTTAATTTTTCTTTTATAATAATTACATTTTCTAATATGTAAATGCATGGAAGTGGGAGTATTTTATTTTTCTTAAATAGTGGCTTACAAGATGTTCTTTGGTCTACCCCTTCCATTATTCTAATAATCTTTTTCTGTATTTTAAAAGTTTTTAAACTTACTCCGCTGTTTCCCCAAAATTCTGTGCCATATTTCATTTGTGAGTGAGCCTATGCAAAATATACGGAACTTAGATTATCATACGATATGCAGTTCTTTAATGTTCTTATGATGAAACATGTTGTACTTAGATTTTGTTGATATATTGTACAAACGAATCCCATTTTATATTCTGCTGGATCCATATTCCAAGAAATTTTGTGCTGACTGTTTTTTAATTGTTTTCCCATTTATTTCAATGTGGGGATTAGCTGGTGACTTGTTCTGAGTGGTATATATATCTATTGCAACAGTTTTTTTTCTAAATTTATAATTAGACCATTTGCATCAAAGTAATGTCTAATGTTTTTGTAACAGTTGCTATGTTGCTTTCAAAGCACCAACTTCATGAAAGATGTGTAATATCTGGGTAACAATGTCAAGGTACCTTTCTTTTGTCTGGTATTGGAATTGTTCATTTGTTCATCTTGTATGGAATGAGGTATATAACTCAGTTATATTGAGCAGTTTACAAATATTTGTACATGTAGCATTAACAGATCACTCGGCATTAAGGCAGTATTACACAACACACCTAATGTTCGCGAGTCAGGTGTAGATGGCCTGCCACCTAGTGGCAGAACGGTTGAAGTTACACTTTTAGTTGATGGTCTTTCCGCTGTAGGGAAGTAGGAATGGTTCTATTCTGCTATGGATGTGTGCATGCGCAGTAGAGTAGGTGTATCCGCACATGCGCAGAAGCTCTTTCCAGTGGGCTTTCTGCTACTCTCTTCAGCAGAGTGCAGATGACATGTGGTTTCTACTAGCCTTCGGATATGAATTATTGAACAATTTTTGATGAGGCAGCCACTGTCATAACAAATGCTTCAGAAATCACTATGACCTCCACATCTAAAATACTGTGAACTATAAATATAGATAAATAATATGTGTGTACCAGCACAGCATAAAATACAGTTTAGTATATAATTCTATATAGGGCTGATCATAAAGTATTTCATGCTTGGCGCACAAGGGTAACATAATAATAATAATTTGTACCAGTTTGATATAAAACTATTTGCTTCATTGGCATGTCCTACATTCAACCCAAGATATCAAATTAATTTGTCTTGTGGGGTTAACCAGTTTGTGAAGGCCATTGCTGTCCTGAGAATTGTTTGTACAGGTTCTGGACTGCCCCAGCACAGTCGTTGTCAGCCATGAAGTATATGTCAACAAGGAGCACCAACTTCATGAAAGATGTGTAATATCTGGGTAACAATGTCAAGGTACCTTTCTTTTGTCTGGTATTGGAATTGTTCATTTGTTCATCTTGTATGGAATGAGGTATATAACTCAGTTATATTGAGAGTTTGAATAAAATCTTTCTTTATCATAAAAATATTTAAATTATTTAAATGGAAAGCCCTTGTGAAGTTGAAGTTCAGTGAAATATGTGGAAAAATAACTTTGAAGTTATTACATTCTAATTGGACACACGGCACCAAGACTTTAGTGCCTGAACAAATCTAAGAAGAGAGGAGTGTCTAAAGGAGAATAAAACCAGGAACAGAATTAAAAGATGAATCAGCTAGCAAAACAAGCGTGCTGTTAAAGTACAACACCAAATTCTACAGTGACAAGACACAATGAAGGATGTTGAAGAAGTAAATAAAGTAATCTAGCAGATGATTGTGGCTGGCTGATCACAGAATTAAAAAGGATGAGCATCCACTCTGCCTCACACTAAAACCCCAAGCCTAACAGGTTAGGCCAGAGTCCAACAAATCACAAATTTTAAAGATTATGGTCACAAACCACTCATCAACAGCTAAAATAGAGGGCAGATCAGCAGCAAGATCTACTTCAGCCCTGTCAGCATTATATGAAACACATTCAGTTAAAATGTGGCACACAGTTATCCCTATACCGCAAACATTACAAAGTAGGGGATCCCCATGAAGGAGGACTCCCCTTGTTTAGTACATATGATGTTCCTATCTGTGGTTTGTCCCGGTCATTTTTTACTTCTTCTATCCATGGAATATTCTTCAGTTGGCAGTGTATGTCAAACTCTTGTGAGTTAGCCTTGACGATAGGAGTCTATGAATATGTCCACAGAATTTCAGCCTTCATTTCCTGATGTCTACATCATGGTTAGACAGTTCTGTTGCTTTGCGCAATTTGTGTTATACCGTTCTTCTATTTTGTCTATTTTGTCTGGCCAAGGGTTTTCCTCGTGATCTTTCTTTCCTCCTTCAAGATGTTTTCCAGATAACTTTTTTTTCTTATTAAATATCAAGGTTCTTCATGTTTAATCATTGTATTATAATGTTTGATCTTTGTATGTATGGACATAAATTTCTTGGTGCAGATGTCACAAGTTCTCCAATATGCACTTTTGAAACCAAACTTTTTGTGATTCCTTTTCCAACTCTGTTGATTGTATGATTTCACCAAGGTATCTGAAGTGTGGAACTCATTCGAAGTGCCCGTATTTTGTGTCCAATTCCAGATTGTCGAGTTTAGTGCAAATGAACTTGGTCTTCTGGACTGAAATATGTAGTCCTGTTTACTCAATGCATTCCTTGACAACTCCAATCTGTTAGATCACCATCTGTAGTATTGTTAGGTCATCTGTGAAAGCTAAATAACTGACCTTGATTTCATAATTATTTTGTCTGAGTTGAATGGGTTTCTGGTGGTTCTCAGTTTTTCATTCTTTCTCCAATTCTAGAATGATTGACTTTATCCACAACAGTTTTGAATAACAATGGTGACAATCCATAACCCTGGTCCAAAACTTGCTAGATATTCACTAATTTTGTTTTCAAGCTGTTCTTGTGTTATTTGAAGAAGGCACATGTATAGTGTTGTGCACCCCCTGTTCCCATGTAATATATATATATGCAAATATAAAATATAATTCTGATCACAGATCACAAGGTTTTATTAATAAATAATTTGGGCCCTGGACACCTATACATAGCAAGGAGATGCTGACAAGAAAATTTTTCCTAATGACCTCTACAGAAGATGTCACATCTGAACTTTTATATATATATATATATAAGATTTCTCTAGGTTCGCCTTTTATCGTTTGCAGTAGGTGAGGATCAGTACACAGTTAAGGCAAAGAATGGTTCACAATATTAAACGAGTTCATAATAGTTTCACGTTTATACTTTTAAAATAACTAAAATGGCTAATATTTTAGTATTACTTATCCATATATTTACTGTATTTCATGTTTCCAACTGTATGTTCCTCTACATAGTTTCTCCAGTCTCAGCTGTTATATTGTACAAACAAACAAAAATAATGTTTGTCAACTATCCTGAGATGGTGCTGAGATTTTTCGTGCATCTTTTTTGTCCTGATACCAACTTTTGAAAATAATAAATAATATTGTTCCACACCTTCTACTAGTGGCAAACTATAGATTGTATCATCATAAAATGAAAAATATTTTTTTATTAATAAACTGAATTAAGAACAGTGGTGAATATTTCTTTTGTCAAGTATTGTTTGACCATTTATTGAAAACAATAAAATAAAATAAAAATAAATAAAGGAAAATTATTTCCATAAGTTTACGCCGTAGTAAAATATTCTCTTCTTGGATATTAGTGTATTTAATTATTATGGACCTAGTCGTAACACCCACTAGCTATCTTTTGAATTATTATTCAAAATAAAGCAAAATAAACCCTACGGCACCACCGCCACTTTGATTCTTAACCATAAATTGTAATAACTGATTCAAAGCTCTGCCCCTTCAGGTGTGGGTGACTTGTCGAAACTAATTCACTACAAATAGTATTCCCCCCTTTTTGTCACTCGAAAACTGAGACGTCGGATACTCGATGTATTCCTTGTTATTATTATTATGAACTTCAGTCCAGAGACTGGTTTGATGCAACACTCCACCCTACTCTATCCTGAGCAAGCTTTTTCATCTCCTCATAAGAACAGCAACCCACATCCACTTGAATCTGCTTACTATACGCGTCTCTTGGTCTCCCTCTGCGATTATTACCCCACACACTTCCCTCCAAAGCTAAATTTACGATTCCTCGATGTCTAAGAATGTGTCCTATCAAGCGATCCCTTCTTTTGGTCAGGGTATGCCAAAACTTCCTTTTGTCGCCAATTCTGTTCAGTACCTCTTCATTAGTTATGCAATCTATCCACCTAATCTTCAGCATTCTTCTGTAGCACCACATTTCAAAAGCCTCTATTCTCTTCCTGTCCGCACTGCTTATCGTCCACGTTTCACTCCCGTACAAAGCAACAATCCACACAAATGCCTTCAGAAAAGACTTCCTTACACTTAAATTAATATTCGATGTTAGCAAATTTCTCTTTTTCAAAAATGCTTTTCTTCCCATTGCCATTCTGCATTTTATATCCTCTGTACTACGACCATCACATGTTATTTTACTAACCAAGTAACAAAACTCATCTACCACCTTCACTGTTTCATTACTTAATCTAATTCCTTCAGCATCGCCTGATTTTCTATTATTTTTGTTTTGCTCTTGTTAATGTTCATTTTATACGCTCTCTTCAACACACTGTCCATCTCTCCTCTTCTACTGTTTTATTACCCCCTATTTCTGTCAATTGTTGCCTAAATCTCCCTCTGAAATTCTCCAGAACTTCACGTTCCTTCAATTTATCTAGGTCCCATCTCCTTATTTTCCTACCTTCTGCAGTTTTTTCAGTTTCAGCCTACAGTTCATGACTAACAAGTTATGGTCAGAGTCTATATCTGCCCCTGTGACCCTGGGTATGTCTTACAGTTTATAACCTGGTTCCGGAATCTATGTTTTACCATTATAAAATCTATCTGATACCTTCCGGTGTCTCCTGGTCTCTTCCAAGTATACAACCTTCTTTTGTGATTCTTAAACCACGTGTTTGTTACGATTAAATCATGTTCCGTGCAAAATTCTACCAGGCGACTTCCTCTTTCATTCCTTCTGCCCAGTCCATATTCACCTACTATTTTTCCTTCTCTTCCTTTTCCTACTACCGAATTCCAGTCTCCCATCACAATTAAGTTTTCCTCTCCCTTAAGTGTCTGAATAATTTCCTTTAGCTCCTCATATATTTCTTCGATATCCTCATCATTGGCAGAGCTAGTTGGCATATAAACCTGTACTACTGTTGTCGGTGTTGGCTTCGTATTTCTCTTGACAATGATAATGCGATCACTGTGCTGCTCATAGTAGTTTACCCACATTCCTATTTTCTTATTCATTATCAGTCCTACTCCTGTGATATCCCCAACTGATTTTGTATTTATAATCCTGTACTCACCTGACCAGAAATCCTGCCACCTAACTTCACTAATCCGCACTATATCTAACTTCAACCTATCCATTTCCCTTTTTAAATTTTCTAATTTTCCTACCCGATTAAGGGATCTAACATTCCACGCTCCGATCTGTAGAATGCCAGTATCGTCTTTCCTGATGACAACATCCTCCTGAGTAGTCCCTGCCCGGAGATCCGAATGGGGGACTATTTTACCTCCGGAATATTTTACCTGAGAGGATGCCATCATCGTATTTTCATACAGTAGAGCTGCATGTCCTCAGGAAAAGTAACGGCTGTAGTTTCCCCTTGCTTTCATCCGTTCACAGTAACTGTGTGGCAAAGCCACATTAGCTGATGTTACAAGGCCAGCTCAGTCAGTCATCCAGACTGTTACCCCTGTAACTACTGAAAAGGCTGCTGCCCCTCTTCAGGAACCACACGTTTGTCTGGCCTCTCCACAGATACCCCTCCACTGTGGTTGCACTTACGGTACGGCTATCTGCATCGTTGAGGCACGCAAGCCAGCCCACCTCGGCAATGTCTGTGGTTCATGGGGGTGGTATTCCTTGTTAACATCATGTAATTCAAATTGACTTTAATTACTGTATAGTCACACTCCAGTAAGTATTCAATGGGGCAATCAGTTTTTAATGACCTCAAAATCTTTGTATCAATAACTGCCTTTTTTTACAATTACGTCCTACCATAGGAAAGTAAAATAGTTGTGATAAATAGTTACAGATCCTAACTTTTAGCACACGAACATTTCGTTGCTGTTTATATGACTCCCTCAGGATCATTAAACAATTCGGCCAACTAAATCATCACAAAACACTACCCATCAGGACTGCTCATAATTACATTTCCTTTTCCCATTGGTCATGAACTAATTGGTATCTCAGCAGTTACTTGATAAAGTCTACTACCTTTTAAACAAAATGTGTGGCTTATACCACATCTGTATCTTCTTTTAATAATAAAGAAAAAAATTATATCACTTCATTGCACCATCGTTATGGAGCCCTTTTGCTGTCTTAAATAAATGAATCCCTGGGAATGTTTAATCACACTGATTGCAACTTCTAATCACTTCCGACAGAAGTTAATGAACCCTTCAATAAGATCCATAAGCAACATTTATCCTTAAACATCCAGGAATTACCTTTAGCTAGATTGACATCCTATATTTCATGCGCCAATCTTTGTGATTGTACTGGTAATCATTCCCTTACAGCAGCAATTTTTTCTTTGGACCAGTAAGTTAATATTTCATTTACACTGAATGAAACTACCATCAGACGGAATGAGAATCAACAATAATGATATGTAATTGTGAGCAAGGAATAACATCTTTCTCCCCCTAACATTGAAAAATTATTCTTTGCTTGCAGCCTGCGAGTTTTTAGTGGCCAGTTCTTGATGCAACAGCGCAGGATATTGGACGCCGACGGCAGCATACTCGCGACCCCGTCTTAGAATGCATGGGTCGATCAGCTGAACGGCAGTTACAATTCAGTTCTACAAAATTTTACAAAAAAATTACAGTATTAATTTGCAATAATATAAATGACAAATAAATCACCTTTTCCTAATAAGCAATGACGAATAAAGTGTTTATCTGTTGCAATAAGTTGCAGCAACTTGGGATATCATGCAGAGAGTTGTAAAAAAAATTAAAATTTCCCGCTACAATAGAATCTTGTAGATGATTTCGAGGAGAGAAATCCCTCTTTAGTTATTGAAATCCATTCTGTCACCATTCTTGTGTAACGGATGTATGAGAGCACATTTCCTTTTCTCAGGTAGGTTTTCAGTTTTCCAGATGTCTTTGATGATTTGTGAGAGCTTCTCAAGTGTATTGGAGCCTATGTTCTTCAATAGTTCTGCAGCTATTACATCTTCTCCAAATGCCCAGTTATTCTTGAATCTGAAGCTGTGTGTATGGATTTCGTCTTTGGTAGGTGGTGGAGATTCTAGGTTTACCTGTGCAATAGTTTCTATGGGCCATCTTGATGTGGGCTCCTGGAAAGTGAGTAGCTCGAGCCAACTCTCTACAATATCTCAGTTGGTTAGCATAAGTTTGCTGTTTGGTTTTTGGAAACACATGTTCCGAGGGGTGTATCCTTGAATCCTCCCTGAAAATGTTCTTGTGAAGACTTGTGTATTGTGATCTTGGAAATCTTTTTCTATAGAGTCCAACTAATCCTTCATGTACTTACTCTTTGTCAGTCTGATAATTTTTGAGGCTTCCTTCCTGGTCTGAAGATATGAGTTTCAAGTGACTTCTTAGAGCTGTATTTCCGGAAAGCACTCTTCCATTCTTCACATGCAGAGTTCAACCATGGGTGTTTTGTATTCTTCTTCTATGGTGTTTCCTCTTTGGCTCCCTTCATGATCTTATTATGGATCTGATGCAAGGTACCTGCCTTTCCTCATTCTTCTTTTATGTTATATTCCTTGATCTTTTTCGTGTCCAATTTCTGAAGACGAGTTTTCTTGTGGTGGATTCTTTTCAGAGAAAATTTCACTTTGATTCACAAGATAGTGATCACATTTAATGTTGGCTCTGCACACCATGAACTTATTTCTGTTAAGAGTGTGTGACGGCCATGTGGTCGATCTGATATTTTCCGAGAGACTGTATAGGGGATATTTAACTCTGGGAGGTGGACATTGTTTTCAGGTTGTTCTGTTGACACAGTTCAGTGAGTCTCATGCCATTCTCATTGGTGAATTTATGGGATGAAAATTTGCTTGTAGTCTTATGGTCCCATCTTTGTGTCTTCTTTGGGTACTGTTGCTATGATCTTCTCGAGTTTAGGCCAGAACTGTTCTACCTTCTGTAGATCTTTGTTATTTTCAATGTTTGTGGGGGCACGTGCATTAATTAGTGTGTACTTTTTGTTCACACATTGTACATGCATTGTTGTTAATCTATTACTTATTGGGGCACCTTCTTTAATCGAATCAACTATACTCTTGTGAATGACAAATGCCACACCCAGGGGTGAGGAGCCACCTCTTTCTATTTGTTTGTCTGTTTTACCTTTGAAGACATGATAATGACCATAGTCTAGTGCGTCTTCAATTGTAAAGTGTTTCCTGAAGAGGTAGTATCTGTATGTTTTGCGGTAAGAGAGCAAAGTTGTAAAGAATTTTCTCCTCTACAAATTTGGTTATTCAGTTTTTTTGTCAGATGAACGGTTCATTAGCAAGTACAATTACATTACCTTTTTTTTGTGTTACTGACATATTTTTTGTCCAAAAACTTTGAAAAAGGGAGGTTATAGTCTCTCACGACCTACAAGTATGTCTGTAAAATTTGGTGCTGATCGGTTGAACAGTTCGGCTTAAAAAATGGGAACACATTACGGACAGACAGACATAGTAAAATCGCCGTTATTTTTGCACATATCTGTGAAACAATGCGAGATATGGGGGAAAAAAAACCATAAGAGAGCAAAGTTGTAGAGAATTCTTCTCTACAAACACATGTATTGAGTTTCCGTGTCAGATGAATGGTTAAGGCATTATTTTCATTTTAATTTTGAGCTGTCAAAAGACAATCACAAAGGCCCACTTTTAGTGTTACTACCATAACCTAAAGTGGGCCAAAACCAGAACCCAAAATTTGACCAAGTTTGGTGGCAAATATCTCCAAATATGTCACCTCTGATTTTAATTTAAACTGCACCATTAGAAACAGCAGCCTTTTCTCTGCTAGAATATTGATTGTTTATCTTGGGCCCTCTGTGGGTTGACTTGGAAAACAGTTTCGGAGATGACAGTCTGATCTCTGCAAATGCATGTTTGACAAATTTTTGTCAAAGTTTGCACTCACTGCTTTGCATCTAAGGTACTTCATATTTCGAAATCTAGGTTTCTACTTCAGTTTTGTGCAGATAAGCACAAAAGTGGCCCTGGAGCCTCGATCACTTTAGATATCAGCCTAAAATTTTGTATAATATCCTTTAATATTTTTAACAACATTCTGGTAAAGATGGTCGAGCATACACCCCTTGGTGATTTGACATGGAATGACCCAGATATAAAATGCAGAATGGCTGTGGGAAGAAAAGCATTTCTGAGGAAGCAAATGTAATTGACATCCAAAATTTTTCTGAATGTAAGGAAGTCATTTCTGAAGGCATTTGTCTGTAGTGTAGCATTGTAATGGTGTGAAACGTGGATGATAAGTAGTTTGGCCAGAACGATGACACAAGCTTTTGAAATGTGGTGGTACAGAAGAAAGCTGAAGATTAGATGTGTAGAGCACTTAACTAATGAGGTGGTACTGAATAGAATTGGGGAGAAAAGAAGTTTTTGGAACATCTTGACTAAGAGAAGGAACCTTTGGTGGGACATATTCTGAGACATTAAAGAATTGTCAATTTAACATTGGAGGGAACCGTGTGGGGTAAAAATCACAGAGGAAGTCAAAGAGGTAAATACAATAAGATCCATATGGATGTGGATTGCAGTTTTTATTCAGAGATGAAAGGCTTGCACAGGGTAGAGTAGGAGCCAAACATTTCAACTGGCATGCTGCCATGCTGCACCAATGCTGACACTATTATAAGTTCATCTCCAAAATCAACAAGACTGAAGTTATTTGTCTGTCCATGAATAAAACTGTCACACAGCTTGGAACACTTTTCACTTAGTGTGTCAGGTGACATTTTGTTAATTTTACTAATGTCACGTAAAAAATAAAAAATCCATTGAAATCTCTCACAGTATCATCCTTGATTTTATGAATTATTTCTACTTCCAACTTATTCTCACATTTGTTTGTTAACCCGCGAGGACTCGCGCATGAGCATTTTGCTCACAGTAATTTTAAAACAATTAGCATTTAACCAATTTTAAATAGTCAAATATGTGTGTTTTCTTATAAACAAAACTAGAAATACTTAATTTAAACACATTAAGTACATTACAAAATGTTCTTTGACTGTCAGAAAAATGCTATACACGTGATCGCGTAACTTTTAAAAGGCGCGAGCTCTCGCGGGTTAATGACACTTTTCAATGTCTTGTTTAATTTAACCTTTTGGAACTACATAAAAATTTAAAAATTGGATGCCCCCAAAAACCTTCTGCCCTGGGGGATGGCACAGTGGCTCCCTCCCCCTCTCTAGAGCTGGCCATGATATGCTATGTTTTTGTACAATGAGAAATGGTTGGTAGAGCTTCTGTCATCATCAGAACTGTTGCTATCCACATGATATTTTACAGATGTTTTATTGCTTGAATAGGCCGCTCTACCATGTGTAATCAGTGTTCCCAAACATGTGGCAGCAGCTGCAGCTGTATTTTAGGTTAGTAACACCACTGTACATGTTTCACCTGCACTTTTGTTTAGGAGTGCATTTGACAGAAATAAATAAGGCTGATTGATGTCTAGTGTGGTGGAGCAGATCATCACGATTTGGGAGACCAGCTCTTCCAAAAAGTAGGAAGAGGATGTAAATGTACATATATAGTCCCTCAAATCCAAAGTGGGTATTTTACTCACTCTGGATTAGTAATTTTTGACTGGATATAACTACCCGAGTACCCACGCCAACTGCTGGCCCTACAGTGGGAGAGAAGAGGGAAAGCACACAGTCACGGTGGGAGAGAGACAATAGCAATAAAAAAATGATATGGATGTAGACAGTAGCAGTGGAAGCAAAAGGAAGAAGAAACAGTAGAATTAAAGAGAGAGGTGAGTGGAGCCCTCACACAAGCTTTGGAGATGTGGATCATACAGACCAGCAAGGAAAATTTTGTCCGTGTTCATCCATCCCCTATACCAATGTGTTAAAAATTTCCTGTAAGGTTTTACAGTATACCTGACTCTTCACAAATGTTTTTTAACAGCAGTTTCTTAATTTGGTGAACTTTTAACTGAAGACACTGCTAATTGTCATGTTTTAAAATGGCAAACCCCACAACATTGTGAAATTTTTCTTAAGAATATGTATTTTAACTGAAGACACTGTTAACTGTCACGCATGAGGCTATGAGAAGGGTCTTATGGCTCTGTGTTATGATGTTCAATCACACATAATTAACGATCTCACTATTTTCTGAACAAGAAAGAGATATATATCTGTTGAAACTGCAGTCAATATATGTTTATTTAAACTATTTATTGCATCTGGTTGCTTCTTCTTTCATTTAATTTGAAGAAATCTACTTGAAACAGGAAAGATACTTGCCGTTTTTTCTTTTATCTCTAACAAATTGTTGCAGGTACAAGATGAATTGGTCATTTTGTAATAAAATAATATGTAAAATTCATTTATTCATGGAACTTAGCACGATGATACATTCTACAGCGATCAAAATTTATTAAGACATTGAAGAAGAATGGTGCGCAGCTTCTGCCTCAGCTGTACATCTCCATCACAAATTATATGAGTTGACGTATCCTCTACCTGGATTAAAGTATCTTCATTGGGCTGCAAGAAAAGAAGAAAATAAGAGACATTTATGGTCATATTTCTACATGCAAAACAATAAATCACAAGTATCTTGCAGAAAATGCACAAGTATGGAAAAGTTAAGCTTCATAAGAGGACACCACATCAGAGTAAAATAAAATAAATGTTGAAACGCTATTTGGATGATTCAAAAATAACACACAGCTGAAATTCCAGGTTGGGAACAACAAATGGAAATAATAACAAGGAATTGCTCACATGCAAATTCATGGTGGATGGAACATAGACACAAATAAAGGTGAGAGAATCTTATCAGCCTTCAGGTTTCAGCTCCTGTTAGAGTGTTGGTACAAACACTCACCTAATCCCTGAGTACTACAATGCTCTTCAGTAATGCCATGCTTGCCCCTATTTCCATAACCACATATGCTGATATAGCCACAGAGATGAACATTATCTGATCATTAAGTGTACCACTGTTCCTCTCTTCTTCTATTCACAGATAATTAGTTGCTTGTCCTCATTTACATACAGTACTATTGATTTTTTTTCTACATAGGATATTCATGCATGCAAATTTAAATTACAATAATAAAATGGATGTATGTATGTATGTATGCTTGATCCCTATTGACTCCAATGACAGCTGGGGCAATTTTGATAAAATTGTGATTAGCCCGTAAGCTTAATTGTAAATTTTGGTAATGATCAGATCAAAATATTTATTAATGTATACATAAAAGTTTACATCTGGGACTTGGGATGACAGTAGTCCCCTAATCTCAGTTTCTTGTATGTAACCACCCTCAAACAATTCGAGTACAGCCATGGGCACCCATATGGCACCATCCTAAGCCAAGCTGTTCATGAGCCATCTAGAGGAATTCTTCTTCACTACCCAGAATTCCAGACCCCTCATCTGATCTCCACCTCAAAGATGACCTCATCAGTACCTCCATCCACATCACCTAACAACCATCAACAATACCTCCACTTTGACAACTGCCACCCATTCCACACCAAAAAGTCCCTTCCATACAGCCTAGCCACCTGTGTCGCTACATCTGCAGTGACGAGCAGTCCCTCTCCAAATATGCCGAAGGCCCTACTGAGGCATTCACTGACTAACCTCATCCAGAAACAGACTGCACATGCCCTGTCACTCCGGTCATCCACCACCTCCCTCACAGCCCCATCTGGTCACAAAGGAGCACTCCTCTTGCATCCCAGTACCACTCAGGACTGGAGCAATTAAACAACATTCTCCACCAGCGATATGACTACCTTAAATTCTGCCCTGAAATGAAAAATACCCTATACAATATCCTCCGCACCCTTCCTACAGTGGTATTCTGCCGTTCATCAAGCCTACATAATATGTTTGTCCATCCCTGCTCTCAACCCCCTGCCCCAAGGTTCACATTCCTGCAGTAGACCTAGATGGGAAACCTGTCCTATCCATCATCCCACCACCACCTACTCCGGTTTCACCAAAGCCATTTCGTATCCCACAAATGGCAGGGCAACCTGCAAAAGTAGTCATGTAATCTACAAACTGAGTTGCATCCACTGTGCAGCTTCTACGTGGGCACCATCAGTAACAAGCTGCCTGTCCATATCAATTGCCACACCAAACTGTGGCCAGGGGACAACTGTACAATCCTGTTGTGGAGAATGTATTGTGTGGCTCACTTCAGTGACTGCTACACAGCCTGTGCCGCATGGATCCTTCCCACAAACACCAGATTTTCTGAACTGCACTCCCACAATCCCCAGACCTAAATCTTTGCTAGTTCCTGCACCCACAACCCTCCCCTCTCCTCACTTTCCTGCCCACTCTCTAGTCTCACGTGCATCTTCCATTCCAATATGCACTCCAGTCTCTCCCCTTCCCTTCCTCAGCCTCTTAGACAGTGTTTCCATATTCCCTCGCCCCCACGTTAAATCCTACTGCTTCTCTCACCATGCTGCATCCTCACCCATACCACTGGTTGCTCTTGCAGCAGACCGTCCCACAGTGTAGACACAATGGCTGGAGACAGCAGTCATGTTTGTGTGAGTGTGTGTGGGCAAGAGAATGTGACTTTGTTTTTGAAGAAGGCCACAATGGCCAAAAGCTAAATAAACTTAATACTATGTGTGTACTTTTCTGCAAATCATCAAAATTTGAATCCACTGTGATGCAATAAGGTTGGGAGCACTACACTACTCAGAATAAAATAATCCAATAAGCAGTACAATTTCCATAATTAGCCAAATTATGAACATTTTTAAATTAAAAAATGCACAGCAAAAGGTAGTGAAAAGACCAATTCAGGAATCAGTAATGAGTACAGGCACAGCTTAGGAACATTTGCACCCTTCTTCCATTTGTTTGTTCCTTCCTTTTTCCATTTTAGACTTTATGTGTTATTAGAAGCACTTAAAATAGACTTTCAAAACTAATAATTACCAGATGGATAATGTATCCACTGGCGACCTGTTCCACTTTTGCATCTGTTATGCCTTCTTGTGTTATCTTTTGGACAAATTCATCGATATCTAAAGATCCCCAGGTGTAGTTTGTAGGTTTCTTGTTTAACATCTCTTCAACTCCTCTAATCCGTTTCTTACTGGACATTGATGAATGTGGTTTAACTTCATCTACAAGTACCTAGAGAAAACATAAATAAAGAGAAATTTATTTTAATGAGAAAGAGACTGAACATCAAAATGGAAATTTATGGGTGAGGCTATAAGTAAACTAAGGAAAATGCAACCACTCACGTACAGTAGATGAATGTATAGAGCACAGTAATATGTAACAGAAAACTGCATTTAGCAAGCTTTTGAGAATTTAGCTCTTTTTCTAGCAGTAGTACACATGCATTCACACATACAGACACACTAATGTACAGCCCCATGACCACAGGAACACTCAGTCTTGCCTTGGCCACACAAGTGTACATTTATTCTTTGTTTATTGTCTGAACCAGAAGATATTTGTAGACAGACACCAATTATCCCATTAAAGTTGAATTACAAAGTTTCAAGAACCAGCCTTAATTGAAAAATATAAAAATATAACAATAGAAAATCTGATATGAATGTCAATAATGGAGGATAGATAACAGATCATTGTAAAGCGGTTCACTGAGCTGCTGACTGGCACAAAAAATAGACAAACAGATTCACATTTTGACCATGGCCTTCCTCAGAAAAACAAACACATAAATTCACACAATCATTCAGACAATTATACACACACAACCACCATCTCCAGCCACTCCAACTCTACAAGGATCTTAACAGTGAGGATGGGAGTGGAGGAGGAAGGATGTTGGGTAAGGGTGGGAATTGAAAATTCCTCATTGCATGATGTGCTGCAAAGGCTCTGATAGGCAGAAATGTGAAATGCAGCATTGAAGGGAAAGGGAGAGAAAAAATAAAAGGGGGGGGAGGATGGATGGGTAGGTGTTTTGGGTGCATAACAGCTAGGTCTTCGGCTACCGAACAAGTTTAAGAAGTGAGGAGTGTTAAGAAAAACTGAGATGAAACCAGCAATTAAAATAAGAGAAGAGAAATCCAGCAAATATGTGTACAGCTGAAGTAAACCACAAAAGGGAAATGCTGCAGGTGAAAGTGAGAGAATATTCCCCTACAGGAAACACTGGAGTAATAGTTAAAACAACTAAGCAAATTAACAAGGCTGGCTGACCACAGGGATAAGAAGGGGTGAGCCAGCCACTCTGCAACACATTAAAACCTCCAGCCGAAGAGCTTGGGCTGGAGTTGAAACAAATCACAAAATCTTATCACATTGTTCACATCACATCATCACCTAACACAGAGGGCAGATCACCACAAAGATTCGCCTCTACCCTTTGTGTGTGATATAAAGGACACTCAATTGAAATGTGCCATACAGTAATCTGCAGGATACACATCGGGGGATCCTCTCGTTGAAATAAGAAGCCCGTGTAAATGGTCAGTGCCTGATCCAAAGGCAGGTAAGTAACATCCTGCAACGGAGTCGGACACATTGTCACTTCAGGTGCTCTGCATGCCACTTTGGCAGCCCGATCAGCTTCTGAATTCGCACATGTCCCAGCATTCAGCAAAACACCACCACCTTCCCATGATGTTGGAGGAAGGATAGTTCATCATGTATTTGCTGTCTCATAGTCTTAGATATTGCTCTTGCAATGCCTGCAAAGCACTGAGAAAATCAGAGCAAAGCAGGAATCATTTACAATGTATGTGATGTGTGAGCTGTAGTGCCTTTAAAATCAAATGTAGCTCTGCAGGAGAAACAGAATATTTCTCGGGGAGATGAAACTTGACAACACGGTTGGGAAATACAATGGAACAGCCAACAGAGTTCCCTTGCTCGGAGCCATCAGTGTACTCCACTTTAAAACTGTGATGTTTATTTAAAACAGTAAAAAAGACAGATTGAAAAGTAAAATTCAAAGTTTCATCTTTCCTGAAACTCACAAGGTTTAAAACAAATCTGGGCCTCTGGAGAAGCCAAGTGGTGATCCTCCTCCAATCACATTGTAAAACATTAAAACCAACAACTTCGATTTCTAGAAGTCAATCCCTTGTGCGGTAGGAATCCCATACGGGCTCATTGCTTGTTACTGATTATGAAAGAGCCTTTCAATTGGAGGCTGAGCAATGGTATGGTATGCTAGTGTGAAACGTGTAGACATCATTTTATAGGCCTGGCACACCATGATTAGTTGTCACCTGATAGTGGAGACTCTGCAGCCTAAGCACAGAGACTTGGTATGGGGCTGGTCCTAAATGCTCAAGTTGCCAAATGAATTCCTGCATGGTGTACTGCGCCCAATATCTTTAAATAAGATGGCCATGCAGACCCATACACTATGCACCTGTAATCAAGATGGAATTGCACCAAGGCCCTGTAAAAGTAGAGCAAACAGGTTCTATCTGCTCCCCAAGAAGTCTGACTAAGACATTTAAAAATTGCCAGTGCTTTGTGGCACCTGGTCTTCAGGACCTTAAGGTGTGCCAACCATGTAAGTTCAGAATCGAATGTGAGGCCCAGAAACCTCACTGTGTCTAAAAGTGAGTACAGAGCCCCTCATCCTCAGTTAAGGTAAATTGACAACAGTACATGAACTGTTAAAAAGAACACACACCGACTTCTCAGCAGAAAACTTAAAACCAGTCTTCCCTGCCCACTCATCCAACCATAGAGGAGTGAGCTGCAACTGATGTGTAGTCATTGCAAGGCTGACAGAAGAGCAAAAGACAGAAAAGTCATCCACAAATGGAGAGCACTGGACAAGACTTAATGACAGAAGTAATACTTTTAATTGCTATGGCAAACAAGGTCACACTAAAACACTACCCTGAGGGACTCCGTTCTCCTGCTCAAAGCAATCAGAAAGGATTTCCGACTAGGCATCTAAAATAACATGGAGAAAGAAAGGACTGAATAAAATGGGGAAGACAACCACGAAAACCCCATTCATGGAGCTGCCTGAGGATAAGATGCTACCAAGTAGTATCATAGGCCTTTTCAGTATCAAAAAATACAGCCATAAGGTGATGCCATCTCAGGAAAGACTGTTGTATAGCTGCCTCCAGGAAAGCCAGGCTATCAAAGGTGGAGTGAACCTCCTGAACCCACACTGAAAGCAGCTGAGAAGCTGCCTAGATTTCAGCATTCAGACAAGGCGGCAGCTGCCCATTCGCTCTAAGGTCTTTCCCAGGTTTTAAAAAGGAGATTAAAATGGCCTCCCTCCATGATTCAAGGAACTGGCCTGACACCCAGATGAAGTTAAAAAGATTGAGGGGGATTACCTTTTCTACACTGTGAGGTGTCTTATCATGCTATAGTGAATACCATCATAACCTGGGGATGTGTCAAAAGCCACAGACTATGCTGAATCCTGCTCCCATATAGAGAAGGGGCAGTTATACTCCTCATCAATTCTGAACCGAAGGTCCAAAATTCTCCTCTCAGTGGCCAAATGGTGGTGCTGGAAAGCTGGATTGTATCTGGCAGTGGCGGTAACTAGACTGCCTTTGTCTGCCCAATGTCTCGTAGGCTGGTCTGGAGAGTACCATTCCCCATCACAGCAGCCACTGGACACCTCCCTCCTCTTCCAGATATCCTCCTGATGGTCTCCCCCATTCTTGTGAGCTTTTTGCAGAATGATTAAAGGTATTCAGGAACAGTTTGCACATTTGTTACTTGCTCTCATGTAAAGTTTTACGACATGATGCCCTTGTCACATGAAAGGCTCTGAGGTTCTCTACAGTTGGTCATATTTTGAACCTACACAGAGCTGCACTCCGTCCTTATTGCAGAGTGGCATTCATTGCTCCATCGAGGTATGTCCTGTCATCTCAGTCATCCAGAACACTGGGGAATGGAAGCTGCAGCGGCATGGTGGATCACGTCTGTGGGGTGAAATGTTTGCCCCTCAGGGACATCTAGCTCCAAGAGATCTGGAGCTGGTTCAAACGAAGCATCAGGAACGATAACTTCAACATAGTCTGACACTTTTATTGCTGGTTTCACCTTCAATTGAGACTTGGAAGTGGCTTTTTTCAACTCTGATTGCTTGGTAGTGGATACAGAGGATGTGGTTACAAATATAATGGCTGTGGCATAAGAGGTACTGCAGGTTCTGCAAAGGTGGTACCTGTAGCTTTTTCGGCTGTTTTTGGTTGAGCAAAAGGTAGTGAGGCTTCAGCTGCCTTACATGTGCTCTGGCACATCCAAGTATTTGTACTAAAATTGACAGCCTCACGTGTCAAGGCATCTACTGTGATGACCGGTTTCTGCAGAGCATAGGAAATGTGCCTAGTTATCTTAGTCTTCTGTATTTTCTTCTCTTCATGATACACCCTACATTCTCGACTCCAAAGAGGGTGTTCCCCAGAACAGTTCACATACTTTTCAGGTGGTGTGCAACTGAGGCCTTCATGTGCCGCCTTTCCACATTTGCCACAAGTGGCCTCTCCCTTGCAACTAAGGGTGGTGTGTCCAAAGTGCTGACTTTTGAAACAATGGATGGGGTTAGGATAATAGGGCTGGACATTTAATTGAAAAAAAAAAAAGCCTGCTTACAATGTGCTCAGGGAGTGTAGGACTATTAAAAGTGAGGATGAATGACTCAGACTTCACAAGGTCTCCAATTCAACCTTTTCTTAATATTTTGTATGCCCATTATACCTTCTGTTTCCCATTATTCCTTAGGTTCTTCAACTGGAATGTCAACCAGATTCCTACAGAAAACTACACCCTTAATGTAAATCAGGGTACTGCGTAGCTCTGTTTTCTATTTCAAATTCGCCAGTAGACTTTGCTTTCTGCAGATTTGCCCCCTGTTGGAAAGTTGATGTTTCCACCTACAGGGTACCATTGTGTAATCTTTTAAAAGATTTCAAATTGTCAGTAAGACCTTATAAACCCTTGTATATGTAAAAAGACAAAATCTTTTCATGGGAACATTCATTGTGTTTAATTATAAGAACCACATTATGGCTAGCAGACTGTCTGTTGGACAAAACATTTTTCACTACTTCCCAATCAGGAGGACTGGACACCTGAGACCTCTTTTTTGATTGGGTGTTGGTAACTCCCAGCAGTACTACCATCCAACCAGGAGGTGCAAGGGACAAAGTAGAAATATTCATCTCGGTCTCACTAGAAGCTAGGGAACGAAAGGTTAGTCTAGACACAGCCCCACATGCCTAGGTAAGCCTGATACAACTGAGGTTAGGCAGTACCCCAGAGGTTGCCTGATAGTGAATGTTCCACCTCAACAAGCAATAGCACACTTTTGGAATGAGCAGTTTCATATATTGTAGTAAGAGAATTACCTGGTGGGAAAAAATATGTATAAAAATAAAGATTGTTTGGCTTACCAAAAGTACAGGCTCGCAGACAGAAACAAAAAACACAAATAAAAACACACACAAATATTCAAGCTTTCGCCACCACTGGCAGCTTCTTCAGCAAAAGAGGAAGGAAGGAGAGGAGAAAGGAAATGATACAGGTTTTAAGGAAGTGGAAAAGGAGTCATTCCAATCCCAGGAGTGGAAGGACTTACCTTACGGGAAAAAAATGAAGGTAAACAAATACACACACACTCACACATATCCACACGCAAACACACGTAGGCAGACATATGTAAAAAGCAAAGAAGTTGGACAGAGATACCACTTGAGGCAGGCTCTGTCCACAGAACCGAGACAAAAATGTTAAAGATGGTGGGTGGGAATTTGTATTTAGTAGAGGTTGAGACCAGGTGGGCAATGGGAGGAGAGAATATGTTGAAGGGCAAGTTCCCACCTCTGGAGTTCTGAAAACTTGGTGTTGTTTGTTGGTTGGTTCGATGTGGACGGATGTATGAAGTTGACCATTGGACAGATGGAGGTAGACATCGAGGAAAGTGGCAATGGATTTGATGGGACCAAAGGAGTTGAGGTTGAAGAGGAAATTCTGCAGTTGTCCTTTACTGTGAGTCCAGATCATAAAAATGTCATCAATGAATCTATACCAAACTTTGGGTTGACAGGCTTGGGTATCCGGGAAGGCTTCCTCTAAGCGCCCCATAAATAAGTTTGTGTACGAGGGGGCAATCCTGGTTCCCATGGCTGTTCCCTTTAGTTGTTGGTATGTTTGGCCCTCAAAAGTGAAGAAGTCATTGGTTAGGATGAAGCTGGCTAGGGTTTTGAGGAAAGAGGTTTTAGGTAGGGAAGTGGGTGGTCGGCGTGAAAGAAAATACTCCAATGCAGCGAGGCTCTGGGCATGTGGGATATTTGTGTATAATGAAGTGGCATCTATGGTTACAAGGATGGTTTCTGGAGGTATCAGGCTGGGTAAGGATTTCAGGCGATTGAGGAAGTGGTTGGTGTCTTTGATGAAGGATGGGAGACTGCACATGATGGGTTGTAGGTGTTGGTCTATGTAGGCAGAGATTCATTCTGTAGGGGCTTGGTAACCGGCCACAATTGGGCGGCCAGGATGATTTGGTTTGTGGATCTTGGGAAGTAGGTAGAAGGTGGGGGTGCGGTGTGTCGGTGGGGTCATGAGGTTAATGGAGTCAGGTGAAAGGTTTTGTAGGGGGCCTAAGGTTTTGAGGATTCCTTGAAGCTCTGTCTGGACATCAGGGATAGGGATTGTCTTGACAAAATTTGTAGGTAGTGTTGTCTGAAATCTGATGCAGTCCCTCAGCCACATACTCCCGCCGATCAAGTACCACGGTTGTGGATCCCTTGTCGGCTGGGTTAATGACGAAGGAATGGTCACCCTTCAGATCACGGATGGTTCAGGATTCAGCTGTGGTGATGTTGGGTGTAGGATTAAGGTTTCTTGAGAAAGACTGAGAGACAAGGTTGCAAGTAAGGAATTCCTGGAAGGTTTGAAGATGGTGATTTTGAGGAAAAGCGGGTGGGTCTCACTGTGACGGAGGACAGAACTATTCCATGCAAGGTTCTATTTGAGTGATGTCTTGGGGAGTTGGATCATTAGGAGTAGGATTATTTTTCTTTGTGGCAAAGTGATATCTCCAGCAAAGACTACGAGTATAGGACAGTAAATCTTTGACAAGGGCTGTTTGGTTGAATTTGGGAGTAGGGCTAAATGTGAGGCCTTTGGATAGGACAGAGGTTTCAGTTTGGGAGAGAGGTTTAGAGGAGAGGTTGACTACTGAATTGGGATGTTGTGGTTTAGGATTGTGTGGAGTAGGATTTAAGGGTTTTGGGGGGGGGGGGGGGGAGTGGAGCTGGAAGTGGGAGATTGAATAGATGGGAGAGACTGGGTTTCTGTGCAATCAGAGGAGCTTGAGGTTTATTGGAGAGGTTGTTGAGGGAGAGTGTATTCCCTATCCGGAGGTGGGTGACAAGGAGTTGGGATAGTTTTTTGAGGTGTAGGGTGGCATGCTGTTACAATTTGCGGTTGGCCTGTTAAATGATGTTCTGAACTGTGGGTGTGGATGCGGGAGTGGAAAGGTTGAGGATTTTGATTATGGATAGGAGTTGACAGGTGTGTTCATTGGCGGAGTTGATGTATAGGTTAAGGATTAGGTGGGTGAGGGCTGTGGATTGTTCTGTTTGGAATTGGTGTAAGGCTTGATGAAAGGATGGGTTACAGCCAGAGATGGGAATTTTTAGTGTGATTCCCTTGGGGGTAATGCCAAATGTCAGACATGCCTGAGTGAACAAAATGTGGGACCATAATTTGGCAAGGGTGAAAGCATGCTTGCAGAGGGAATGTAGGTAAAACTTGATGGGGTCATAATGTATGGAATGGAAAAGTGAGAATTATGTCAAAGACATTATTGATAGATGTGAAGCATTGAATTAAAATTTGTGGTGCGGCCGGGAATCGAACCCGGACCTCCATGCTTACTAGGCAGACGTCTTAACCGTTAGTCTACCACACCACTAACGATTAAGGCGCCTCGGAACAGTCTATGTACGATTTCCCTCCACAACACAAACTTTAAATCAGCTTCTGTGTTCCAAAGATAATTGCCACTACTGCCAAGGCTCTCCATGCAGCGGAATAGCACCTCAGCAATGGACATGGAACAATCCTGTTATGGTGATATAAATATCAATTAATATGAATAAATAATCCCTGAGACGGATTTACGTCTCAAATATGTCAAAGACATTATTGATAGATGTGAAGCATTGAATTAAAATTTGTGGTGCGGCCGGGAATCGAACCCGGACCTCCATGCTTACTAGGCAGACGTCTTAACCGTTAGACTACCACACCACTAACGATTAAGGCGCCTCGGAACAGTCTATGTACGATTTCCCTCCACAACACAAACTTTAAATCAGCTTCTGTGTTCCAAAGATAATTGCCACTACTGCCAAGGCTCTCCATGCAGCGGAATAGCACCTCAGCAATGGACATGGTGGAACAATCCTGTTATGGTGATATAAATATCAATTAATATGAATAAATAATCCCTGAGACGGATTTACGTCTCAAATATGTCAAAGACATTATTGATAGATGTGAAGCATTGAATTAAAATTTGTGGTGCGGCCGGGAATCGAACCCGGACCTCCATGCTTACTAGGCAGACGTCTTAACCGTTAGACTACCACACCACTAACGATTAAGGCGCCTCGGAACAGTCTATGTACGATTTCCCTCCACAACACAAACTTTAAATCAGCTTCTGTGTTCCAAAGATAATTGCCACTACTGCCAAGGCTCTCCATGCAGCGGAGAGGCACCTCAGCAATGGACATGGTGGAACAATCCTGTTATGGTGATATAAATATCAATTAATATGAATAAATAATCCCTGAGACGGATTTACGTCTCAAATATGTCAAAGACATTATTGATAGATGTGAAGCATTGAATTAAAATTTGTGGTGCGGCCGGGAATCGAACCAGGACCTCCATGCTTACTAGGCAGACGTCTTAACCGTTAGACTACCACACCACTAACGATTAAGGCGCCTCGGAACAGTCTATGTACGATTTCCCTCCACAACACAAACTTTAAATCAGCTTCTGTGTTCCAAAGATAATTGCCACTACTGCCAAGGCTCTCCATGCAGCGGAATAGCACCTCAGCAATGGACATGGTGGAACAATCCTGTTATGGTGATATAAATATCAATTAATATGAATAAATAATCCCTGAGGCGGATTTACGTCTCAAATATGTCAAAGACATTATTGATAGATGTGAAGCATTGAATTAAAATTTGTGGTGCGGCCGGGAATCGAACCCGGACCTCCATGCTTACTAGGCAGACGTCTTAACCGTTAGACTACCACACCACTAACGATTAAGGCGCCTCGGAACAGTCTATGTACGATTTCCCTCCACAACACAAACTTTAAATCAGCTTCTGTGTTCCAAAGATAATTGCCACTACTGCCAAGGCTCTCCATGCAGCGGAATAGCACCTCAGCAATGGACATGGTGGAACAATCCTGTTATGGTGATATAAATATCAATTAATATGAATAAATAATCCCTGAGACGGATTTACGTCTCAAATATGTCAAAGACATTATTGATAGATGTGAAGCATTGAATTAAAATTTGTGGTGCGGCCGGGAATCGAACCCGGACCTCCATGCTTACTAGGCAGACGTCTTAACCGTTAGACTACCACACCACTAACGATTAAGGCGCCTCGGAACAGTCTATGTACGATTTCCCTCCACAACACAAACTTTAAATCAGCTTCTGTGTTCCAAAGATAATTGCCACTACTGCCAAGGCTCTCCATGCAGCGGAATAGCACCTCAGCAATGGACATGGTGGAACAATCCTGTTATGGTGATATAAATATCAATTAATATGAATAAATAATCCCTGAGACGGATTTACGTCTCAAATATGTCAAAGACATTATTGATAGATGTGAAGCATTGAATTAAAATTTGTGGTGCGGCCGGGAATCGAACCAGGACCTCCATGCTTACTAGGCAGACGTCTTAACCGTTAGACTACCACACCACTAACGATAAGGCGCCTCGGAACAGTCTATGTACGATTTCCCTCCACAACACAAACTTTAAATCAGCTTCTGTGTTCCAAAGATAATTGCCACTACTGCCAAGGCTCTCCATGCAGCGGAATAGCACCTCAGCAATGGACATGGTGGAACAATCCTGTTATGGTGATATAAATATCAATTAATATGAATAAATAATCCCTGAGACGGACTTACGTCTCAAATATGTCAAAGACATTATTGATAGATGTGAAGCATTGAATTAAAATTTGTGGTGCGGCCGGGAATCGAACCCGGACCTCCATGCTGTAGCTCCATACTGTAGCAGTATGTCTGCCTAGGTGTACTTGTGTCTGTGTGAATGTGTGGGCATGTGTGCATTTGTTTACCCTCCATTTTTTCCCCCAAGGTAAGTCTTTCCTCTCCCGGGATTGGAATGGCTCCTTACCCCCTTCCTTAAAACCCTCATCATTTCCTTTTCCCTCTCCTTCCCTACTGCCTGAAGACGCAACTGGGTTGCGAAAGCTTGCGATTGTGTGTGTGTGTGTGTGTGTGTATTCATTTATTTATTTGTGATGCTGTCACACCTGTGCTCCTTCGCCTGGTGAGTAATCAGGGATTATTTATTCATATTAATTGAGAATTATGTGTTGAATAACAGACTACAAAGTGAAAAGAAAAGAAATGAAATGAAATAAAAAATAAATAAATATTACAAAAAAAGGAAATATATAAATAAAATAAAAAGGTGGATAGATAGCAAAAGGAATTCAGCTAAGAAAATAGAAATCTATAAAGTTGTTCAAGAGAGTTGTTGAAGTTAAACCTGGTAGAAACTGTGGTAAACTACAGTTGGTTAACGACATAATGCACAATGGTTCGGTAGTTGTATTGGCGTCCAAAACAGGTTATAGGGTGGAGAAAATATGGAAAAGATTGAGCAAACAGTGTGAAAATGAAAGGAAAGCGTATTATAGGGACTGATTATGTAGTGGCAGATTACGATAATGAGGTAGATAATAATCTGACGAAGGTATAATAGGGTTAAAAAGTATAGAAAGTTGCTGAAAAATGATCGGGAACGTCGGAAGAATGAACAGAAATGAGGAAAAACGGGACTCGGAAATGATCGCGACGTTGCTAGGAAAAGCTGAAAATGGTTATTGTAAAATGAAGTTGTGAAATAGTATTAAGGTAAAGCAGTCAACAATCCGAAGATTGGTTTGAACACCACAGTGCTTTACTAGGCATGGTCCTGTTTGGAGGTGGTATGCCGATGCCTTCCTCCGACCTTCGAACTGACTTACCCAGCCACTTATAGGGGGACCTACAGTTTAACGTGGGTTCCGAACCACGGTGCTACTCGGTATTTTTCACATGAGCAGTACTGCCAGAGGTGAAAGAAGTGGAAAGTGACAGATAAAAATCCTAGGACCTGGCGGGGATCGAACCCGCGACCTTTGGATTTGTATTCTGGCACTCTACCACTGTGCAACCAAGGCGCACCTTGAATTACTGCAGTAAAATGAGAAATGTGGATGAAGGGTAGATATTATAGAGAAGCTGCAGTGATGAAAGTGATAAATAAAATAATAAGCGTAAAATAAAAAGACGTTAGTTGTACTTTTAGGTTCAGGTTCAGAAGTCAATACTGATTGTTGTATGTCACTAATTTGGCCAGGAGAAAAATGAACTGTGAACTAAGATGAGAGCAAATATAGGGTGAAAATATTATGTAAAACATAAACAGAAGGAGAAAGTAAGAGGACAGAAAATATTTTGAAAGGCAACAGAGCAATAACAAACAAAAGTAATTGTTAGGTACAAATGGCTGAAACGAATATTATAGAAGGAGACTTTCCTGGTGGGGAAAATGTATATAAAAATAAAGATTGTTTGACTTACCCAAAGTACAGGCTCACCGATAGAAACAAAAAAACACAATTAAAAACACACACAAACATTCAAGCTTTTGCCACCGCTGGCAGCTTCTTCAGGAAAAGAGGAAGGAAGGAGAGAAGAAAGGAAAGGATTTGGGTTTTAAGGAAGTGGAAAAGGAGTCATTCCAATCCCAGGAGTGGAAGGACTTACCTTGGGGAAAAAAGGAAGGTAAACAAATACACACTTACAGATCTCCACACACAATCACATTTAAGTGCATGGCACTTCAAGTTACTCCTTACACTTACTCCCAGGTATAGTAAGTAACTGTTACCTGAGACTGTTCTACAACTTTCACCTACTAAAGTATGTTTCCTGTTATGCATTTACAATATATTACATTTGTTTATTATGATGTTCAATTTTCACTTCCTGTAGCAAGTGCCAATATGATACAGATCCTTCAACATTTCACAATTTTTTTCTAATGTTTTGACTTCTTTGTACACTGTGATATCATCCATGAAAAGCCTCAGTGATTTCCCAATGTTATCTGCTAGATCATTTATGTATACTGTGAGAAATAATGGTACCGTAATACATCTCTTGGGGTGCACCAGAAACTGCTTCCATATGAGAAGACTTCTTTCTGCTGATAGTGACCTTCTGTATTCTGTTTTCTGAAAATTACTCGATCCAATTTAACAGAGTTGGTGTGATATTCATTATGGTTGTACTTTGTTCCTTTGGTGACAGAGCAGAACCATACTGAACTCGTTTTGGAAGTCAATAAACAGTAGCATATACAGTACCTGATAACCTGTGCCTACTATTTTTGGGTCTTGTGAACAAAAAGAGCAAGCTCAGTTTCACACACCTACCTGTATGTAATTGTACAGCATTTTAATCCAGTCAATGAGTTGTTTGGTAATGCAGTAACAAGGTAATACACCCAAGTAATTGGTGTGGATGTAAAGGTCTGTAGAAAACTGCAAATAAACCTTCTGTTGCAGAGGAACAAATTCACATACCATCCTCCTATTACTTGTTACAAATGTCTGACACATCATATCTTGCACATTCACAATAATGCCACACAGCAGACATGCATGCAGTATGATTACAAAACCATGACACTGTGCAGACGAGAGAGAGAGAGAGAGAGAGAGAGAGAGAGAGAGAGAGAGGTGGGGGTGAGGGGAGGGGTGGTAGATAAACAGAGAGAGAACAACAAGAGGAAAAAAATTAATACTATAACACTTAAAAGTAAAGAAAATACAAAATGCACATAGTTAGCACTTTTAAGCAAAATACTCACTTTCAACGTGTGTTTGTTATCTCTAACATGGATTCCTCCAGTTAGTGTTGCAAGAGCCACACCAGACCTCACTTCACTTGGTAATAAATTTTCTGCCAATTCTGGACTTAATTCAACCTGAGTCTGTTTCCTCTTCAGAGGTAATGTCAATACTTCATCTCGCTTGAATGTTATCAATGGTCGGTCCTACTGAACAGGCAGATGGAACACAAAAATTTAAAATGAACAAAATCATAATTGATCTTTTACACATTTCTCTGACATTACATGTAAGGCAATATAAAGGAAAGCAGGTAAAATTAAAAGAAGAGTGTACCAATAAACATAGACCTGTTTGCCTAGGTACAAAATATAAGTGGTTTTATTAATTATTTAGCTTGTATATCATTTCTAAGTTAAAAAAGAAAAATTGATTTAAAAATTGTTGGTGAAGAGACAAGAAAAACAGGCTAGTACTTAACCTTTTTTTTTTTTTTTATACTAAGCTGCAGTCTGAATAATGTGATAACCCCCCCCCCCCCTCCTGCTAACCCCCCTCCCCCCCCCCACCACACACACACTCCTGTCCAGTTATCACCTCTCACATTTTGAACAATTACAGTGTCTGAAGATGGAAGTATTCTGTGGAAAGAGTCAATTAACACAAAGGTATTCTGGGTGTGGTATCACATCATACTGTAAATAACCATCACCAAGGTTTTTATGACAGTCATTAACAATATGATATGATACCATACCCAGAAGACTTTTACATAAAGAAATCCATGGTTCTGAAAGCTAATAGTATGATTTTATATATATATATATATATATATATATATATATATATATATATATATATATATATATATATTCCAACAGATTGTATTAGAAGTTGGGTGTACTGAAGGTAACTACTGAATAGCCCATTTGTCTGTAAAAAGTGTTACTGGTAGAGCATTAGTTCAGTTGTGACAAACAATTTATACCACTGCCAATTCATTCAAAAACCATTATATGATAGAAAGTTAAAGAAACTTTGTTGTGTGTGCAGTCAGACCTAAAGCATAATGCATATCATAATATGACATAGTAAATGTCCAGACCAGCCACAATGACTTTGAAATTCTTTACCATGGCAGCTGTTTTGGCTCATTTTCAATTAACTTGCAACTATAGCACTAAAAAGTCTATTGGCATATTGTGGTTATTCATGTAATTATGTCTGAACTCCATATTATGTCTATAGTGAACTGTCATCATCTAAGACAAAGTGATTACCATATTCAGTAAATAGAAACATATGCAATAAGCTTCAACACTTATTTAACAGTTTGTGTTATAAAGTATTTATAACATTAACATTAAGTATTTATAACATTAATTTAACAGTTCAATTATTGTGATGTTATATGTTTACAAAGTGTATTTTGATAGGTATTGATAGTGTTATATTTCAATGATTGGACTTTGCTCTTAATTTAATTTCTGGTTTGCCCATATGTACTGGAACTTGAAATTGGTTAATATATGGGTAAGAAGTAGAAGGGTGAGGTGCTTTATATGGATGATAAACTTGTAGACCAATTTCAACAGTAATATTACAACAATTGTCCTACCCTCCAATTGGGGAGCTGTCTAAAGAGTGAGTGCAGTAATCTTAAATGATAAATCACCATATGTACTATGTGTAGGCTCTAGTTTTACTCATGACTATAGGGTATTATGTGAAACCTTTCAGAGGAGATAGTGCTTCTTGTCCTTTTGAAACATTTAAGATCCCAGTTGATACTGGAAATGTATTTCATTTTATTTCAAAAACATGAATATTTGGTAGATGTCAATCGAAAGGTTTTGTAGAAAGTAAATGATTTGTGAGTGAAGTTTACAACTCAACCCTTCCCCCTCACACACACACAGTGATCAAACTTTAAAATCCCATAACATTATTTTTAGAGCTGGAATACCAATTTGTATGTCAAAATTTCAATAATCAACATGACACTAACACTTACCATAGTATGCTAGGTCACACAATTTAAGAAATTAGATGATTCAGTGTTTGTTGTTGTGGTCTTCAGTCCTGAGACTGGTTTGATGCAGCTCTCCATGCTACTCCATCTTTATCTCTGAATAAGAATGGCAACCTACATCCTTTTGAACCTGCTTACTGTATTCATCTCTCTGTCTTCCTCTGTGATTTTTACCTCATACAGTTCCCTCCAATGCTAAACTAGCAATTTCTTGAATTCTCAGAATGTGTTCCACCAATCAATCCCCTCTCTTAGCAACACCGTCTGTAGAGAAGGCCTCCTCACTGACGAGCCACGTCACGCAGAGTAGGCCGGGGTCGCATAGCTCATTGGCTGGCGATGGGGAGCAGCCACCACCTCACACCGGCTAGCCAGTGAGATACATGATCGCAGCCTACTCTGTGTGATGTGGCATGCCAGCATGGAGGCCTTCTCTACAGACGGTGTTGCTCTTAGTCAAGATATGCCAGAAATTTATTTTCTCCCCAATTCTGTTCAGCACCTCCTCATTAGTTACATGATCTACACACTTAATCTTTGCCACTTGTCTGCAGCACCATATTTCAAATGCTTCTATCATCTTTTTCTCCGAGCTCCTTACCATTCATATTTCACACACATACAATGCTATACACTAGACAAATGCTTCCAGAAAGGACTTCCTGACATTTCAATTAACTTTCGATGATAACAAATTCCAATTCTTCAGAAATGCTTTCCTTATAGCCATTCTGTATTTTCTGTTTTCTTTATTGTAGCAATCAGAAGTTATTTTGCTACTCAAATAAAACACTCATCTAATACTTTTATTGTCTCATTACCTAATATAATTCCTTCAGCCTTGCCTGATTTTCTTAGGTTACTTTCAATTATTCTTGTTTTGCTGTTGCTAAGATTCCTCATACAACCTTTCAGAACACTGTACATTCCATTCATTTGCTCTTACAGGTTCTCTGCTGTATCTGACAGAATTAGAATGTCATCAGCAAACCACAAAGTTTTTATTTCTCTTCCCTGAACTTCAATTTCTCTCCAAATTTCTCCTTGCATTCCTTCACAGCTTGATCAGTGTACATATTGAATAACATAGGGGAAAGGCTACAACCTTGTCTTATTCTGTTCACAATCAATGCAGCCCTTTCATGTCCTTCAACTCTTATAACTGCTGTCTAGTTTTTGAAAAAGTCGTATATAACTTATTGTTCCCTGTATTTTACCCCTGTCACCATCAGAATTCAAAAAGAGTGTATTCCAGCAAACATTATTAAGAGCTTTCTCTAAATCTACAATATCTAAAAATGTAGGTTTGCTTTTCGTTATTCTATCTTCTAAGATAAGCCATAATGTATTACCTGCCGTGTTCCTACATTTTCTCTGATTTCTCTGAAATCCAAACTGATCTTCCCAGAGGTCAGGTTGTACCCGTAAATTCATTCATATGTAAATAATTTGTATTAGTATTTTGTAACCATCCATGAGTTATAAAACTAACAGTTCTGAAATTTTAATAATAGAAAGTCCAGGCTAGAATTAATAATATAGTAATAAGGACAGATTACAACTCGCCGCAAAGACTTTCAATTCTTGGCCATGGCCTTCTTCAGAAAATAGAAACATTCATGCAATCACACAGGCACACAACACAGTCACACAACCATCATCTCCAGCTGTTCAAACTCCAAATTACACTCTGCAGTGTGGAAATAGGGGAGGGGAGGGGAGGATAGGAAGGTTGCACCATGTTGGTGGGGATGGATACAGTACAGCCTTGCAGAGCATGTATGTATTAGATGGGACGAACAATATGCAGCTTAGGAATAGAGTGGGGAGGCAGGTGGGATGAAGAAAATAAAATAAAACAAAACAAATGTGCATGCACACACGTAACACTCTAAATAGGAGAGGTTTAGGATAGAGAGGTAGGAACTGTAATGTGTGGGAAAAAGGAAGGTTGAGGCCTGGATGATTTTTGGGAATACTGTAGGTAATACTCCCAGCTCTGCAGTTCAGAAGAGGTTATGGTGGGTGGGAGGATCCAGATAGCCTGAGTTGTGAAGCAGCCATTGAAATCAAGCATATTCTCTGCTGCATGCTGTGCCACAGTTTGGCAGTGTCCATTCATCATAATAAACAGCTGGTTAGTGGTCATACCAATATAAAAGGCTGTGCAGTGATTACTTTCACAGGTGGCCTGGCCTCTGATAGGGTAGGCTAAGCCTGTGACAGGACTGGAATAGGAAGTGCTGGGTCGGTAGATTGGACAGGTCTTGCAGCAGGGTCTTCCACAAGGATATGATCCCTGTGGCAGTGATCTGGGTTTCAGGGTGGCATAGGGTTGGACTAGGATGTTATGGATGTTGGGAGGGTGATGGAACACCACTTTATCAGGGGTGGGATAGATCTTAGGCAGGATGTCTCTCATTTCTGGGCACGAGGATAGAAAATCAAAACCTTAGCGGAGGATGCAATTTAGTTATTTGAGTCCAGGGTAGTTCTGGGTGACAAAGAGAGCGCTCTTTTGTGGATGGTTACTGGTGTTAGAGGGAGAATTTGGGATGTGTGAGGATATAGCATGGGAGATCTGTTTGACGACTAGGTCTGTGGGGTAGTTTCTGTCTGTGAAGGCCCTTTGTGAGACCCTCAGCATATTCAGAAAGGGAGTTCTTGTCACTGCAGATACACCGTCCATGGATGGCCAGGCTGTAAGGCAGGGATTTTTTTGATGTGGAAGGGATGGCAACTGTCAAAGTGTAGGTACTGTTGGTGGTTTAATATGCACGGAAGTGTGGATGGCGCCATCAGTGAGGTGGCGGTTGACTTCTAGGAATGTGGCATGTTAGGTTGAGGAAGGCCAGGTGAAGTGGATGGAAGAGAAGGAGTTGAGGTTCTGAAGGAAGGAGGATAGGAGAGGTGGCATCCACTGTGACAAGTAGGGATCCAGGAGGCAAAGAGGGTGGGAATAGTGGAAAGTCGGTGAAGGAAGTGGTTGGTATCCTTGATATGGGAAGATAAATTTTGGACAATTGATTGGGGGTGTTGGTCAAGGAGGGCTGAAATTCTTTTGGTAGGAGCACGGTAACCAGCCACAATTGGGCACCCAGGATTATTAGGTTTGTGGATTTAATGGAGAATATAGAAGGTGGGTGTGCCGGTTGCTGTTGGGGTGAGGAGACATATGGATTCAGGGGAGAGTTTCTGGAAGGGACTATAGGATTTTAACAGAGATTGGAGATCTTTTTGCTGGACTTTAGGGATGGGGTCAATCTGGCAAAACATGTAGGTGGAGGAGCCAGAAAGTTGGTGAAGCCCTTCTGTCAGGTAGTCACTGTAATCCGTAAGTACAGTGGTGGAACCTTTATCTGCATTGAGGATGATTATGTCGGGATTTGTTTTAAGGTTGTGGATGGCTCTTCTTTCTTCTGCTGAAAGGTTTGAGTTCTCAAGAAGGGACCTGGGGAAAGATGGTGAGGCCAAGTTGGAGGTGAGAAACTCTTGGAGGGTAACCAGAGGGTGGTTAGGTTGGAGTTCAGGGGGATCTCTGTTGGAGGGTGGTATGAACTGAGACAGGCAAGGTTCAATGATGGGATTAGGTTGGCAATGGTCAGAGGGATTGGTGGCAAAGTAGTGTTTCCATCTTAGGGATCGGAGAAAGGAGAGTAGGTCTTTGACGAGACCAACATGATTGAACTGGGATGTAGGGCTAAAGGTAAGACCTTTGGATAAAACGGAAACTTCAGTGGGGTTTAGGGTTTTTGTGGACAGGTTAATCACAGCGTTCTGGGGTTGTTTTGGTATTGGATGTTGTGGAGTGTTGGTAGGGAGTTTGGAGGGATGAGGTAGGTTGAAGAGGTCAGCTAAGCATGGTCTGGGAGATATAAGGGGTTCACGAGGAAGAACACTGTGGAAACTTTATCTGCAGGGATGATGATTATGTTGGGATTTGTTTTAAGGTTGTGAATGGTTCTTCTTTCTTCTGCTGAAATTTTTGAGTTCTTAGGAAGGGGCCTGTGGAAAGAGGTAAGGCCAAGTTTTCCCACTTGTCTGGACTTGCTTTCTTTTGAATTGGAATTAATATACTCTTCTTGAAGTCTGAGGGTATTTCCCCTGTCTCATACATTTTGCACAAAAGGTGAAACTGTTTTTTCATGACTGTCTCTCCTAATGATGTCGGCAATTCAGAAGAAATATCATCTACTAGGGATCTTGTTTCTACTCAAATCTTTCAGTGACCTGTCAAATTCTTCTCGCAATATCATATCTCCTATCTTGTCTTCATCTACTTCCTCTTCCCTTTCTTCAATACTGTCCTCTAGTTTATTTCCCTTGTAGAGACCCTTAATATATTTCTTCCACAATTATGTTTTTCCTTCTTTGCTTAGTATTGGCTTTCCATCTAAGCTCTTGATATTCATGCAGCTGCTGTTTTTGTCTCCAAAAGTCTGTTTATTTTCCTGTAGATGGAATATATCTTTCCCCTAGTTACACATTCTTCTATGTCCTTTAGCCACTCCTGCTTACTCAGTCTGCACTTCCTGTCAACCTTATTTTGCAACCATTACATTCTCTTTTGGCTGCTTCACTTGCTGTATTTTTATATTTTTTCTTCTTTCATCGATTAAGTCCAGTATCTCTTATGTTATCAACTAATTTCTATTAGGCCTTGTCCTTCTATCTATGTGATCCTCTGTGGCCTTCACTATTTTGTCTTTCAAATCTATCCATTCTTCATTAGTCAGATAAATGTTAATTGTCACTTTCTTTAGATGTCTATTATCATAGTAGATTTGCAGTTTTTCTTTAGTAATTATGCTAAATATGATGCAAAGAAATTATCAATTTTTTTAAAATGTTATATTATAAATGCATAATAATAATAAATAAATAAATAAATAAAAAGAATTTCATTTCTCTTTTTGTTCTCAATAGTTGAAGCACATTAATTTGAGTGTAGTCTAGTGAATACAGCCGCTACTGTTCACATAAATTTAGTCCAGTATAATATCAAGAGAATAACAATATTCAAGACATCACTGAATTTAAGCACTGAACCTGACAATACTTAATTACGTATATTGCAACATTGCAATATTGTTCAGAGGCCTTCACAAGCTCGGTATTTATTATACAACAATTGCTACTACACAATAATATTGACTTAGAATTGTATTGATGGTTTATACAAGATACTGACAGAGACTGAAGAGATGTAAAAATATTGTGCTGAGATATCATTTCAGCTGCTATGAAATATTGTACCAAAAAAACTATATGGTTAAAAAATGTTATTTTTGCACATCTTAGTCTGATGTCTCCATTAAATAAAGGACTGGATTACTTTTCATTATTTGACCTATGTACTGTGCTACAACAAATTTAATTAAGGACTGTGTGAAATTTAAAAATATCAAAATACAATTTAAAATTGAGAATGGAGCAATATCTACTTTCATTCTCAAAATATTGCTTTTTATATCTTGCAGGTCGTTCCATGTGGCATAGTCAATTCTGTCCCTGTACATTAAAAAAAATCACGTAGTCATAACAATTATCATACTTCACAAACATTTAAAGATACAAAATAAAGTTGTTGCAAATAGTAAGATGCAAAGAGGCATTATCTTAATGTATGATAAATACCTGAAACTGTTTTATTCACTTAAGTATGGAAATAACTCATCCACATTAATGACTGAGTCAGTGGAACAGGATGCACAAAAACATCGATAGCACTGACCAAAGAGGTTACTGGGAGTTTTACAGACTTATTAACCCATTCTGCACAACTTCTGATTGTGCTTTACAAGGCAAGCAACTAGAACTGTGGGGTTATCTGAAACACCTTTGTGTATAAAACACTGTTACATTACTGGAGGGAGGATCCAAGGGAAAGCGTGTTGTGATAGCACCATGCACCTTTGAGTGTGTGCTCTTTTCAATACATTGTCTATATCAGGCATGTCTGCATGCTTCTTGTCAAAACTTTGAGCAACTCTAGTAGTGGGCATCCATTTGTAGCATGTGACTAAATAATTGCAAATACCCTTCAATGGTCTTTGCAACCCACAGTTCCTTGTTATATGCTCAATGTGATATTTGACAACAAACCTTCAATTACAAATTATAAATTATTTTATTTTATTTAGACACTCGATTTACTGTGCTCAGTTTAATACATAGTAAATTATGAACATATTGTAATGCAGCCTTGTGAAAAAGTCAGCTTGAACGTGCAACTGAATTGCAGATTACACATTAAAAAAAAAAAAAAAGACACCACCACACAAATAAAAACTTGCAAATTTAATTGTAATTTTTTGATACCTGGGAATTAGGTAGTGGTCGGAAGTATATTTCTCCTGTTAATAATATAGTAAGGACAGTTTACAACTTACCACAAAGATGTGGCGACGAGCTGCGACAGGCATATACAAAAGACACGCACATACAGCACTTTCAGCTATCAGCCATGGCCTTCTTCAGAAAATAGAACACTCACGCAATCACACAGTCATACAACCATCACCTCCGGCTGCCGCACTTTGAAGCACGGCAGCCGGAGGTAATGGTTGTATGACTGTGTTGTGTGCCTGTGTGATTGCGTGAGTGTTCTATTTTCTGAAGAAGGCCATGACCAATAGCAGAAAGTTTTGTATGTGTGTCTTTTGTATGTACCTGTTGCAGCTCGTCGCCACGTCTTTGCGGTGAGTTGTAAACTGTCCTTGCTATATTATTAAATCCAACCTGAATTTCCATTCTTATATTTCTCCTATTAATGTTTCACCTTGCAGGAGTGGAGAACGCATGAGGTTATAGAGACTTCAAAAGCATTAAGAACTAGAAACATGCTCAGCAGTTCAAACTGTTTATACATATCTGCGTAACAGTTCATGACATCACCAGACCAGTGTGTAAGATTACAGTCATGTTCACACAAGTAATCAAGCTTATGGTAGTAAAGATTGGAGCTGTTTGCTGTATTTAATAATGAGACCAACAAATTGTTTAATATGAATCCTCCTCCTCCTTCTGCTAAAGTTATTTAAGTGCTTTCAGTGTTCTATGGTCTACTCGTACATACTAGCACAGTAATAATGACTGGATCCTGATAAAACATCAGCTTTAGATAAATGAATTTGATAGTTCCCTGTCCCAGGGCATAATCTGCTACTGCTGATTTATATGTGCTTCACAGACAACAACTGCTTATTTGGTGGTAATGTTCTTTCAATAATTCCTGCATAAAATTTAAAATTTAGTGTATGTATAGAAAATTTTATATACTCCTGATGTGATAAATAGGAATTGCAGGACCTTTGCTGTGTTCAAATGTTTGTTCAACTCTCTTTTTGGGTTAAACACCATGTTAATACCATTTCTTGTTAGTTCTCTGCTGATGCACTCTATGACTACGAGTCTCAGTCTCTCAGTCTCTCTCTCTCTCTCTCTCTCTCTCTCTCTCTCGTTTCCCCCCTTTTTTATGAATGGGAGGAAAGCTTTTCATTTAGTTGGTTCTGCTTTTATAGGAACTCCATCTATTTTAGGGAAAAGTGTCCAATTTACCTATTAGTTGGAGCATCCAAATCTTGAGAGACTTTTAACCTGATACACCTACATTTTGGTTACTCCTTTTCGCTGCTTAATGTTGACTGTAATTTCTTTGAAATATATTGTGGTGTCGCACAAGTCCAAAGTGCGCGCCACCTACTTTCGCCGCGCGCCTCCATGCACGCACGGCGCGGCGTTCTTACGACGACAGCCACGAGCGCCCTCTGCTGCAACTCCGCTCATGGCCAGCACTGAACGACATCGTTCACTTGGAACTGAGATAGGAACCAGTTAACACTTCGGTATCAGATAGGCACCAGTGAAGACTTGGCTATCGGATAGGCACTAGGCAGGCCTCAACTTTGTATCAGCATTCTGTCGTACAGAACTATGTTAAAGTTAAGTAATGTATAAATTCTGTGCAATATATATCTCGTTCTAATTTACTCTAGTGTTTCTAGTTTCTGGCTGCTCCCCTCCGTACCTGCACCAGCGTGCTACCTTTCTTCCTGTGTCGGTCTCATTCCACTCGGCCACCGACACCTACGACGGAAACGAGAAACAAAAGCGGCGACGAGGCAGGGACACAAAAGTGGCGACGAGGATGGGATACAGGAACCGTGGACCAGCACGCTAGCAGCAGCCAGACAGCAGCAGTCGGAGCACGCAGAAATTGCTCCCGCCCACCCACCCTTATTATAAGAATTTTGGGGGAAGATATTTTGTTACGTGTTTTGTGGACTTTTTTTGTTGCAGAGCGAGCCCTTCTTTCCTATTGCATTTGTGTTTTGTTATAATTTACTTGTATGCACGGCGCCTAATCGGTCAGCATGGCCACTACCCCGAACCCAAACTTAATGGAAATTATTCAGTTACAGATGGCGCAAATCACTCAACTACTGCAGGCGGTGTCGCAGTTAACGGCACAGGCTGCTCACCAACAACAACAGCCGTCACATCAGCAGCCCACACCTGCCGCTGCACCGCTTCCTACATTTCACCAGTACAACGAACGTGAGGAAGAATGGAGCGACTATTTCGCACAGTTTCAAGAACTCATCGCGGCCCATCAAATTACAGGTCAGAGAGTGAAGAACCTTTTCTTATCGATTGTGGGCCCCCAGACCTTCGTATTATTGCAAAAACTTTTCCCTCACACATCTCCTCATGATGTAGACTTTGAACAAATTGTCAATGCACTGAATGCTCATTACGAGAGAAAAGTTCCCATAGCCGCTGCGCGGTACCGATTTTTCAGACTGAAAAAATCACCGGAACAGACCCACATGCAATGGATTACGGAATTGAAGGGCTTAACCCGCCAATGTAAATTTACTTGCTCTTGTGGACTTTCTTATAGTGACGTGATGTTGCGAGATGCAATTACGCAGAATATTCAGGACCCCAGAATTAGGGCAGCAATTCTGAAACAGCCTGACCCTTCATTAGACAGCGTACTGCAGCTTATTGAAGCGCATGATACTTTTGACTTAGCAGATGTGGAAATGCAAAGCCACAGTGTTAATTCAGTGCGCCGCAACGGACGCTTTCCTAGCCGTAGTTCTCAGTATAGCACTAGTGATTTTTTAATTTCTGCCGGCCGTGCTAAACAGACAGTGAACAGTAGCCAGAGTAAAAGTGTGACACAAAGGTCGCCCCGTCGTGTTAGAAACAGTAATTTGAATAACGGGCGCCAATGCTCATTTCAGATAAATGTTCGTAAGTCTTGCCCTCAGTGTGTATCTCGCCACAAGCGTGCGCAATGCCCTAGTCGCAACGCAACCTGTTACCAATGTGGCAAATTAGGACATGTACGAACAGTGCGTATGCAAAACAAAATTTCAAAGAACGGTGCCATTAGAAACAGTGGAAGAACAATTCAGGCTGTAAATGTCATACACGCTATGAACTTGGACAGTGTTTCTCATGATTCTCAAATGCAAGACAATTTTTCTGCGCCTACTGCAAAACTATGTAGTGAGCCACGTCGCAAGCGCCAACGAGCGCGTAAAACAGTGCAACGGAAAAGGGTTCGGGACAAGCAAAATGACTATGTACAGTGCAATCCTGTAGTGAAACTAGTGCCTTCTGCAACTTCTCCTTGTAAAAGTGCCCAGTACTGTGTAGAAAGTCACAGTAGACTTGATGTAGCTACTCAAAAGTTTAGTGCAGTAGTTAGTGAATCTGTCGTAGCCTCGCATTGCGCGGACGCCGATCCGTCGGTAGTGCTATCTAGTGACAGTGTTATTAATCTGTGTGCTGATACTGCGCCGCTTCCTACCGCACGCAGCCCGCGCATACGCAAGTGCAGCAAACAACCGGTGTCAGATGTTGCCCACATTCGCGCACCTGTCGAGCGCCACAAGCAAAAACTTTTTGTGAATCTTTCAATAGAAAATAAGACTGTGCAATTTCAACTTGATACTGGTTCCGCTGTTACATTAATAAATAAAAATACTTATGAACTGCTGGGTCGCCAAAATTGTCGCCATCTCAACATGTGCTAACGGCATATACAGGTCAAAATATTCCCGTGCTAGGAACGTGTAGCCTGCCCGCCTCTTTTCAAGGTCTAACAAAAACAGTTTCTTTTGTAGTTCTTCAGGCCAAATCTACTCAGAACATTTTTGGATTAGATGCATTCGACTTGTTTGGTTTATCAATTCAAAGAGATGTGCTTCAAATTTCATCAGTAGTGCCTCAGGACAAAATAACTGCATTGTGTGAAAAATATAGTGACTTGTTTTCGCCGGAACTAGGTTGTGCAAAAGACTTTGTGGCACATGTAACTTTAAAAGAATCTGCAGTTCCAAAATTTCGTAAAGCTAGACCAGCGCCTATCGCAATGCGTGATACAGTTGCCGAAGAACTTAAAGGTTGGCAAGATAGTGGTGTGATTTCTCCTGTTTCTGCGAGTCAGTGGGCCTCGCCTTTAGTAATTATACTCAAGCCGTGAGGAAAATTTCGTCTCTGTGCGGACTTTAAATCAACAGTGAACAGTCAAACAATTGTGGACACTTATCCCCTGCCCAGACCTGAGGAACTGATGGACAAATTAGGACAGTCTCGCTTCTTTTCTAAGATTGATTTAGCAGAGGCATACTTACAAATTCCGCTTGATGACGAGTCAAAAAAATTTTTCGTCATTAATACTCACATGGGCCTTTTTCAATTTAAACGCCTACCCTTTGGCAGTTCTTTCGCCCCCGCTATTTTTCAGCGTTTTTTGGAACAGCTGACAGTTTCTGTACCATGTTGCTTGAACTACTTAGATGATATTTTGGTATCCGGACGTACAGTTGAAGAACATTTATTAAACCTGGAGTGCCTTTTCAAAGTGTTGACTGCAGCAGGTCTACATTGTAATAAAGCAAAGGGTTCCTTTTTCCAAACTGAAATAGAGTACCTAGGCCACGTGATTAATGCCCAAGGAATCCATCCTTTACAGTCACATCTTAGAGCAATCAAAGACTTGCCTCCTCCTAAGAATGTGCACGAATTGCAAGCAGTAATGGGAAAGCTTAACTATTATTTCAGGTTTATTCCCAATGCCTCTCAGATTGCAGCTCCACTGGATCACTTACGTAGGAAGAATGTTCCTTTTGTATGGTCCAAAGATTGCCAGGTTGCCTTTGACAACTTAAAGTCTGCACTACTCAGTGATGCATGTTTGATTCCCTTTGACCCACAGAAGCCTGTAGTGCTAGCAGTTGATGCCTCGTCGTACGGTGTGGGTGCAGTTTTGTCACATCGCATTGGATCTCACGATCGTCCTATTGCCTTTGCATCCAAGCTACTGACGCCAACCCAACAGAATTACAGTCAGATAGAAAAGGAGGCCTTATCAATAATTTACGGCGTCACAAAGTTTCATCATTATCTCTATGGCAGAAAATTCTATTTCTTGACAGACCACAAGCCTCTCCCGTCGTTGTTCTCACCCACAAAGCCAATTCCACCACGAACGGCACAAAAGCTTCCGAGATGGTCCTTAATACTGTCTAATTATCAGTATGAAATTCTGTACCGACCTACCACTAAACACGCCAACGCGGACACACTTTCCCGACTTCCGGTTGGCCAGGATGAGTTGTTTGATTCTTCAGAAATGGCATGTTGTCAGATAGACTCCAAAGATGCTTCCGCTGTCGCAGATTTCCCTTTGAACTCTCGTCGGGTTGCACAGGAAACAGCTGCGGATGCAGACTTAAGTGTGGTAGCATGTTTTGTTCACTCAGGGTGGCCTGCCAGAGCCAAAGACATCCAAAGGCCTCTGGTTCGACGTTATTTTGCACAACGTCATGCATTATCTATAAGTCAGGGTGTTCTGTTGTTACATACGGACAACGACCAAACAAGAGTGATTGTTCCTCGTTCCCTGCAACGTGAAGTGTTATGCCTCCTGCATCAAGGACATTGGGGTATTGTTAGAACAAAGCAACTGGCCAGACATCATTGTACCTGGGTTGGTATGGACGCTCAGATAGAGAGCATGACGTCTCAGTGTACAGTTTGTGCGGAGCATCAAGCGGCTCCTCCGCAACGTTTCTCAGACTGGCCACGCCCCAAGGGACCATGGCAACGTTTACACATTGACTTTGCCGGACCTTTCTGGAATACGCGCTGATTAATCGTTGTAGATGCTTTCAGCAAGTTTCCTTTTGTGATTGCCATGAACTCAACGACGGCATCTAGTACAATCAGTGCTTTAACATCAGTGTTTTGCATTGAAGGTTTGCCTGAAACTATCGTCAGTGACAATGGACCTCAGTTTGTTAGTGCGGAATTTCAACAGTTTTGTCATGTGAATGGCATTCAGCATATCACCACCGCACCTTTTCACCTTCAGTCCAATGGTGAAGCAGAACGTTTCGTTCAAACATTCAAGTCTCACATGGAAAAGATGAAAGGTCAGCACTCCAGGCAGCAAGCTGTTCAAATTTTCCTGTCTACGTATCGGTGAATGCCACGTGGCGGCCCGACTCCTGCCGAGCTGCTACACGGCCGCCGTCACCGCACTCTCCTTCACCTGCTGCAGCCTCCCACGCACCGAGTCGGTTCGTATTGCGCTTTGCGTTTTCAGGTTTCTATGCCGGTGCTGTACAGGGTGTTTGCTGGCAACAAGAAGACATGGTTGCCGGGCACCATTCAGCGCGTGCTCGGGCGCAATATGTATGTTGTATGTTCTTCCACAGGGTCGGAGCTGCGGCGCCACGCAAACCAATTGCGCTTGCACAGGCTGCGCGATCCTTTCTTCGATTTCTTGATTCCAGACCCAGTTCACCGCCAGGGAGCACAGCCACATCGCTCGCCACCGGGCCCAGCTTCCCCGGGCTACGAGATCCCAATGGATGTCAACGCGCCTCCTACGTAGTCGGCCCCTCCGCCTCCGTCGCCGCCTCAGCTGACAGCGTCACCGAGAGGGACTCCGGGACCGTGCGGGCCCCCCCAGCTTGGGCCACGCACCTCAGAAGAAGATGACCTGCTCCCTCTGGGCGGGGTGTGTGCCCTTCCCCAGGTTTCGGCGGGTTTCCTGGAGGATCACAAGGCAGATGCCGGGGCGTGGACGGCGTCTCGATCCCAGCCTTTGCTACAACGCCCGTCCCACCAGTAACGCCTCCGCCCAGGCCCTCCTCCCAGTGCCGTCGCCGTGGCCCTCAGCCCTACGCCACGACGGCGCGGCGGTTTGGGGGGGACGGGAGTGGTGTCGCACAAGTCCAAAGTGCGCGCCACCTACTTTCGCCGCGCACCGCCATGCACGCACGGCGTGGCGTTCTTACGACGACAGCCACGAGCGCCCTCTGCTGCAACTCCGCTCGTGGCCAGCAGTGAACGACATCGTTCACTTGGAACTGAGATAGGAACCAGTTAACACTTCGGTATCAGATAGGCACCAGTGAAGACTTGGCTATCGGATAGGCACTAGGCAGGCATCAACTTTGTATCAGCATTCTGCCGTACAGACCTATGTTAATGTATAATGTATAAATTCTGTGCAATATATATCTCGTTCTGATTTACTCTAGTGTTTCTAGTTTCTGGCTGCTCCCCTCCGTACCTGCACCAGCGTGCTACCTTTCTTCCTGTGTCGGTCTCATTTCACTCGGCCACCGACACCTACAACGGAAACGAGACACAAGAGCAGCGACGAGGCAGGGACACAAAATATATGAGTTGGTTTCCTGCAACAAATTATTCTTTGACTTCTGAAATTTTTCATATTTATTAAAATATTTTTAATGGTTGATATGTTGTACATAATAAGATTCAGCATAATGAATACAATGCTCACACAAGACGTCAACATCTTCAAACCGATTTTCATTATATTTGAAGCCTGCATAATTTACACATTGTATAATGTATATTTTCTTCAGTCAGCAGGTTAATTATGAAGTAACAAACATAGTTTCTTTTCATATTTAATAATTCTTTATTTTCATCTCTATAAAGGACAGTATTTACCATCATTCTATGCACTGTTTATATTTAAACTGCAAAATTGAAAATTTGTCTTTTATCCTGATGATCCTGGACATTCTTTTGATGTTCTTTGACAATTATGCAAGGACATTCATGTGAGCAAAGCTGCAGGTAGAAGCTTGTAGAAATATATAAAGCAAACAGTGCCAACTCACCCACTATCACATCCACAAGTTGCATAACACATGCCAGCACAACTTTAAACCTAAGCCAACACACAAACCAGAATGATTTGCAACAATTTGGCTTGTTCATTTCTTTAAATTCAGCTATTGGTATCTATGTCTTAAAAGTCACTTATATTGCCTCCAGCATTTCAAGATGAGACATTAGGCAGAAAAATATGCCTTGGACCACCTCAGCCTAATAAACCACTAATTAGAAATGCTGGCAGTAAAAGCCTGAGAGTACATCTTATCTACAACTGCAGAGTTAACAATTTTCTGTGGGTGCATACATAAACATAATATTTCTGGCCACAGTGAACTATAAGTTTATGTTGTTGTTGTTATGGTCTTCAGTCCAGAGACTGGTTTGATGCAGCTCTCCACCCTACTCTATCCTGAGCAAGCCTTTTCATCTCCTCATAAGAACGGCAACCCACATCCACTTGAATCTGCTTACTATACGCGTCTCTTGGTCTCCCTCTGTGATTTTTACCCCACACACTTCCGTCCAATACTAAATTTACGATTCCCCAATGTCTAAGAATGTGTCCTACCAAGTGATCCCTTCTTTTAGTCAGGGTATGCCAAAAGTTCCTTTTCTCACCAATTCTGTTCAGTACCTCTTCATTAGTTATGCGATCTACCCACCTAATCTTCAGCATTCTTCTGTAGCACCACATTTCAAAAGCCTCTATTCTCTTCCTGTCCGCACTGCTTATCGTCCATATAAGTTTATACAGTAATAAATTGTGTCCTACAATTTGGGAAGAGATAGTTTAAAGCACTGCAACATGAACGTAAATTCTGAGATATCAAGTAATAGGTAAGGAAGAAAATCTATAGTTTCCTACCATCCAATATCATTTTGAAACAGCTGCACCTTCTAAAATACCAACAAAAGATACTGTTACTAATAACCAATTGGGGTCAATTTGTTACGTAAACCAACTGCAGATGAAGTACATATGGAATCATCACTTCATTTACATAAATACTCCGCAAGTCACATTGAAGTGCATGGCAGAGGGTTCATTGAACCACTTTTATGGTACTTCTCTACAGTTCCATTCTCTAATAGCTCCCAGAAAAATGAAATACCTAAATCTCCCTGTATTCGATCTGATTTCTCTTATTTTATTTTGATGATCACGTCTTCCAATGTAGATGGATGCTAACAAAATATGTTTGCATTTGGAAAAGAAATTTCATAAACAAATCTTGTCACAACGAATAACGCCTTTCTTTTAATGATTTCCACCCCACGTTGTGCATCATTTCGGTGACACTCTCCCACCTATATCGCGATAATACAAAACAAACTGCCCTTATCTGAACTTTCTTTAAATCGTCTGTCAGTCCCACTTGATGGAATCCCACAATGCGCAGCAATACACCAAAATAGGATGCACAAGTGTGGTATAGGCTGTTTCTTTAATAGAACTGCTGCATCTTCTAAGTGTTCTGCCAATGAACCGTAGTCTCTGGTTCGCTTTCCTTGCAATATTTTCTGTGTGTTCTTTCCAATTTAAGTTTTTCATAGTTGTTACTCCTATGTATTTACTTGAATTTATGCCTGTAGTTTTGACTGATTTATCATGTACATGAAGTTTAACAGATTTCTTTTAGTGGTCATATGGATGACGTTACACTTCTCATTATTAAGGGTAAATTGCCATTTTTTGCACCATGCTGATATCTTATCTAAATCATTTTTCAGTTGCTTTTAATCTTATGGTGTCTTTACAGAGCGATAAATGAAAGCATCATCCGCAAAGTCTATGAGAGCTACTCAGATTGTCTCCTAATCATTTATAAAAATTAGGAACAGTAGGAGCCCTATAACACTTCCCTTGGGAGCGACATATATCACTTCTCTTCTAATCGATGACTTCCCATTAATTATAATGTACTGTGTCCTTTCTGACAGGAAATCATGAATCCAATCACACAACTGTGTCTATATTCCATAAGCACGAAATTTGATTAGAAGATGCTTTTGAGCTACAGTGTCAAAAGGCTCCCGGAAATGAAGAAATACAAAATCTATTTGACAACCCTTGTCGAAAGCACTCATCACGTAATATGAGTAAAGAGCTAGCTGTGTTTCAGAAGACCCATTCTTTATGAATCCGTGTTAACTATGCATCAATAAGTCATTCTCTTTGAGGTAGTTCATAATATTTGAGGAAAGTATATGTTCTAAATTCCTGCTGAAAGCCAACGTCAATGATATTGACCTGTAATTTTGCGGATCATTTCTATTGCCTTTCTTGAATATTGGAGTGATCTGAACAACTTTCCAGTCTTTGGATAAGGAACATTTGCTGAGCGAGCAGTTGTATATGATACTAGGATGTGGCTATTGCATCAGCATACTCTCAAAAGAACCTAACTGGTATACAATTGGGACCTGGAGACTTACTTCTGTTAAGTGATTTAAGTTGCTTAAATACTCCAGGGGTATCTACTTCTAAATTACACATGCTGGCAGATGTTCTTGATATGAATCTGGAATATTTGCTTTGTAGTGTAGTGAAGGTATTGACTGAGTTTTACCACTAGTATACTTTCTTAGGATTCTCTATCAAATTACGTGACAGCGTTTCGTTATGGAAACTATTATAAGCTTCCCGCATTGAAGTTTGAGCTCAATTTCGAGTTTCTGCCAGTCTCAAGGATTTTGTGACCATTTAAATTTGGCATGCTTTTTTCTTTGCTTTTGCAAGAGTAGTCTAACCTGTTTTGTGTACTATGGCAGGTCAGACCACTCTTTTAATTTGTTTGACATAAATTTGTCAATGGTTGTCGATACAATTTCTTTGAACATAAGCCACATCTGATCTACACTAACATTGCTAGTTTCAAAAGACTGGAGATTCTCACTCAAAAAAAGGTTAATTGAATTTTTATCAGCTTTTCAGAATAGATATATTATTCATTTATTTTTGAAGTACACTTACCAGGCGAAAGGGCACAGGCAGTAATAGCAACAAATAAACACACAGACACACACACACACAAAAATGCTAGCTTTCGCAGCCTAGCTGCTTCATCAGGCAGAAGGGAAGGAGAGGGAAAAGGAAATGATGAGGGTTTTAAGGAAGGGGGTAAGGAGCCATTCCAATCCCGGGACAGGAAAGACTTACCTTGGGGGAAAAATGGAAGGTAAATAAATGCACATACACCCACACATTTACACAGACACAAGTACACTTAGGCACTGTTACCCATGTAGCCACTTCCTGTGTGTAGTGAACTCGGAAACCCACCACCCTACGACACAAGTTGAGGAACCTGTAGCCTACACGCTTGCAGAACCTTCTGAGCCTCTGATTTACACCCTCCACTCGGCTCTGTTCCAGAGGTCTGCAGTCTGTCCGGTCAACTATGCTGCAGATCGTGAGCTCTGTTTTCATCTCGCAGGTAAGACAGGCAGTCTTTGCCATTTCAGAGAGCCGCTCAAAACATGAGAGAATCTCTTCAGATCCAAAGTGACACACATCATTGGTTCTAACTTGAGCCTCCATCTGCATTTGGCTCCACTCCATACTCTTCATGTCAGCCGGAAGGACATGTTCCACATCTGGAATAACTCCACGCAGTACACAGATAGAGTGCACATTGGCCTTATTTCCATCTTTGGCAGCCATCTCCCTAAGGGGCTCCATTACCCGCCTAAAGTTGAAGCTCCCAACTACAAGCAAACCCACCCTCAGTGAAAGTGTGGATCTTGCAGGCTGCATTTTGACCTCAGGGTGAGTAACGCCATCTGGCTCAGGAACATTGACCTGAACAGATAGAGCCTCAAAACTGGTCACAAGATGAACCGAGAGAGCAGTAACAGTACTTGTTGTTGCCGCAGGCTGATTGGTGGACACGTCAGGCATCCTTTCATTTCCCACAACCTGCCAACAACAACGGCACACCTCAACCACAGTCTCAAGCTAAGCAAATGAAATTAACACAGTCCAAAGCTGGGAGCAAAGTGTCACCAGCTGAGTGTGAATCTGCACACAGTACTCACAGTTCCTATTCATGATTTCAATACCCAGAAAAACTAACAGCTAGAAAGTCGCGATGGGACTGCCTATTGAGTATCGATACAAGAGGAAATGTCTACCATCTGTGTTGACACTGAGTCATGTGCAATATCAGACAACTTGTGTGACTGGATTAAGAAGTTTCTAAAAAAAAAACACATGGAGGGCACAATGCTAAAAAACTGAAGTGATATGCAGAAGGTTTTGCAGCTGATAAATGCTCGATGCTGGGAGTGGCAGTTCTTGCTTAACATAAACCAGTGTAATGCACTGAGACATAGGAAAAAATGATTCATTATCGAATAATTACAAGTTTGCAGAACAATCACTAGAAGCAGTTACTTCCAGAACATGCTTGGGAGTATACATACAAGAATTTTAAGTGGATGGACCACAAAATTATTCTTGTAATAATGGAAAGTTCAGGTTGGAATTAACAATATAGTAATGGGAAAGTTTACAACTTACCCCAAGACATGGTAATGAGCTGCGACAGACACATAAAAAACACACACACACACACGTACAACACTTTCAGCTATTGGCCATGGCCTTCTTCAGAAATAGGAACATTCGCGTAATCACACAGGCACACATCACTATGTGATTTGAAGTGCGGCAGCTGGAGATGCCGGTATTGTGACTGTGTTGTGTGCCTGTGTAATTGCGGGAATGTTACTATTTCTGAAGAAGGCCATAGCCGATAGCTGAAAGTGTTGTATGAGTATGTATTTTTTATGTGCCTGTCACAGCTCGTCATTATGTTTTTTGCAGTGAGTTGCAAACTGTCCTATTACTATATTGTAAAATTAATCTTAGGTACACAGATGCCCGAGAGATTCATCAGAAAAATGCTTAGGAAACATAGTCCATTAACACATGATGTAGGTTACAAACCTCATTTGACCAATACTTGAATTTTGCTGGTCATTGTGGGATCCGTACCAGACAAGATAACTGTGTTTACTTTAATGTAAGCTGCAGTACTGTACCTGATAATGGGTCTCAAAACAATCGCCTATAGCTTAGAAGTGAGTGCAAAGCAAATGGAGAATCTGAAAAAATGGCACTAGTAGCTGCCGCAGCTAATTTTAGTCGTCGAATATAAGCACACTTTGCAGACTCAGAGATGTATAGGCCTACTGGTGCCAAAAGTATGTGCTAATAAAAATACAAGTAAAATACTGAAAAATATATGGTGCAAGAGTAGTATTCTTTTTTTCATAGTTCCAACCACTGAATCAACGTAATGCAACTGAATCAATGCAATGAAGAAAATTCAGTATTGCTCATCTTTGAATATTGACATGTTTCTAATAATCATAGCAATAAAAAAATAAAATTCTTTACATCATTACTGACAATGCATAAGGCTTTAGCATGTCATGATTTTTGAATATGTGGTTATGTAGGAACCTAGTAGCACAGCTTTAAAATTTAGTTTTGCAACTCAGAAATATTCACATATGTTTCTACATATTTTACGTAACCAATGAGGGGTGTGATAACATTGAGTGAATTTAGAGCTGAAATTGAAGCAATTGTTTGGAGATGGGATTCTGGCAATGTATATTATGATTGTCGTAATCCCTTGTGATTATGGCGACAACATAACTGATCCACTGATGGCCTACTTGGCTCCATGATTTAATTATACAATACTAATCATTTGAAACATCTATTATTAGACATTAAGATTACTTGGCGAAGTGTTGTGCCAAAGCAAACTTTTCTTGTCTTTCATAATCAAAATCCCATATTTAGTTGCATTTTTCTTCAGAACACGGTATCTGTCACCTGTGTCATTCCGAGCATAAGCTGACACATTCACACACTTGCTTGTTAAAAATATATTGTGTTTTTTTATAAATATTTCATGATTTCCAAGTTTGTGGTTAGGTTTAACATAATAGCACAGCAAAAGTACGATGGAATGAAGACTTGTTTACTGTATATTCAGAAAGACTTAACGGCACACAACTGGCCACACATGCTTCCCATAATTCATGGCACCATTACCACGGCTATTGCCAACATTTAAAAGTTGTTTTCACCATAATAACCTTGCTTAAACTTGGCTGCTAACTTTACTACTTGAAAATAACTATTGTGGTTATCTTCAACCATTCTACCTAATTAGTATTTCATGTTACAGTGAATCAACATTGTATTGATTTAGAAAAGCGACATACAACTTTTTCCCTACTTTAAACTCGAGTCTTATTTTTGGGTGTGGCTTAGTTTCGAGTACATTTGGTAATAAAGGAAATAGAGATGTAACAAATAAGAGCAGCAAGTTTCCTTACATGTGCATTTAGTAAGTGGGAATGTGTCATGGAAATGATCAGCTAAATCCAGTGGCATACACTGCAAGTGAGACATTCTGCATCAAGGTATAGGCTACTGTCAAAGTTTCAATAGGGTACAATTGTAGAAGAGCCAACCAATAGACTGAGTACTTGTACATGTATCTAGTGAAAAGACAATGAAGAGATTTGAGCTGACAATGAGACTTACCAGCAATCATTACACATGCAGTATTATGATATACTATTGAACACATTTTAAGAAAATTGTCCTTATCAGCTAAATTGACAACACACACACAATGGTAACATTTTAGACATCATAGATACAAACAAGCCCGACCTTGTCAATGATGTCAGAGAGAGTGGTTAGTGATCATGATTTCATCATAGCAACAATAATTGCTAAAGTTAAGTTTCAAAGAGCTATAAGCAATTGTTAGCATCCCACTTAGAGAATAAATGGCTATTGTTTAGTTCTGGTATGATGGATGTAGAGGAATTATAGGAGAACTTTAAAAGTATTCCAAATAAAACACAGGAGAAATATGTGCCTACAATTAACAATGAGAAAGATTTACCATGATTTAATAATGATATTCATAAAAGTCTGGGAAAGCAAAGACAATTGCACTCATGGTGCAAAAAAGAACAAGCAAATGAAGACAGGAAAAAGATTTATGCAGCTATAAAAACATCAATGCATGAAGCATACAATAACTACCACTGATATTGTCTTCTCAGGTTATCAACTGAGTCAAGGCTCCCCGCCCCCCCCCCCCCCTCCCACTCAAGCTCCGACACTTTTTCTGAAGGCATGTGACTGGTGGTACCAACACAAAAGAACCAAAGGAGCCAGTTGTCCAGCAACTATAAAGACCCAGAGAGGACACAAACTCGAAATTCCACATGAGAATGGCAAGTAAGAAACTTGGTGAAACTTTGGCACTGTCACTGAACGACACCCTGACTTGGCGGATATTTGAGAAGACTATCATCATTGAGATTCGCCATGAAAGTCTAAATCTGCATAATAACTACTGTCTTAGCAAAAGATCTTGATGAGAACCCAAAAAAATTCTGATCTTATGTAAAATTGATAAGCTGTTCAAAGGCACCTATTCAGTCACGTGTTGATCATCCTGGGATGATTGTGAAAGACAGCAAAAGAAAGCCAAAGTTTTAAATTCAACATTTAAGAAATCATTAATGTAGGAGGACCAAACAAACATATCATCATTTGCATCGATGAAGGGTAATAAGCCAGACTGAATATTAATTGATTTCTGAAACATGTTTGATGCAGTGTCACTGCTAATGAAGTTACAAGCATATGGAAAAGGTTCCTACTAGATATGAGAGAGGCTCAAACACTTCTCAAGTAACAGAACCCAGTATGTTGTCCAGTGTGTGTACAGAGTAGGCAAGAAGGCAGAGTAGGCAAGAAGTTTCCAACCTGTATCAACAACAATTTAAAAAAAAAAAATAATAATAAATAAATAAATAAAGGAGAGTTTTCACACTGTCTTTCTAAAACAAAATACTCAATGGAACATCTCGCACAATATCCATAAGAGTCCTCAAAAGCTCACACATACTTCATCTACTGAACACAGTTCAAAACAATAAGTAGGGAATATATCCTGCATTTTGATCACATATGTATAAGCCGCATTACTGCACACATGTGGATCCACATCACAATAGAACACCAACTGTTTCCTTGGCGGAACTCACTCACATTGCCACTAGGTGGCAGGCCATTTAGCCATGACCTGTGCAAGTTTGTGTTTCGAGAATCATTTTAACCAATTACCACTGTTCTCCTGCTGACTGACATGATCACTGCAGTTCATTTTGCAATCACAACATGTTGCAAAAAAAATTTCCATAACTAAAGTATGCATGTTTGAAGTAGCTTAGTTTGTGTATTGTTATAATATGAGGAGTTTCTAAAGCATATTTTGTTCTATAAAGAGTTCCAAGCATTTCTTAGAAATTTTTTGACAACTAAGAAGTTTCTAAATAGTATAAGAGTCTGAATGCATCCTGGTATTGTCATCAATGGTGAGAGATCATCAAGGATATAATGTTAGGTGTGCCCATTCTCTATCTACATAAATGATCTGATGAACGTAGTCAGTAGCAATCTGCAGCTGTTTGCTGATAATGCTATGGTGTATGGGAAGGCATCATCATTGAAACACTTTACCATACTTCCATTACCTTAGGCAGAAGGGTGGTGATGTTACAAACTGACTGTTGTGTGAATGCATATAAACATTTGAGCACATTAAAATTTGCTAAGATGAAATATTAGGCAGAGAAATCTCCCTACTACACACTAAACAGAAACCACCAAGAATGTGTCAGCTGTGAAATGTTGAATTGTACAAATAGTGTAGTTAAAGCTAACAATGTAAATGACTGACAGGAGTATTTAGTTTCCAGTAAAAGGACTAACAGTAATTGAAGACAGTTTATTGAAAAGTTCTTAACTAGTATAACTGATATTTATGCAAGTATGAATACCGTGTCTATAATTAAATCCAGTCGATGAGGTGCAGTGATAGGAGGCTGTTTATAGGATTCTGGTAGCACTAATGTTCCTGGCTTCAGGTCTCGGATGAGTTTGTTGGCTTGTGTAAAGTTTAGACTAGTGTCAATTGGGCAATGCACAGCTTTCATTGCTAATGGTTGAAATGGAGCAAGTGCCTCAAGATACGGGTAATCAGGCTCTGTAAAAGAAAGACAAACCACGTTAAAAGAAGAAAACGACCATGCTATGCAAGCCAGTGGTATTTATAATACAACAAGTACAATTTAAAATATAAAAATAGTAACAAAGTTTCCTTTCATTGCTACTCACTGTAGAGATGACACGCCATGAGCAGACAGACATGACAAAAAGGATGTTCAAATCACCTTTGGACAAGGCTTACACAAATACGGACGGACAGACAGACAGACACACACACACACACACACACACACACACACACACACACACACGACCCTGTGTCCAGCTGCTCCAGTCAGACTGCACTGCAGCAAACAGAAGAGCTACCTTGGCTGGAGGACTGATGGGGAGGGTAAGGCGAGACAGCAGTGCCTAATGAAGCTTGCAGGGACTAGAGGTCCACAGTAAGGCTGTTAGATGGTGCACTGCGAGGCTGTGTGGAAGGGAAGGGAGCTGTTTATCATGGAGTGGAAAGGGAAGGAGCACAGAAAGCAAAAAGATAAGTAAATAAGTTGCCAGAGAGTGGCATATAGGTGATGGTAACAGAGTGACAATTTATGGGAAGTAGGGATGGATGGCCAATCATGAGTCAGGAGCAGACAGCCAGTAGAAAAGTTGATTTACATGTCTTCCATTTCGTAAGAGTAGTTCGAGTACATTTCAGTTTCTTTGGTGTGACTCAGATGTCGGAAACAATGAGAAATTTGTTCATCATTTATTTCATTTAGTAAAACATTTTAATATGTTGCCTATTTTGAGTATGTTGATAGGCTGGACTCCAACAGAACAGCCTCTGTTGTGCCACAACATTTACACTCTTGCTTTTCTAAAATATTTCAACAATGTCTAAGAATGTGTCATGATTTTAGATTAGGTTGTCAGACATGGACCTAATAACACAGCAAAAGAATGATCACAATGCATTTCACTTCCCATGTATTTTTAAAAGTATAATTATACTTTTTTCCATTGATAATGCATAATTAGTTGTCCTTTCAGTGGAGAACATACCCACATATCTAAGGGTTATCAGAAATTGGTCTTCTGGAGACCCTCAATGAGCAATCATGGTCCACATCATGTGCCCCAAACCCCTACAAGTTCCAGTGGAGTATGGAAGCCATCTATCACGGAAGTTTCTTTTTCAGCCTCTCTTTTCGCTGAGGCAGTTGGAGGTTCAGACTTTGGGTGAGAAGATTGCCCACCCTGCAGAGACATGGAGCTCCACGAGTTCTGGAGCTGGGTCAGACAAAGCATCAAGGATAATTACTTTGAAAGAACCTGACAATTGGATTGCTGGTTTCACTTCTTACTTAGCAGTTTTATTTTTTAAATTTTATTATTATTATTATTTTGCAGTGGGCATAGTTGCAAATGTGTTGCCATACAATATAAGCAGGAAACTAAAAGAGCTCTTCACCACTTTCAACAAGTTTGAAATTAGAATACATCGAAACATATATATACCACTAACAGATTGATTTGCTTCATTAGATACTGTCAACATCTATACCAACATCCCAGCTGAGGAAACTATTAACACAATAAAAAATAACATTGAGCAATCAGAAAGTTCCAACTACTAGAAATATATAAGCTGATTGATGTCCTGACACTTGTCCTATTACATAATGATGTCACTTTCTATAATAAAGTCTATTAACAAAATAATGGACTTGCAATGGAGAGCTTTCTTCTTGGATTACTAGCCGACATTTATATCAGTCACCTAGAGAAAAATTTGTTATCATCTGATAACTAAATAATTAATAAAATAATTTACTAAAGGAGGTATGTTGATGATACCCTCTTACTGAAATTACATAATAACGTCGATTTGATTGTTGAACATGAAACTGACCAGAGAACCATTTTTCTCAACCTTAAAATATCAAACAAAAATATTTAACATCACTTTATCATATTCCTTACGCCAACAGCCTCAGATATTACCATCAATAACACATCATGTCACCAAACCAACATTAGATATTTTCAGACCAATGATCCATCAAATGCATAAAGTTCCACTTAGTCAGTCTGAACAAGATGAAAAAATCAGCATAAGTGAGTCAATTGCCCATCAATAACAGACAAGCTACCCATGAAAATTGAAAACAAAAATTGCTGACAAGAAGTCTCCACAGCAAACAGTATCTACAGCATCTTTGAAGGACACAAAACCAACCAAATATGCCGTCATACCATTGATAAGTCAACTCTAATATAAAATTTTCAATTTGTTCCAAAAGAAGAATGTCAATATCAGCTTCTCAACTCACAGTAAACTCCAGCAGAGAGTTTTACACATATTTCTAGTAATCCCACAAAAAATCAGGTATCTATAAACTTAATTGCAACAACTGTCCTAAATTCTATATTGACCAAACAGGTAGAACCTTTGAAAGTTTAAGGAACACCTGGAGGCTATATGACTGAACAACTTAAGAAAATTAATCTTTGCTACCCATTTGCCAAAAGTAAACACTCAGTGGATAATATAAAGAACAACCTGCAAATCTTACACCTTACAGACAAAGGTGGAAAAATGAATCTTTTTGAAGACATTGAAATCCATACACACAAAAATACTTATCCCAATTTCATCCAGAATAAACACTCATCCAAATTGACCTTCCTAAAATAAAAATAAAAACCAAGTAAAATAAATAAATAAATAAATAAGAAAAAAACTTCTGAGGGGCTTTTTTAACATTTAAGCCAATATAACATCTCCATAGGCAAACAACTGATACGTTGTTTCACATATTAAAGTATGTATTACCCATCTTTCATGGATTAAGCAGAAAGCTACTTATGTCTTTCATGTAGAAAGCTAGTAGTATGGTATAATTAATATTTCTGCCCGCTTGTTTCAAAAGGAACCACTGATATTCTGTAACAATTTGCTTATATGTAATTTTGCATGTGTTGCCTCAACAGTTAGTTAAATGCCCTATTTCAAATATTGTAAATAATTTTACTCATAATATTCAGTATTTAAGTTAATCTCGCTGAATACACAAAGACAAGTGTTACCATATCTAGCGACTACACCCTAACAACTTCACCAGCATAACAATGTTTATGTTTCTTATGTGAAGGTGGGCCACACTTTGTAAGTGCTTATAGTGTGGATTACCTTAAATTTCGCATGGTGTCATGTGAAGTACTTATCAGTAAAGTTAAGAGCAAGTTCAAAAACATAAAATGTTTCAAATACATAAGAGGAATAGACCACCAAACTAAGATCAATAGCAGAAGAATTGGCTTCAATAAAACCCAGAAACATGAATGGTGGAAATGTGGCCAGACAATAAAAAGAAGACACCAAGCTTGGCTAAATCATAATGCCCAAAAGTCAGAAGAATCAAACTCAGTACTCATAAAACAAAGAAAGTCATCCCATAAAATCATCAGACAAAAAGAAAAAAGTGAACATCTTAAAAACTCTAGAAAAGATAGAAGAGAATTTCAAGAAAAAACAATCACACGACGATTATAAAATGTTAGGCAGATATATTACAAAATATGAACTCCTAACATTAATGCTGACAGATAAATCAAGAAATCTGGTAATCAATAAAATGCAAAGACTTTCAATAAACTTTTAAATTTTGATGATTCAGTGGAAATGTTCTATGTAATCAATGACACACCCATTTTAACCACCCCAGATCTAATAGATTTTCCAACCATCAATGAGGTAGAACTTTCAGTTAATGAACTAAAAAATTGCAACAGATGTGGCAAAGATCTAGTCTCTGTGGAAATCTCGAAAAATGCAGGGAAGCCTGAAATCATAAATTCCCTCAACATCTAGTCAAACTGTGGCTTATGAAGAAAATTCCAGATCACTGGACCTCAGGGCTAATTTATCCATTATTTAAAAAAGCAGATAAAACCAACCCTGATAATTACAGAGGAATAACCCTACAGGATTGCACATTTTCTCCTGCATAATTTACAAGAGGATCAAAAACATTCTGGAACCACAACTTGGAGGTTTTCGCCCATACAGAAGCTGTCCAGATCAAATTCTCAGCTTGAAACTAATAATGGAATATTACAAATACAGAAATAAACAGCTATTTATTTCATTCATAGATTTCAAGAAGTTGTATGATAGTATCCATAGACCCACACTTTAAAAATCCGCAGATCACACAGCCTTAACACAAAATTAGTAAAAATCATTGAACTAACTCTAACCAACACAAATTTAAAGGTAAAGGGAGAAATGTCAAAAGCTTCCACAATAAAAACTGGCCTTGTATAAGGTGATGGAGTATCCCCACTTCTTGTTCATGTGGTCCTTGATTACATTATGAAGATTTGGCGAGAAGAAAAACCACCTAGAATAAAAATTTGAGCAAGACCCTCAATAAGATCAAACTGTCTGGGGTTTGCAGATGATTTAGCTCTCTTAGCCCTCGATATACAAGAAGTTCGAGCCCACATCCCCAGTCTCCAGAAAATCACTCTGAAAATAGAGCTACAAGTATACTTCAAGAAAATGGAGATCATGCCCATTTTCAAATATCTTGGAGAAAGCATTATGCACAACTTAAATGAGAAAGTAACACAGATAAATAGAACCAACAAAATGAAAAAGACACAGTTTCTAATGTGGTCAACATATGATGAGAAATGCCTCTCAACAGACACTAAGATCAAACACTATAAAACCGTAACTCTCCAGGAAGCCACTTATGCCTGTGAAATGCTGTTCCAGATTAAAAATGAAAGAAGAACTGATCAGCTCCTCAAAACTGAAAGAAGAATTATCACAACTTACATAAAGAAGAAACATCAGGTTGAAGGAGTCTGGCGAATCTTTCCCAATGAAACCGTCTGTCAAGAGAGTTACCCAGTCACCAGCACAATGAAGAAGAAAAGAATCTGATATTTTCTTTCCCGTCTTAAGACTGCAAGAGAACAGAATTTTATGACAACTAGTGATGAGAAGTCTTGGAAAGAAGACAGGAGGACAATGATTCAAAGAAATTCAAGAGGGCACTGAAGCAGTGGGAATCGAAATCGCTGATGTCAAGAACAACACCCTTCTTATGAGCCAAACATTTCCAGCAGAATTGATACACAGAAAGCTTGTGGAAATTTCAGACAAACTGAGGCAAACACAATCAGAACAAATGAAAAGGTACTGGGTGGAACACAAGAGCTGAGCACTACAACCTTTGAAGAAAAAGTGAACTTGAAAGACTCAAGTGGTTCAAGTTAATAATAATAATAATAATAATAATAATACAAAAGGAATACAGGATGATTTCATCACAGACAAGGACACAACACACAAGTTTTCGCCACACTTAATGTTTTTATAACTTTCAAACCCTTTTATAAATGTGATGATAGAAACAAAAATAAGTAAACCAAATGTTAACTTCAGTAAAGAGTAAACAAAATATTTTTTGTCTATCCTAGGGCTACAAAACTATAACACACAAAACGAAGCTTCAGCTGGAAAGCATGTCAACCATCTGAAAACGGACTTTTAAGAAAATCTGAAACTGTTCATGGTTCAAAAAAATAAATACTTTTATACCATACTTCAGGCTGATCACTGTTTTTAATTGTAAATATTATAATACCATAGCCACAGTTCTCAAAATGTCAGTTTTTGAGAAAATAGCATTATGGATGTTACTACTTTTATTTGCAAAAAATTTTAAATCACTTGATCTACACTTAGCCAACAAACATTGTAATGCACTAAGTGAGAATGCGCCACATCAACAAACATAGAAATGCTTTGAACTATCTGTGCTGAAAAGCAGTACAAGATCTCGCAAATTAATCAGCTTTATCAACCAGTCCACTAGTCTTTCAGCATCACACACAGATTTCCACAAAGGGCTGTTTCTGCAGATTGTTCTGGTCACTCATAGACCGCACTAGGAAGGCCATGCTTTTTTGCATTATTGTCAGAGCCCGATATCAATTTATAATATTTCCTTGTTAATTCATAAAATTTTTGTGTTGCATTCATGTGTACAGAGCTTTTATGCAGATCAACATTACATGTTGCACTGGCCAACCAACTTGCTCCCTTGCAACCCCACTCTTCTGTGCACTCTCCTCTGCTGCACAGCATAGCAACTGTGAATTTAATCTATGTATAACCAACCATTAAGAATTCTAATTATTCAGCATTGTGCATTAATAGCAAAAAATTGTAAGAGCGGTTCTCAAATGAATTGTTGTCTACAGAAAGTATTTTTTTCTTTTTTTCTTAATTTGAGTATGAAATTAAAACATACAAAATATTTTACATGAGCCTGTTTTCGAACTGCCACGATCCAGACAGGGATCAAAGACTGCCATTTGCCAAATGGTACTCTAACCTCGTAGTATGATTATCAGGTTTGCAAAAACCAGCAGCTGAAGTATTAAACATCTTATTTTACAGAAATAAAAAAATCATGTAATTGTCAAGCAGATACAATTTTTACTCACCTGTAAAGATTACAGTGTTGAGAGAACTGGAGCCCCACAACTCTACAAAATGCACTGCATCTCCAAACCTCAAGCTGGGATGTCCACAAAACACAACACATGGCTGTAACACAAAGCAGAAAATATTTGATTGTGTACTCCGAACTTGGAACTTTTGTACATTTCATTGGTTGATCAATCTGGAGGTAATATTATCATAAACTGTGTAATTCTTGAAAGTGATATTTGATAATGACAGGCATATTAGTTTCTTATGATAGAATAACTCTCTCTCTCTCTCTCTCTCTCTCTCTCTCTCTCTCTCTCTCTCTCTCTCTCTCTCTCTCTCTCTCTCTCTCTCTCTCACACACACACACACACACACACACACAATGCAAAAGAAATCTACACAGAAATACTTCACTTATTGGAGAAGTAAGAGCGCTTAATGACTAAAGAAAGGCCATGAATTATTTGTAACTTTTTTTCCACTGTGCCTGAGTGTGGCAGTGTCTCTTTAATTAAAATAAGTATATATAATGTTTTTAAAAGCTGTAAACAAACCTGACGATAGTCTGTACTGAAACCTTCTGTAAAAATATGTTTGAAATGTTTAAGGCGTCCATTTCGAACCAGAAAGGCATGTGGAAATGGTTCTTCTGGTATGTAGACTTTATTCTGCTTTGTAGTTGATAACCTGAAATCAGTTTTCGGTTCATAATCAAATATTGCTGATTATTACAAATTTATACTTAAAATTTATACTTACCATTCAGCAAGAATGTTAGAATACGCCAGTGATGTATCTGCAACAGGTGATATGAAATACAAGGGCACTGTTGACATCCCAGAATTATCTAGATGACTTGACAGGCACTCAAAAAGATCATAAACCACACCAGAAGGATAGCATGGTATCAGAACATTGCCACCACACCGTAATGTATTTGCTGCAAAAGTTAAAAAGGATTATAATACTGCTGTACATAGTATTTCTACACATGAAATCATATGAAACACATACCAACTGTCATGCAGAGTTCCCCTAACATTGAATCTGGGTTGGCAGTTGGTGTCTGTGTTAGCCCAGTCAGTATGAGAACATTTGAATTCTTCAGAGCAACTTGATCCATTGGCCTGTAAAAGTTAGTTATCATTTAGTACACACATTTCTGCTATATGTTTCATGTTGTACTGCTGACTCAACTATCACCTCTGGCTATCTCAAGAAATCATAAAAGAATTAAACCAATATTACCAGGCATTAATTTGAGTTCTACATTTAGCTACTGTGACATGCAAAGCTCTTGGCATTTATTATAAATGAAAATAAAACAATAATTTGTGTATTTACTGATGCAAGGATCATCTCTCAACAATAATACACCGAATGAAAATAAATAACATATTTAGTCAACTATAGTGCCTGCCTCGTTTTCCAGCTTTTTTTTCCTTAAATTGGTGAGGGTATTACAGGCACAAACTTAGTAAATTCAATGGTACTTTCATTGGTTCAAGATAGGCTAAATTTGTTAATTATTTTATGACACTTTATGTAAAATTCTCTTCTTATGTAGCATTTAGTGGCAAGCAAAAACCACATTTTGTTACAAGTAAATAGCTGAAATACAAAAATTACATACAGGTTATTTGTTTTCAATGCTTATGTATTCTTCACCAAAGAATTTATAAACGAGTAAGCCTACCACATGATCCATTCCATAAATTATTGCTGCCAAATATCACATATGCAAATTCACAAATTTTCGAGATTTTTTAAATTATGTATTTTCGACTGAACATATTAATGGGGAAAGGGGGGGGGAGTAAAGGCAGTGGAGTACTATAGCCAAGTAAATATGGTAGCTCTAAATATATGCACACACAGACAATATATTGGCATCTTAGTACAACAACTAGTAACTCGATTTCTTTGACTTGAGTTATCTGTATGACTCTTTCCTATTTGATGCTACAATGCTACAATTGGATCTCTCTCTGGATATACTGTGGGACACAACACACATTTCAAAAGACGGAGAATGAATTAAAGCAAGGAGTAGTATTTCTGTGCTATAACAGATGTCTTGAGTTATCTTGCTGTAATACTTAACCAGTGTATAGTGTTGAGATATTTTAGGTGGCCAATGCTACCATTGTCAGCAATGTTTGGCAGGCACTGCAACCCCCCCTCCCTCCCCCCACTCTTTATGTGCTTCTCCAATGAGGAAGCCAGATGGGGCTCACACATGTAAAGAAAGTCATTTCACCAGAATTTTTGGATAGTGTGAGGAAGCATATTGAATGTTTCACCATTTTTGAATCCCATTATTGTTATTCTGGGACTAAAAGAATATCACATGCATGTATCCCCTGTACAAATCTGCTTGAACAGTATATATCACAGAATATGATACTGTTGCAAGTAAAGCCCATATTTATAGGAAGATATTTTCAGGGAAAAACCAGGATCGGTTTTCAGCGTCATTTATGTGTGGTTTTCAGTATCGCTGGGATCAATAACAGTGAGCTAATGTCTTATTGTAATACTCTGTTTTACAAAAAGGGGGCTTTTTTTCTGATAAATTTTATTGGCCAGAAGGAAGAAAGGAAGATTGTGGTTTAACTTCCCAACAACAATGTGGATTAGAGATGGAGGTCACACTTGGATTATTTGGATAAGCATGTGGAATGAAATTGGCCGTGCCCTTTTAAACTTCCAAAGGAACCATCCTGACATTTCCTGGAGTGATTATTGAATTCACAAAAAACCTAAATCTGGATGGCCAGAGGTGGATCTGAACTACCGTCCTCCTGAATGTGAATCCACTGTGTTAACCACTGTGCCATCTCACTTGGCAGTATCTGTTCTTAAACAAGACCAAAAAACCTATAGGCACCCAGGTGGATGCTGTCTTCTTCTACTGTTCGACAATCCTCCTTAAAAATGGGAATGACCTGTATTTCCCCCAAACCCACCCCCAATCTTTAGTAACATTTCACTCTACCACAGGCTGCAGAGCACTGCTGCTAAAAGCGAAGCAACTTCCTTCAAACACATACTTTGTATAGAATCCTATTCATACCCATGCTCTCAATAACGTGGTACTTCAACTAATTCAGCAACCATAAGTGAAAGGAATGGCCAAATTAGCAAGAATCTAGTGTAATTGTAGCATGAAAAACAAAACACCAAACATTTTGGATGTGCATGTTTTTCAGTGTGTGATTTTTCTCAAGTGACTGCAAGAAATCTATTGTTCAAAATATTTGATTAATTCAAATTGTAAAGTTTGTATCACAGCCCGATTCTGAGCTGGTTAACGTTTTGTTATTTCCTATGTTTATTATGATACTTCAATGATTGTTTATCAACCATATGTGCAAATATTTCAAAATCTTATGTATCAAACTGAAAGAAATTTCTAGTTTCCTTTCAGGGAAATCTTGACCATGCAGTTATGATCTTTAAATGTTTAAATCTCTTTCTCGATAGTGGAGATTCATTTACCAGTCTTCTATTTAATTTGAAAGCATGCAAATAAATAATATCTTGCCCTACCACATGAAGAATTATGTTCGCAACTGTGTTTCATTCACAGCTTAAAATTAAGTCTCCTGCAGTGATGCCAAACTTTCTTTACAAACAAAAAGCAAAGCTGAATCTCATGGATAAAGAATGGAATATTTGAGGTTTTCAGTTTGCTTTTTATTTACTTTATTTTTACTTTTATTTTATTTGTGGTGACTATGATATTACCACAATCAACTGGATGTCACTTAAGCAACTTCTATGTCTCAACCAGTTATTCCGTCAGTTATCATAGAATCTGAGCCATGTTTCCTTTCTGGTGAATCCCCGTATCCTTGAGAGGTGAATGCTAGGTTAAAAGACATAATGGAAAAAACTGAGCCAGCCAGAAGTCTATCCTACAATCTTTCAGTTTCTGGTCACACACTATACTGCTAAAACAGCACACCAAATTCAAATTCTGTCACTCTTTTCACTCACTCAAAAGTACTATTACTCTCTCAAGTTATGGTAGCTGTTCATTAAGAGGCAACATCTTATTTTTGTAATTTAGCTTTAATTCATCATAATTCAGACAATGTACACAAACTATTTATAAATTATATGAAGAAACTTCCTCTATGAGTCAATGTACCTATTACAGCCTGCTCCAAGCGCAATGGCAGGTTATGCACATCTATGCACAGGCAGGGATTGTAATATTGGCATATCCGAGAATCAGTTGTAGTACACGTAATACAGTACATATACTCTGCAGTTGAAGAAAGCATGTATCCCAGAAACTGTGACTTTCACTTGCTTGTGTAGAATTTGTCGTGAAAGGTGTGTCTGAAATGTTCAGTGACTGGTTTTTCAGGAAATATAGGAAATGAGAGTAACAAACAAAATATCTTTATTGGCTTTCAATGAAATCACCACTGGGTACGATAGCTGCATGGCTTCTGACATAATTTGTACAGCTGTTGGAAACTGTCAGCAAATGCTTCTTGTGACATCCCTTGAAACGCTGGGGTCATGTGTTGTGGATCTCCACAACAGTTGCAAAGCATAAGCCTTTCAGAAAAAAAATCTGCTGACACCAAAGCTGGAGAACAAGGAGGGTGTGGAAGCACAGTGACTTTATGTCTAGCGGGCCAGCTGAACATGCAGATCGCAGTGTTCAGACAGGCATTGTTGTGTAGGAAATTTCACTGTCTATTCTGGAATAGTTCTGGTCGATTCCACCGGATGCATCACAGCAGCTATTTCAAAACTCTTTTGTAAACTTCCATGCTGATGGTATGACCCATTTGAGAGTATGCTCCATTTGTGTTGTGTTCCATGTTGCAATGACACTGGTTCTCACACTGGTCCTGTTGGTTGGCTCGCAGCATGTACCACTGCTTCACTGTAGTGCTTTTCACAATAGGGGGCACTTGGTGACATGTCCCTCATTGTGTGGGCACGGATACATCATCCTTGCCACTGTGGTTTGTAAAATATGGGACTAGTCACCAAATTTTTCAATGCACCTTGTATAACAGCACTGCCAGCAATGACAAGTAGCAACAAACGTAATTAAAATGCACTAAATGAATCACTTTTAATGCTTGCAATGACTACAATATTCATGCATAGTTCTCAGAACACTAGTAAACCCTCATTGGCTGTACTAGGAAGTGTGACAAAGGTGTGCAGAATAAACCTAAAACCAACAGCAATTTTTCCTGCTCCAGCTACAGTCAAAAATGGATCATAAAACAGTTCCTGATATTGGCTTGGGTGCTTACACGGAGGAGAGAGATAAATTACCTTGGATGTGTTGTAAGTGTTGAGGACCCACTTACATAGGCAATCTTCTCATAATGTGAAGTGATAACCCAATTGCTTGAGCCCAAGCAGTAGCCTGAACTTACAGCCATAACTCCCAAACCTCCATATACATCCTAGGAAACAATCAGACAATAATTAATAAAGTAATACTAACAGTGCGACTGATTTACAAGTAATTTTCACTATACTACAACAAACTAAACAAAAGTTATAAATGAAATGGTATTATTACTGCATACCATACAAGTGGAGCCGAAAAAACTAGAAAATTGAATGAATTAAGATGTCTACCTACTGCCACGCATTGAGGACACCTTAGACAGCTTGAGAGGAGCTACATACTTCTCAACTATGGACATGCAGACAGGTTACTGGCAAATTGAGGTTGACGAAGCTGACAGGGAGAAGACGGCTTTCATTACACCTGACGGCCTCTATGAATTCAAAGTAATGCCATTTGGATTATGTAATGCTCCGGCCACATTCGAACGCATGATGGACAACTTGCTTCGACACCTTAAGTGGACGACGTGTCTTTGCTATTTAGATTACATTGTCGTTTTCTCGAAAACATTTGAAGAACATCTGAGTCGCCTGTCAACTATGTTGAAGTGTGTTCAGGATGCAGGACTCCGCCTCAATCCAAAGAAGTGCCTCTTCGTCGCTAAAGAGATAAAAATCTTGGGGCACCTAGTCAACAGAGATGGTGTCTGTCCTGATCCAGATAAAGTAAGGGCAGTTACACTATTTCAAACTCCTCAGCACATTCGTGATGTGAGAAGTTTTCTTGGGCTGTGTTCATACTACCAACCTTTCATAAAAGGATTTTGTAACAAGGCACATCCATTACAAGAACTTCTGCAGGGAGACGCCAAGTTTCACTGGGATGAGAGAAAAGAAAGAGCTTTCCGGGCACTTAAGGAGGCTCTAACTTCTGCACCAGTGCTAGCCTTGTACAATGAGAATGCGGAAACAGAACTTCACACAGACACCAGTGGTTACAGGATTGGTGCAGTGCTTGTACAAGTTCAGGAAGATGCTGAAAAAGTGATAGCCTATGCATCAAGAGTACTCTCAAAGTCTGAGATAAACTACTCTACAACTGAGAAAGAATGTCTCGCTGTCATCTGGGCTATCAAGTTCCAGCCGTATTTATTCGGCAAACCATTCACCATCGTGACAGACTACCATTCTTTGTGTTGGCTGACTAGCTTGGAGGATCCATCAGGTCGACTAGCACGATGGGCACTAAGACTACAAGAGTATGATGTCACAGTTGTATTCAAGGATGCTGACTGTCTTTCGAGGAATCCATTCGTGAAACACAACAGCATGAATGAAATTTCAGCCATCACTGAATTAGATGACGTTACAGCTGAACAGAGAGAAGATCCAGCACTATTAAAAATGACAGAGGTCTTGGGAAAGGAGAATCGACCAATGGAGAGTTCCAAGTTATAAACGGAACATTGCATAAGATCAACTACGATCCACTGGGCCCCAAATGGCTACTGGTCATTCCAGCTCATCTCCAGCCAGCTATCCTCAAATATTTCCACAATGCTCCAACATCCGGTCACATGGAATTCGTGAAGACCCTAGACAGAATCAGACGCAGGTATTACTGGAAAGGTCTCTACCGATATGTCAAGCACTATGTGAGTCACTGTAAAGAGTGCCAGCGACAGAAGCATATGCCGCAATTACCTCCAGGGCATCTCATACCTATTGAGCCGGCAGCAGCTCCATTCCACTGAGTTGGGATCGATCTTTTAGGGAGGTTCCCGAAGTCGACAACTGGTAAACGATGGATAATAGTGTGCACTGACTACCTCACACGCTACACTGTCACCAAACGTGTGCCGATTGCAGAAGCTCCAGAGATCACAAAATTCCTCGTAGAAGACATTATTTTGAAACATGGAGCACCATGTGTCATGATATCTGATCATGGAAAAGTATTCCAGTCATAACTAGTATCAGAGGTAATGTCACGGTGTGACATTGTTCACAGAATGACAACTGCATACCATCCTCAGACAAATGGTCTTACGGAACATTTTAACAAGACGTTAGCCAATATGCTGTCGATGTATGTCGATGTTGAGCAGAAAGATTGAGATACAATTCTGCCAGTCGTGATGTTTGCTTACAATACCACAAGACAAGACACCACAGGTTTCATGCTGTTTTTCCTGCTCCATGGCTGAGATCACAATGGATATGCTGTTCCCGTTCCAACCGGATGACAATCAGGATGACTATGTTAAACAGCTCATCACCATGGTCGAAGAGGCAAGACAGCTGGCTCGCATAAGGACACTGGACGCCCAGGAGAAGACCGTCAGTGGTTAACGACAAGCACCGACCTTTTGTACAGCCTAGGAGATCTGGTATGGATTTTTACCCCTGTATGGAAGGTGGGACTGTGAGAAAAGTTGTTGAAGCAGTACTTTGGTCCATATCATGTCATACGCCGCCTGTCACACGTCACATATGAAGTTGAGGATTATGATCCGTCTTCGAAACGACAAAAATGAAGACATTGTTCATGTCCTGCGCATGAAGCCTTACTACGATCCTGAAGAGCAGGTAGGCGACAATGGCTTCTTGTTCAAGGACTCTGAGGATGGTAATGTTACTGATGAAGCCACGACAGAAACGTCTGTCGTCGATAATCGTGGAGAAGTGAAGGATTCCCTTGAACTACCATACAGAGGACCCATGACAAGGTCAAGATCCAGGACATTGCAGCTGACTCCACACGTTACACAACAGTGGGTCGCTGTTTTTCCAGGAGAGGGAGCAATGCCGCGAGACAGCACGTACACCTACTGCCGGCGTGGCGCAGTGGATGGCGTCACCAATTGCGATGCTGAAGGTCGCCGGTTCAATCCCGTCCAGCGGCAAAAATTTATTTCTTTGTAATTAACAATTCCAGAATGTTCTACGTCTTTCTTATGTTCACTTGTAAATTCTACTAGTTTCTTATGTTAACTATTCTTCTAATTTCTGGTACATTCTGTTTGTGTATAAATAGCAGAGCACTCTGCCCGAGAGGCAGTCAGTGCCGCATGCTTTCAGTATAAGTGCTGTGTTCAGTTGCCTTCGAAGTCAAGCCTGCATCCATTGCAGCGCGACAATATTTTCATTTCTCCGCATAAACCCCAGCCCTTTCAACTGCCTTACGCCATCTTGGAACCATCGCCTGTATACCCGCACAATAAAATTTTGGACCAACACGTTGGAGGCACCATTTGGCAGTGTGCACAAGGGAGTGATCATCTTCAAACCTTGTTCCATGAGGAGAGTCTTTCAGTTTCACAAAGAGATGATAGTCACATGGAGCCAGGTCAGGACTGTAAGGCGGGTGTTCTGGTGTTGTCCATTTGAGTTTTTGACTGACATGTGCCCATGCATTATAGTGCCACAGCAAAGCATCCAACTTTTGCCGATGTGGTCGACTGTCAGCAGTCACATATTTGTTAACTATCTGCACATTGTCTGGAGTGTGTGCAGTATGAGGTCTGCTGCTGCGAGGACAATCCTCAATATTGCCATGCCCATTTTCATCATGTAACTGTCTTGCCCACCGACTAACTGTACTGCGATCAACAGCAGCATCTCAATACACCATTTTCAACCTCTTGTGGATGTTTCCCACTGTCTTGTTTTCACAGCACAGGAATTCAATGACAGCATGTTGCTTCTGATGAACGTCAAGTGTAGCAGCCATCTTGAAGACATGCTGTGATAGTGCCACTCATGTTGAACTAAGTTTGGAAACAAGTAGGAAGAATGTATCTACACACTGTAAAACTTTCAAACCTGCAGAATGAAAACTTTTTTTTTTAAGAATAGTGTGCATTACTTTTGGAGTGACTCTCGTACTACCAGTAAATGATGCTGGAGCCCTTCTTTGTTATTATATCTTCAAGTATTAATTTTTCTATATGAGTTATGAAGATGTTTGCCAGTGTTACTAAAGCAGGTGAAAACATAGGTACCCATTATTCTTGTATGTAGTATTCCTGATAGAATTCTAAATAGTTTTGCTGTGTTATTAACTTTAATAATTTTATTGTTGCTTCTATTTGTTATAGAGGTGATTGGGAATCTTAAGATGAACCATGACGTAGGTCTTGCAAAACTCTATTCATTAAGTTTAGAAAATCTGGCTTCAAAAAAGGCTATGCAACCACTGTGTCACCACTACCATACATTTAATACAGCATCATAACAGTACGGTGAGAAAAATATTAGGGCACACACAGAAGCACAGTCCTTTTTTCCTCACGCAACATGCTAATTTAATAGGGCAGAAAATCAATAATTCTGATATAAGGAAGCCTCCATCGTGTACTGCACTGTGCCTTTTAAGGTATATACACAGATATTGAACACTGGATTTGTCACAATCATATGAGACATTAACACACAAATCTATTTGTATGAAAAATAGACACATTCACATGACTTGTGCAGATATGATTGTCTATTTTTTGTGCCTGTCAGCAGCTCAACAAATATCTTTATGGTGAGTTGTTACCTATCCTCCATCACTGACATTCCATCCACATTTTGCATTGTATGAAATGTATGTCGTGCCGAGATTCACTGCTAAAATTCTACCGAAATTTGAAGGAGGTAGCTCACTAAACTCTCATTTTGACAATTCTAGAGTTGTTATTGTCACTCTGAGGCCCTTACTAAGTACAATTAATAGAGGAGATACAGAAAATAGCAAGACAAACTTGGTGTGTTATTGCAGGTTCGTTGAGTCAATCACCAAGTGTCACAAATATGTTCATCTAATTTTATGGCAAATACCTTCTTGTGTGTATCAGTAGACACTTTGTTAGACATTTGAAGACATCACTTTCCAAAAAAAATTAGCTAAGATATTACTTCTTCCCTTGTATATCAACATCTACATGGGATACTCTGCAAATCACATTTAAGTGCCTGGCAGAGGGTTCGTCGAACCAACTTTACACTGTTCATCTCCCATTCTACTCTCGAATAGCGCACAGGAAGAAAGAACATCTGAATCTCTATTTTCCAGCTCCGAGTTATCGTATTTTATTCTGATGATCATTTCAACCTATGTAAGTGGGAGTCAACAATATATTTTCGCATTCAGAGGAGAATGTTGGTGATTGGAGTTTCGTAAGTAGACCACTCCACAGCGATAAGCGCCGTTGTTGTAATGATTCCCATCCCAGGTCCTGTATCATTTCCATGACGCTGTCTCCTCTGTATTGTGTCAATACAAAATGAGCTGCCTTTCTCTTTCGATGTCCTCCGTCAAACTCACCTGATAAGGATACCACACTGGGCAGCAATACTCCCAAAAAGGATGGACAAGCGTAGTGTATGCAGTCTCTTTAGTAGTTCTATTGCATCTTTTAAGGGTTCTGCCAATAAAACACAGTCTCTGGTTCGCCTTTCCCACAACATTATCTACATGTTCTTTCCAATTTAAGTCTGAAGTAATAGTAATTCCTACATATTTTGTGGAGTTTATGGCCTTCTCTTTTCATGCACATGTGGACGACTTCACAATTCGCATTATTTAGAGTCAATGGCCAATTTTTACACCATAGTGATATCTTATTTAGATCATTCTGCAATTTGTTTTGATATTCAGATGATTTTACTAGACAGTAAATGACGGTGTCATCTGCAAACAACCTAAGAGAGCTACTTAGATTTTCTCCCAAATCTTTTATGTAAATAAGGAACAGCAGAGGACCAATGACACTACCCTGTGGAACACCTGGTATCACCTCTGACAAACTGACTGTTGAAATAAAAGTGGGGCATTTTGTGAATGGAAGAGTAGTACACCGTGTGCTTAATGTGGATTGTAGAGTAAAACTGTGTATTTAGCAAGATGGTACTAAAAATCTTACTACAGACACTTTCATTTTTGACCCACATTTTTAAAAATATGTAAATTTCAGAATAACATTTTTAATTTTTGGAAACTTTTAGATCTAATTTAACTTGTAAGAAAAACTTCATCTCACTTATCTGTTTATGAACCATACACATAAAGTACTATTTCAAATAAGTATTCAATCACAGTTATATAAATAATGAAAGTACAATACAAGACGTCATAAAACATACCAGTTTCTCATTATATCCCACCATTTGTATCCTTGATAAACTGTCATTTACTGTTTGCATATTGTAAATGTGCTTCCAGTTTCGAGGCTTCTGACTGTCACATAATGGTGGAGGCAGGACATGAAGCTGTTCTTTCCAATGAGTGGCAACGGTTGCCTTTGGTGTTTGTTCAATGTGTTGAACCAATTCTTCAAGAAATAATCTATATCAAAATAATGCAAAAAAGAAATGACAAAACACAACATTTAATGATACACCAGATTAAATTTAAATAAGCTGGACAATACATAAAATAAGAGAACAGCAATTATTCACCTTGAGTGTGTCAGTTTCTGGAGCACAGAAGTGTGCAACAGAAAACAGCATTCACGCTAGCTTTTAAGTATCAACTGTTTTTCTAATACTCAAACACAGACTCTTGTAGCCACGGCATTACTGAGAAGAAAGTGCATAATCTAGACGAGGAAGTTAGGTGAGGCAGTGGTAAAAGGTTAGTGGAGGTTCAACCATCACAGTGTTAGAAAGTTTAGACTCAGTAGCATCAAGATATCCAGACCATGCATTGTTAGCTGGGCGAGGGGGGGGGGGGCACTTTAATCTGCCAAGTAAGGACTGGAACATCATGGTTTCACTACAGGGGGTACAGGCAAGCAGTCTTGTGAACTACCATTGAATGCGTATTCCGAACACTGCTCTGATCCTCAATCATCACCCCACACACAATTGAAATGTTTTAGACATTATAGCTACAAACAGGCAAGACTTCATCAATGATGTCACTGCAGAGACAGGAGTTAGCGATCATGATGTTATAATAGTGACAATAGTCACCAAAGTTAATAAATCGGTGAAGAAGGCTAGGAGAGTGTTTGTGCCAGAAAGAGCAGATAAGCAATTGTTAGCTAATCATAATCTATAATATATGTTCTGCTTGTAAACAAACTATTATCTTTAACTCAGATATGACGTCATTTGTCATAGCCGACGGGTCGCATCACGGGCTTCAATTGACCCTAAACTCCTAACAGTACTCAGAATACTTCTGCCTCTCTGCAATCTCCTTGCCATTTTTCCCCAGTTTCCTCAATTACACTTCCCAGGTACTGAAAGCTTTCTACCTTCTTCAGCTGTTCACCTCCAAGTGTTATTCCCCTCACTGATCTATCCTTTTTTCTGGCGGTTAATATTAACTTACATTTACGGATATTGAACTTCAATTCGTATTCTCCCACTGTTTCTTGCCAATCTTCCTTGTTGCCCCAGACCATCAGAACGTCTCCAAACACCATTGTTTTCATATTTTCTTCCCCAATTTTCTCTGATACTTTTGTCATTATGGCATCCATGACCACAATGAAGAGAAGGGGTGACAATGTACTGCCTTGCTTCAGCCTACACACTTATTTGAATCATACTGTTCTTCCCTCACCCGCTTTTACAGAACTCATGCTTCCACAATACATCTCCTTCAGCCTGCTTACAGTTTCTTTTTCCACTCCCCTAATTTTTCTTACACACTATATCATATGCCTTTTCTATGTCTAGAAAGGCTGTCAACAGGTCCTCCCCATAATCATAATGCTGTTCTTTGAGTTGTATTACTGTATATATGAGTTCCACAGTCAATCTTTCAGGTCGGAATACATACTGCTCTTCTCTCATTCCCCTCTCAACTTTGGCTCAAATTAAACTTTATAATAGCGTCTCTATACCTTTGAAAATGGCATGACATCATGTGACTCCTCTATAATTTCTGTACTCCTTTCTATTTTCTTTCTTAAATATTGGGACTATCAATCCTTTCTACTAATCTTCCGAGGTCTTCTTTTCCTTCCATATCACCCTCATCACCCAGCCAATGTTTTCAACTTCTCCTACTGCTTTCGCCATTTTCACACTCACTCTGTCCACACCTGGTGCTCTTCCTCCTTCCATCTTGTTTATTGCCATTTCCACTTATCTCCAAGTCAGCCTTGTCCATTCCTACTATGCTGCAATCCTCATAGAAATCCAGGACCTTTTTCCCTTCAACATTCTTCCTTCCATCCCATTCTTCTGCTCTCATCACATTTTCATATCCTTGCCTAGAACTTCCCATGTGTGCATTCAAATCCCCCATGACTATGATGCTCTGGCCATTTAACTCCTACATCCACCTTGAGAGGGCATATACCTGGGATGTCTCCAAACGTCTTCCATTTAATGTTACTCATCCCTTCATAATTCTGTCCTTATTCCCTTTACTTCTTCCTTCATACCATCCTCCACAACTACTCCCACTCCATTTCTCTTTCCTTAACTATTTCCACTCCACTAAAATCGGTAGCCTTTCCGCAGTTCCATTCGTCCTTCTCCTTTCCACCTTGTCTCTAGCAACCCTAGTACATCCCACTTTCTTCTTTGCATTAAAACCACCATCTCCTCCATCTTACCTGTTAGCATCAGGATGTTCAATATTCCGATTCTCAGTCCATTTGCACAGCCGAGTCGTCGTCTTTGAGATCCATCAACTCTGAGGCAAGTTCCTGTTTTAAAAGCAGCATACCAAATCCATTACTTGGCTGCTGGGCCTATCGTAAGTAATTGCACTCTCGGTTTAAAAAAATGCCAAACAAATCAAATGAGGTAAAAGGTAGTGGAGATTTGTGCATCTATAAAAAAACAGATGGATGAAGCATCTTACTTTAACAAAATAACTTGCCAAGAAACTGAAAAATTCTGGGTAATTCTTAAGACCCGTGTACATTGAAGGAAATGGCATTGCAATTGATATATATTGAATGTTTGATTCTTGATCCACATTCAATATGACAAATGAGAAGCGGTAGTGGGTGAGGGAAGAACAGTATTGTCAAATAAGTGTGCAGGGAAAAGCAAGGCAGTACATTGTCACCCCTTCTCTTCACTGTAGTCATGGATGCCATAATGACAAAGGTAGCAGGGAAAATTTGGGGAAGAAAATATGAAAGCAATAGTGTTTGAGAACAATCTGATGGTCTGGGGCAACCAGAAAGAGAAAATCCACAAACAGCTGGATGATTGGGAAGAAACGGTGGGAGAATACAGACTAAAGTTCAACATCCGTAAATGTAGGTTCATATTAACCACCAGAAAAAAGGATAGATCAGTGAGGAGAATAACACTTGGAGGTGAATAGCTGAAGAAGGTAGAAAGCTTTCAGTACCTAGGAAGTGTAATTGAGGAAAATGGGAAAACTAGCAAGGAGATTGCAGAGAGGCAGAAGTATTCTGAAAACTGTTAGGAGTTTAGGGTCAATTGAAGTCTGCGATACGAACCATTGGCTTTGACCAATGATGTCATGTCCAAGTTTGTTTACAAGCAGAACATATATTATAGATTATGATTTTGTGTTTGAAAAGTGATGTGTAGCTTCTCTCTGATAGGTAGATAAAGGCTAAGCGAGAGATTTTTTGATTGTGTTGAATTTGTGATATTTTCTTGTACTTTTCCGACTCAATATGTGGTTGCCATTTCAAATACCAAGAGAAATATTGACCATAATTTCCAAGAATGGTATATAACGAACATGCAACTGTAAATTGATTTAGTGTTTCTGAACCGGAGATTCGAGCGCTAAGCGCCCTCACATACTACAAAAAAGACAAAAAAAGAAATCTTGTTTAACCTATCCTTAACCTTCTTAAGGCTACAGTACAGATAACTTTTTTAACGTCAAGTTAGGTTAGGTATAGGTTAAACAAGATTTTCAGTAAGTGCATCAAAGGCCTCTATCCCATTGCTCATTGTCATTCTGGGGTGGTGACAGGAGACAGCAAAATGAATGCTGAAGTTATAAATTAATCAATTAAGAAATCATTCAAGTGCGAGAACTGTGAAAACGTTCCTTCATTTGATGATTGCACTAACTTTCAAATGCAGGATGTAGTAGGCATAAGCGAAGTAGAGAACCAGCTGAGAGAGTTTAAAACAAATAAATTGCTGGATCCAGATGGGTACCAATTTGGTGCAAAGTTCCAGGCTGCTGGAAAAAGGCGGATATGCTGCCATAGTCTGTGCAGTCTCTTGTGGATTGACAGTTGAATACCATTGCTCTAAAAAGCAGCAACTGGGCCCCTACTCCCTCTCCCAGATAACATTCTGATGGTCTCCCAAATCTGTGAGCTTTTGGCGGAATGATTAAGGGTATTCATGAATTGTTGTCTCAATCATTTCTTGCTCTCTCAAAAAGTTTGGTGACATTTTGCCCTTGCGACCCAAAAATCTGTGAGGTACTCTGTCTTCACCAATTTTTGAACCTATGAAGAGCTACATGCCTCGTCCTTACTGCAGAGCGGCAGAGGTGGCTGCCTTGTTGGTTGTTCTGAAGACTGTGTAATGAAAACTGCAGTAGCTGAGCACTAACACCATGATCAAACTCAGCTATTTGGCATTAAGGATCCAGTCTGTTATGCTTAGTACCCATTTTGGCCATTGCTTAACTGGCTCCATTACATCTGACTGGTGGATCCAGATTGGAAATTGATCACTTCCATGTAATGTCATTAGCCATTTCCTATTGTGTAGTAGGCACAAGGACTGGGGAACAAAGTGAAAGATCAATGGCAGAGAAAGACCCTGTTGCAGAGCAGAAGTGTGTGCATTGACCTGTATTCAGTAAATGGGCACTTGAAGACAAGAGAAGCCTCTCAACTGCTCTACCCATGGGGCAGGTAGCTTCATAGCCCCAAAGCACATTGGGTGCATTACAATCACTACAGATGACAAATGGATGGGGGAGTTGTGTCTTCAAGAGCCTCTTCAATGAGTGCATCATGTGGAGCCAGACACAGGGAACATACTGTCAATCAGTGGCCTACATGCACTGACCCAATCACTTGTAGGTTTGTGGTCGATAGAGATGGGTACAGAGTGGTAGGTTATGTTGATGAAAACAGCCACTCCTCCAGCTCTCTTTCCACTAAGGTTATCCTTTCTGTGGAGATTATAACCACGTATCAGGGTTATCAGAAGGTTTGAAATTTGTCTCCTGGAGAAATAATAAATGCAGCTCCTCCAGATGTATCCTAAATCCCTGGAAGTTCCATTGCAGTAAAGCAGCCATCTATCAAGGAGGCTAAACGTTCACCCTCTCTTTCTGGAGAGGAACTGGGAGCCCGTAACAAGTGGAGGGTTACTCTTGGGGCAAGATGGTTGCTCCAGGGGGATGTCAGTCTTGGGGCAAGTTGAATGCCCCAGACATACATCAAAATTTGTTGGATCTGGAGCTGAATCATCTAACACATCAAGTATAATGAAATATACTTGGACTGACAGTTGATCTGCAAGCACATCTTCTTTTTTTTTTGGCCTTGCGTTGTTCTTTAGCTCTCTCAATAATTGTTGTGGTAGCTGCGCCACTCTGTTGACTGGGTTCTGCCATTGAAGGTGGTGGGAGCTCTCCAATGTTGGCATCAGTACCTTTTCCCAAAATTTTTGGGAGGGCTACAGGAGCTGAAATAATCACTGCACTCTATGTTCACTGACACATGCAGGTATTAGTGCTGACACTAGTGACCAACTTTTGGAGCAGACTTTTGAAGGGCTGCCATGAAAGAGATGGTAAATATCAGCAGTTGCATGGCCTTATAGAAATTTTTTCTTCACCATAAGATAAGTACATTGTAGTCTTTATCTCCTGGGCCTTGCATTCTTTAAGGTATCCAGTACCATCTCAACTCCAATTGAGGTAGTTTCCAGGACAGATGGCATACTTAAAAGGAGGCAAACAGACATCTCTATCATGGGTGCCCTGCAACATTTTCTGCAGTCTGTTCTCCATTATATCCCAAGATGGTATGCCCAAAGTGCTGGCATTTTAAGTAGTGCATTGGGTTGGGGACATAAGATCATATCTTTAATCTAAGACAACCTAGCTTCAAGTTCTGGTAGCTTTGAAGTGTTAATGTCAAAATAATGGACATGGATTTTACCAACTTGCTATCCACCCTCTTCATAATGTTTTTAACATCCACAGTACCTTCAGAAGCACTTTCTTCCTTCAATTCCTCTTTGGGAATTTCAACATCATCCTGACATGTAACAATGCCATTACTGTAATTTAGGGTATTGTGGAGTTTGTTTTCGATGGCATATTCCCCGAAGTACTTGGCTTTAGTAAGGTTTGCGGCCTGTTAGGAGTTAGCTTTTTCAACCAACAAGGTTCTATTGTGCAACTGTTTTACTGATTTTAGGGTACCTGCTCACATTTTAGCCTCTTTTGTATATAGAAAGGTGACACCTTTTCAAACAAACCTTTTTGTCACTTAATGTACCAAAAGGACTCACACAAATTTCTACCAAAGACCTGTGATCAATGGTACATTCTGCTGTGGTAATCTGTAATTTACGAGGTTGATCACTGATTATTCATTATCTAATTACATAAAGTATTACGATATTATGCCATATGTTTATATTCGATGATAGTGTTTGTTTGACTGGAGGGTATATCTACATAGTGTATCTTGTGAGATATGATGTCATTGGTCAAAGCCAATGGGTTGTATCATGGTCTACAATTATGCAGAGCTTGTTGCCCATGCACTGCAAAGGTCGCAGATTCGATCCCTGCCAGGTCCTAGCATTTTTTCTGTCACTTTCCACTGCTTTCACCTCTGGCAGTGTTGTTAAAGTGAAAATTATTGAGTACCACCGTGGTTCAGAACCCACGTTAAACAGTAGGTCCCTCTATAACTGGCTGGGTAAGTCAGTTCGAAGGTCGGAGAAAGGCAATGGCATACCATCTCCAAATAGGACAATGCCAAGTGAAGCACTGTGGTGTTCAAACCAATTTTTGGGTGTTTACTGCTTTAGGTCACACCATAGCAGGTATAGCATATTTTACTTATTTTATGATCTGCACTAAACATGATCATTTTAAGTGAAAGTTAGGTTAGGTACAGGTTAAACGAGAAGTTTTTTTAGCATGTTCAGAAACACTCAGCGTTCCTAACATATGCGCCATGGGCAACAAACTGCAATTTTACCCTATGGTCTCCGGGTAAGCATGTCTACTGTTTGTAAATTTAGTGGCTAACAAAATTCCTGCACCCTAATACCTTTACTACATGTGTTGGTGTAATTAAAGACTATCAGTTGTGTTTGCTGTCTACTGAAAACATATTACCGCTACTACACATTTTCAAACAGTAACTTGGTCATTGCATGTCTTACCTTCCAATTTGAAGTGTTGGTTCTGTGGCATAAACAACTCCTGCAAATCCTGTACCTTCGGTAATAAATGGGAGTGCTAACATACATAAATAATTTGATATAAGTATGACATCAACTTCAGCAAAGTCCACAATCTTCGGTTGAGGTGGGAAAAATTCCGGCGCAGAGTCCACAAAAACTCTTCCACAACACTCTTTAAGTTCCTGGAATGAAAACATAGTGATACCAGTAGTGAACTAATTCGTTATCATGACTTACTGCACGATATTTAAAAACAGAGTGTACGCACTCCCTCCAACTGTGGATCTGACACATCTCTCGGCATCCATCCTGGCAAATTACTTAATCTCGCACTCGGTACTAAAGGCAGAGGTAAAAAATTGAGAACTGTCTGAGCCGACAGTCCACAGTCCAGCATCAATGTGACTTCCTTGAACCTCAAGATATGGCAAGGTTTATTGGGATCACTGCTCAAACAATACTGCAAAATATTGAAATAAAAAAATTCAAACTTCAGCACTAAAAACTTTCAAATTCGTCAGAATTCGAAAGAATAAGCAAAAAGAGAAAACCCAGTGCTGGGCAAATACGTACATTACATATCATTATTATTATGTTTAAACTTATCTGTATTTCCAGTACTTACAAGCTTCATTTTCAACAGCAATGATAAATAATAATTGTTTTTTTGTACTTCAAGTCCGCGGTGTTGTTCCACACAACCTATCCGCCGACATAACAACAAAAACACCACTTCACACGACTGGAGTGTTTATTGTTTACACCTCGCGCTGGGAGAGCTTATGTTCACGACCATGGAAACCCACGTGACGTCATTATGACGTAGTCGTGCTGTATCGAAGAAGACAGAAGCCATATATCGACCTTTCGACTTCGGTTAACATTCGAGATGCTGAACTAACTGACAGTTTTGTTTTGACGCCTCCAACTTCAGAAAGATATACAGTACCGCGGCTTATAGTTACGTATTTCGTCAAAGCAGGATTAAAAGGAGCTAAATTTTAATACAAATATTCCCGACATACCACTGAAAAAACTCAGGAAGTAATCGTTTCTTAGAAAACCTACCTATTTGCTGACTGGGTTGTTGCCGTACTGTAAACGTCGTGTGGAACAGTTTAGCCATGTAATACTACGAAACTGGTAGCAAATCGATACACAATTTATGTTCTGCTGGGTACGACTGTGAATGAATGAATAAACATTACATGTGTTTATGTGTTAGCTAATAAAGAACGTATTTCAAAGCTAGTTTACAAAGATTAATTTAAACTTATAAATATGACCGTTGCTGTTATACAAGTCCATGTAAGTGTGATAACCGAAAGCAAATGACTTGATGTATATAATAATAACAAGAGTTCTAAAATGGAAGAGTGTAACAGATAATGTCATTGTATTACTTAGTTTGGTAATTTTTGTTTATGTCAACAGTTACTTCCAAAAGCAAGATAACGTGAAATATGTGTTGCTTCTCATTACGACGGGAAAGTTTAAACTATGCCGAAATCTTGTTGCATGAAGAAAATGGTACCAATAGGCTATAGCTTGTTTATTCTTGTGGAAGCCATATTTTGGTTATCATATGCTCAATTCAACTTTGGAACCTAGCGTTAAGAGCATATAGAAAAGTGAAAATGTTGTAGAATGATTTTCTTATCAAAGAAATCTGTAGGTTACAACTCGTAAGAAGAAAGTCACTGAGCTGCCAACAGACAAACATTCAAACCAGATATTTAAAATTTTAGCTGCAGTCTTCATCAGAAAACAGTACATTCACACAATCACTTATCCGCTACCTGTGCCATAGCAGCCATGGCTGTCATGTGTGGATGAGTTAACTCTTTTTCTGATGAAGGCTGCAGTCGAAATTTAAGTAGTGTGAATGTGAGTGTCTTTTATGTGTGTGTGTGTCGACAGTTCAGTGATCAATTTTACAACAAGTTATTATCTATCCCCATATCACTGGCATTTCAATCTGGACCTTCCATTGTCAATATTTTTCATTTGAAAATGTAGAACACGCCTCACAAGCTTTATGGTGATACCTCTATTGTAAGGAGAGAGGTGTTAAAAAATCAGTCACTCTGTATGGTCTACACCATACAGAGTGACTGCTTTTTTAACACCTCTCTCCTTACAATAGAGGTATCACCATAAAGCTTGTGAGGCGTGTTCTACATTTTCAAATGAAAAATATTGACAATGGAAGGTCCAGATTGAAATGCCAGTGATATGGGGATAGATAATAACTTGTTGTAAAATTGATCACTGAACTGTCGACACACACACATAAAAGACACTCACATTCACACTACTTAAATTTCGACTTTGCAAAAAGATGGTTACACATATTCCTCAATTAGAGGCGAAAAAATGTGCAAGAAGAAATGGAACTAAAATGATGGTAGATGAGCAACAGAAAGGAGCAACAATTATGGGTAAAAACATGAAAAGCACATCACCCCTGCATGTATCAAACAGGAAGTTAGCAGCACATGCATTCTTACTTTATGATGTCTCCTGCAACTCAAGAAAAGAGCACAATAGAGAAATAACCACCCAGTGGCGTAACAAGCATAAGAGTTGTGTGCAAATATCCAAGTGCTTCAACAAAATGTGTTAAGAGACTTAACTGCAATTTATTTCTGTGCTGAACTTAACAGAACATTGGCTCGAAGAGATGATGTTGAAGATCATAAGTATCCATTTTTTGTTAGATATCTATTTCTGTATAACTATACAAACTGATGACCAGGAAAATCTAACCTATTTATGAAAACAGGTAAAGAGTTGGATAGAATTTTCACCTATTCACAGCACAGGGGTGAAAACAAAGATTCCTCCATTGTTTCTCAACTGTAGGTCCAGAGAAACTGCACTCTTTCATTTTGTAAAAGAAGCTACTACCTTATAGATTCAAACCACACAACTGAACTGGCAGCTACACCAACACAGACTATATTATACTGTCACAGGTTCAATCCCCAGTCAAACCAAAGAGTTTTATCTGTCACTTTTAACTTTTCACACAGTTATTGGTGTGAAAAATGCAGAGTTCCACCATGGTTCAATATTCATTTTAAACTGAATGGTATACTGCCTGCAAAAAAGGACCGTATCTACTAAAGCATTATAGTCTTCAGCCTAATCTTTAAAGTGTTGACTGATTTATTCTACCTTACGATAGAATTGGAAAAAGTATGCAATTAACACTTTCGCTGCAGCTGACGCTATCCTACAGTGAACGCAGACGCTTATAAGCATCAGCTGCAGCAAAAGTGTTAACCTACCTGGAAGGTAAAATTGTACTTACCACATCTGCAGTGTACTGTGCTGACGTTGGCAACGACCATTGAATGCTCCTTGAAAACCCCATCAGAAAGAATGAGTGGAATAACCTTTCATATTGACTATGAAATATGTAATTATCCAGCCAGTATATTAATTACCATTGCAAAGCAAACATTTCATTGCCAATATTTGTACACTCCTGTTGCGTACGTGGTTAGAAAAATTTAACTGTGCAGAAATGTGTGTAAGTAAATATAGGCTGTAGTGTAAGCACTTTCTTCTGTGTTGCTTTTTTTTTAATGATATGTGAATCTGCTATTTAAAATCATATCATAAATGACATAGATTTAGATCTTGTAAAGACTGCTTCTGTAATTGGACCAGCAGCATATCCAGAGGGGATTTTCTCTTTATAAAGGCCATTTTCAACTTGGTTTAGCCCTCTCTAAAAGTACTTGGTTTTAGCTCAACTGGGTCAAGCCCCTCCCAAGCCAAAATCCTGGATCTACCACTGTGTTTAAGACTGTTGAGTCTCTAAATTTTCAAACACAAAGTAGAGAAACATGGCCATTATTACGAAACCTGATTGGAAACAAAAGTTTGGGACAACATATCAGCTAACAAGATTTACATTTACTGTCCATATCCAGAAACCAAGGGATAAAATACACGACATCATGTGCAAACTTATATTGTTCAAAAATAACACTAAAGAAAATGTTCTCTGTATTTAAATTGTCTCCTGTTCTTAAAACTTTAAAACCAGGAAAGGCATCCTGGAAGTAATGAAATCCATTCTGAATTTCTTCCACATAATAGCAACTAGATAAAAATATGATTGGTATATTTCTTGTCTGCATCTCATAATCTCAGTTCAATCTCACAGGTGGTTCTCGGTAACATAGTCGAGTGCTAGACTATGAATCCAAAGGTTGCAGGTTTGATCCCTGCTCAATTCTAGGATTTTTATGTCGCTTCACTTCTTTCACCTCCGGCAAAAATGCTGAGTAGCATCATGATTTGGAGCTCAGGTAAACTGTAAGTTTCCCTTTAACTGACTGGGTAAGTCAATTTTTCAAAGATCGGAGGAATGCAATGGCACACCAAGTCCAACAGGACCATGCCTAGTAAACCACTGTGGTATTCATACCAGTCTTCAGAGTATTGACTTCTTTACCTTTTACCAGTCTCTCAGCAAATAAATCAATAAGAAATCCTAGCAGTACACAAACCCAACATGGCATCATGTCAGCCAAAGAGCTAGGACGTGCTGAAGAGTGCCCATATGATAATTTCTAAGGAAAGCCAAACCAGGGAGAAAAGTATTTGTAACAGTTTGCAAGGCAAGCAATTACTTTTAAGTAGTCATAATGAAGTTCAAGTACCAACCTGTTAAAAACTTAGTTCTGTTATTACAATGCATAATTTAAAATAAGTTTATGGGAAGAAAAACTGCTGACTGCACTAATTTTTTTTTCCTTTTCCTGAGAGATAAGGAGACAGGGTCCCCTTGGTAGTTTTCAGTCCTTTTATTGAAATTACATTCAAAACCAAGATATAAATATTGTAATTTAAAACAGTGCAATGCATTAATCACTGTGGGTATTGTTTCTTATATGGCATTACTGATGGGTGACAGTTACACCGTAACTAATGAGAATGTACTTAAGAAAAGTAGTCTTCCTTGCACACAAAACATGCGACACTGTTCATAGAAGTTGAAGGGCTAGTATGCTGTTTGTAATTTTTCCAACTACTGTACTTTAATATTTCATCACATTTTAATTTACTCAACATGTATAGAACATTGTCTAATACTATGAAATTCTGTTCAAATTTTAAAATGTTTGGAAATTATATATCAGTTTAGATGTAGCAAAACTGTTTATTTGAGTGATTTTCAGATATTGTTGGCTTAGCGTAGTTACCAGTATCTTTGAAATAATAGTTGTTTGGTCACTTGTGAGAGTAGCAAAATTGGTTGTAGTAAAGCATGATTTTCAAAGTACAATATTTGAAAGTAAAACAGTGTTATTAGCTAATAAACAAGCTGTTCTGCCATTTTAGTTTCCCATCATTGCATGCTGGCATTATCAACATATACAGTCCTCTCTAGAACTTCGGAAAAATTTCAGTGTAATTGTGACAAGGATAACATTTTGGAAGAAATCAAAGACCTAAAATAGATTGTAGGAATTTGTAGGTCACAAAAATTTAAAATGCTGCAGAAATGTAGACAGAAGTATTGCATGGCATGAAGACATAAAAAATGCACATCCCTGTTTACACAATTTCTGATCTTAACTTATTGTTTTAAAAATGTATTGCAAATGCTGTCAATTTTTGTTGAAATCTGGCACAAAGACAAAAATACAGTAAATGGTAATTAATTGCATTTTATTCAGTATAATTTATGACTACATGTTAATATTCCAGATGATTTACAACTTATGTCCAGTTTACATTCAAAACATACATACAAGAGAGACTATTAAATCCTAAGTATGAAAATTTTTATTCATTTTCAACTTTGTTAACTCTGCTAGAACACATCACCCTTCAAAGGAGAAAAATTGTTACTTCTGTTCAATACATAACAATGTGCAAAAATAATAAGATTCTTCACATGCATTTCTTGGAAAGTAATCGGAACAGAAAAAAAGCTTACATGAAAAATCATATAGTGGGGACAGTTTACTACTCACCGCAAAGACGTGGCGACGAGCTGCGACAGGCACATACAAAAGACACACACATACAACACATTCAGCTATCGGCCATGGCCTTCTTCAGAAATAGAGCACTCACGCAATCACACAGGCACACAACACAGTCATACAACCATCACCTCCGACTGCCACACTTCAAATCACGCTCTGCAGCGAATCGGGGACGGGAGGGGAGGGGAGGGGGAGGGGATAGAAAGGTTACGTCACGGTGGTGGGGATGGGTTAGATGGGAATAACGAGATGCAGCTTAGGAATGGAGTGGGGAGGCGGGTTAGGGGAGAAAATAAAATAAAATAAAGTAAAATAATTCATGTACACTGCAAGTGCACAAGACCACATACACACACACACACACACACACACACACACACACACACACATACATATACACACACACGATCACACATTCACACACCACTCAAATCAGGCGAGGTTTGCGATACAGAGGTAGGAACTGTAAGGTATGGAAGGGGTAAAAAAAAAAAAAAAAAAAAAAAAAAAAAAAAAAAAAAAAAAAAAAATAATAATAATAATAATAATAATAATGAAGTTATCGTAGGTTGAGGCCTGGTTGATTTCGGGATCGGAGAATGTATTGTAGGGATAACTCCCATCTGTGCAGTTCAGAAAAGCTGGTGGTGGATGGGAGGATCCAGATGGCCCGGGTTGTGAAGCAGCCATTGAAATCAAGCATGTGCTCCGCTGCATGCTGTGCCACAGGGTGGTCCACCTTGTTTTTGGCCACAGTTTGGCGGTGGCCATTCATCCTAATGGACAGCTGGTTGGTGGTCATGCCAATATAGAAAGCTGTACAGTGCTTGCAGCACAGTTGGTAAATTAAGTGGCTGCTTTCACAAGTGGCCCGGCCTCTGATAGGGTAGGATAAGCCTGTGACAGGACTGGAGTAGGAAGTGCTGGGTGGGTGGATTGGACAGGTCTTGCAGCGGGGTCTTCCACAAGGATATGATCCCTGTGGCAGTGAGGTGGCTGGGTTCAATGGCTGCTTCACAACCCGGGCCATCTGGATCCTCCCATCCACCACCAGCTTTTCTGAACTGCACAGATGGGAGTTATCCCTACAATACATTCTCCGATCCCGAAATCAACCAGGCCTCAACCTACGATAACTTCATTATTATTATTATTATTATTATTATTATTTTTTTTTTTTTTTTACCCCTTCCATACCTTACAGTTCCTACCTCTGTATCCCAAACCTCGCCTGATTTGAGTGGTGTGTGAATGTGTGATCGTGTGTGTGTATATGTATGTGTGTGTGTGTGTGTGTGTGTGTGTGTGTGTGTGTGTGTGTGTGTGTGTGTGTGTGTGGTCTTGTGCACTTGCAGTGTACATGAATTATTTTACTTTATTTTATTTTATTTTCTCCCCTAACCTGCCTCCCCACTCCATTCCTAAGCTGCATCTCGTTATTCCCATCTAACCCATCCCCACCACTGTGACGTAACCTTTCTATCCCCTCCCCCTCCCCTCCCCTCCCCGATTCGCTGCAGAGCGTGATTCGAAGTGTGGCAGTCGGAGGTGATGGTTGTATGACTGTGTTGTGTGCCTGTGTGATTGCGTGAGTGCTCTATTTCTGAAGAAGGCCATGGCCGATAGCTGAATGTGTTGTATGTGTGTGTCTTTTGTATGTGCCTGTCGCAGCTCGTCGCCACGTCTTTGCGGTGAGTAGTAAACTGTCCCCACTATATTATTTATTCCAACCTGGACTTTCCATTATTACATGAAAAATCAGATGGCTGAAAGGAATAATACACAATACATTGTGTCATACTAGAAGACAAATCACAGGCTACATCAATTATAACAGTAATCAACAAATTCTCAAGTTCTATAAATCATTTAGAATAACATTTGGAGAAGCCCTACATGTTTAATAATTCTGTTAGATCCTTCAGTAACATGATTAGTCAACAGATTTGGCTGTAGTAACTTGATGTTCAGTTTTGCCCTTGGAAGCAGGCCTCAGGATCCAACAAGCCAGATGGATTTTTTGGACACTTGTCTGTCCTACAATAATACTAACTTAGTAACAATTTTATTTTACTAGTATCTTAATGCTGGTAAGATTTCCTCTTTTTTTCCCCCCTGCAAAGCAAATCCCTAACAGTCATGACTAAATACACTGATTTTGTAGAAAACAGCAATTGATCAGGATATGCTGCAAGTGAAGGTAAATTAATGAAGGAAAAAAATTGGTGGCAGTGCCTGTTTTCAGACCTTGTACAGAGGTTGATGGAGAAGTACATCCACTCTTCTTTTGCTATCAGACTGCATGACAAAGGGAACTACTGAGAAAGTATGGGACAGTATGTTTGCTTGATACAACGTAAAAGACCATCAAGTGTGATAACCCACTACTCTTTGTAACAGTAAAGAAAAATGTGTGCTATTTAGTGGTAGTTTCTTTTTACATTCAAATAGAAGACACATGGTCAATTCCAGAAGCATTAAATATTTTCAAGGAGTGGAACACAAACATGAATCCTGTATACTGGGTTACTGATTTCTCCGAGTCCAAAATAAATGCAATTCACTCCTTGTTTCCCTGTTTCAAAGTGTATCTGTGTTCATTTAACAGAAATGATTTGAGAAAGTTGGTTATGGTCACACACAAAAGAACAAAAAATGCGAGCTAGAATTTTTAATCTGTGGAACGGTATTGCAGAGTCTTCTTTCATGCAAGAGTATATAGATAATTTACTAAAGTTGAGAATCAATGTTTTCGATAAACCAAATGATTCTGCTTTGCAGTACTTTGATAAACAATGGGTTCCAGTGCATCAAAGGTGGGTGAAGGCTTTCAAGTACAAAAGTATGTTTGCTGTTTAAGTAATGAACAAATTGGTGAAACATTCATACCTAGAGCATAATACCAACACAGAATTAACAGGCCTCATTGCAGTTTTAGTTAACAGTTACCTTCCTAGCCTCATTGAAAAGTATTGCAAGTTAAATTGTACAGCAAAGACATTCCTTTATTCCTGTATAGGAAGACACCAAAGTTTGTTAAGCAGGTGATGATGTGATATGAAAAAATTGACTTAAGTGCAGAATCAGTAACTATGGTGGCTACAGGACTGTTTCATGTAACCAGTGCAGAAATTGAAGAATGTTTTTACAAAGTAGATTTTGCAAAACCTGATAGTCCATGTCCACATTTCCTAAAGTTTAAGTTTCTGTGCAAATACTTTTGTTTCTTCTCTGAATGGGGATTTCACTTATAGGATTAATCCTCAATTTGTTTAGATGAAACACATGGGTTTGGTTCAAGAAGCAGTTATAGTACACAAACACTGCAGCACAGGGGTTACAGAATACTAGCAGAAATCTATAGCAAATGCATGGCTCAACATTTCTGAAACATTGAGCACTAATTTTGTAGCATGTAACAGGCAAGAGAGATCTGTAAGAACTTAATAAATCTGACTTATAATTGCAGTACTGAAACAGTTGCAAAAATGACTGAACACCTTGAAATCTCACAACATGATGTGAAGGTATCAAACCCTACAGGCAATGGACCTCCATTAGCAGTGGCGTCAACTTTTAAAAAGATAGAAACACATATTTCAGCAGTGATACCACACCTCCATTGGGTATATGTAATTCTGCAAGAGCAATTAGTAGGTGCTAGGGGCAGAGGTGGGGGAGAGATTTGATTTGGCCTGCTTCTCAAGAAGTTATGAAAGGTTGATTGTTGTTGATAATTAATACAATATTTTAAGTTATTCAGTTACTTTATCAGTTTATCTAGTGATTCTTCATTGACTCAATCACAAGTCGTCCCAGTGGTGTCACGTAATAAATTTGCACCAGACAGGCCGAACAGGATCCCAGCTGGGATCTTATGGCCAGAAATGCCACAAAAAATCAGCATCGAGTCAATGTTTTGCTTCATGTTAAAATTATCTGCAACAGAATACAAAAGTTTCAATTATGCTAGTACAAAGAGTTGCTCATGCAATATGCAAACAATTCAGGTAAATTTATGCTCACTATGTTTAATTTTTGTAACTGACACTTTAAAAATTTGCAAGGGAATAGATTGTTGGTAAATAAATAGATCTTAAATTTTCATGCTACACAGATTATGAGCAACAACAATTTCTTTCTTATGATTTGATTTCATCATTAAAGTTAAAACCACCAACAATAAGAGAAATAATACAATTACTCAAAAACAATAACTCATCTGGAGAAGTGCATATATTTACTGCACCTGACACTATATCAGAAATATTCAATCAAATTTGGAAAACACAGTTCACCATTAGTATGGACATCTGCACTAATACATCCACTATATATAAAAGAAGCAAACAGACGCTAACAACTATAGGAGACTCTCCCTCCTACCAGTGACCTACAGGCTCTTATCCAAGGCGTTTTTAAAAAGGGGCAGAAGACATACTCGACACAGACAATGAGGAGAGCATCAGGCACAATTTAGAAAGGGAAATTAATTTACAGAGGAATAAAAGTAGCAACTTAATATAGACCTATATTTACTTTTATGGACTTCAAAATAGCATAAGAGTCAATTAACAGAAATGCACTGATTTATGTCAAACAAATTATAATTTGATAGTAAAACAACTGAAATAATTAAAGCAACTTTATGAAACAACTTCCAAAGAAACCTGTGGGGGAGGGGGGAGAGATTGCAAAAACGTTTGGATTGAAGAAGTCACTTGTTGAGGGAGATGGTTTGTTACCTCCCTTTTCCCCCCGGTTTTTATAATACCAAATTAATAGTGAATTGCAGGACAGCATATACCCCGTCTTCAATTACGCTGTCAATGAACACTTATTATTTACAGATGGATAAGAAAGGAAGTAATGAGATACCAACCAGGTGATCTGGAATTGCCGCCTCCTTGTCTTTATAATACTTAGGTCCAAGAAAACATTTACGGTGACTTGTGCTTACTATAGAAGATGGAAATCCGTAAAATCGGATCTCAACGTTCCCTTTACTTTGGGTGAAGAAGAATTTTGGACAACCTGCAAATGTACAAACAAAATGGTTATAATGAGACGGCCAAAGAATCTGACATGACACTGTGAAAAATTATTTTCTTACAGACAACGAAGCAGAGGAACTTATTAAACAACTGAACACATTTTATCGGCTACATATGTTACAATTACTTTTGCTTAGCTATGTACAACTGGTATACCTTCCAAAATGCGTTTTCGTGATCACAGGGAAAGATTACAATAAAATTTAGCGATATACGGGCTACAGTAACGAAAACGAAAAGAAAGACATTACCTTACTTCTGGCTTCACCGCTTATTCTAGATGCTGTGTGCTATCTCTCACGGAGTAAGAGTAGCCGATGCACTTCAACTGCGTAAGAAACATATCAACTTATTCTTGTATTTCGCAGTAGCCACACAATTTTCCGTCTTTATTAACGCTGAAGTCTTTCAGCTTTTCTCTCATTGTGCTCTCATAGTAACTCGACATACTAAGAAAAGCGATTTAAAACAAGATAACTGTAACAACGTCTGAAGGAAACGCAAAACGCTAGAACAACGAATTGAAGGAGGCGCTACGCAGTACACAGTATCTCGAAATTCACAAAAGTCGATACGTGTCTACGTGGCCTCTTCGATACAGCATGTACACGTCATAATGACGTCACGCTGGCTCCCATAGTCGTGAACTTAAGCTCTCCCACCTCGCGCTTGTCAGAGTAGTGTCATGATACAACCAAAGAATTCAAATTTCAAAGAATACCAAAGACTTAAGGCATACACATGTTTCTTAAATAGCGTCATTAGTAACCCGATAAAGACAAACATTTTAAATAGCTCCTAATAGCACAATTGGACTAACGCAACAGAAGTGTGTAAAGGGTAATACGCACTGCCCGTCACGTCACGTTACGCCAGAACATTCCACAAGGCATTTCTCATGGCGGAATTCAAACTGTCCGTCACCGTAAACTCACGTCACGTCAATATTTCTCGCAAAGAAAGTTTTGACGGAAAGGTCGTGACGGGCAGTATGAATTGGTTTTAACATCGCCATCTCAATTAAGAATAATATTTATTTCAATTGCACGCCACATTAAAGTCAATTACAACTATTCGTCACATCACGCCATGTCATGTTTCACCAAAACAGTCCATAATGTATTTCAACTTCGAGCCTCAATTAATGTCCGTCTTGTCACATCACGTCAAGCAGTTCGTTGAAGCAGCTGAAAGAGGACTAGTTCCAAGCGGTAGAGACGAGGTTTTCTGCGCATATGCAGCTACAATGGCCAATGCAGTACCGATACTGTACAGACCTCTAACAATAGGGTAGAAATCCGTCTTTGGTGTTTGATCTTATGATGTCAGAGAGTACGTTGTATGAATTTTACTGCAAATATAAGTTTTTTTTTTTTTTTTTTTTTTTTTTTTTTTTTTTTTCGAACGAGAACATCTAATGAGCATTTTAAGATAGTTTTAATGTATTTACCATGATATTTCTGTTCTAAGCAAACGCTCATGCTAATGGTTCACACCCAGAGGTGCCCCCCGCAAAAAGCAGAAGACCCGGGTTCGAGTCCTAATCCAGTACAAATTTTCATGTGTTAAAAAAGATATACCAACTAAAGAAGTGCACGGAAGTCGGAAATCCTCGCAACTTGTGAAATAATATTTGTAAATTTAACACTTATAGCTGTGGACCATCAGCATATATGTTTGTTTAGAACACAATTATCATGGAAAATATGATAGCCAAGACAGGCTAAAATGGTATGTCTCTTCCTGTCATGCTAAATGTGTCCGAGCACCAAGCAGAGATGTGCATCAGATGCTGTTACCCCATGCTAGCCCGCCTCAGACAGGCTGGCCCATGTAGCGCAAGTGAGCTCTGGCCAGTCCAGTTCTCGTGCTGAACATGACGCTGAAGCGATGGGTGTGGGGGATCGCCGATTGGCAAAGCTCGCTCTGTCAGTGGCCCCATCCGCTCCCCCCCCCCAACCAAGATGGACTGGCATAGTGTCATGGACTTCAACATGGCTGACTCCCTGGGACTAGAAGACGACTGCAGAGTGGCGGATCGGCGTCTGACAGGCCTCGTTCAGTCGACGGCCCCATCTGAACCTCTGCCCAAGAAGGACCGGCTAGAGAAGATCCAGGAGCGGAAAGCTAGCGGGACGAGACGGGGTAATGTGGCCAATGCCCCGGTGGAGGCCGCATGCAGCGGGGGAAGTTGTCGCTTGGTTATACCAGCGGTTACAGACCGTTCGCTAACTGCAATGTCTTGTCACGGGAAGATGAAGAAAAAGGCGCAAAACCAGAAAAAGGTCCTGCAGGAGCAGGAAGCTGCTATGCGACCTCGACCTTGGACAGGGAAGCTAATTGCAGGGAGAGTCACCGGCCGGGGAGTATTACATTACCGGCTGTTACACCCTGTCCCCAACCTACAGCAACCCAATCACAATAAGGGGACAAGAAGAAGAAGAAGAAGCTTACCTTCACTATCGCAAGAGGGATGCCACACAACACAATATTGCGCCCACTCGACATGGAAGGACCAAAAACCTCAACCTCCAAGAGCAGGACACCTGATATGGTATCATATACCGACTGAAGACCCAGTCTCCTGGCCCGAAAACAGGCCACCAAAGCAGACGGAAACGCAGCTAAACGACGTCTTCACAGATAACGTCAAACGGACGGCCCAGTTCATACTGGCGAACGACGAAGTGGAAGCAGAAGATACAGAAGACGTGGAGGCGGAGGAAAGTCATAGCAGGAAGCGACCAGCGGAGACAAGGCCGGAAAGCTACCGGAAACGTTCGTCTGCCGCTGCTCCCGTCATGGCACCAGCGCTTCAAACACAAAAAAAGGCATCGTGAAAGGGGTTCAAAGATGCCAAGACGACCACTGACATGGACGGGTTCCAAATGCCAAGCCGCAAGAAGATAGGGAGAGCAGTATGGCTGGCCACAGTTGCATGCATGGCCATCAAACACCGGTTTGCTGAACTCGATGGGAAGTAAGAGGAGACAGCAGACCAATAGCAGAAAAAGAAGGGGCCCTCACCACCACCCATCATGGTGAAATGGCCGGGTTCCTTTAAGGATGTGGAGCAGGCGATCCTCACGGTCGTCAAAAACAACTTCACAATGAAGACAGCGAGTCGTGACAAAAACCACAGAAGACTACAATAGCGTCACTGACTCATTAACAGCAGAGGCCTACACTGGTTCACATATTCATCGGAACCAACAAAGACGCTCAAAGTAGTTTTCCAATGCCTACCTTTCAGCATGGACCCCCAATACCTCAAGAAACTGCTTGAGGCCAAGGCGTACATAATAAGGGCAGCATCCAGGATGAAGTCGCCGAAGAACATAGCTGACACACCGCTCCTCCAGGTGATTCTGGACAACACCCCGGAGCACAAGAAGATATTCCAAGAAACAAGGGTGGGCAGCTTCAGCGGACTGTTGAAAAACTGCGGAGGCGGAGAGGCCCACTCCAACGCTACAATTGCCATGGAATTGATCACATAAATACTGCAAAATGCCTCCAGGCTGTGTGAAATGCGCTGGGGAGCATCTGAGCCAGAATGCCCGCACCCAATTGAGAAGACACATTTGTGCTGCAACTGAAATGAAGAGCACATTGCCAAATTCAGGGGCTGCATAGCCTTCAAGAAAGCAACTGCAAAGTAGCGGCAAGCACCTGTGAAGAGAGTGCAGCCGGGTAGAAGCTTCAGAACTGCCGCAGCAGCAGCGACCGCAGCAGCGACTGTACAGGAAACGCCGCCATGAAATGCGCCGCGACACACCGAGCAGCCGCGTCAGACGGAGCTGCCTACCCGAGCCATGGAAGGCGCCTCCCGTCCGCCGAGAGAAGAGCACGCGGACCGGGCAGGACCGGCCGGACACCCGGGCAGCCACCGCAGCACGAACCCCCTCCTCGCCACCTGCGCCGGCCGCACCGCCGCAACGAGTGAAGCAGCAGAACTTCGGGAGCTACTCAAGGAGTTCAAGGAACTGCTGCGCCAACTTCCGCACTGATTGCGTCTGCAATGACAGTGGTCAACCACGCCAACACCACGAGAGAAGCAAATAAGACCCAAGATGACGGATCACATTATTGGACTCACCATTTGCGTATAGAACGCAAACAGCATAAGTCAGCAAGAGGGCGATTTCCAAAACTTTTTGCGCGACGAGGCAGTAGATGTGCGCCTCATATGTGAAACACGAGGACACCTAATTATAGATGCTATCGTGACGATAGACTGACAGCTTGTGGTGTAACGGCGGTCTATGTCAGAAGCGCTCTGAGGCACCACCATGTGACACTACCGGAACTGACGCAACTAGAGGCAACAGGCGTCGCGGTCAGCACTTCTGTGGGTCAAGAGACCTTCATTACAGCATACTGACAACCTGGAAGGCTCCTGCAACATCAGGACTACGAGACGCTGCTGTCAATGCGGGGCAACATCTTTATTGGGGGGGAATTTAGCGCCAAACACCCGGAGTGGAAGCAGGAGGCTTCTAAAGGTGGCCACAGATAACAACACAATAGTGTCAGGACCCTACGACCCCACTCAGTGTCGCAAGAGAGGCCGCCCAGATGTCCTGGACATCGCTATCATGAAAAGGGCGACCCACGACGCAGTCGCGACGACACATGTGGCCCTGTCCTCAGATCACTTACCAGTGACATTCGATCTGAACACAGATGGGAACACACCACCCAAAGGTCATAAGATCTACACCAATGCTGACTGGGACCATTTTCGGGTGCACCTGGCAGAGAGGATCGCCACGTCGCCAGATTCCGACATCGACGGCGTGGACGCCTCACTCGCCGCGTTCACGCATCTCGTGATCACCGCGGCCGACGCAGCAACCCCGCACAGACCGAGAAAATCGTGGGACTTCTCCCGCCAGCTACGGCCGGACGTGTTGCAGATGATCTGCGAGAAGCACCAGCTTGTCCGAGAATGGCGCGTCACCCGCCAGGCGACGACAAAAAATCGCATCAACAGAATGCGCCGCGCCATACAATACGCGGTCACAGAGCACAGGAATAGGGAATGGTCTGATAAAATAGCCAGTCTCAAAATCGCGGACATAACTGCCTGAGCCGGCCGCGGTGGCCAAGAGGTCTGCGGCGCGCCAGTCACGTTCTGCACGGCCACTATGGTCGAGGGTTCGAATCCTCCTTGGGTATGGATATTTGTGCCGTCCTTAGTATGAGCTAGTTCATAAGAAGTTTGTAAGCGTAGGGACTGACGACCCTGTAGTTAAGTCCCATAAGTTCTACAAACATTTGATTTGAACTGCCTGGAAAACAACAAAGCAATTCCTCCGCAAAAGGCAACCAGTCTCACCGCTACACATTTGTCAGCACGTAGTAGCCAAGCCAGACGCCAAAGCCAGAGCACTGGCAGATACTTTCGCGGCAAACTTCACACCAATGGAAGAAAAAGTCGACGTCGTACATATCCGTAGCGTGGGAGAAAATGATCCGCCGGTACCTCGCCACAGAAGATCCTAAGGACGTCATCGAACCAGCAACCGAGGAAGAGGTTTGACAGCAGCTAATACACCTAAACCCGCGAAAAGCGGGTAGGTGCGACAACGTTGGCGGCGCGATCCTGAAGGAGGTTCCCCCAGAGTCCGTGCAACTGCTTACGAAGACCTTCAACACCGTCTTTAGGACCGGCCACTATCCCTCTGCCTGGAAACATGCGAGGTGATAGTGATCCCTAAGGTCGGCAAAGATACCAGGCTGGCTCAAAACTACCGGTTAATAAGCTTGCTGCCAACTGTCTCAAAGATATTCGAACGGGAATACGTCAAGAGACTGCAACATAACGTTGAAGAAGAAAGCCTGGTTCCTGACGAACAGGTCGGTTTTAGGAAGAGCCATGGGACGACACACGAGCTGCTATGATTGGTGAAACAGGCGCTTGAGAGGAGGGAGTACCTTGGGGCGGTACTCCTTGACATATCCCATGACTTCAAAAGCGTGTGGCACAACAGACTCATCTACAAGCTACTTGTACATGAAGGCCAGGGGTCGCACGCCCGCCTGATCCACTCCTGCCTGGTTGGACGCAGCTTCTACAAGAGGATCGAAGGTGGAACCTCAACAGCAAGAGAGATAGCCGCCGGAGTGCCACAGGGCTCAGTGCTGGGGCCCATCTTGTATGCACTATACATGGCAGATATGCCACGAACACAGCGGGTCCACACAGGGTTGTATGCCGATGATACAGACCTGTAGACGAGGAGTATCAACGCCCACCTGGTGCGAGGATGCCTACAGATCGCATGAAGTGAGCTGGGAGCATGGGTCACACAGTGGTGGCTCAAGTTCAATGTGGCAAAAAGCCAGGCCCTGATATTCACAAGGAAGAAAATCTCAGAAGACCTGCCACTGATTCGCATCATGGGAGGCCCCATTCCATGGACAAACACCGGCTGCTACCTTGGAGTCACACTGGATGGACACCTCACATGAAAGAAGAACATCAAAGTAGTAAGAGAAAAGGCACTTGATAGAATGTGCCTTCTGTATCCGGTACTGAACCCGACGACCACACTGTTCCCACATTGCGGCAAGATGTTCTACCTGGCTGTCATCAGGCCTAGGTTGGAATATGGTGCTGTGGTGTGGGCAACGCCGCTGAGGCGCACATCAAAAGTCTCCAGAAGATACAAAACAGGTGCCTGAGAATGGCACTGCACCTGACGAGAGATTTTAATAGGACAGAACTGCATCAATTAACTGGCTTACCGATGCTGAAGGGCCGCTTCAAGGAATCAGTGGGAAAATTCTACGCTGAAGCAAGAAGCGACAACCTGCTTATCAGGTATCTGGGAAACCAGATACACTGGAAAGAAACAACATGCTGGCCAAACAGCAAGAGAAAGTGAAACTAAATGTCAAACAAGAAGGAGGAAACAAAAAAAGGAGGAAATGACGAAAACAACCCGTAGAAGAAGAAGGAAAAGCAGCTAGACCTGCTGTCACTTCAACGAGACGAAGCTGCAGCTTCGTGAAGAAAGACGAATCATGTTCTGTTTTCCATCTGCTGTGGCCCTGGATGCTCTCTCTGTGGTCCGCGCCCGCCGAACCCGCCTCCAATCGTGCCATCTGCGGTCTGGCGTTCCGTTTGCGGTCCGCGCCCACTCGCTGAGGTGTTCTGGGGCGCTGATGTTCATTTTCCGTCCGCTGCAGCCCTGGGTGCTCTCTCTGTGGTCCGCGCCCATTGTACCCGCCTTCGCGCCCACCTTGAAGCTGTGTTAACCTCAGTTGCACAGCTGGAGGCTGCGATCGAGCCCCCCAGTAAATTCTCTTCTAGCCTTGTACGATCCCCTTTATTAGCTTGCTTATGAAAGACTACGTACTTCTAGGGGCTGCATGCTGTATTTCTTAGTTGATTTACCCCAACGTTCAATTTATTCCACTTTTCTGAATTTTGAAGACTGGACTTCGTCCATCCACGTAAAACCTTCCTAATCGCGTCTAGCTGTATTTCTTTAACTTCCTTATGATATACTATGCATTTCTAAGGATTCCATGCCATAGCTATTTTTCTTTATTTTTCGGAAATTGAATTTTATACTTTTACTGGTTTTCGGAACCACATGGTTCCAAACTCAAACTTCAAGGGTTTATAGCTAGTCATTTGAGTTCTCGCCACTGCTCACACCCAGTGCCTTCCTATTGTGTATTCTTGCTTTGTAGTATGTGATTCCATTGGTTTTTGTTGAAATGAATGCAATCTTTAGGCACTTCGCCCTCAGTGGGGTGTGAATGTCTAATGTAGCAGACACGTGCCATGTGTCTCAATAATTCCGCATGCTCATGGTTTGATGTGAATGGAAATTAATCTCGCTACTATTGCGTACCATCTCAAGTAAAGAAAGAAGTTTACTTTTTTTGTGTTGTGTGGAACATCCTGCGACGATGAATAGCTGATAGCAGCGGCTGCTTCTGCTTCATATCAGCATGCTGGGTTGGATGAGTTTCGCTTTGCTTTGTGCGTGTGACTGGCTGAATACTTGTTGACTGTAAATTCCTCCTCCGACGATGTTCAGTTCAGATTACTATAAAGTTATTTTAAATGGGGATGCATCTTTATTGTTTAACAAATTTGTTGCCCCCATTTGCTCATGTTTAAACTGAATAAGTAATTTATTATCAGTGAAGCTTTATCCTTATTATGAATATTAGAGAACGACTACCTTCCCCTTTTGACTTAATGTTGTTTTTCACCAGTGCTGAGAACAAATTCAGATGCAAATAATCATATTTTTAATTCCGTTGCGCCATAAATGTTCTCACAGCCACCTTCATGAAAGGGTTTAGTTCAGGGTGGCTTGTATATTAATGATTGTGTGTAATTCTCGTGATCTACGTATGTTGGCCACCGTCTCTTTGTCTTCCTGCTGCTAAAGTAAAGTTTGAGTCAGTTCTAAATTCTGGGCCAGGAAACAAGATTCTGTTGCAGGAAGTAGTCAGTAGTTCACGCAAATCCTTTAGCTGTTTGTACGGCCAGAGTTATATGTTTAAAGTACGCTTGTCACTGGCTCCCTTCAGCCAGAGATAATTTTTCAATTAACGGTGATCTTTCAATTGGCGACCCTGCTAGGATACGCTTTTCTAGCGGATCATCTGTTCAATAAAGTAGTTTCTTTTGTTTTAAATGTGTGCAGGAATTTTTTAACCTTTTTGTCCCCGTGTGTGAATGTGTGTTTTCAGCAGCACACATTAATCTATTTCAATTTATGTTTTCAGCACTCATGTGTTTTAGTTGTATGATATTTATGTAATTTTTGAAGGGTTATTTTATTTAATTGTTTTGTAAAAAGAACACAGCCACAGTGCATTGCGTGTGAAGATTTTAATTCGTGTTTTGTTATGCATGTGTTTGGTAGGCTAATTTTTGTGTTGTTTACCTCTTGTCATTCTGAACGAATTCTAAAGATGGATACTAGTTCTGCCTTGTCCGTTTCCACTCGTTCTAGGCAATTAAACCGAAGTGAGGACCATGAAAAGTCCACTAGGTTAGATCTTTCAATGGAAAGAGAAAACGGGCGGGTACAGATGGCCGCGTTACCGTTGAGAATGAGGCTAGTTTAAACGTGTACACTACCGGGAGCGATAGCAGGGGAGTACAAAATACGCCATCCAACCATATGGCGATTTCTGATACCTCTCAAAATACTTCCATTACTAGGCCTGTGTCGGGTTCTGACACATTGTTAAGTGACATCATAGCTTTCATGAAGGAACTGAAATCAGAAGTAGGTTCCATAAGCGAAGCAGAGAATATTTCAGTTCAGGAACTGAAAGCAGAAATGAAACAGAAGTAGGTTCCATAAGAGAAGCACAGAATGTTTCAGTTCAAGATATAAAAGAAAGGATGGATTCACGAGGTAGTTCCATGCAAGCTCTCCAGGCCGAGCTGGTCAAAGTTTCTGCTCAAAGTAATACCATTCAGGTCATTCGCAAGAACCTAGATGGGTTGCGCCCTGATATTGTGCAGCTCATACAGGAACGGCATGAGATAGCAATGAATGCTATCTCAGAGAACACAGCCATGATTTCAGGGAACGTAGAAGCTATCTCTGCCCTCTCTGACCGTGTAGATACCAATATCCACTTTCTTGAGGAGAGATACTAATGTCCACTCTATTAACGAGAGAACTGAATTGGTAGACGGTAGGGCAAAAACGCGCACAGATGAATTAAAGGCGAGAGTAACTAATGTTGATACCCACGTAGGACAGCTGGCCACCTCGGTGGCGCAGCTTCTGCAGGGCAGGGAAGCGGCAGCAGACAGAGTGGGACACACTGTTGCGTCTGAATCAGAGGAAGTCCGTGACTTGCTTCGATTCAAGGAGCAACAGTGGGAAATAAACCGCAGGCGTCGTGATGTAGCGGCCGAGCTGCACGAACGCGTCCCTCGATTAGAGCAAGCGTCTGCTGCATCGTCGGCTGCCCCGCCCTTAGAAAACGTTTCCTGCAATTTTTGCGGAGGTCAACCCTGTCGTTCCGACCATGGAGACGATTCAGCTTTTGAGGAGCACGAAGTCGAACCCCTGCGTGTACGTCCAATAAGAAGGGAAAGTCAGAATCAAGTGCCTGTGTGGGATCCTCAACAAGCATTTGATCATAAACACTTCTTAACCGTAAGGAAGTACCAAGTTTTCCGGAACTATGCTAACAGGATACACCCCCGTGCAGGGCTGGAACAATTCGATTTTTCTTTGCCCCCAGACTGGCCCGAAGGGAATAAAATCGAATATGTGTGTGGATATCTCTAAGGAGAGCCCGCCACGCGCATGCGTTCGCTCCTGAAATATTGCCGATACTATGAGGACTTTAGGGAGCATTTCCTGTCTGCCTACTGGTCAGAGAGGCAGCAGGAAAGAGTAAAAAGTATATTAGTGATGCCGCATTTTGCGAGCAGCAATTGAAAGAGTCTCAGCAACTTCTTTCAAGGAATGATGCTGAGAAATCAGTTCCTTGATTACCCCTATCCTCCACGCGGATTAATTAGAATTTGCGCCTCGGAAATACCACGGAATGTGCGCAATGCCGTGCTTGCGGGAAGCTGCAAGGAGGACATTGAGTCTTTCCAGGCTTACCTGAAGGACTTGGAGTTCGATGATGATTATGGACCTAGAAGAGACGGCAACGGCTCTTCTAAGAAAAGTAATCGGAGTGAAAATAGTGCTGGAGACAATTGCCAAAAGGAAAGTACTAGTAGTGGGCAGCCCGGTCCTTCCAAGGCTGAGATTCAGCAGCAGAGGAGGAGCGAGCAAGGTTCTTGGCGTGATCAGCGAGCTAAAAAATGGAGAAGACCCGGGAATGGAAATAAGGGCCACCAACCCTATAAAGGTCAGAAAAAACCATGCAACAAACCAACAGAAGACATGTAAATCAGGTCCGCTGATCCGCACCTCAACCGACCCCAAGAACCCGTAACTAGAGAAAACCAGTAAAAATCTCCTGCAGTTGATCATCACGTGATCAACTTGCTAGGAAAGGAGCACATCCACCCTAAGTTTTTGTGTTTTCTAAAGTAAATTTTAGTGATATTCTTACCAACCAAGTGATTAGTGTTGTAAATTTATGCTGTATTTTGAATGCCTTTGCAGTGTTTTCTTTATGTGATTTGTTTTAATAATTTACTTTGTTACATGTGTCCTTTGGATATGTGTTTGTAGTGCGATTTTCACTTCGCAACAATACGTTTTCAGGTTGTTTGTGTGTCTTGTGTATCATATAGTAGACGCCTTTATTGTCGTAAGTTAACTGTTACTTTCCAGTTTCACCTGGTCAGCTGTTCAAAATTGGTTATATTGACACTCCGTTTTGTTTAAGGAATTATTAGTGTGACACCTCGAAGTGTCTCTGTTGGCTAATAAGGTGGTCCACCTCACAAAATCGCTTGTTGTACCTCCTGTCGTGAATTGACGGAGTTTGGTTTAAGTTGTGTAGGCTATGTTTAGGTATATTATTGTGTAATTTTCTTTTCCGTAATTTGTTCCCTGTTTATCGTTTAAATTGTGATGCTCTTCTTCATTGTGAGTGCAGCCAGCCTCGTGAATAGAGTGCTACAATTGCCACCCTTGCCAGCAATCTCTCGCTGAATAGCATATTAATAAGACGCCGTGGTTGGCGCCAACGCCGTTATTTATATGATTTTAGTTGCACGATGATGCACTGTGGTGTTGATGCTTTTCTCTAAGGATTGTCCGTTTGAGTAACAGAAGGTGTGCAATTCGACCGGTAGAAGGTCGCTGGAGCGCACAAACGAAAGGGTTAACCTAAATGTCATTTGACAATATATACCCTGGCCTGTTAATAGAACCAACTTGCATTTCTTCAGGTGATTTTTTACAGGAGAATTTTGTAAATTAAAGGACAGAGTGTGATCTGTGGAAGAGGCCAGTATCTCATTCAGAAGAGGAAAAATATTTGACAAAAAAAAAATGAGATACAAGAGTTCAAGAAGGGCATGTCAAGTGACTGATCATTTCAGATGAACAACCGAAGATTTATCACGCCCAACATCAATAGGACAGTAAACCTGATTTTCCTGCTAACCAATAATTTGCTTTTCTTAATTTTTGCAAGATCAGTTTGGTAAGAATGTATGTGTTGTTTTAATTTGTTTACCTTAGATCTCACTTGGCTAATTTAGGGTTTTTAATATGTCGTATTAGTATTATTTTATATGTTTTTCTTTGTGTTGTCTCTGTTGCCGTTCGCAGCTCGAATTCTATTAAATTCAAACCGAATGGGTGTTATCTTTTTCGTCGCTAATTTGACGACAGCTAACCTTTCAGCGTACATTTGATGATTTTTTAGAAAAAAATTTTATAAGATACATTATTTCATTTAATATGTGATATTTTCTAATTTTTATTATGTTCAGAGTAACGTGTGAAACTTTGTTTTCTCGCCTCTGCGAGAGAGGATTGTGTGGAAGTATGTTCACAGGCAACAAGTTGGAACTTGCAGTATGTGGAATCACACCGGCAATTGCACAAAATCTACCTCTGCGCCTCATGCAGTAGTTAGAGTAATTTGTGCCCAGGCTGTAGATAGTGGGTGTTGGTAAATAGATTCCGCATAGCGCTGCCTGCTGCAATGGAAACCTCACTTCCTGCACAAGTGCGCCTCCCCAAATTTATCCCAGACTATGACTTGGACGTGACTGTTGACATGCCCTTTATGGGCTGAACTATAATCACTAGGTAACACAGCTGTTTTAAAGGACCTTGTTTTGTTTACTGTATATGTATCCAATCGATTATGGTAGTATTAGGACAAGATGGACTTTGAAGCTGAATGTTCCATTAAATAATGGCCTGTATTATATGTCGATTTTATCAGTGATGTGTGTTTTAATGTAATGTGATTCAGATGGACTTGGAATCTTGCATTCGCCAATTACCTACTTTAATGGGTTAATTTATATTGTGTGTTCTAATATAATGTGATTCATATGGACTTCGAACCGTGATGTTCCATTCACTAATTGAGTATTTTATGTGTCAATTGTTTGTATTTTGCGCTTTAATTTAATTTGAAGCAGAGGGACTTGGAACCTTGATGTTTCATTAAGCAGTTACCTGTTATGCGACTCAACGTTTATTGATGTTGTGTGTTTAAATTTAATTTGACCCTTTAATTTTGGTTTTATATTAATTTTGGGAGATTTGTGTAAAGTTCTTCTCAGGTCTAGGTTTAAGATTGGACACACCACAATTGTGTGTCATTGGAATTTCTTTAATATAAGGTTAGTGGTTCTTTTAATAATAGTGTGTACCAAAGTATTAAAAGACAGTGAGAGTGACTGTGCCCACGATGGAGCAATGCGTCAGCCAGACTCCATGCTGCCAATGCGCTGTACCAGTGTGTACAAACCCATTGCGGACTTCCAAGGGCGTCGGCTGGGCTGCGAGACGTATAGCGGGTCCCGACTCCAGACGACAGCACCGCGCGTACGAAATCGGTGTCCCACCGGAAGGGTCGCCACAGCTAATCATCTCGTTCTCAACAGCACACAGAGGCGGCCCCAAGGACGGGAGATGATGCTCACAATAGCCGCTCCTGTCATGACCAGTAGCAAGTAGCTACACGTTAATCCCTCTTCTTCACCTGCTTAAGAAATGGGTGTCGGAAGGCTTAATCACAGGTGAACTGACCACACCCTTCAGCCTAGAAAACATTTGAATAGCTGGGGAAGGGAAGAAAACTTGTTGATATTTGCACACACGATGTGTACACTACACCACTCACTTGTGCTGAGCCCAATGGCATGAATGAGACGACAAAAGAATTTCCTTCTCTAACTGTGATGCCCCCATCAGGTCAAGGACCCTTGTTAAACTAATAACTCAGTAATTCCTCACACTAGAGGTCCCCGTCTCAACAAACTCTGTGGCGTAATGTCTTTCATTTTGTGCTCACCAAACAAATTAGCTCCCTGCTGCAATTGGGCATTGGAAGGACAGTGTTACGAACCTTCTTCTACAAATTATGTGGTCAACCTGGATGTGAGTACCAAGCCCAATGGTGCTCGCGGATGGTCGAAATGGGCAGTGTTGCAAAATGCACGTACCACCTTGAAAAAGAAGACGAGGAAAGCAGTGTCATTACCATGGGCCAACCATTCTCTGGAGGAGGAGACGAGGAGCAAACCTGAAAGCCTTGGAACAAGAACTGCAGCCCAGGAAGAAACAAAAAGCAAAGGTATCTTCTTGTATCTGTGGGTGTAGTGTCCTCCAAGTCGCCTACGGAAGATTGTCTCTGTCCCCCTTCAAAGGCCCTAGTCCACAATGTGATCCGAGAAAAACAGTGTTTATTTCTTAAAAACAGTGTTGAGTGGACGACAGTAACAAAAAAGTGTGTCAATGAATGTTAAGGTGGTGTGAGCAGTCAAAACTGTGAACGCTCTAAGAGTGCGAAATATAACATACCTGCTAAGATCCTCTTAATGAGTGTATCAATTTTGGTCGCCCTCAGCAATGCCATGCAAACAAATTATTCATTAAATATGATTTTTATGACTGTAGCTATTACTGGGCTTTTAACTATGTTTAAATGGTTTTAGATACATTTCATATACTTTATTTGTTTGTTTAAGTGTCATCCTATGAATTTGTGTTTTTGAGGATTTCTGCCTTGTTGAATTTTCACTTTGCCTTCAGCAACTTATCAAGTGAACTTTGTTTTTTCTCACACTTGCTGTTACTGTTGCATATGGAATGTTATTGGTGTTTTCATTTTCAATGTGTGTTACGTTCTGTATTCATGATTTGTTTATCTATGTTTATTTGTAATTTTGGATTGATTATGTATGTTGTCCCAACCCTGTGGTCTCACCAGCCACATTTGTATCTCCATTGACTTAGTATTTTAATGTGATATCATTTGTGTATAATGTGTAAATTTTGAGTGGCATCCCCAAGTATTTTGTCTTGTTCATAAGGAGACCAAATGTTAGATTAGAAAAGTTTGCTGTCAATGAGTCAATAAAATTGCCTCATCCTCCATCAAAATGTTCAGTTGACGAGGGGGTGGCGAAAGACCGCTGTTTGCTGTCTTCCCTAGTTTTTTAACCTTGTAAATTATCTAAGCTCAGTAGATGGCCTTTTTTACTAAACAAGAACCCCTCCCGTTCGGAGGCCTGAAAAACGGCATTTCATTTCATGTTTTTAAATGTTAGTTTCTGTAATATTGCTCGGATTTTGATAATTTATCATTGTGTTGATGTTTTTAAATGTCAGTTTCTGTAATATTGCTGGGTTTTTATTATGCTAATAATTTATCATTGTGTCTATGTTTTTAAATGTTAGTTTCTGTAATATTGCTGGGATTTTATTATGCTAATAATTTAGCATTCTGTCAATGAATGTGGCAATATGAACGGTTTCACCGTGATGCCACTGTCTCTGTGAGAATGTGTACTTGCTTTATTCTGTATGTGCATGTATGAGAATCATCTATCATGGCAGTCTGAGTGTATGTATGAGAATTATCGTCGTCGGCTGATGGCTGCTCGCTACTAGTGTTCTCTGGCTTTTTATCGATAGGTAGTCGATTCCAACCTCTGCTCTTGATACTGCCAAAGAGGTTCCTCCACCCTTTGATTACAAGTTGGGCTGGTAATGCCCAGTTAGCAAGCCTCAACAGGATGCGTGAGTTTCAGCTCTCCCCATCACCTCGGTTTTCCAGGTGTTTCTACCGATTTCCGGTGGTGGGGGGGGGGGCTTGGTGGCTGATATGGACATTAGGTGGCTGCGCTTCAACCTGGTAAGATGTTCTGACTTTCTTTCCTCCCTTGAGATGGTAGCGATTCGTTGTCTGGTTTGTTAGACTTGGTGTATGAACTCTGTTTAATTTCTTTCTAGCTTTGTGGAACGCAAATAATATGCGGGAATATCTTTATTCTGTGTAGTGCAGGTAAAATTTTCTATTCCGTTTCCTCCTTCCGCAAGTGATATGTACTCCATATGGTGTGTTCTTAGAACAAAGCCTTCAGCCACCCCTGTGTCTGTTCCTATGCCCTTCAGGAGAAGAAATTATGTATGTATCCTTCTGATTTCCATTAGTACCTCGCAATTTCCTCTCCGTCTATTTTTATATTGTTGTTTCGTTTGCAAACTTGTACTTTGCATTCAGTCCCCCAGTAAACTCTCTTCTAGCCTTGTGCGACCCCCTTATTAACATGCTTATGAAATACTACATACTTCTAGGGGCTGCATGCTGTATTTCTTAGTTGATTTACCCTGACTTTCAATTTATTCCACTTTTCTGAATTTTGAAGACTGGACTTCGTCCATCCATGTAAAACCCCCCAATCACATCTACCTGTATTTCTTTAACTTCCTTATGATATACTAAGGGTTGCATGCCATAGCTATTTTTCTTTATTTTTCGGAAATTGAATTTTATATTTTTACTGGTTTTTAGAAGGTTCCAAACTCCGACTTCAAGAGTTTATAGCTAGCCACTTGCGTTCTCGCCACTTCTCACACCCAGTGCCTTCCTATTGTGTATTCTTGCTTCGTAGTCTGTGATTCCGTTGGTTTTTGTTGAAATGAATTCAATCTTTAAACATGTCACCCTCAGTGGGGTGTGAATGTGTAATGTAGCAGACACGTGCCATGTGTCTCAATAATTCCGCATGCTAATGGTTTCATCTGAATGGAAATTAATATTGCTACTATTGTGTAACATCTCAAGTAAAGAAAGACCAGAGCGACTTATGAAGTTTACTTTTCTTGTGTTGTGTGGTACATCCTGCTATGCTGAATTTCTCCTACAATAGTGGCGCCTGCTTCTGCATCGTATCAGCACGCTGAGTTGGGTGAGTTTCTCTTTGCTTTGTGCGTGTGACTGGCTGAATGCTTATTGATTGTAACTCTCTCCTCCGACAATGTTCAGTTCAGATTACTGTAAGTTATTTTAAATGGGGAAGCATTTTCATTGTTTAACAAAATTTGTGCCCCCATTTGCTCATGTTTGAACTGAATAAATAATTTATTATCAGTGAAACTTTATCCAAATTATGAATATTAGTTAACGAATACCTTTCCTTTTTTTACTTAATGTTGTTTTTCACCAGTGCTGAGAACAAATTCAGATGCAAATAATCATATTTTTAATTCCGTTGCGCCATAAATGTTCTCACCGTCACCTTCATGAAAGGGTTTATTTCGGGGTGGCTTGTATATTAATGATTGTGTGTAATTCTCGTGATCTACAACATATGTTGGCCACCATCTCTTTGTCTTCCTGCTGCTAAAGTAAAGTTTGAGTCAGTTCTAAGTTCTGGGCCAGGAAACAAGATTATGTTGCAAGAAGTAGTCAGTATTTCAAACAAATCATTTAGCTGGTTTTACAGCCAGAGTTATATGTTTAAAGTAAGCTTTTAACTGGCTTCCTTCAGTCAGAGTTAATTTTACAAATAACGGTGGTCTTTCAAAGTTCCAAATTAATCTGCGATTAAAGTATTTGTTATGAAACACCGTTTGTAATCACACGAGTATGCGATTGCTGAATTATTACAGTTCCACAGCCCTACTACCGTGCATAGTTTATTACTTTTTAAGCAGAGACTAAGTTTTGCAGTCACAGTCCTGTAACTTTTCTAAGTCCACACACGCCTATCTCTTCAAATCACAAGTTCTTAAAGCAGTTTCAGACCGCCCAGCGTCTCAACCTCTCACCACCATGTCCAAGTTACAAGTCCTTTCCCAAGTGTTCAACAGCATGCTCTCCCAGCTCCCAAAATTGTATCCTTCTGTGCATCCTAACGCCTTATCTTTAAAATACAATATCCTTCCACAAAATCATACATTTGAATATCACAGAATTAAATGCTTTGACCACCTCCCTACAAGTGTTTTCAATTATATATTTAACAATATAAAAAACAGTTGAGACTGAAGCTCTTTGTTCAGATAGCCATTAATCATGGTGTCTCACTGTTCAAATATACTGCTGTCGACGAAATATAGTTACACAATTAATATTTAATTTAGCATGGCTTTTTATACAAACATATTCAGTTCTAGTCCACAAATACTTATAATTGATTATATATAAATTAGCTGCTGCATATCTACTATTTTTAGCAGGCCTTGAAATATTTAAGTGGCAGTCTACAACATAAAAAACGAATGTTACTAAGAATAATATTAAATATAATAAAATACATATATAAATGTAATGCACTTTGATGGGTTCATGTTTTGTGTTTCTGTGGTGGAATCTATATTCTGACACAAGAATATTACTACCTCAATGAAAATCAGAACAAGGGAGCGAAAGAAAGCTTATTGAAAGAATACGGAAATAACGTGGTATGTCTTTTAAGATAGGTAACGTGGTGCAATGCTGCCCATTTGCTTCTTAAACTGTTACTGATAAACACTATGTATCAATAATTGTAAATATAAATCGTGTGCCTCGGTTGCACAGTGGTAGAGTGCAAGACTACAAATCCAAAGGTCGCGGGTTCGATCCCTGCCAGGTCCTCGGATTTTTATCTGTCACTTTCCACTTCTTTCACCTCTGGCAGTATTGCTCATGTGAAAAATACCGAGTAGCACCGTGGTTCGGAACCCACGTTAAACTGTAGGTCCCCCTATAACTGGCTGGGTAAGTCAGTTCGAAGGTCGGAGGAAGGCAACGGCATACCACCTCCAAACAGGACCATGCCTAGTAAAGCACTGTGGTGTTCAAACCAATCTTTGGATTGACTGCTTTTTACTTTAAATATAAGTCTTATAATATTATTATTATAGTTCTGAAATTTGTCGGCTTTTTATATGTAGGGGATATTGAAATTGTAATTACAGCGTTTGATTCTCCCAAGTATCCTGAATTCATTCATATAATTATATTTGCCGTATAATCATTCCCTGATTTTATATGGATTTTTAGAGTAATCTGTGTGGCTATATTGTATTTCAGTTGTAATCTGGGAGAGCCACCCTCGCTTAGCCAAGGCAGTTTCCGGTTTCCGAGCACATTAGGAAAAACCTGACTACCTGTATCCCATTAACTAGGTCCGAACTGTTAGATGGCCGGCTGGGGAACCCTACACCCTGACAAATCTCGCCTTTTACATGGAAACAATCAGATTCCCCCTGTATCTGTAATGTCACAGACAGTTAACAAGATCCAGAACAACACCAAGTTATTTTCGTATATGTATATATATATAATCCTTACAACTAACAACGAAAAACAAATAGTCTAGAGCAATTCGAACTAATACAACACCCGAAAATTTTATCGAACACCAAGACGAGTCCTTTAGAGTCTAAACAAACAATTAAACACACCTCCCCAAGTATCAATATGCAGTCCACAAATGTAGAACATCTATATGTTGCAACAAACCCACGAAAAACAGTTCGAAATAGGTATTTCGCACAAGCCAGGATACATTGTACACATCAGATTACGAATACATAAGAGCTATTCTTATGAAGAAAGAATATTACATTGCTTCTATCAACAGCCATAAGAATAAAAAACGAACGATTTGTCACAGCTATGCCATCGCTCTTAATGCTCCATCAACACACATCTCTAACTAACCTCTATCTTACATCTTATTTAATAGGCTGTATGTGTGTATGTATTTATGTATGTATGTATGTTCCATATCTTCTCTTAAACTACTGGACCGATTGCAACCAAACTTAGTACACATGTTCCTTAATATCAGGCAACAATTGCTGTCGGGGTAAGAATCACCTACGACACATACGTAAGGAGATATGACGTCATAAGCAATGAGATGCGCAAGAAAACTGCTGCGTCCAACAACAATGCTGCACATTTTCTGTTAAACCACTGGCCCGATTTCAATCAAATTTTGTGCACCTATTTAGAACGTACGCTAACAACAGCTGTAGGAGTACGAACCATATACGACACATGGTTCAGGAGATATAACGTCATGAGCAATAGGAATCTCAAAGAAATTCTACAAAATGCGACCAGAAATACACTATATGAGAATGACAGAACTTGGTGACTTGCAACAAGCTTTAAACATAATTTATACCTTCATTAAACTTTTTCTTGCAGAAAACCACATCAAAATAATGAAAGGAAAAACGTTTCTCCCTTACTACTTTTCCGCTGTTCATGGAGCAAAACTACGGCATTCGGTATAACGTTAAAATTTATAATTTCTGCACTACCTATTGAAGTCGAGGAAAATTTTGCAGATAGTATACACACATACAGATGAATATACTTTAGAAATTGTATAATGTTATGACACGTAGTTCATGAGATATGAGAGTAAAGAGTAACATTCTTGGAAAACCGCTCCATCAAGCGTCACGATTTAATATATTACTTCTTTACTACTAACCATACTCGCAACAGATTTTACCGACATACAGCACTTACATAAATCAATATATTCCCGCAAAATTTTACAATTGTACAACACATATATACTAATAATAAATCTCTAAATGTAGGCCAGTCGCTGTTCACTTCAATCTGCAAAAATACTGGACGAATTTTGAGGCTGTTTTCACAGGTAATATGAGCGAAGATTGGTTCAGGGTCTAGGCATGATTTCATCAAAATAGAATCACGAAGTTTTTTCATAGATCGTCGTGTCTGTCTGTTCATTTATTAGAAACCAATTCTCGAAAAGTACTGCAAGAATTTGCATGGGTTTTTCACAGGTAACTTCAGCGTACCTAGGGACAACATATAGACTTAGTTTCATAAAAATCCGATCACGGAAAGAACACCACAATTGAACGTTTTTCATCGACAACCGTCATATCTATCTTTCTCTTTCATCTCCAAAACCAATAGACGAATTTTCAGGTGTTTTTTTTTTTTTTTTTTTTTTTTTTTTTTTTTTTTTTTTTTTTTTTCCTCCTTCACAGGAAGCGTGAGGGTATCTTGCGGTTACAGAAACGCTTCATTTAACAAAATCGGACCAGAGAAAGTAAGATATCACAATTTAAAAATTTCTCTGAAAGCAATCACATGTGTCTATTTGTAGAGAGTAATCTCCAAAAGTACTAAATGAACATTCGTGGGGTATTAGATAAATAGAGAATATCCTGGGGCAAGGTATTGGCTTCATTTCATCAAAATTAGAACAGGAAAATAAAAGATATCGTAATTTGAAGTTTTAGGTGTATTTCATGCTTGGAAAGAACGCATAATGCCGCAAAGAACTAATAGATAGCGTTGCGGGTGTTCATGTAAAGTTTGGGGCAGCGATCTGATTATTACCCTTTGAAAATAATACATACTCTTTGATTCTGAAAGTTACCATATTACTGAAAATCGTTTTCTTGGTTGCTATGTACTACAAAAAATGATTCACAGCAATGAATATAAAACTGAAACAATTCTCGCCATGTTTAACCCATTACTGCCCAGAACTTTTTTTTGTTAGTAAAACGTTTCATTTTACTAGGATATGTTCAATAAGATAAAAGAAGCGTGAATAAATTAACTTTTATTTTTTTCTACATACACATTACAAAATATGACGTGGTGCACAAACACACCACCGAGCATATGGAATATCAAACGCCCTATTTTAGAGAATGAAATGAATAGAAACATTTTTCATGTAAGGCTACATTACATTTTGTGCACTTGCGAGTTGTGTGTGATTTACAAAGTGCACATCTTGTTCTTTTGTTTTGAGGAACAATAAAATTACTTTTTTCGTCGAAACGGACCGCCAAAGAAACTCTGTTAGCAACTGGAGTGACACTTGGTCCTGCTTTTTATATTTTTGTTTCCCATAGTTTTGCACGAGTTCTCTTGCTACACTACTTCTGAATGTGAGTAGATCCATTTCTTCATTGCCAGAGTGACTGTAAAGTAGCCGCGAATTTCGAATTATCACGTCTCGACCCCGCTAAAAATTGGCCACCACCATTTCTTGGATCTGATATTTGATCTGTAGTAACTCACAATCTGGTCCATTCTGTCTGTTCCACCCATATTATAATTGTAAGACTTCATTATGTGTGTCTATGAAATAACAATTTTTTTTTAGTGCAGCTGATTATCTTTCCACTCTGCAGGTGGGATCCACACATCGGTTGTTTTCTCCTAGATCCATAGACGTGTAACACCAAAACGTTCTACACGAGAAAGGTACAACGCTTCCGTCAATTCTAGGGACATTCTTCAGGGGCTTGAGGTATATAGACAGATTGACCAAACAGAGTGCAGCACTGTACTGTTCAATCTAATTAACTAACAGTCATATGTAAGGAGCTGTACTCTGCCGTCTGGTCACTCTGTCTCTATACCTCAAGTCTCCAAAGATTGTTCCTCTAATCGACCGAAGCGTTGTACCTCTCGCCTATATGGAGGTTATTTAGTCCTTCGCCTAGAAATAACAGTCAAAACGTTAATTTGGAGATCGTCCTGGAGTCTTACTAGGGGGGATCCGCTGGTTGTAGTGTGAATTTTATGCTCAGTGGCTTGATTTACCTTAAAAAGAGAGGTAGAGGTTTATCTGGTGCATTTGAAACTTATGATACCTCTGCATATTTTTCGTGTTGTTGGAAGCGAATATAAGCATTCTAGGAATCTTATTCAGTTGACAGACTTTTTACCCTTGGTGGTGCATGTAGATAACCCTTACAGGTTGTTTGTTGGCGTTATAAGGTACCTTACATTGTTTGTACAGTGTTATCGATGTACACTAATGCATCAGTAGTCGACGATATGATTACCTAAAAATACGGTACAGCATGTATTCTACAAGGTTACACTAACTTGGTCTGGATGGTTAATAATACAGTAGACTGTTGCTACTATGTATAACTTCTGTATGGTGGGAGTGGTGTATATGATATATGTAATACGAATTGAATAATGAAGACAGTGTTCTGTCTCTCCATTGTGTGTGTTTCACCGCATTCTTAGAGGTATGTTGTGTGGTCATTAGCGTATGCTTCGCCTTCTATCTGAAGACACAGTCACTCAAGCAATTAACACCTTTTGCAAAAAAGCTGTTTGCTTCATTTAGAGAATCTAATACACCAGAAAGAAAAGCTCACTACAAACTGTATTGTAGTATCCTGAAAAAGGTACCGAGACTGGTAAAGGCTACCGTAAACGAGGCCTACTTGAGCCCAGATTTCGAAACTTTTGACATTATGTTTAAAAATGGACGCAAAAGATTTTTTCACTGAAATACTCAGCTCATATTATTAAATTATAGTTTAATATGGATACTTTAAGGTGCATTACGCATTGTTTGTGACTTAGTAAATATTCTATGTTCTATTTTATTTGGGCTCAAGTTAACCATACGGTTGGTTTACTTGACCCCCGGCTGTAATTCTCATAAATACTATCATTTGAAGGCAGTTTGGGTCCAAGTACGTTAATGGTAAGTTGAATAACATAATTTCTGAACCTCCAATGAACTACCACACGTTTATTTTAAGAACCGACATTAATTTTGAACAACACGTTTTAGATATTGTAGAAACAATAGAATGGAGGGATATAACAATGTTCTGAGTCCAGTTACGGAAAACAAACAACTTTTCATTAATTTTGGGGTTCTATTGTCAATACCATATCAACAAATTTATACAAGATATCCTTATTTTTGGGTCACCTCCAGGTTTATAGTGTAGGCTCCATGCAGTCGATTGTAACACCTACTTCTGTAGCGAGGTTGACTCTTGGGTATTCATTCTCATTCCATTTTACCAGAACAAACTTGCCTCTTGCTAGGTCATCTTTCGTTACAGGAGCCAGTGATGGTGTTGATTTCGTTTTGCTTTGGCTACAATTCATAGACAAATGTCCTATATGTACCTCAGCACTATTATGGAGGCTGATGTCAACTGAATGTGTCATCCTCTTCCGATGTGGAGTCCTCCAGTATTTGTTTTCTTTTTCATATGGCACTTGGGCTCAAGTAACCCGTATTTGCAGATAAAGTGTACCAGTTGTACTTAACCACATATTGTACAATTAATGTGTTATTCAGGACATGAGCGGACTAAGGGTTGCGGGGTGTGGGGACGACTGCTCCGGGTCTCTCGTCTTGGGGGACCTCCAAATACCATGAAAGCACGTGTTTTATTTTTATTTATTTATTTAAATTTATTTCATTTATTTATTTAAATTTATTTTCTTTTTTTCTTTTTGTGATCTTGGCCTCTCGTTCTGGGACCTACAAATCCCGGAAGCCATTTTTCTTAGATTTTTTCGTACCTCTCGTCCTGTACAAGTATTTCTAAGTTTAGCCAGCCGCGGTGGCCGAGGGGACTGAGGCGCGCCAGTCACGGTCTGCACGGCCACTACGGTCGGGGGTTCGAATCCCCCCTCGGGCATGGATATTTGTGCCGTCCTTAGTTGTAGGTAGTTCATAAGTAGTTTGTAAGTTTAGAGACTGATGACCCCGTAGTTAAGTCCCTTAAGCTTAACAAAAATTTGAACATTCTAAGTTTACGGGGGGGTCGTTTTGTTTTGCCGCCGATCCGGGCCTCAGACACCCTTAATCTGCCACCCCATTAGATATGGTAAAGTCGGACACAAGCGGAAAACGTGTACACAACCGCAGTGTTTTACTTGTGGAAGGATTGGCCATAAGTCAACAGAATGCCATGTTAGGAACGGGCAAGAGAGAAGTGCGAGGAATAAGTCGTTAAACAACAAATGAGTCTTTTAGCCTGTCCAGAAAGAATCCCGTTAAAATGTAACACTACGAACGTAAGTGGGAAGACGGAATGTTGTGTGTTGAGTGTTATGAATGGGGAATACAGTACATTTTTGATCAACACAGGAGTGGTCATATCGGTAATCAGTCTGGACCTGGTACGCAGGAGGAGGCTGGGCCTACCGCATTATAAATTGTGGGGTGTAGGTGACAGTACATTGGAGTCACTTGGAAGAGTGAATATTAGTTTTTCAGTAGAAGACAAGAAATTTACAGAACGCATGGAAGTGCTACCATGCGTAGGAAGAAGGTTATTCAGTGATTCTAGGACTAGGCTTTCTGGAAAACACCGGTCTAAGATACATCTTTCGCAGCAAACAGTGGAGACAAGGTCGTATCCTGTGGCCTAGACGCAAGGCACACCGATCGCAAAAGTGTTGCCACCTGTAATGCGTTCATTTTCACTAAAGATAAATCAGCTTGGTAAAGTACTTCTAGGTACAGGGAAGTTAGTTTGGGTTGCGGTGGATAATACCTGGAGATATTGTATGTAGTGGAACCGTTAGCGTGCATTGAACACCAATCACGGTGTTTTGTAAGAAGGAGTGTCATGTGCAACTGACATTAATGGTGAATATTGTATTCCGGAGGTTATAGATCGAACATGATTTTGAAAGAGAGAATATAGGTATAACCCAGCAACAAACAGTCACAAGGGAATGGTTACGGGGGAAAAGTAAATCGTATACAGAGTGAGGATCGAAGCATGATGGAGATATTGCTATGGGATTACAAGATCTATTTGGTATGAAAGGTGCGTTACCAGCAACGCCAGTTATGCAACATAGGATACCGACAGTAACAAAAAAACCAGTGTTTAGAAAACCATACCATGTAGCTAGACATTTAAAACCACTTGTGGAAGAGTTTATAGATCAAGAGCTTTGGAAAGGAATAATCGAGCATAGTGATAGTCCTTACAACGCCAACATCGTCGTTGTTCCTAAAAAATCTTCTGATGACTCAAAGAAGTACAGATTTTGCTGTGATTATAGATTTTTAAATGCTCAGACGGTCACTGACGCCTATCCAATACCAAATATCATAGAAACTATAGACAACTTAGGATGTTTTTTGCCACAATGGATTTGAAGAGTGGTTGTCACCAAATAGAAGCAGTACAGGAGGACAGACCGAAAACTGCTTTTACGTTCCCAGGAAGTCATTAGCAGATCAGGAGGATGCCTTTTGGCTTGAAGAATATACCAGCAACATTCCAACGCCTATTAGACGGAGTATTGAGGGGGTTGAAACCTAAGAGATGTATGGTATATCTGGATGATATAAGGCCAATTCACACTGTCCGTCACGTCACGTCACCGTCCATCAGAACATTCCGCAATGTATTTCTAACGGCGGCGTTCACACTGTCCGTCAGCGGACCGTCATGTCACATCACGTCACGTCTAGCTTTCTCGCGAAGAATGTTTTGACGGAACGGCCGTCTGCTAACATTGGAAGTTAACCTATTTTCGTCACGCGAATTACATGTTGCAGTCGACGATTGCACAGTTTATATGCAAATATGATTTATTCATCTTTATTTTGTTGTTATACTTCGTTTTAGGGGTAAATCTCAAATGTTTCATGACGACTTAAATATTTTTGTCAACTGAGATTCCCCCTAAAATCGAGGTCGGATCTCTGAAACCAAAAAATGGTTTCTGTTACGTAACATTGTAACAGAAAAGACTGAAGCAAACTGTTAATTTGAATAAGATTGTAATTTGATTACGCATTTTTCATTAAATAACATTTTAAATGAAAAAGTTAGTTCTAGCGAAAGACAAACGTTCAGTTGTTTAGGATGGTATTAACAATGTTAGTGGGCAAATCGTAATGGATAAAGTAAACAGGCGCTAGTTATGCTCTTATAAGTATTGTTTGATGTTTTGATATGTTTATTTTTTCGCTTGAAAATAGAGGTCGATGTTTTTAAATGTTGTTTCAGTTCCCAGTAAAAAAACATACACTGTAAAGTTTTATTTGGCCGTCAATAACATTTAGCGTTGTTTTTTCCTTCAATTCTAGTATTAAAGTATGACTTTCTACGTAACAGATCGCCACTCATAACCTCACTTTCAACATCGCGTATTGAGATGGGCGAATTGACGTGACGGACACTGACGGACAGTGTGAATACAACTTGACGTGATGGTGCCGTGACGTGACGGACAGTGTGAATTGGCCTATAATGGTATTTTCCAAAGATATTCCCGACAACGTTCAACGTCTAGAAGATGCGTTCAAACTCCTGAAAGTTGCAAGGTTAACTTTAAGTGAAGATAAGTGTCACCTGGGCCACATGATTCTTAAAAAAGGTGTTCAAACGGATCGTAGACTGATGCAACCGATACACTACGTTTACATGTAACACATCTTCTGGAAGACGAAAACCGATTTTCGTAAACCGTTTTTCGCTGTCGTGTTTACATGGCACAGCCTGAATCGGATTTCCTAATCCACTTAAGATGGCGGCTGAAAAACAGCTGATTCAGTCCCCGATTTAGTCAGCATAATCGCTATTTTTCTTTACTTAAATACACAGATTCATGCTCACTCTAATATTAATACTTTTATATCACATTAGAAAATATCACTCTGTCCATATGTGCCGAAAATTCTTACCAAAAATACACAGTCTGACAAGCCAAGAACGCTTCAAAAACGGTTGCGTTTACATGGACACGAAAATCGATTGTGGAACTGGAAAACCGCTTTAGAGAAGTGGATTTCCAGAATCGATTTTGGAGTGTTTACATGACCAACCAAAAGCGGAATTGGGAAATCGGTTTACGAAATCCGGTTTTGGGAGCCCATGTAAACGGGTTGATTGGCTCCCAACACCGGATTTGGTAAATCGATTTTCCAAATCCGGTTTTGGGAGCCCATGTAAACAGGGTGATAGACAATTTCCCACTACTGTCGACTGCAAAAAAAAGTACAATCGTGGATTGGACTTTGCTCGTACTACCGTCACTTTGTGAAAAACTTTGCTAAAATAGCAGAACCTCTGACGAAATTGATAAAGAAAGGTGTCAAATTCCATTGATCTGAAGACTGTGATGTATCGTTCGAGAAGTTGAAAAAAGTATTGACTTCAGATCCTGTATTGATCTTTCCTAATTTGAACGAGGAATTCATTTTGGCATGTGACACATCTTAGTGAGGCAGTAGGTTGTGTGTTAAGTCAGTTACTGAATGGTGACGAACATCCTGTGGCGTATGCATCCAGACAGTTAAGCAGGGTGGAGAACTACTCTACTACAGAAAAGGAAATGCTAGCCTTAGTATACGGTATCCAATTTTTAAGTGTTATCAGTATGGTAAGTAAATTAAGGTGGTTACGGATCATGCAGCATTGAAATGGTTATTGGGACTCAAAGACCCTTCGAGTACACTAACTAGGTGGGTGTTAAAGCTCAGTGAATTTTCTTTTGAAGTGTTGCATAAACTGGGAAAAAGCAAAGCAAAGAGGAGTGGAATTTGACCCAACAGAATGACAAAAGAGTTTCAAGTGTTTAAGATGAAACCGCAGTTTGTTGAGGTGGACGATTTGTTGCCTAAGGCAACAAGGGCAGGACCAATAGTTATGGTTCCTCATGTACTTAAAGATGAAGTACTAAATCAAGTGCATCCTTGTTTTGTCAGGACGTGGGGGCAGAAGGGCGACAGATAGAAGGGTTGCACAACAGTTCTGGTGGAGAAAGAGAAAGGCAGATGTGAATCGGTATGTGCGTAATTGCATATCGTATGTGCAAAGGGCAGACGTGTCCAGACAGAAGGTACAGGTACAGAGATTGCTGGAGGCATCACGTCCTCCTTAATTTCATACGAATTGACTATGTGGACCATATAATAGGACAGCAGCAGGTATTAAGTATGTCCGGACGATACTCGATCATTTCTCGCGCTATTTGGAAATAGTAGCAATTCTCGGTCAACAAACCACAATAAGACCCCAAGCGTTTGTGAATAATTGGTTACTAAAATTTGGCGAACCTGATAGCTTGATTTCGGATCAGGGGACGAATTTTTTTTCCAAATTAATGAAACAGCTATGTAAAATTCTCCGGATAAAGAAACTTCACACGAGTCCATTTTCATCCTCAGTCTAACGGTAGGATTGAAAGGATTCAGAAAACAATTTCGAAAATGTTGAGTCACAACGTGAATGCACGTCACGATGTCTGGGATACGTACATTAAATTCGTCCTATCGAGTTATAACTACAAAATTCACCCTGGAACAGGGCCATCGAGGTATGAAGTCGTCTATGGCAGAAAGATGCCTTCAGTTTTTTTACTTATTGGACAATAAAGCGGTAAAGGACAGTGAGTCAGTCAGAAATTTTGCGAAGAAAATAAGAGAAGTCTGGAGACAAGTTCAAAAAGCCAACACAAGAGCATTAGAGAAGCAGGAACAGCAGAGTAGGAAGTTGGGTAAATTACCTCAGTAAAGAGTCGGTCAGTGGGTTATGCTTGCTAATCCATACACGCCTGCAGGGAAGACATAGAAGTTACTTACGAAATATCAATGGCCATACCAGGTCATTGAGATGAAATCCCCTGTGAATGTTAAATTACAACTGCCGACTAAGACGACAGTCGTGCACGTAATTAGGGTAAAGCCGTTCAAGGGTCTGCTAGATGGTTTGCTGCAACTGGCAAACATTCCAGAAACAAGTGCCAAACAGCGAACGAAAGGCAAGAAGACAGGAGTATCGGAGCAACGGACCGCTGAACATTCAGTTCCGTATGGTTTACCGTCCGTGCACGTAGTTATAGGTAGTGTGATTTTTAAAAGAAGATACTTGGTATATTATTTTGTGTTAAATTAGGGTATTGTTTCTGGTTATGTTTTGTGTATTGTCACGAATCACCATATGTATTCAATAATACAATATTAATTAAGGAATTACTCATAGAGATGGCATAGTACACAGACGCAACTAAGGAGGTAATGAACAATGATTTGTTAAGGATACAGGAACAGCTGAATTTGATGGAGTTACTACTGACGGTAGCAGCAATGCTGAGGAACATTTCGGATCAAGTAATGTAAACTTCTGGTGTTATAGTTAGTTTGAGAGACGCTTTGTTCCATGTGGGGAATGGGATTGAGTTCGCATTTGGTATCACCCGATGATTTGTTGATAGGGTTGCATGTGGCAGCCGCGGCGGAGTTGCCAAGCGCACTGAGGCGCTATGTTTCGATGTGCGAGGCCGTTCCCTGTCAGGGGTTCGAATCCTGGCATGGATGTATGTGACGTCTTTAGTATAAGGTAGTTCATAAGTAGTTTGTAAGTCTAGGGACTGATGACCCTGCAGTTAAGTCCCTTAAGCTTAACAAACATTTGAACATTTGCAAGTGGCAGGTGAACCATTTCCTTCGGATATCGGGCATGTAGTACAGGTATCACCCACCAGAAACGGTATCTATATTTTATAAGTTGGCGAGAGTAACAATGAGGTCAAATGATTCAAAAGTATACATAAAAATTACCATACCAGTAGCATATAGGCATTCAAAGTTTCGTTGCTCTCCTCGCATCCTCATTCATTAAGTTGTAGTATTTTCGGACAACATATTAGGTTGCAAGTAAGCGACATAATGTTGATAGCGGAGAATACTCTGCCTACGTATTAATGAGTTTACGAGAATTTGAGCAGTGTATTCAAGAAGAGTTGACCATTTGTCCAAGTAAACCAGTACTACTGCGAGGAGGAGTCATGTGAGGTAAAAATGTTCTTAAATAAAGTGAATAATATGCTGTGTAAAAAGATAGTTGTGCGTGAAAAATGAGTTTCCAGAGAATAGGAGCACATTGGATATATTCTTTACCATTGACACAATCGGTGGGAGCATGATGTTTTCACGAAAACGGAACTGTAACACAGGAAAATTTAGATTTGTTAACTAATGGTATTTTATTGAATGGGGGTAATGTGTGAATTAAGAATTAAGAATTTTCTTCTCGCAGCAACACGCATAGGTTAATCAATTTTTAACTTAACTGAAATTTCGTTGTACAGGCCCGAAGGAACTTTGGAGATTCTGTCAAGTTCAAATCTTACGATGCTTAATACCACTATGGGCACAGCCCTTATACAGATTGCTAAGAAGTTTGCTGAAGCACAAAAAGCGGAAATCACGGTGGATCAACTACTACAACACCTGCAAGGTTATTAAGACCAGCAAAGGTATAAACTGACAACAGGAAGCATTTCAGCTACCAGACGTGCAATAGTGTTTCTGTTACTCTGCTTCTTGTTTTGTACTAGAGATTCTTAAAGTGGAGGTGGCAAGAATATCGGATTGAGCAGGTTACTAGTAACGTAGGACATGACTCACCACAACCCGAAGTGACCTGCCTTAGTAGGTTTTATTTACCATTGTGCTCAGTGCTTGTTCTTGAATTTAAATAAATAAACCGAAAAAGTTAAGAATGGATTCAAAGAAAACATTGGAAGACTTTAGGGGAATTCTGAAAACATATAAGATTAACAAATTTTTCAAGTTCAATGTGAATCAGAAAGCAAAAGTATTTTTAGATTTTAATCCTACCTTAAGTATTGGACCGTATCAATGCTATATACTGTTTCGTTTTGTGCAATAGCGGTACTGGAAAATGTTACAAGGAGATGGTGGAGATTTGTCCGAAATTTTGTGTGGTGAAAAATGACCCCTAACACCTCATGTGGTTAAAATATTAGGACGCACTACTCGGAAAATCACGAGAAAATCGATCCGAAGTTTCTTAGGTGCCTTATTAGTATAAAATATTCCATTGCTGAGCCGCCGTCTGGCCTAGATGGTTAGGGCTCGGACTCTTATGCCAGAGGTCTCGGGTTCGATTCCTCCTCTGGCACTGTTTTTTCCTCCTGTTTCATTTTCTTTTATTATTCCACCAATTATTCAGAAAGTTTCCCAAACCTACATTATCTTTAACAAATTAGTTACATTATTGAATAAAAATTATTTTCTTTTTGTCCAACAACACAATTCATGGCGATGGGTTTTCCATTTTTCATTGTAACGTATATGAGGAGAAACATTGGGTTTTTTAATCATAATAACAAAGTTGATTGGGAAACATTCAATTTTATACATATAATAATTATAAACAAAACCGCAGTGGTAATTATGGTAAAAACAAACAAAGCAATAATTTTTGCGAGATCTTGCGCAACATATAAATCGGATTTTTTACAGTCACAGGGTGTTTGCAAAAAAATCTGTACAAAAACATGCCCCATTAACATTTACGAAAATGTTTCGCGTTTCTGATCATTTTGAGGCAAATCAGGCATACTGAATCAAGTTCAAATGTTTAAATGTTTGTTAAGCTTATGGGACTTAACTACGGGGTCGTCAGTCCTTAAACTTACAAACTACTTATTTACTACCTTATCCTAAGGACTGCACAAATATCCATGCCCGAGGGGGGATTCGAACCCCCGACCGTAGTGGCCGTGTAGGCCGTGACTGGCGCGCCTCAGTCCCCTCGGCCGGCATGAATCAAGTCTCGGTATATTTACCTGGAATTATATTCACGATTCTCCTGTAAGAATGCGCTGCAATTTTGCAAGCACTTTATGAAATTTTTAACTTACCTGTAAAAGTAAACATCTCAAGGTTGCACCACAGAAGTGTATTTTTGGGGTATGACTTTTACAAAGTTGGCATATTTTCGTCATCTTGAAAAGTGGCATCATATATCTCCGAATTCGTTTGACCTCCCCAAGCGTCAATGAGAAGGAAAAATTTATTCTCCCCGGCGTAACATTTTGAACATTTCTGGAGAAAGTCCATGTACAAAACTGTTATTAATTTTCTGGACTTCGATGATATTACGATGACGTTCGTATAAGTATTGGCATAGCGTCTATTAATTTCTGAATACGAGGTCCGAAATGACCGGTCGCTTTCTTCGAAACCAGTTTCGTGATCTTGCGTTGTGAATTCTGTGCTTCTGTTTATATGCCGTGACCCATCGATCAGTCGTCTTGAATTTTAAATTGACGAATTGTGCAGCCGCAGCCAATGCCCATTACTGTAAATTTCTTGTTGTGACTAGCTAATATTGCTTTTTTACCACTTTTAATATCTTCCTTCCATTGTGAAAGATATTCTTTTATCTTCAATTGGCGGCATCATTTTTTTTATTTTTCGCAATGTCGACAAGGTCCATGTGGGGGTGCGCTTTATCAATGGAAATCATGTCACTTTTAAATCTTTTTGGAGACCGTTTTATATTCGTCTGGAGACGAATCAATTTGTGGCACTTCGAACTGTTCGTCGTTCTCTACAAATTATTCGCAATACTCATGATCATGAATTAATTCCTCTTCAGTCACGAATGTTTTTTCACCCAAAAGTTCCAATGTATTATTATAAAGTTCTCCGGCCATCGCGAGAGCTTTCTTCTGAAGACGTCGATGCAATTAAATTATTATCCGTCAACAGCTTCTCATAATACACAGCTGCGTCCTTCAGTCATAATTTTGATTGATCGATTTGAATGGATTTTTCAAGAATTTTTTTCTCTCATTCCAGATCAGCCATCAACTTATTCAGTCGACATGTTTATCCTCAGATCGGAATAACACGTTGAAATTTGAAACAGGCAAGTCCGTTCAAGACGAAATCGAAAAACAAACCGCCGTTTACTTCTCACGGCTCGTGCACAATCCTACGCGCAGATGACCGTTATAATCCCAAGGGGACCCTTACAAAGCTCCTTTAAACCCCATTAAATGAAATAGAACGAGCATGAATACTTTTCAGTGATTGAAAAACTTTACGCTCTTGAGCTAAAATAATGTTTTAAAAATAACGTAGGTTTGAGAAACTTTCTGAATAATTGGTGGAATAAGAAAAGAAAATGAAACAGAAGAAAAAAAAGTGCCAGAGGAGGAATCGCTAGGCCAGACGGTATTTCGGCAATGGACTGACATTTTATACTCATAAAGCACCTAGGAAACTTCGGATCGATTTTTCTCGGGATTTTCCGAGTAGTGCGTCCTAATATTTTAACTACATGAGGTGTTATGGGTCCTCTTTCACCACACAAACCTTCGGACAAATCCCCGACCCCACGGTCGTGCCGTCGTCTTGTTAGTGTGAGTCGAGTCCAAGGAGGTTAGTCCCTGTCTGAGCGGGTTGGAAAATTGCTGCCGTTTTGTAGGTAATTTGGTTTGCTATCTAAGGACGAAGTTACAAATTACGTAGTCTGTGTCGAGGAACAGTGTGAGAGACTTGTGCGGAAACTAAGAGTTGTCATGTTGCAGGTACAGGAATAGAAGGGGAGTAATTTGCTGGTCGGAGAACGTTACATACAAGAACCTGTCAACTACAGAGCAGGAACTGCGTTAGTTATTTACTTCATGTTTAGCGCAAAAATGTATTCCCGTGTTTCTATAAGATTCGGTTTTCAAATAATATTAGCTGAATCCTATAGAATTACAGGAATACTTTTTGGTGCTAGAATGTTTGATGCTGTTACTGCTCCATGGTCGAAAGGTTCTTGTATATACCCATGGCCGCTCATTAACTAGCGAAGAGAATTCTCTAGAAAACGGCAAACAATTTTCCAACTTACTCAAACAAGAAATTAAATCGCGCCAGGTAAGAGTGCATATAAGCCGGAAATGACGGGAAAATACAAGGCACTATACCGTCTCTCGTATTCAAACACAGGACAACGATGTTCTATCAATATCTATTTTGTGGAAATGTGCTGAACATATACATCTGTATTTAGAAGCATGCAGGTTGTCTCCCTATATTGTACCCTCCTTCGTATGAACGCCGACGCTTCCATTCAACGATATGCAGCTAAATTCCGGTTTTGATGTGTCACGTGATACATTTGAACCCTGCTGAATCCGATATTCCTTCGACCTAAAGTGGAATATGGGGGACAGACCGTTGCATTAGATCCCAGTAGAGCGGACAGAGGGTAGATTGGGTTCATAGCATACATTAGAGTGACCAGATTGCCAAAATAAAAATACGAGATACATATGGGTACCGATGTATCTGACACTAACCTGTTGCATTATTGCATACATAAAGACAAGAATTGATGCACACACAATGTAGTTGACGAAGGCGCCCCCCCCCCCCCCCCGCTCCCCAAACGACCTTGTAGTATTCGATGGTTGTCGTATTTACATTTTCTCCAAATCACTTATTTTAGAAAACTATTACCACAAGGAAAAGTATTTAATTGGTTAAATAACACGAAAGCAATGGGAGAAGCACTGTAATTACGCGTTTTTGCGCCAGGGTAAAGTAAGTAACTAAGACATACGAAGTCAGTTGCTAATACAAAAATTAACCAAACACAGTTACTCGCCGCGGTGGAGTGGTCGAGCTTCTACGACGCCTTGCTCCAGTGCGCACTGTTGCTCCCCATCAGAGATTAGATATCTTCCAGGGCCATAGGCGTGTGTTGTATTTAGTGTAAGTTAAAATAGTTTGTAAGTCTAAGACCTGGTAACCATAGCAGTTTGGTGCTATAGGCTTACACACATTTAAACTTTTCAAACAGAACTAATCGCATGACTAAAAGCCAAATAAATTACATTACTAATTAAAGAAATACTTTCTCTTTTATAATTATCACATGCAGACAAGCAAGAAAGACAGTTATGGTTAATTACACACTTTACATATTTCCAGGTTGAATCTGGTAACTTGTGATTACTGCTGAAACACGAAATCGGCACATGACAAGTAGCCAGAAGTGGGAGAAGGTGAGGCTTGAACTTAATTTCAACTCTGCACATGCTTGAGTATGCCGATGGAAGCCACTTAGCCGGCCGCGGTGGCTGAGGGGACTGAGGCGCTTCAGTCACGGTCTGCACGGTCACTACGGTCGGGGGTTCGAATGCCCCCTCGGGCATGGATATTTGTGCCGTCCTAGTTCTTAACTAGTTCATAAGTAGTTTGTAAGTTTAGGGACTGATGACCCCCGTAGTTAAGTCCCATAAGTTTTACAAACATTTGAACTTTTTTTTTTTTTTTTTTTTTTTTTTTTGAAGCCACTTAAACGAAAATACTGCTTTTAGTGTTTAAATTTGCCGCTCCTATTACAGTGCACTTTGAACCTACATCAGGCAGGAAACGTAAAATCAGACCTGTAGCTTTCGCGAGTGGGTGGATGAAAAGGATCAATGTCGACCCTGAAATTAAGTTGTAATTGTTTACAAGTTACAATATATGACATAATTTACAGTTTCGCTTTACTGTGTGAACACCCGCCAAAACAAGAAAGAAAAAAAAAACCTGATATTACAAACAATTATTGGCAAGTTTATCGAATGTTATAGGAGAAATCCGTCTCTGGACCTAGAGATCAGTTGATTACATATACTACTAGCCATTAAAATCACTATACCAAGAAGAAATGCAGATAATAAATGGGTATTTCATTGGACAAATATATCAGAATTGACATGTGATTAAATTATCACACAATTTTAGTGCGTACATCCTGAGAAATCAGTACCCACAAGAACCACCTCTGCTCGTAATAATGGCCTTGATACGCCTGGGCATTGAGTCAAACAGAGCTTGGATGGAGTGTACAGGTACAGATGCCCAGGCAGCTTCAACGGGATACCACAGTTCATCAAGAGTAGCGACTGGCGTGTTGTGACGAAACAGTTGCTCGACCACCATTGACCAGACGTTTTCAATTGGTGAGAGATTTGCAGAATGTGCTGGCCAGGGCAGCAGTCGAACATTTTTCGTATCCAGAAAGGCCTGTACAGGACCTGCAACATGCGGTTGTGCATTATCCTGCTGAAATGTAGGGTTTCGCAGGGATCATATGGAGGGTAGAGCCACAGATTGTAACACATCTGAAATGTAATGGCCACTGTTCAAAGTGCCATTGATGCAAACAAGAGGTGACCCAGACGTGTAACCAATGGCACCCCATACCATCACGCTAGGTGATACGCCAGTACGGTGATGACGAATACATACTTCCAATGTGCGTTCACCATGATGTCGCCAAACACGAATGCGACCATCATGATGCTGTAAAACAGAACCTGGATTCATCTGAAAAAATGACGTTTTGCCATTCGTATACCCAGGTTCGTCGTTGCGTATACCATCAAAGGTGTGCCTGTCTATTATGCAGCGTCAAGGGTTACCACAGCCAGCTGATTTCCATGCTGCTGCAAATGTCGTCAAACTTTTTTTTTGTGGTTTTAGGGCGCACAACTTCTACGGTCATTAGCGCCCAGACAAGAACACAGAGTCGCTAGATCACAAAAAATTAGTAACTGCCAGTTAGGACATCAAGAAGAGGCTAAAAACGAAAGATAAAAAACAATTAAAAGGGTTAATTATCCTTTGATAAGTTGGCCAAATTGATAAAACGGAAAACTCGAGCAGCTGCTCGTGTATCATCAGCTAAAATTTCCTCCAGAGTAGACAGAAAGTGAAGGGCTACATGGAGATGATTAAAATTAACACAAGACAGTAAGACATGTCGCACTGTCAGCAGTTCACCGCAGAAACACAACGGTGCAGGGTCGGCGGATAGCAAGTGACGGTGGCTGAAACGGCAGTGACCGATCCGCAACCGGGCCAGGATGACCTCCTCTCGCCGAGAGGGGCGTGAGGAGGTCCGCCAAGCGGTCGGGATCGGTTTTACAGTTCGCAATTTATTGTTGTACAGCGAAAACCACGCACTGTGCCATGACGACACGATACTCCGGCGAAGAGCCAGTTGAACATCGTCCGATGGGACGCGACAGGTAGCCATGCGAGGCAAAAGAGCTGCGGCCTTGGCTGCTATGTCGGCAGTCTCATTCCCGGGCACACCTACGTAGCCAAGGACCCACAGGAAAGAAACGTGACAGCTGTCATCTGCTAGCAACTGGAGGGAGCGTTGGATCCGATACACGAGAGGATGGTTCGAGAAAGGGTCCTTAAGACTCTGCAGGGCACTAAGGGAGTCCGAACATATGGCATAGAGAGGTTGCCGGTGGCGGCAGGTATACAAGACGGCGTGGTGGAAGGCAAAAAGCTCAGCCGTGAAATTCGAGCACCGGTCAGGGAGCTTGTATTAGAAACGGTTGTCCCCGATGACGAAGGCAGATCCGACACTGGCAGTGCTCTTGGAACCATCAGTATAAGTAAATATGGCATTATCGAAACGCGAACAGAGTTCGACAAGCCTCGAGCGGTATATCAAATCCGGAGTGCTCTCCTTGGGGAGCGAACTAAGTTCAAGGTAAGTGTGAACCTGGGCCTGATACCACAGAGGCAATGGACTGCCGCTCAACCGAAAAGTGGAAGGAAGGGTAAAATCGAGCCGCTGTAGCAGGCGGCGAAACCGAACTCCAGGTGGAAGCAAGGCAATCGCAGACAACTAATATTGGCGATCGAGTGAGTCGTCAAAAAATAATCGGTAACATGGATGGTTGGGCATCGATCGCAGGCGGCATGCGTACCGACACAAGAGTATGTCGCGCCGAGTGGTCAAGGGTAATACAGCAGCCTCGGCATACAGACTTTCAACAGGGCTGGTATAAAATGCACCGGTCGCCAGACGTAATCCCTGATGGTGAATAGAGTTGAGATGGCGGAGAATCGACGGCCGTGCAGAAGAGTATACAAGGCTTCCGTAGTCGAGCTTCGGCTGAACAATAGCCTGGTAAAGGTGAAGCAGGACGGTACGATCCGCTGCCCATGATGTGCCACTGAGGACACGAAGAACATTAAGGGATCGGGCACAACGGGCAGCCAGGTAGGACACATGTGTGAACCAGCAAAGTTTACAATCCAACATTAGCCCCAAGAATTTCGTAGTCTCCACGAAAGGAAGAGCAACAGGGCCAAGACGTAGAGAAGGTGGAAGAAATTCCTTGTATCTCCAGAAGTTGATGCACACCATTTTCTCAGTGGAGAATCGGAAGCCGTTTGCGATGCTCCAGGAATATAGACGGTCAAGACAGCGTTGAAGACAACGCTCCAAGAGACACGTCCGCTGGGCTCTGTAATAAATTGCGAAATCGTCTACAAAAATGGATCCGAAAACGTCGGCTGAAAGGCAATCTACGATCGGATTGATTGCAATGGCAAAGAGAGCCACACTCAAGACAGAGCCCTGTGGTACCCCTTTCTCCTGGCAAAAGGTATCTGACAAAACAGAGCCCACCCGTACCCGGAACTTGCGATCCGCCAAAAACGCTTGAATGAAAAGAGGGAGGCGGCCCCGAAGGCCCCATGTGTGCACTGTGCGAGAATTCCCGCTCTCCAACAGGTATCGTATGCCTTCTCCAAGTCGAAGAACACTGCTACTGTTTGACACTTCTTTAGAAAGTTATTCATAATGAAGGTTGACAACGTAACGAGGTGATCAGCAGCAGAGCGGTGTCGACGAAAACCGCATTGGACATTTCTTAGGAGCCAGACCAACCGAGCGTTAACCATGCGTTCCATCACCTTACAGACGCAGCTCGTCAGAGAAATGGGGCGATAACTGGAAGGAAGATGTTTGTCCTTCCCTGGTTTGGGGATGGGGACAACAATGGCTTCACGCCAACTTGTGGGAACATGACCTGCAGTCCATATGCGATTGTAGGTACTAAGATGAAAACACTTGCCCGCAGGTGAGAGGTTCTTCAGCATCTCAATATGAATGGAATCGGGCCCTGGAGCAGAAGATCAAGACAGGGCGAGAGCACAGTCTAGCTCCTGCATGGTGAAGGCGACATTATAATTTTCACGATTAAAAGAGTGGAAAGAAGGCGGCCGTGCCTCCTTTACCTGTTTGCGAGGGAGTAAGGCAGGGTGGTAATGGGCAGAGCTCGAAACCTCCGCAAAGAAACGGCCCAAGGCGTTGGAAACATCAGCGGGGTCCACGAGGACTGCGTTCTCGATGGTCAGGCCAGGAATCGGGGAGTGGACCTTGATGCCGGATAAACGGCGTAGGCCACCCCAAACAAGCGTGGAGGGAGTAAAGCGGTTAAAAGAACTAGTAAAAGCAGTCCAGCAAGCTTTTTTGCTGTCTTTTATGATACGACGACAATGCGCTCTCATTCGTTTATAATTTATGCAATTCTCCAAAGTTGGGTGGCGGCAGAAGGTGCGTAAAGCACGCCGCAGAGCTCTAAGAGCGTCGCGGCAGGCTGCAGTCCACCAAGGGACCGGTACACGACGTGGAGAAGAGGATGTACGAGGTATGGAATGTTCGGCAGCGGTGAGAATAACCTCTGTGAGGTATTCGACCTGACTGTCACAACTGGGAAAATTCTGATCGTGAAAAACAGCCATGGAAGAATAAAGCCCCCAGTTGGTTTTAGAAATGTTCCAACTGGTGGGACGAGGAGATGGGGAATGATGCAGGAAGTGGATGATACAAGAGGGAAATGGTCACTCGAGTACGTGTCAGAAAGCGCATACCACTCAAACCGACCGGCAAGCTGAGGAGTGCATATCGCGAGGTCTATATGGGAATAAGTGTGTGTTGTGTCCGAAAGGAAGGTCGGTGCACCAGTGTTGAGGCAGACAAGATTGAGGTGTTGGAGAAGGTCCACCAAAAGGGAGCCTCTCGGACAAGGTGTTGGAGAGCCCCATAGGGGGTGGTGGGCATTGAAGTCGCCTACCAACACGAAAGGTGAAGGGAGCTGGTCAACGAGGTGTAGCACATCTGCCCTAGTAAGGGCAGATGACGATGGCGAATAGACATTACAGAGGGAAAAGGTAAATGTGGATAGAGTGATGCGGACGGCAACTGCCTGTAGGTGAGTATGCAATGTAATGGGATGGTAATAGACATCGTCTCGAATGAACATCAGAACCCCTCCATGGGCTGGGGTACCTTCCACAGGTGGCAGGTCGAAACGCACAGAGTTGTAGTGGGGAAAGTCTGCACGATCACTTGGACGCAACTTAGTTTCTTGGAGATAGAGTAGAAGCGGGCAGTGCAATCGAAGGAGTAGTTTTAACTCCTCCCGATTAGAACGAATGCCGCGAATATTCCATTGAAGGATCGCCATGATAAAAAGTGAGATAAGAAATAAGGATAAAAACGAACAAGCAAGTGGGGTCACCTCCACGGCCGCTGAGGACCGGATTTTGAGGGAGCACTGCTATCGCTGTCTAGGGGCAGAGGGTCGTGGTCCCTGAGTTGATCAGGAGGGGTAGTTTCCACCGCCGGTAGAGGGCCGGGTACCCGGCAGACGGAGCGTCCCAGTGAAACAGAAGACGGCCGAGGCCGGCAACTGTTGGACGGTGTGACAGATGGGTCACGCCTCGGCGGGGAAGGAAAGGAACTCTTTGTCTTGTCGGCTCTTCTGGAAGAGTGACGGCGAGAAGAGGCTGTTGACGGTTGGGAAGCCTGAGAATGCAGAAAATCCTCACGGACGGGTTCCTTTTTCAAAGTCCGGGCATCTTGTTTAGGTGCCCGCCGTTTACTAGAGGTTGACGAAGACTGTACTTTAGAAGCAGCAGGAGGAAGCAGGGACGTGGAACGGGCAATCTTCGGGCTGGCGGATCGCACAACTGTGTCAGCGAAAGTAAAATCACAGGTCTGGTACTTGAATCCTCAGTAGGTCGAGTGGAGGTGAGGACCTGACTGTATGTGCCCGCTGGGAGGACAGTGGGTTTTCGACTCGCCAACAACTTTCGAGCGGCAGGTGTTGATACCTTCTCCGTAACCTGAATTTGCTGGATGACTTTTTCATCCTTATATACAGGGCAGTCTCGAGAGGAAGCCGCATTGTCACCGTTACAGTTAAGGCAGTGAGGGGACGGAGGTGGGCAATCCCCCTCATGGGCGTCCCTACCACAAGTGACACATTTTGCTGCATTTGGGCAAGATTCACGGGTGTGGTTGTATCAGTGGCATTGAAAACAGCGCGTCGGGTTAGGTACATAAGGGCGGACGGAGATGACTTCATACCCTGCTTTGACTTTCGACGGGAGTTCAACTCTGTCGAACGTCAAAAACACAGTACGAATCGGTGTCAGCTGGTTATCGACCTTTTTCATCAATCTTTGGACGGCTGTCACACCCTGATCGGACATATAGGATTGGATGTCTTCATCAGACAACCCGTCAAGGGATCTCGTAAAAATTCCCCCCCGTGACGAGTTGAGTGTGCGGTGCGCTTCTACCTTGTCTGAAAACGTGTGTAACAACATAGTCCGGATTAGCTTTTGGGCTTGGAATGCACTGTCCGCCTCCAGCAACAATGTGCCATTGCACTGACGGGAACAGGTTTTAACAGGGCCAGCAATCGCATCAACACCTTTCTTAATGACGAAAGGATTGACAGAATTGAAATCTTTTCCGTCGGTGCGAGAGACAAGAAATTTCGGTAAATTAGGCAGAGTCTTCTTTTGCTGAGGCGAATGTATCTTTCGTTTCTGGGTCAACGTCACTGAAGAAGAGAAGGAACTCATCGCGGAAGAGTCCCCCGTGATTACCGGCGTCTCCAATGGCGCGCTCCTTCCAATGGGGGCCCTCTCTGAGGGCTTACCCGCCTTAGGTGATTGTTCACACCTCAGGTCACACCTCCCGTGAACTGACGGAGGGACCAATCGGCATGTTCGGAAGGTACCAGCTCGGGTAATCACCCCTCCCTAGGCCTGGCCTTTACCAGAGGGTACGTACATGCCCTACTTGTCTACCCGGGGCGGGGAATTACGCGTTACCCCGTCACCTGCTACGCATGATAATGCGTGGGTCGGCCTTCAGACACGCACAGGGAGGAAAGAAGAAGAATAGAGGAAGTGAAGAGAAAGAAGGAAAGAAGTGTCTCAAACGCCGAGGCGGAGACTAATGAGGAGGAGAAGAAGGCTAGGAGAGTACAAGGAGAGAGAGACAGAAACAAAGGGTAAGAAAGGAAGGAACCAAGCAATAAGAGAAACGACAACAAGAAACCACCTTAACTTGCGAAATACGCCCGTCTCCAGGCGAAGGCATAAACCGGGAGGGAAAGTGAAGCAGCCTGGGGCAGAAGAAAGGCTGCTCCAGCTCGGGGCCCCGTGCGCGCCACACACGTACCCACAAAAGAAATGTGGGCCCCCTAGGGGGGGTCTTCAAACTGTTTGTGCAATTAGTTGTCGTCTTGCAAAGGTCCCCATACTGTTGTGAAATTCATGGGAATTTAAAATCGAGTAAATATTCCCAGAGAATATTTCCCACAATATTCCCAAAATTCATAAATTCCCATAATTTATGACTAATTATACAGATAGGTCAATAATGCTTCACTAATAGGTTTAAGGCGGTAATTATATAGTTAAACACAAAAACTGAAATATATTTCAAGAAAAATTATAATTAAACAAATTGTTTGGAAATTTATAATTTAAAAAATGAAATTGCTGAAATGAATAGGTCAATGTGGTAATTGTGTTATTAAAACAGATACAAACACTCTTTTATGTTGAAAAAATATAATAGAATAAAAAGTGCAGAAAAATGACAGAATGCAAAAGTTAATTAACGTATCACAAGTACAAAGATAAGAGACATACTGGTATAAACAAAAGAGTAATTATTTGAACAGAGAGAATAAACATGCATCATCACTGACGCTGTGTAGCACAATAACTTTGTACACGTTGACAAGGCATTTTGCATTTAATTACATGGCACACAATCACTTTATCACTCCGCCCTCAGTGTCAACGATATTTTCTGTTGAAGCGCACATGACGACCGGATCGCATGACGACAGGTTTAGCTGAAGCTGCTGGTGAGTCGTCCATGTTTTTTTTTTTTTTTTTTTTTTTTTTTTGTGGTTTTATGGCGCACAACTTCTAAGGTCATTAGCGCCCAGATAACAGAGATTCGCTAGATCTCGAAAAAAATTGGTAACTACCAGATAGAGTATCAAGAGAAGGCTAAAAACGAAAGATAAAAATAATTAAAAGGGTTAAATATCTTTTGATAGATTGGCCATGTTGATAAAACGCAAAACTCGAGCAGCTGCTCGTGTGTCATCAGCTAAACGTTCCTCCACAGTAGACGGAAAGTGAAGGGCTACACGGAGATGATTAAAATTGGGACAAGACAGAAAAACATGTCGCACCGTCAGCAATTCACCGCAGGAGCACAGCGGTGCAGGTCGGCGGTTAGCAAATGACGGTGGCTGAAACGGCAGTGACCGAACCACAACCGGGCCAGGATGACCTCCTCTCGCCAAGAGGGGCGTGAGTTGGTCCTCCAAGCGGTCGGGATCGTTTTTACAGTTCTCAATTTATTGTCGTGGAGTGAGAACCACGCACTGTGCTAGGACGACACAGTACTCCGGCGAAGAGCCCGTTGAACATCGTCTGCTGGGACGCAAAATGTAGCCATGCGAGGCAAAAGAGCTGCTGCCTTGGCTGCTATGTCGGCAGTCTCATTCCTGGGCACACCCACGTGGCCAGGGACCCACAGAAAAGAAACGTGACAGCTGTTACTTGCTAGCAACTGGAGGGAGCGTTAGATTCGATACACGAGAGGATAGTTCGAGAAAGGGTGCTTAAGACTCTGCAGGGCACTAAGGGAGTCAGAGCAGATGGCATAAATAGGATGGCGATAGGGGCGGCGGATGTATAAAGAAGCCTGGTGGAGAACAAAAAGCTCAGCCATGAAATTCGAGCATCAGTCAGGGAGCTTGTATTGGAACACGTTGTCCCTGACAACGAAGGCACATCCGATACTATCAGTGCTCTTGGGACCATCAGTGTAGATAAATATGGCATTATCGAACCACGAACGGAGTTCGACAAGCCTCGAGTGGTATACCAAATCCGGAGTGCTCTCCTTGGGGAGCGAACTAAGTTCAAGGTGGGTGTGAACCTGGGCCTCATGCCACAGTGGCAATGGGCTCTCGCTCATCTGAAAGGTGGAAGGAAGGGTAAAATCGAGCGCTGAAGCAGGCGGCGAAACCGAACTCCAGGCGTGAAGCAAGGCAATCGCAGACAACCGATATTGGCGATCAAGGGAGTCATCAAAGAATAATGGGTAAGATGGATGGTTGGGCATCAACAGCAGTCGGCAGGCGTACCGACACAAGAGTATGTCAGGCTGAGAGGTCAAGGGTAATACAGCAGCTTCGGCATAAAGGCTTTCAACAGGGCTGATATAAAATGCACCGGTCGATAGGCGTAATCCCTGATGGTGAATGGAGTTGAGACGGCGGAGAATGGATGGCCGTGCAGAGGAATATACAAAGCTTCCGTAGTCGAGCTTCGACTGAACAATGGCCTGGTAAAGGTGAAGCAGGGCAGTATGATCTGCTCCCCATGATGTGCCACTGAGGACACGAAGAACATTAAGGGGTCGGGCAGTATGGGCAGCCAGGTAGGACACCTGTGGGGACCAGCAAAGTTTCCGATCCAATATTAGCCCCAAGAATTTTGTTGTCTCCATGAATGGGAGAGCAACGGGGTCGAGAAGTAGAGATGGCGGAAGAAATTCCTTGTATCTCCAGAAGTTTATATACACCGTTTTCTCAGTGGAGAATCGGAATCCGTTCGCAATACTCCAGGAATATAGGCGGTCAAGACAGCATTGAAGACAACGCTCCAAGAGACACGTCAGCTGGGCGCTGCAATAAATTGCAAAATCATCTACAAAAAGGTATCCGGAAACATCGGCTGAAAGGCAGTCTACGATCGGATTGATAGGTATAGCAAAAAGAGCCACGATCAAGACAGAGCACTGTGGCACCCCATTCTCCTGGCAAAAGGTATCTGAGAAAACAGAGCCCACCCGTATCCGGAACTTGCGATCTGCCAAAAACGCTTGAATAAAGACAGGGAGGCGGCCACGAAGGCCCCATGTGTGCAATGTGCGGAGAATGCTCGCCCTCCAACAGGTATCGTAAGCCTTCTGTAAGTCGAACACTGCTACCGTTTGACGCTGCTACCGTTTGACGCTTCCTCAGAAAGTTATTCATAATGAAGGTCGACAAGGTGACGAGGTGATCAGCAGCAGAGCGGTGTCTACGAAAACCACATTGAAATTAGTCAGGAGGCGTCGAGATTCGAGGAGCCAGACCAACCGAGCGTTAACCATGCGTTCCATCACGTTACAGACGCAGCTAGTAAGAGAAATGAGGCGATAAATGGATGGGAGATGTTTGTCCTTCCGTGGTTTGGGGATGGGGACAACAATGGCTTCACGCCAACTTGTGGGAACCTGACATACAGTCCATATGCGATTATACGTGCTAAGAAGGAAACACTTGCCCTCAGGAGAAAGGTTCTTCAGCATCTCAATATGGATGGCATCGGGCCCGGGAGCAGAAGATCGGGTCAGGGTGAGAGCATGGTCTAGCTCCTGCATGGTGAAGGAGACATTATAATTTTCACGATTAAAAGAGTGGAAAGAAGGCTGCCATGCCGTGCGAGGGAGGAAGGCAGGGTGGTAATGGGCAGAGCTCGAAACCTCCGCAAAGAAACGGCCCAAGGCGTTGGAAACATCAGCGGGGTCCACGAGGACTGCGTTCTCGATGGTCAGGCCAGGAATCGGGGAGTGGACCTTGAAGCCGGATAAACGGCGTAGGCCACCCCAAACAAGCGTGGAGGGAGTAAAGCGGTTAAAAAAACTGGTAAAAGCAGTCCAGCAAGCTTTTTTGCTGTCGTTTATAACACAACGACAGTGCGCTCTCAGTCGTTTTATAATTTATACAATTCTCCAACGTTGGGTGGCGGTGGAAGGTGCGTAAAGCATGTCGCCGGGCTCTAAGAGCGTCGCGGCAGGCTGCAGTCCACCAAGGGATCGGGACACGACGTGGAGAAGAGGATGTATAAGGTATGGAATGTTCGGCAGCGGTGAGAATAACCTCTGTGAGGTATTCGACCTGACTGTCACAGCTGGGAAAATTCTGATCGTGAAAAACAGCGATGGAAGAATAAAGCCCCCAGTCGGCTTTAGAGATGTTCCAACTGGTGGGACGAGGAGATGGGGAATGATGCAGGAAGTGGAGGATACAAGAGGGAAATGGTCACTCGAGTACGTGTCAGAAAGCTCATACCACTCGAACAGACGTGGAAGCTGCGGAGTGCATATCGCGAGGTCAATGTGGGAATAAGTATGGGTTTGTCAGAAAGGAAGGTCGGTGCACCAGTGTTGAGGCAAACAAGATTGAGGTGGTGGAAAAGGTCCACTATGAGGGAGCCTCTCTGAGAGCCCCATAGGGGGTTGGGGGCATTAAAGTCGCCTACCAACACGAAAGGTGAAGGGAGCTGGTCAACAAGGTGTAGCACATCTGTCCTAGTAAGGGCAGATGACGATGGCGAATAGATATTACAGAGGGAAAAGGTAAAAGTGGATAGAGTGATGCGGACGGCAATCGCCTGTAGGTGAGTATACAATGAAAAGGGATGGTAATAGACGTCGTCTCTAATGTGCATCAGAACACCTCCATGGGCTGGGGTACCTTCCACAGGTGGTAGGTCGAAACGCACAGTGGTGTAGTGGGGGAAGCCTGCATGATCAAATGGACCTAACTTAGTTTCTTGGAGACAGACTAGAAGTGGGCAGAGCAATCAAAGGAGTAGTTTTAACTCCTCCCGATTGGAACGAATGCCGCGAATATTCCATTGAAGGAGCGCTATGATAAAAATGAGAAGAAAAGAAGATAAAAGGAACAAGGAACCGGGTTCACCTCGACGGTCGCTGAGGACCTGACTTCGAGGGAGCACTGCTATCGCTATCTAGGGGCAAAGAGTCGTGTTCCACAGGTTCGACCGACACGTCTGCCACCTCCCTGAGTTGATAAGGAGGGGCAGCTCCCACCGCCGGTAAAGAGCCTGGTACCTGGCAGACGGAGCGTCCTGGTGAAATAGAAGATGGCGAGGCCACCAACTGTTGGACTGGGTGACTGAAAAGTCACACCACGGTGGGGAAGGGGGTGTTCTTTTTGTGAGCCTTCTTAGAGGCATGACGGGTAGAAGAAGCGGTTGACAATTGAGAAGATGGAGTCTTGAGGAAATCTTCGCGAACGGGTTCTTTTTTTGAACTCCGGGCAGCCGATTTAGGTGCCCGGGATGTGTGGGAACTGGTCAACGAATGCACTGTAGAACGGGCAGAAGGGATCGGAGAGGTGGAATGAGCAATTTTCAGTCTAGCCGACCTGACAACAGTGTCATAGAAGGTTAAATCGCAGGTTTGAATGCCTACCTACTTAGTTGTTCGAGGGGTGGTGAGGACCTGGCTGTAAGTACCTGATGGGAGTACAGCAGGCTTCCTACTCGCTAATACCTTCCAAGCGGCATAGGTTGAGACCTTTTCCTTCACGCGAATCTCCTGGATGACCCGCTCTTCTTTATAAACGGGTCAGTCCCGCGATGAAGCAGCATGGTCACCCATGCAATTAATGCAGCGAGGGGATGGAGGTAGACATTCACCCTCATGGGCGTCCCTGCCACAGGTGGCGCACTTGGCTGCATTAGGACAAGATTTACTGGTATGATTATATCTCTGGCAGTGGAAGCAGCACGTAAGATTGGGTATACACAAGCAAACAGAAATGACTTCATAGCCCACTTTCACCTTAGACGGTAGGTCAACCCTGTCGAAAGTCAAGAAGACAGTATGAGTCTACACGAGGTCATTGTTAACCTTTTTCATCACACGATGAACAGCCGTAACTCCCTGATTGGACATATAAGTAAGTATATCCTCGTCCGATAACCCATCCAGGGATCTTGTGAAGACTACCCCCTGTGAACAGTTGAGGGTACGGTGAGCCTCCACTTTTACAGGGAAAGTATGCACAAGTGTAGCCTGAAGTAATTTCTGTGCTTGGAACGCATTCTCAATCTCAAGCAACAAGGTCCCATTGCGCTGTCTTCAAGGGACCTGCGATCGCATCGACACCCTTCTGAATGATAAACGGATTTACAGCAGAAAAATCCTGATCGTCAGTATGCGATACCACCAGCAACTTTGGAATGTTGGGCAAGACTTTCTGTGGCTGAGAATCGTCATGTTTCCGCTTTTGGGTCAAGGTTATAGAATATTTGGAAGGTTTCATAGCGGAAGTGTCCCCCCATGATTACCGGCGTCTCCGATGACGTGCTCCTTCCTTGTGGGGGCCCTCTCCGAGGTCACGCCCGCCTTAGGTGACTGCACCTCAGGTCACACATCCCGAGAACGGACGGAGGGACCAATCGGCATTTTCGGAAGGTACCAGATCGGGTAATCACTCCTCCCTGGGCCCGGCCTTTACCTGGGGGGCATGTACGTGCCCTACATGTCTACCCGGGGCGGGGAGTTATGCCTTACCCCGTCACTGGCTACACTGAGCGTGGATTGACCTTCAGACACACACAGGGAGGAAAGAAGAGAGGAAGGAGAGAAAGGAATGAAGGAGGGAGAATCTCAAATGCCGAGGCGGAGATTAAAAGGGCGGGACGACGACAGGGAGAAAGAAAGAGGGGAAGGCTATAGAACAGGAAAGGAAGAGGACCAAGAAAAGGAGAAGTCTGAGAGGAAAAAAAACCCTTGGACTGACTGCAAACGCCCGTCTCCTGGCGAAGGCACAAACCGGGGGAAAGAGGGAAGCAGCCTGGGACAGAAGAAAAGTCGCGTCGGCTCGGGGCCCGTGCGCGCCACACACGTACCCACAAAAGAGATGTGGGCCTCCTGGGGGAGTCGTCTGTGTTGACTTCTGGTGTCCGTTGAGGCTTCAAGGTAGCAGGTGGTGGGGTAGTGGTTGATTCTGCTGTGCTCGTGGAAGGTGTGACAGGTTCTGTGCTAGAATGAGGGGGGTAGTGCAGAAGGCAGGTTTAAGGCGGTCAATGGAGATTGCAGTTGGCGTACCCTTGATATCAACCTTAAACATCTTTTCCTCCTTGCTAAGGACAGGATACAGCCCATCATATGGTGACTGGAGAGGTTTGCGCACAGCATCATGCCTGACAAAGACATGATCACACTTCCACAGATCCAAAAAAATGAAAGAGTGGCGGGTCTTTTGCTCTCTTGACGCGACAGAACGTAGTTTTCGAATCTGCGAACGCAGTTTGCAAAGTCTGAAGCTTCGACCAGATCATCAGACATGTTGTGTAGGAATTCGCCAGGCAGTCGAATCGGTTGTCCATAGACGAGATCTGCTGCTGTAGCTTTGATATCTTCTTTAATGGAAGTGCGGAGGCCCATCAGAACAATTGGTAGGGTTTCTGTCCACTGTTGTGACTCATGACACCTCAGAGATGCTTTTAGTTGTCGATGTAGGCGTTCTACTAAACCGTTCGCTGCCGGGTGGTAGGCTGTAGTTCGAATGCGTTTCATTCCTAATAGGACAGCGAGCGCTTTGAATAGGTATGACTCAAACTGCCTTCCCTGGTCGGTGGTAATACGCAGGGGTACTCCAAAACGAGCAATCCATCCCTGAAATAATGTAGCTGCCACTGTCTCGGCGGTGATGTCTGCCATTGTAAAAGCCTCTGGCCAGCGTGTGAAGCGATCAATGGCAGTTACGCAGTAAGTGTACCCTTCAGACGGCGCTAGTGGGCCAATGATGTCTAAATGGACATGTTCAAATCGTTGATTCGGTTGCATGAATGCGCCAAGAGGTGACCTAATATGCCGACTATACTCCGCTCACTCTGAAGTGGCGGCTCAAGGTCACGCAGCTGTATCCCCACTCTACACCCTCCCTCCCCTACTCCCTTGCCAGCACACTGCGCAGGCAGCCCGCTTAGACAACGCGCCAACATTAATAAGAACTGCGGGTTTTTAAAATTAATTTATCACATTTTAGTGAGCTTCATTTCGTTCGTTGCGATATGTATATAATGTACATCACTCCAGAGGTTGTTACCTGAAAATAATTACATTAATAAAGAGAAATAGTGAAAAAGTTATATGTAACTCACCAAACAGAAACTACGGTGGGAGGACATCAGCTTCACTATCTTCGTCATCACTGGAAGTCTCGTCACTATCGTCACGTAGATTTATTAAAATCCTCTGAATTTGTTCACCTCTAAGTCCTTCCTTCACAAAGTCTTCTTCCTGCAATCGCTCTGCATGGGCAACGCATTTCTGCCAATCTTCTATTGTCACGTTTTTAATGGCATCCTCTAGTAATTTTCTCACATCTTTAATTTTAAATGTAGAATTCTTTTCTGCTACCTCTCACTTTATTTGAGCCCATATCATTTCAATGAGATTGTACTGACAGTGATAAGGAGGAAGCCATATTACTTCATGGCCCATTTCTGTAGCTAGATCATCAAGCTCATATCGCCTAAAATTGCTGCTATGTTGCCTGACGGTGCAAAGCAATTCGGCTATCGTGTGTGTGTGTGTGTGTGTGTGTGTGTGTGTGTGTGTGTGTGTGTGTGATCATGAGGTATGCTTTTGCTTTGCAGCCATTCCAAAATATCGGCTTTCTTGAAACTTGAGTTGGGAATTTTTTCTTTAAGCATGGAATGATAGCTTGCATTGTCCATGACAATCACACATCCTTCTTCCAGGCTTCGAAGGAGATCAGAAAACCATTCCCTTAAGACCGTATTATTCATTTCTTGGTGGTACTCAACGCCGCTTTTAAGGCCAATTCACACTGTCCGTCACGTCACGTCACGTCACCGTCCGTCAGAACATTCCGCAATGTATTTCTAATGGCAGCGTTCACACTGTCCGTCACCGGACCGTCACGTCACGTCAACGTCCGTCAAGCTTTCTCGAGAAGAATGTTTTGACGGAACGGCCGTCTGCTAACATCGGAAGTTAACCTTTTTCATCACCCGAATTACATGTTGCAGCCGACGATTGCACTGTTTATATGCAAATGTGTATTATTCATCTTTGTGTTGTTGTTGTACCTCGTTTTAGGGGTAAATCACCAATGTTTCATGACGACTTAAATATTTTAGTCAATTGAGTGTCCCCCTAAAATCGAGGTCGGATATCTGAAACCAAAAAATGGTTTATGATATGTAACATTGCGACAGAAACGACTGAAGCAAACTGTTTATTTGAATAAGATTGTAATTTGATTACGCATTTTTCATTGAATAACACTTTAAATGAAAATGTCAGTTCTAATGAAAGACAAACATTCAGTTGTTTACGACGGTATTAACAATGTCAGCGAGCAAATCGTAATGGTTAAAGTATACAGGCGCTATTTATGCTCTTACAAGTATGGTTTGATGTCTTCATATGTTTATTTTTTCGCTTGAAAATAGATGTCGATGTTTTGAAATGTTGTTTCAGTTTCCAGTAGGTTGGCCAAAAACATATACTGTAAAGTTTTCTTTGGCCGTTAATAACATTTTAGCGTTGTTGTTCCCTCTTTCTAGTATTAAACTATGACTTTCTACATAATAGATCGCCACTCATAACCTCACTTACATCATCGCGTATTGAGATGGACGAATTGACGTGACGGAGACGGACGGACAGTGTGAATACAACCTGACGTGACGGTTCCGTGACGTGACGTTGACATGACGGACAGTGTGAATTGGCCTTTAGACTGGAACACCAATTCTGCCCCCTCTATGAAACCATATTTGGCCGATCCGGCATGGCAGATTATCAAACGTGATCCTTTACCTAACGGGACCTTTAGACCACCGTTTCTTTTAGAATCCTGCCAGATAAAACTTTTAGAATGGTTTTGATTTACCCATGTTTCGTCGATGTAAATGATAGGTCCAGGATGATCTTCATTACTTATTTCAAGTATTCTTCTTAAAAATGAGGCTCTTGCGGCTACAACATCTTTTCTCTCCATCAAAAATCTTCGACCGTCATTAGCACTTCTGTATCTGTAGCCAAGTTTTCTCACAATTTTATGCAAAGATCTAATACCTCCTGCATCGTCTATCTTATCTTTCGGAACATCTAAGTTATTTAAGTGTTGGGTATTCACCATTATCGTAAAATTCTTGGATTGAGCGGCGGATTACGTCTTTTTGGAAATCGTGGCACTGTTCTTACCGACACCTGACAGACTTCTGCGGTTGTTTTTTTATTTTTTTTTTAGTGTCTCTGAAAAAGTCGCAAACCTTTTCTTGGCAGTTTTCCAACGATTTGAAAAAATTATACACTATACACAATATCCTTCGATTGACGCCTAATATCACTCAGACTCGACAGTGTAACAAATTTAAATGTAAACGCAGAGAAATGCTACCACACTGTTGTAGAGCGTAAATTGAATCGTACTACAGTTCTTCCAAACCCCCTCCATACGGGTAGAAGGAGGCGGAGTCACTTGAGCACGTGACTGTTCTTCAGTAGCGCTTCCAAGCGGCAGACAGCAAAAGCTTCGGTCACTTTTGTTTACAGTTTACGTGCGTTATTGCGTGATTTTACGTGTAGGTTAGGTTGTCTGAAATGTGAATTTCATTCCCAGAGCAGACTTGGCAAAATAACATGAAAAAATTGTACAGCAGTCTGAACACAAGAGTGAATTACTGCCTTCCTTAGTAGCCTCAAACAAAACGGAAAGCTTCAATGCTTTATTCTTCTATTCGTGATGTAACTACCCGTGAAAAAAAAAAAAAAAAAATCATTAGTTTTGTAATGAATGTCAATTGAGTGTGGAAGCGCCTCTCACGTCTTTCCATCGAAGAAAATGTAAAGAATGATGCTGACAACATTCTTATACCGATATCCGAATATTAGAGCCGACGTGTGTAATTTATGCCAAGTTTCTGAAATAAAAAATATATATTTCTCACCATCTGATATAGAATGTCTCATTTGCTGCAAGTGCGTTTTAAATACATAATTTATGAAACATTTATAATTATACGTATCAAAGACGTGAGCTACAGTCATCTCCCTATAAAAATAATAATTTCGTGTGGCTCGTTGGCCAGGTGCAAGTCTTTAAATTGGACGGCACTTCGGCGACTTGCGTAAAAGAATGTGTGTTGTCACATGCCTTTATTCTCTTTAAACTCGTTTCCAGTAGCGTAGGTGTGAATTTAAGTTTACTGTTTATTAGTAAAAACGCCAGTGGCAGTCAGTCAGCACAGACAGATAAAGACCATAATTTTTTATTCCTGTAGTGGAGACTATGGTAATTAGAACATAAATCAAATAATATATGAGATAAAATTTACAGTACTGGTAGGCCTGAGTTAGTGTTTACACTTTTCCAATTCTATCATTTTTGTTTGTAACTCAGAACTGTCCCACTCCTTCAGGCTTGCAATTTACGTAGCATATTCTAGGGATAGTATGGAGAAACTTAACCTTGGCAGTACCTACTATGAAATTTCACTAAAATAGGAACATTCATGAGCTACAGACGTCAAAAATATAAGACGTCAACAGCTGACAGCGTTAAGTTTTTGCTTTCTGCCGCTGGGAAGCGCTACTGCAGAGTGCAGACTAGTCACGTGCACAACATGCCCCGCCTCCTTCTGCCCTTGTGGAGGGGATGTGGCAGAACTGTAGTACGATTCAATTTACGCCTGTTGTAGAACTGCAGAAGGGATGGACAGCGCATTGGGGAGAGGGGAAAAGACACTGTGGAGGGGGTGATCACGTGACGTGCGGAATGACATTGAGCCGCCTCTTCAGAGTGAACGGAGTATAATTTTATTCCTTTGACATGCCATGCATTGGCGCACATACTCTTTAACATATTTGTCCATGTTTGCCCACACAAAAGATCGTTTAACTAGGTTCAAGGTACCACGGACTCCAGGGTGTGATAAGTCAGCGACGCGATTGCTTGCTGTCGGAAGGGAACTGTCAAAAACGGTCGCACTTTCGATGTAGAAACATCACAATATAAACGTAACAGTAATCCAAGTCACGTGGGATTTCATCCATAAATCGCTGGAACGTTTGTGCAGCATTACAGAGTCCAAATGACATTCTTGTGAATTAAAAAAGACAAAATGCCAAATGGGGTACAGACAGCAGTCTTAGCAATGTCTTCCGAGGCAACTGGAATTTGGTAAAAAGCACGAACTAAGTTTAATGTAGAAAATACACATTTGCCGTGGATATTGAGTTAATGGAGTTTATTAATTGTCCGTGGTCAATGTCGGCAAGCAACTTATGCTAAAAATGCTGCACCTATGATTTGCTGAATAACATCAGCAACAGTGAACCTCCACGCAAATGTGCAGTGCAATCCAAGGATCATGTCCCAATGGTGATTGCCATGGACAAATTACTAGCCAATATCAGGGAGAGTTTCGGCCTTTCTTTTGTGATGCAGCAGAGACCTGGAAATTATCGACAAGACTGATCTAGTGTCCATGAGGTAGCTCATGCCCATATCCTTTTTGGCCATGAACAGACACCAAGATATAATACCACATCTGCCTGCATCTAGGATTGGTAGCAGCTGGCGTTTCACGGAGAGCAGGGGCCATGGCACTTTGTAGCTTCGCTTCCGAAGCGTGTGTTGTACCAGCAGAAGTGAGCCTGCTCTGACGTCAGCTCGGTACTAAGAGTGGCTGGTACTGTGTCTGCATTGTCAAGCACCTGTGGTCCAAACTGCTGCTGCTGCTGCAGAGAGTTCTGCCCTCTTCCCCCCCTGCCACCTGGAGGCGTTGGACTACTACACTACTTGGTGCAGGCCAGTGTCACACGCGACTGGGCTGGGCTGGGGTGTCGGCATGCGGTGAGGATGGTTGTTGGGAGTCAGACCCATAGGAGGCAGCGATCATGGCATTCAGGGGCATTGCCAGTGCATCTTGCACCTTGTCTACCGGACACTGATCAGTCGGTGTGGCATTAATATTCTTTGTGTCTTGCGAGGGCACGTTTCTTTGTAATGGGAATTTGTGGATGTGCCAGATAATTCCTGGAAAAGCTTCTTGGTGGCTCTGGCACGGCTGCCACAACAACACTAGCGCTCCTAGTGGTGGGTCTCCTTCCATAAGAGTAATGTTTGCTTATAATTATTTTTTCCTAATTAATGAATCCATTACTAAATTTTGGTGTTCCAAGTACAATAGAATGGGATGACTTGAAACACTTTTGAGCTTATCAGGTGTGTTATCTCTATCTATATTAAAGCAAAAAGACATTCATTCACTCACTCACTTCACTAACCAACTAACTAACAACTAACCAACTAAACAAGAAATCTCAAAAACTACTTCACCTATGAAGCTGAAATTTGACAGGAATGTAGATTATAGGTGTAAGACATCAGCTAAGTAGTAAGGATTTTGTTATAGGGCCGATAGTTCAGGACATATGACACCATAAACGATGAAAACTTGTCTGTCTTGCAGCACGTGATAGTGTGACTGTATCAGTCCACTATTTGAAACGAACACTTAGCGACTTACAACAAACTTTAACACAATTGCAAACATTTTGGAAGCTTTTTCTCACTGACAACTACAGCAAAATGGTGAAAGGAAGAAAAGGTTGTCTCTTACTACTTTTGCAGCATTCACTGCAGGAAAAAACAGCATTTGGAATGACGTTACAATTTATTACTTCTACAGTATTAATTGTATTCGCGAGAAATGTTGTCAGTATACACAAATACCAATGAACGTACTCCCGAAATTTTATCATAGTATGACACACAGTTCATGAGATATGGAGTCATAAAAAATTAGATTAATGAAAAACCGCCTCATCACGCATGACACTGATTTATTACATCTTCCCTAAACTCTATTCGCAACATATTTTGCAGACATTTTACATTATATACCATTGGAGGTAATTTCGAAATAATATCGAATTACGGCCTATAGTTCAGGTGGTATGACGTCAAAGACAATGAAATGCATGAAAAATACGTCATAATAAGCATGAGGTTATAATTTACTACATTTTTACTACCAACTCCATCCACAACCAGGAGATATTACGTCATAAACGTGACATCCGTAAATAGTTACTGCATGATGTTTGATATCTTGTTAAGTCTTTGTTACTGTATTTGCAGCACATTCTGCGAACAATATCCAAAAATACAACAGAAAGGAGATACTATATATCACTAAACACCACATTGCTCAGCAGATACGTCATAGCCACTGAGCCATTTGATAATTAACTACATGACGAATTTCCCGAAACGTGTATAAAATACTGCAGATCTCTTCATGATGGAGATGACGGTGCTCAAGGCGAATGTCTACTACCCAGACGACCTCAATGGCTGCAGTGTCGCACGTAGCATCATCCTATGTGAGCCTCTACAACTCATTTTCGTGGGTCCCTCACAAGGTCTCACCACTGCCTCCATAGAACTTCTCTCTCTCTCTCCACCTGAACCTCACACCCTAACCTTCTACCTATTCCCCAAAATCCATAAAGTGAATCATCCTGGTTGCCCCATCTTCAAAGCCCAAATGGAACATGTCTCATCTCTAAGCGACCAACACCTCCAATCTATAACCTGCAGGCTCCCATCCTACATCAAAGACACAAACCACTTTCTGGAACGCCTCAAATCCATCCCTATGCCCCTCCCACCTGAAAGCTTTCTTGTCACCACAGATGTCACATCCCTCTACCCCAACATCCCCCACACCCATGGTCTATCATCCCTGGAAAACTACCTTTCCCAATGCCCACCTGAAAGCTACCCAGAAACTTCATTCCACTTGTCTCACTTGCTAATTTCATCCTTACCCATAATTACTTCACTTTTGAGGGCCAGACCTACCAGGATCGCCCCTTCCTATGCCAACCTCTTCATGGGCCACATGGAAGAAGCATTTCTTAGGACTCAGGAAGTTGCACCCCTGGGTTTTTTGTTGTTTTGAGGGGACTAAACATCTATGTCATCATTGCCTTGTTCGTAGATAAGAGCTCACTGTCAGATTCTAAACACAGACATCGTGAATGGAGACCACTAAAGAGTAAGACTGACAATGAACAGGTCACACACAACACAAAAGAAAGACACATAGGTAAAAAACCAAGTCAGGAACCAAGTTAAAAACCTGGCAGCAGAATACCATGGCTGGCTGATCACAAAAATAATATATAAGCCAGCCATACTGCACACACTAAAAACCCCTAGGCATTTTACACAAGAGTCTTAAAAAGTCTTTTAAAGTGCTGGATAGGGAGGACCTGAGATGTCATGATATAGCACCCAGCACTAGATGGAATTGTAAGAACGAGCAGCGCAAATAAAACTTAAAAGCTGCATTAGCCATGGAGGCATCATTGCCTAAAACTAAGGGTAGTGCGTCTGGTCGATTAAGAGACTGCCCCAAGTTGACTAAAACTGGGCAGTCCATCAGCAGATAGACTGCTGTCAGTGCTGCTCCACACCGACACACTGGCAGGACCTCACGGCGAAGGAGATAGGGCATACATGGCTGACCCACAGCTATGTGGAGGCAGCAGAGGACAACTGATTCTCGACGTATGGGCCGCAATGAAGACTTACACAGTCTTACGGATGGCTTGACTGCGCGAAGCTTATTCTGTGCACCCATGGTAGCCCATTCAGTGCTCCAAACCTCATGTACTTTCCGGTGCAAAGCCAACTTGAGGTCCGATTCAACGATTCCTATTTCCAGAGGTGGTGTGGTGGTGGCCTGATTGGCCAACGGATCGACATGTTCATTCCCCATCACAGAATGGTCAGATCTGCTGAGAGAGTAAACAGTGTCCTGCATCAACCGCACTAATTGGTGGCGAGAGAAACACTGGTCGATTGCCTGCAAGCCACTCAGATGACAAATGATCCCTGGGGCAGGCTTTGAGGTGTTCCAGAGCCCTTATAATGGCGACCAGCTCTGCGATTTAAACAGTACTCTCACACGGCAAGGAATGCAGTTCAACATGGTTGTCAAGAAGATATGCATACCCAGCACGACCATCTGGCCCTAACCATCAGTGTAAATGGCTTCAGCGCCATGGAATGAATCAAGGAGTTGCAGGAACTGACGACAGAGTTGTGTTGCAGAAACGGGGTCCTTTGAAGCACAGGCTGTAACCAGACAATGCTGCAAACGTGGAATGGACCAAGGTGGTGTTTGATAGGAATAGAAGGAAGTGTCAGGGAATGGACAGGATTCGAGGGACAAGAGAAGGGAACGAACATGGACTGCAGACGAGTAACCCGACCTGGGCCGTTGTGGAGGGATAGGGAGTGCAACGTTTGGAAAAAGGAGCTCGTGGTTCGGGTGGTGGGGCAAGGCCAGAACATGGGCAACATAGGGAGCTAACAGGTGTTGCCTGCAGAACGCAGTGGGAGGATCCCTGCTTCGACGAGGAGGCCTGTCACACAGCTCATGTTAGAGGCCCCAACACCAAACAAACAACACAATGTAGAACTGAGTCCAAGGTCTGTCATGCTGAAGGTGCAGGCGAATCATAAACTATGCATCCATAGTCGAGGCGCGACTGAATGAGAGCCTGATAGAGCTGCAGGAGTGTTCAGTGTGCAGCTCCCCAAATGGTGTGGCTCAGAGAATGCAGGATGTTTAGGTGCTGCCAGCACTTTCGTTTGAGCTGTCGAAGATGCGGCACCTAAGTAAGACGGTCATCCAACAACATCCCTAAAAACTGGTGTCTCTTCGACACTCAACAGATCATCAGCTTAATAAAGTTCAGGTTCCAGGTGTACCGCCCTATGTCGACAGAAAGGCATCACCCGGATTTTTGAGGCAGAAAACTGAAAACCATGGGCAAACGCCCATGACTGCGCGCCCTTCAAATAGCTATCCGCAACCGCCATTCAGCAACACATATGCTGGTGGAGCTAAAATACATGCAGAAGTCATTGGCATAAAAAGATGTGGAAACTGATGACCCCACAGCCGCTGCGAGACCAATAATTGCTACTAAAATAGAGGGACACTAAGAACGGAACCCTGTGGGACACCGTTTCCATGAGAATGGGGTAAGCTGAGAAGTACCAACACTAATATGAAAAGAACGCAGCGCGAGAAAGTTCTGTATGAATACAGGAAGTCAACACTGTAAGCCCCAGCCAAACAGCATAGAATATGGTGGCACCACTTGGTGTCATACGCCTTCCACAAGTCAAAGAAGATGGCAACCTGATGTTCGCGGCGAGAAAAGGCTGTAAGGATGGCTGACTCCAGCGACACGAGTGTCAATAGCAGAGTGGCCATGATGGAACCCACATTGTTGTAGGGCCAAGAGAACCCGCTCCTCAAGGATCCACATAAGCCTCTAACTCACTATGGGTTTGAGGAGCTTGCAAGGAACGCTGGTGAGACCGACCGGTCGGTAACCATCAGCCATCTGCAGATAAACCCCAGGCTTCATTATCGGGATGATGGCGCTATCCCGCCACTGAGTCAGGAAAACACCCTCAATCTAGAGATGACTGAGTAGGGTGAGAAGCTGGTGCTTGGAGTACGCTGATAGGTGTCAGAGGAATTGATTGTGCATGCAATCCGGTCCAGGGGAGGTGTCTGGGCATGCAGCAAGGGCACTTTCAAAACTCCCACTCAGTAAAAGGGACATTGTATGTTTCCCAACATCATGTTCCTAAAGATATCCGCTTTTGCTCTGTGCGCTCTGTAAGGACACTGAAGTCCGCACCATAAGCAGCTGTCGCTGAAGTTGCGAGCAAAGTGGTTTGCTGAGTGCTCAGCTATGGTGAGACGGTCAGTACAGATTGTACCCTGAATGCTGAGAAACGGGATTCCCGTCAGTGGATGGTGCCCAAAGAGGCGTCGAACTTACGACCATACCTGTGAAGGATATGCGTGGGAACCAATGGAGGCAACGTACTGTTCCCAGGAGGCTCTCTTGCTTTGCTGAATCAATCGCCACGCCTGTGCCCGGAGACACTCGAAGGCGATAGGATGATCAACCGAAGGGTGGCATCGGGGGTGCTGTAGTGCACGCTGACATTCCCGAATGGCTTCAGCGATCTTCAGTGTCCACCATGGCACCGACTTATGGTGGAGTAAGCCGAGTGTGGTGGGAACAGTTTTCTCGGCTGCAGAAACGATGGCCTCTGTGACCTGCTGAACAGTAGCAACAACATCAGGGAAGAGGGAATCACAGCAGCTGAATAATAAGCTGGCAAGGCAGCGCTATCGAGGGACCAGCAGGCAGATACTGTGGGAGCGACAGGAAGATAAGAAAATGGTCGCTGCTGCACTGGTCACCACTGCACAGGTCGCCGTGGACCCTGCAATAGAGGTGTGGAAGAAGGCTAGGGCTGCAGACAGACAAGTCAATGGCGGAATATGTTCTATGTGCTACTCTAAAATGCATAGGAGCACTGGTGTTGAGGAGGCAGATATTCTTCTGTGTCAGTAGAATCTCGACATCTCTACCCGAAGCTGAGGTCTGTATGCCACCCCACAAACTGTGGCGGGCATTGAAATCCCCCAAAAGTAGGAAGAGTGGGGGAAGTTGGGCGACCAACGTGCAAGGTCTACAGGAAACAGATCATCATCTGGTGGAAGGTATACAGAACATACAGTAATATCTTACAATACCCAGAGCCTAACAGCAACTGCCTCTAGAGGTGTTTGAAGAAGCACAGCCATACTTGAGAGACACAAAGACATATAAGCAAACTCCACCAGAAACTCTGCCATAGACTGAACGATTTTTATAAATGCACAAATAGCCCCAGAGGGCATGGGTCCTCTTGACAGGTAACCATGTTTCCTGTATGGCTGAACAGGGCACAGGGAAGTGGCATAGCAAATGCTGCAGCTCAGCCAGATGGTGGAAAAAACTGCCACAATTCCACTGCAAGATCTCTTTTGCAGCGAGCTGAATAGCCATAATGTAAGGGATGAAATGGTTATTCCACAGGGGCACCTGCTGTCAACTCCTCAGAATCTGCAGGATCAAGAACAGAGGGTTCTGGCGATCCTGTTATGGTGAGATCCTTGGGGGATGCGAGGATCTCTACCTCAACTTTTGAAGCAGAGGATGGGGTAGCTGTGGCGTTGCAGCTACCACACAATCCTTCTGTTTCTGTTTCTTCGGTTTCCTTGCCTCTCGCTGCCCTTTTAGTTTGATGGGCTGGGACGGTTTCATGGAGGTGGTTTCGGGTCCCAGTGTAGATCGGGAACAAGGGGATCCTTCAGAATCAGGCTGGGATCCTCCGAACCACTCTTAAAAGCCTCAAAAGATAGCTTCCCTTGGCGATAGGAGCCGGGGAAGCTCGCTGCATCTCCAGGTGGGTGGTGGGAACTGACGTCCCCAATGGTGGGGAAGTTGCCCCCACTGTTGGTGCTGGGGGGAAAATCAGGAAAAGGGAGCCCCCACCTGTCAAGGGGGCAGTGGATGATTGATGGCCCCTCGGGCCCACAGATGGATGGAGCACTGATGAGGCTGTAATTTCTGAGGTAACTAGTGTTGAAGTTAATGTGGCAAAAGATGTTGCCATACGAACACGATGGAGCCACTCTTATTTCTTCCGTGCCTCAGAGTAAGTAAGCCGGTCCAGAGTCTTTATCTCTATTATCTTCTGTTCCTGATGGAAAACAGTACAAGTAGGCGAGCATGGCGGATGGTGTTGTCCACAATTCACGCAAAGGGGAGGCAGAGTACAGGGGTTACCCAGATGTGCTGGTCGCCCACATTCCCTGCAGATATGGCTGGAAGTACACCTGGAGGACTTGTGCCCGAACTTCCAGTACCTGAAACACTGCATAGGGGGAGGAACATTAAAATAGTATAATGAAGTAGCAAGTAAAGAAGTTAAAGGGATGGCGAAACAGATGAGCTAATAAGAAACATATGAGTAGCATAGCCTGTCTTGCAAGTTTTACACATAAAAGTATTTACAAACCTTCCTCATCTACTGCCTCCGCTTCTTCCTGGCTCTGTCTACACCTGTGTAACACCAATTTTCACTGGTAGCTGAAGATACGTTTCTGTTGAGTAATAACCTTGTTGCACTCTTTGCAGCCCGAATGTCATCCTTTGTGAAAGTGTTTGGTAACATCCTCTTTCTGTATATCATTACCTTGACCTTCTCAGGCAGTGTATTGCCTTCAAAGGCCAGGATGAAAGCACTGGTGGCAACCATGTTACGTTTTGACCCCTATACACACGCTGGATGAAGTGAACACCTCGGCACTGCAGGTTTGCTTGCAACTCTTCATCAGTTTGGGATAGGAGATCACAGTGGTATATCAGACCCAGGACCATGTTCGAATGTCTTGTGTGGTATGACACTCACAGGAACGTCACCCAGTTTGTCGCATGCAAATAATGCCTTTGAGTGTGCTGAGGATGCCGTTTGTATCAAAACAGCCCACTTCTCATCATTGAGAAAGACACTACCTTGCCAAACTTATCTTCGAGATGTTCAACGAAGAACTGCAGCTTGGCTGACTGGAACAATTCTCCATCGCTATGGGCACAGACAAGGTACTGCAGTGAGTACGGCTCTGATCAGCTGAGTGGCCTATGTTCCTCCCAGGGCTGGGAACAATGTAGGGTTGTATGACAAGGCACTAAAATCAGTCTTTCCCCATTACAGACGCTGGTTTTGCGTCCGGCAACACCATTATTTGCTCATTTCATTTTCGTCCCACAAGAAGCTATGGAACCTTACGTCCACCCAAGCAGATCCCCACTTGCCTGGATAAGCCTTATACAACAGAGGTACGGCAGGTTCCTCAGAGGTTACTCATTAATGACTGTTCAACCTCAAAAGCCTTGCATCTCCTCCGCATGTAGAACACCTTGAGATTGAGGTTTTTATATATAGAGGTTTGTACTGTCCTCGCGACCCAGGAAATTAACCCAAGATCCCCGGGCTCTGAAATGTACAACGTTCCACTGTTGCACCGAAAGATGGTCACTGAAGCCCACAAAGAGCTTACGGTGTAGCGGACTGTTGGCGCGACAGCCCACAGCTCAGGACCCTGGGTTTGGCAAGCCTGTACTAGGCAAGTTAATGCTGAGCCCCTGAGGGGCCCCTGGTTTGGTATAGATGATATCTTTGTGGTCTGAACTCACAGTGAAGGAACCCTTCTGAACTTCCTTCAAGACCTTAACTCCTCCTCCAACGTAAAATTCACCTGGTCCTTCTCTAAAACTCAAGCCACCTTCCTTGATGTTAATCTTCACCTTGTCGAGTCCCACATCCACACCTCAGTCCATATTAAAACCACAAACAAGCAACAGTACCTCCACTTTGACAGCTACCATCCCTTCCACATTATAAAAAAATGCATTCCCTACAGCCTAGGCATCCATGGGAAACTTATCTGTTCCAGTAACAAATCCCTCACCACCTACAACAACAATCTATCCATGCTTTCCTCTCCGGCAACTACCCGACAGACCGAGTTCTCAAGCAGATCTCCTGAACAGTCCTTTCCTCCCCTTCCAACAACAATGTCCCTAACCGCAGACCACACAGAAGCATTCCCTTAGTCAGCCAGTACTATCCCGGCCTGGAATGCCTCAACAAATTGCTCCATCAGGGCTATGACTTTCTCAAGTCATGCCCTGAAATATGATCACGCCAAAGTGTTCTTTCCACACCACCCAAAGTAGCCTTCCGCCATCCTCCCAACCTCATCGTACAACCTTACAATATCCCAAAACCACCCTCCCTAAATTATGGTTCCTATCCCTGTAACCGATCACACTGCAAAACCTGTCCAATGCATCATCCTACAACCACATACTCCAACCCACCACAGGAAAAACCTACCCTATTCAAGGAAGGGCCACATGAGACACGTCATCAACTGACATGTGTCCACTGCGCGGTCTTTTATGTTGGTATGACCACCAACAAATTGGCTAAGCAGATGAATGGTCACAAACGGACTTTTCACCTGTGGAACACCCAATATCCTGTAGCAGAGCATGCCCTCCAGCATAATTCCAGGAACCTTGACACGTGTTAGACCACACATGCCATCACCAATCTCTTGGAGCTACGAAAGTGGGAACTTGCCCTCCAACATATGCTATCAAGAAAAGTTTTAGATACACTCCCCCCCCCCCCAAAAATCATTCGGTTCACTCATCTTTATGTCTCTTTTCTGCTGATCTATTCTCTTTGGTTACATATATCCTCTTTGGCATGGCTCAGTACTAATGTACATTATCTCCAACTTCCATAATCCTTGATCATCATCCTCATGACCTAGGTCATGAATTACCTTCTCCTTCCCTTCTCATTCCTTTTTCCTTCCCTTCTCTCCTACCTGATGAAGGAATCCTGTTACGAATGCTTGTTCTAAGTTTTTTTGTCTTTTTTTTCTTTTATTATTTTTTTTCTTTCTTTGGATGACTATCGGCGGTACAGCACAAAGGTAAGTACTGGCCAGTGACTATCTCTTTTGAAGAGTAATGTAGTGCAACCATAGGGTTAGGAGGAAAAAGTATACATTAAGAGCGATAGAAGAATTAACGTCTTCTTACAATATTTTCTTCACAATTTATGTATATTCATGTATATATTAATGAAGTCGTGATAAAAAAGCAAATGTTAATGTATTTCTTCAAGTGTAAGATCACTTTGAGATGTTAATGAATATAATAAGCGAAGAAAGCTTAAGTACAGATGGTGTGTTTTTTGCACTCGCCAAGAGTAGTATGTTTTTTTCGTAGTCAAGTACAAGTGTATTAAAAAATATATAATTATTTTTCTTAAAAATATATCTGAAGTTCTAAATGGAATTGTGCCAATTTATTTCTTAATCAAGAAGAACTAACCTACGTATTTTAGAATGTTGGCCTTAAATATGGACCTACCCCTGGGATTTTCTACATCTACTACAGCATCAACAATACAATGTCGGTAGAAAATGTATAAAAATGATTTTTTTAACAGTATTAACACTTTATTAATGACTCTTTTACATAATCTGTTAAAGGAGCAAGCCGGAGCTGAAAATATGTATATAAAACAAGAACAATAGTGACTGAACTTCGTATATAGTTAAAAGTTAGACGTTCAACGTCTAACTTCTAACTTCTTTGCTTTCTACAGTTCTACAGTATGTCTGCCTAAGTGTACTTGTGTCTGTGTAAATGTGTGGGTGTATGTGCATTTATTTACCCTCCATTTTTTCCCCCAAGGTAAGTCTTTCCTGTCCAGGGATTGGAATGGCTCCTTACCCCCTTCCTTAAAACCCTCATCATTTCCTTTTCCCTCTCCTTCCCTTCTGCCTGATGAAGCAGCTAGGCTGCGAAAGCTAGCATTTGTGTGTGTGTGTGTGTGTGTGTGTGTGTGTGTGTGTGTGTGTGTGTGTGTGTGTGTGTGTCTGTGTGTTTATTTGTTGCTATTACTGCCTGTGCCCCTTCGCCTGGTAAGTGTACTTCATCTATTTTTTACGTATATTTTTCCTGTTAGGAATTTTCCTCTATAAAATATATATATATATATATATATATATATATATATATATATATATATATATATATATATAAATAAAAACAGAAAAGAGATGACTTACCAAAAGGACCGGCTCGTCGAGAGAAACAAATAAAATCACACACACACACACACATACAAGCTTTCGCCACCACTGGCAGCTTCTTCAGGAAAAAGAGGAAAAAAGGGGAGGAAAAGGGAAGGATATGGGTTTTAAGGAAGTGGAAAAGGAGTCATTCCAATCCCGGGAGTGGAAGGACTTACCTTGAGGGAAAAAAAAGAAGGTAAACAAATACACACACACTCAGACATATCGAAACGCAAACACACCTAGACAGACATTTGTGAAAAGCAAAGAAGTTGGACAGAGATACCAATTGAGGCAGAGGCTCTGTCCACAGAACCAAGGCAAAGATGCTAAAGATAGTGGGCGGGAACTTGAGTTAGCGGAGATTGAGACCAGGTGGGCAACGGGAGGAGAGAATAAGCTGAAGGGCAAGTTCCCATCTCCGGAGTTCTGAAAGGTTGGTGTCGGTGGGAAGTATCCAGATAACCCGGACGGTGTAACACTGCGCCACGATGTGCTGGCCGTGCACCAAGGCATGTTTAGCCACAGGGTGATCCTCATTACCAACAAACACTGTCTGCCTGTGGCCGTTCATGCGAATGGACAGTTTGTTGCTGGTCATTCCCACATAGAACGCTTCACAGTGCAGGCATGTTAGTTGGTAAATCACGTGGGTGCTATCACAAGTGGCTCTGCCCTTGATCGTGTACACCTTCCGGGTTACTGGACTGGAGTGAGTGGTGGTGGAAGGGTGCATAGGGCAGGTTTTACAACGGGGGCGGTTGCATGGGTAGGAGCCAGAGGGTAGGGAAGGTGGTTTGGGGGTTTCATAGGGCTGGACTAGGAGGTTACGAAGGTTAGGTGGGCGGCGGAAAGATACTCTCAGAGGAGTGGGGAGGATGTCATTAAGGATGGATCTCATTTCGGGGCAGGATTTAAGGAAGTCTTATCCCTGCTGGAGAGCCACATTCAGAGTCCGCTCCAGTCCCGGAAAGTATCCGGTGACAAAAGGGGCACTTCTGGGATTCTTCGATGGAAGGTTCTAGATTTGGAGGAATGAGGAGGTGGCTCTGGTAATTTGCTTCTGAACCAGATCAGGAGGATAGCTGTGGGATGTGAAAGCTGTTATTAGGTTATTGGTGTACTGGTTCAGGGATTCGGGACTGGAGCAGACTCTTTTGCCACAAAGACCTAAGCTGTAGGGAAGGGAACATTTGATATGGAATGGATGGCAGCTGTCATAATGGAGGTACTGTTGTTTGTTGGTAGGTTTGATGTGGACGGATGTGTGAAGTTGGCCGTTGGACAGATGGAGGTCGACATCAAGGAAAGTGGCATGGGATTTGGAGTAGGACCAGGTGAATTTGATGGGACCAAAGGAGTTGAGGTTAGAGAGAAAATTCTGGAGTTCTTCTTCACTGTTGGTCCAGATCATGAAGATGTCGTCAATGAATCTGTACCAAACTTTGGGTTGACAGGCTTGGGTTTCCAGGAAGGCTTCCTCTAAGCGTCCCATAAATAAGTTTGCATACGAGGGGGCCATCCTGGTTCCCATGGCTGTTCCCTTTAGTTGTTGGTATGTCCGGCCCTCAAAGGTGAAGAAGTTGTGGGTTAGGATGAAGCTGGCTAGGGTATTAAGGAAAGAGGTTTTAGGTAGGGAAGTGGGTGGTCGGCGTATCCTTGTAACCATTGATGCCACCTCCTTATACACAAATATCCCACATGCCCAGGGCCTCGCTGCGATGGAGTATTTTCTTTCACGCCGACCACCCACTTCCCTACCTAAAACCTCTTTCCTTAATACCCTAGCCAGCTTCATCCTAACCCACAACTTCTTCACCTTTGAGGGCCGGACATACCAACAACTAAAGGGAACAGCCATGGGAACCAGGATGGCCCCCTCGTATGCAAACTTATTTATGGGACGCTTAGAGGAAGCCTTCCTGGAAACCCAAGCCTGTCAACCCAAAGTATGGTACAGATTTATTGACGACATCTTCATGATCTGGACCAACAGTGAAGAAGAACTCCAGAATTTTCTCTCTAACCTCAACTCCTTTGGTCCCATCAAATTCACCTGATCCTACTGCAAATCCCATGCCACTTTCCTTGATGTCGACCTCCATCTGTCCAACGGCCAGATGTGTGTTTGTGTGTGATTTTATTTGTTTCTCTCGACGAGCCAGTCCTTTTGGTAAGTCATCTCTTTTCTATTTTTATTTTTGTTTATCCCACCGGGAAAGTTTCCCTCTATAATTTTCACGAATATTATAGAGGAAAAATTCCTAACAGGAAAAATATACGTAAAAAATAGATGAAGTACACTTACCAGGCGAAGGGGCACAGGCAGTAATAGCAACAAATAAACACACACACACACACACACACACACACACACACACACACACACACACACACACACAAAATGCTAGCTTCCGCAGCCTAGCTGCTTCATCAGGCAGAAGGGAAGGAGAGGGAAAAGGAAATGATGAGGGTTTTAAGGAAGGGGGTAAGGAGCCATTCCAATCCCGGGACAGGAAAGACTTACCTTGGGGGAAAAAATGGAGGGTAAATAAATGCACATACACCCACACATTTACACAGACACAAGTACACTTAGGCAGACATTTTTGTAAATGTAAAGAAATGTAATTTATCAACCTTCTAACATACAATATACAGATAAAGAAAAATAAAAATAGAAAAGAGATGACTTACCAAAAGGACCGGCTCGTCGATAGAAACAAATAAAATCACACACAAACACACATACAAGCTTTCGCCACCACTGGCAGCTTCTTCAGGAAAAAGAGGAAAAAAGGGGAGGAAAAAGGGAAGGATATAGGTTTTAAGGAAGTGGAAAAGGAGTCATTCCAATCCCAGGAGTGGAAGGACTTACCTTAGGGGAAAAAAAGGAAGGTAAACAAATACACACACACTCAGACATATCGAAATATATATATATATATATATTTAAAAAAAGAAAATTCTTCATTATTTAACTTATAGACAAACAAATCTTGAATGAATATTGCAGGAATTTTAATTAGTTATTTATCATTCAATTTAGTATTACCATTAAATGTTGCAATTAAATACTTCATTTATTTATTTATTCAAATTTTAATTGTTCAGTAATTTATCATCTCTGTGGAGAATCTCCATCATGAATTGAATGTTTATAATTTTACTTGCTTCACGTGTTTCTCTTCCAGACAATATCTTAGAACATGATCAACGAATAGATGAATGAATGGTGCAATACAAAAAGGGTTACTTAAAGGCCAAATTCAAATAATATAATGAAGTAGCTAGTAAAGAAGTTCAAGGGATGGAGAAACAGATGAGCAAATAAGAAACATGAGTAGCATAGCTGCCCCAATCTTGAGAAGAGGCTGTCTAAGTACACAAATGGGTAGGAAGGATGAAGGGGAGGGATGAAAGCAGGTACTGTGGGCCCAACCCCATAAAATTTAAAAAATTAATGGTCTAAATCAGGCTTCCAAATGCTTTATTTCCGACACTTTTCATTCATAAATCAGATTTTCATGAGTAAAAACAATTGTAAACAAAAAGAATCAGGTTTGATGGAAAACCCATAACTAACTATCGTAAACTTCTAAGTGTGCTTTAGATATTATTTATGTAATTTTCGAATACTGCAAAATCAATACACACTGGTTACATTTCACAAATTATAGTGGAAACAAAACATCGAATCAAAACCCACTAAGGTTACATCATTAAATGAGAGGCCTGTCTTGCTCATTTTACACATAAAAATATTTACAAACCTTTCTCATCCACTGCCTCCGCTTCTTCCAGGCTCTGTCCACATCTTTGTAACACCAATTTTCACTGGTAGCTGAAAATACTTTTCTCTTGAGTGATAACCTCGTTGCACTCTTAGCAGCCCGAATCTCATCCTTTGTGAAACTGTTTGGTAACAACCTCCTTCTGAATACAAATTTTACCACAACCGATCTTTCAAACTTTGTATGACAAATGTCACTTCTAGTTTCTACACCAATAACAAAATCTTTGTTCCTTTTGTGACATTAATTAGTTTGAAATTTGAATTCCAGGAACCAGATGTCGGTACTGAAGGAGATGTGATAAATCTTACAAATCTGCTCATAATCCAACAATGTTAAGTCAAGGCTGGAAAGTTAATAATAAGGGATAAGTAGAAAGTCACTATAAATATTATCACTGAACCGCAGCCAGGTAATTGGAATAGACAATCACATTCACACAAATTTTTGGCCACAGCTTTCATCAGAAAGAGAGACACACACATTCACACAATCAGTCTGAAATAAACTCAAGCAAGCACAACCACCATCATGGACCACTCTGGTGCAACAAGCATCTTGACTAAGTGTGGAATGAGTGGAGGAGGAAGGATGCCGGGTAATCGGTGGAGTGTAAAGACTCTGATAGGTGGAATGTGTGCTGCAGCTTTCAATGCAGTAGAGGAGAGTGAGTGAGTGAGTGAGTGAGTGTATGGGGAGGGGGGGATGCCTGTGCCTCCAAGTATAAAATAAATAAATAAATAAAAATAAAAAACTTAAAACTTAAAAAAAGGAATTGTGCATTTGGGGGGGGGGGGGGGGGGGGGGGGGGGGAATTACAATACAATACAAAAAAATGGCACCGACGTGTTTTATGATCCACTTTAGATTTGTAGTTTTATAAGTTTTTGCAAACATTTTGGACCCAAATAATAATCTAAATAATAAAAAATTAATTAATAAGAGTGTCTGAAACCCTAGTAGGAAATAAAAATTCTTACTGATGGGTTATGAACCACTGACCTTCAGCGTTGCAGTCCAACACATCGCCCACTACGCTACCAGTTAGGGAGTGCATTCTTTAATCTCATACTATTGATGGCCATTGTTAACTGATGCTAATATGGCATTTGCAGACACTAGATTAATCATTTATCGTACGAAGAATGACGTCTTTTTGTTAATTCTTCAGAGTGCCATTGCTTTGAAATGACAATGTGTAAGTTACAATAAGAAGACCATCAAATACGCAACGCAAGATGGCGTATGCCAGAGACAGTTACGGACGAGGAATGTCACACGTCATCTGCGTACGGCTGGTTTTCGTTAATTTAATGGAGGGTGTCAAAACTACGTTATTTTTGCAAACATCTCTCAAACGATACAAGATATGAAAAAAACATAAGGGAACAAAGTTGTAGAGAATTTTCTCCTCTACAAATTCAGTTATTCAATTTTCATGTCAGATGCACGGTTAAGCCGTTATTTTCATTTAAATTTTGAGCTGTCAAAAGACGATCGGAAAGGCCCACTTTTAGTGTTACTACCGTAACCTAAAGTGGGCCAATTGGCAGCATATACTTAGGAGAGAGACACGAATTTGAAGGTGATACAGGATAGTGGAGGGAGGGGGGCAGAACTATTAGGTTCAGGGTGCAGGAATGGTACGTTATCTTAGGTTGAAGTTAGGATGGTTGATATGTTGTAGGGGCAAATCTCATTTGTGCAGTTCCAGATAGCCAGGGTTGTAAAGCAGCCATTGAATTCAAGTGCATTATTCTCAGCTGCATGCTGTGCTGCAACGTGGTCCATTTTGCTTTTTATCCCAGTTTGATGGAGTTCATCCATCTTGATAGCTGACTGCTTGTCGTACCAATGTAAAAGGCTGTGCAATGACTGCAGCAGAATTGGTAAATCACACAGCTTCTGTCTGGCCTTAGAAGGAGAGGATGCGCCAGTGATGGGAGCGGAATAGGAAATGCTAGGTGAGTAGATTTGGATGGGTCTTCTATAGGGATATTATCCCAAGGCATTTAGGTTGTCATTAGGTTTGTGGATTACTGGCTCATGTTTGTGAAGGAAAACATTATAGTTGCTTTAGCAAATAATGAAAGAGTATTGCACAAGAAGAGAAGATATTGTATGTAAATGGGTCATTTGGAATGGGGGGGGGGGGAGCATTTGGTAAACATTTTATAAAAGGTTCCCAACTGTCACTATTCAATTATTCTTTCCATTGATTGTAGCAATGAGGGCTAACTTGGACAAACATACTTCAATAATTTATGGCATTTAATGCTACAAATATTTTGGAACAGTTTAAAAAGTAGTCTGACTGTTAGAGCATTTTATGAGAATGTTGTATACTTCCATGACAAATTCTTCGGCATCAAAATATTTGAACATTTTCACATCTCTCTGTGCAACTACATGAAGAAAGTGGTAGGAACAAGTTTGAAGTTTTATGTATGGTTAAGCATACTTTAAAAATGTAGTAACTCCTTTTACAAGTTCCACCACTATTATTTGCTTTATCACACATGAAAGAAATACAATTCTTTTCCGGGAATCCCTTAAGAGACTATAAACTCCATCACAGATTTTAAATAAGATTCCGACTAGGATAGTAATTCAGTGGAAATCTTTTCCTGTTTAACATAAAAGTAATCACTATTAGATACAGTTCCACATCTATAATGTCTGTGATTTTACTGTTCTCTGTTCCAGATGATAAAGCACAACTGGAGCTGTTTTGAATTCCACAACAACCTATTATTATTTAGCTATGCAGGATCAGGAAAAAATTTTTGAACAGCTTTGAAGAAATTGACAGGCCATTTTCAACAACAAATGCATTGGTGAGTTTTTCTCATCAGGTTTTAATTCCAAATGATGATGGAAGACAGAAAGTATGTTACTTATACATACAGTTTAGACAAAACATGATGATGGCAATCATTGCAATCAGCATGGTTTATAGAAATATCCCGTGAAACAAAATGCACAACTGATTTATCACATTTTACCACACATGGCAATTCTATACTCTGTTTCATTAATTTCTGTTGCTGTTTTACAGTACTCACTTTTTTATTGTAATCAACCTCATTTTTTCACTTTCCACCTTCCTACAATCAACGTAACTAAATCCACTGGTACAGATACAGTACTTGGAACATCTAAAGAAGCTTCGAACTTATTAATTTTTTTCCTTCATTTTCACTTCAAATATCATTTTGCATTATTTAATTTTGCATTATAACTCGGGTGAGGCTTGTTTTTACAGAAACTTCTGTTAGCTGCCAAAGGAACGAAATAGGCTCTAATTCCCTGCATCTTTTATGAACACTATAAAATCCTTAGCAGTTAACAATAGATGTACTTATTGGTTTAAAATTCTAAAAAGATGAATAAAGCCAACGGTAACAAAGCATGTTGGTATTTATTCCCATCTGCTTGCATTACTGTACCTCCCAATAACAGTCTTAAGGTAAAGCAGCAACACTGCCAGAGGTGAAAGAAGTGGAAAGTGACAGATAAAAATACTAGGACCTAGTGGGGATCGAACCTGCGGCCTTTGGATTTGTAGTATGACACTCTACCACTGTGCTACCGAGCTGCACAAACCGGTGTTAATAAGTACAAATGTAATTAGTCTATTACCATTTTCTTTTACTTTTGTTATTTTTTCCTAACATGACTAGCTGAAGTTATGTTCTATTATTTGGCATTGCAGAGATTTGTTTAATTAGCAAATATTAATTACTTCATGTCAGAGGTGTATTGTTATAGTTCAGACAGTTTGTTAATTAGCATTTCTGTTTAAGACAAAGTAAATTCTTTTCTCATAATATTAAAGTAGATAATATTATGTTTCACAATTAATGTTGGGAATGCTGTAGCTTCATTAGTTTCTGTACAATTACCATTTATGCCAAAGTTATTGTTTAGAAGCATATTTAAATATATATCAAGGTGAAGCAATATTAATATGACCGAGCTTTATATATCAATTTACTCAGCCAGTTGCATGTAATTGTTAACTTTTCTAATGTAATTAGTTTTATGTACTTAATTAAAAAGTTCTTTAGTATTAGTTGTGCAGGAAGTATTTTTACAGTGATCATGAACTGATTCTTAATATTTAAAAATATTAATTAATATTTGTGCCACACTAAATGTATACCTTGAGAACTTTTGTTAGGTTAGGAGTATTCCACACGTGAATTGTGTAAATTGTATTATTGACGTGTGGAACATGCATACTCGGTTGTAGTGACTAATTGATGCCACTTGTACGCTGGCCATAAATGGGGACAATGGGGCACTAGTGAATCATTAAAGTGTCAATGAACTACAATTATGTGTGTATCCTACATTATTTGTAATAGACTAGTTTTTCCCCGTGATATTTCAGCCAGTCGTTACCGAGAGTGCCGATCTACAAGAGGCAACGGCGAACTACAGCCCAGGTATCGTCTCACACTGAACACAAATGTCACAAAAATCACCGAAATTTCAGCATTCATTTTTAGTTCTAGCTGCATTACATTGCTATAAAATCAAGTAAATGAAATAAATGGCTTTAGTCTTTGAAATCATAAGGCTACTTCTACTCCCCAGTAACACAAGCACAACAAAGTGGGGACCAAAGACTTGACTGTACTTGTAGACCAAAGATTTTACATAGTTATCAGTGCGAGAACATGTGTTTGGTAAATGTGAAAGGAACTGATTAGAGGGAAGGAAATCTTTACAATCTGTAAAACATTCAAACATTACGATTAGTGACAGATTGTAGATCTGTAATTAAGGTGACAAATCGATTACAGTCAACATGTAATAGTTGACTGCTATGGATGGAGGTAGTTGAAGCTGCAAAAACAGGAGAAAAGGGTAAAAAAGATAGAGGGATGAAAGGGTGAGCTGGAGGAAAGACCAAAGTCTATGAGATTCAACGAAACTCATGTTGGATAGGGGAAAAAAAGAATAAAATGAAATAATACCAGGAAAATTTGTTTAGTATGAAGAGTACCCATTCAATTGAAGAAAGAGTATTTGTTTTAATACTCCTCTCCTCACTCAAAACCACCCTAGAATGGAACAACTGAATCACATTCTTCATCGGGACTTGTTTAACTTTCATGTCCTGGAATGAGACACATTCTAACCAATATCATTGCCACAACTCTGAAAGTGGTGTCCGATCACCCAACCAACCTTCAGAACATCCTAGTCCATCCGCAGCTGAATCTCGAGCTATCCATGATCTGAAGGCTGACCATTCCATCATCATTCTCCCTGCTGACAAGGAATCCACGACCGTGGTACTTGATCGGCGGGAGTACGTGGCCGAGGGTCTGCGCCAGCTTTCAGACAATACTACCTACAAAGTCTGTCAAGACGACCCCATTCCTGATGTCCAGGCAGAGATTCAGGGAATTCTCAGATCCTTAGGCCCCCTACAAAACCTTTCACCCGAGTCCATCAAACTCATGACCCCACCGACACCCCACACCCCTACCTTCTACCTACTTCCTAAGATTCACAAACCTAATCATCCAGGCCGGCCAATTGTGGCCGGTTACCAAGCCCGCACAGAACGAATCTCTGCCTACATAGACCAACACCTTCAACCCATCATGTGCAGTCTCCCATCCTTCATCAAAGACACCAACCACTTCCTCGATCGCCTGAAATCCTTACCCAGCCTGTCACCTCCTGAAACCATCCTTGTAACCATTGATGCCACTTCCTTATACACAAATATCCCACATGCCCAGGGCTTCGCTGCGATGGAGTATTTCCTTTCACGCCGACCACCCACTTCCCTACCTAAAACCTCTTTCCTTAATACCCTAGCCAGCTTCATCCTAACCCACAACTTCTTCACTTTTGAGGGCCAGACATACCAACAACTAAAGGGAACAGCCATGGGAACCAGGATGGCCCCCTCGTACGCAAATTTATTTATGGGACGCTTAGAGGAAGCCTTCCTGGAAACCCAAGCCTGTCAACCCAAAGTTTGGTACAGATTCATTGACGACATCTTCATGATCTGGACCAACAGTGAAGAAGAACTCCAGAATTTCCTCTCCAACCTCAACTCCTTTGGTCCCATCAAATTCACCTGGTCCTATTCCAAATCCCATGCCACGTTCCTCGATGTTGACCTCCATCTGTCCAACGGCCAACTTCACACATCCGTCCACATCAAACCTACCAATAAACAACAGTACCTGCATTATGACAGCTGCCATCCATTCCATATCAAATGTTCCCTTCCCTACAGCTTAGGTCTTTGTGGCAAAAGAGTCTGCTCCAGTCCCGAATCCCTGAACCAGTACACCAATAACCTAATAACAGCTTTCACGTCCCGCAGCTATCCTCCTGATCTGGTTCAGAAGCAAATTACCAGAACCACCTCCTCATTCCTCCAAATCCAGAACCTTCCACCGAAGAATCGCAGAAGTGCCCCTTTTGTCACCGGATACTTTCCGGGACTGGAGCGGACTCTGAATGTGGCTCTCCAGCAGGGATACGATTTCCTTAAATCCTGCCCCGAAATGAGATCCATCCTTAATGACATCCTTCCCACTCCACCAAGAGTGTCTTTCCGCCGCCCACCTAACCTTCATAACCTCCTAGTCCATCCCTATGAAACCCCCAAACCACCTTCCCTACCCTCTGGCTCCTACCCATGCAACCGCCCCCGTTGTAAAACCTGCCCTATGCACCCTTCCACCACCACTCACTCCAGTCCAGTAACCCGGAAGGTGTACACGATCAAGGGCAGAGCCACTTGTGATAGCACCCACGTGATTTACCAACTAACATGCCTGCACTGTGAAGCGTTTTATGTGGGAATGACCAGCAACAAACTGTCCATTCGCATGAACGGTCACAGGCAGACAGTGTTTGTTGGTAATGAGGATCACCCTGTGGCTAAACATGCCTTGGTGCACGGCCAGCACATCTTGGCGCAGTGTTACACCATCCGGGTTATCTGGATACTTCCCACCGACACCAACCTTTCAGAACTCCGGAGATGGGAACTTGCCCTTCAGCTTATTCTCTCCTCCCGTTGCCCACCTGGTCTCAATCTCCGCTAACTCAAATTCCCGCCCACCATATTTAACATCTTTGCTTTGATTCTGTGGACAGAGCCTCTGCCTCAATTGGTATCTCTGTCCAACTTCTTTGCTTTTTACAAATGTCTGTCTAGGTGTGTTTGCGTTTTGATATGTCTGAGTGTGTGTGTATTTGTTTACCTTCCTTTTTCCCCCCCAAGGTAAGTCCTTCCACTCCTGGGATTGGAATGACTCCTTTTCCACTTCCTTAAAACCCATATCCTTCCCTTTTTCCTCCCCTTTTTTCCTCTTTTTCCTGAAGAAGCTGCCAGTGGTGGCGAAAGCTTGTATGTATGTGTGATTTTATTTATTTTATTTGTTTCTATCGACGAGCCGGTCCTTTTGGTAAGTCATCTCTTTTCTATTTTTATTTTTGTTTATCCCACCGGGAAAGTTTCCCTCTATAATTTTCATAGTATCTGTGTATTATATGCCAAGCGGCACAGACATTCTGTCCCCTTCCCTTGCAATGCCTCCATCCCATCCCCCTGCCTTGCTGCCCTCTCCTCCTTTCCTGCCCTTCACTATAACAATAGCTGCCAATGTTTTAGATGGATGAATCAACAAACCCTACAGATTAAAATTTCACAATAAATTATTAGGTCAAGAATTTTTCAACTTTTAAAATATTTCAACATGATTAAGTTCTACAGTCACAATTGCAAATGGGGTCCTTTAAGGCTAACTTACCATATTTCCAGAAATATATGCATCTCATATGGAAATTTGTTAATGCTAATAGTTTAAAGCTTGTTTACAGCTGGAAAGACTTGTGACCATGAAAAACCTACATTTTTTCCATAACTGTGAAGTATGTTAATTCTCTAAAACAACAAAAAAAGTTGATTCCATCTCGACTGAAGCCCACCAATTTTGATGATTAACTCCTGTATATGCATACTGATGTTTACTGAGTTTCGTGGTACATTGTGAAGATGATGATAAAATATTTTTAGTATTTTTGTTACATTGAGCCAATGCAAAAAGCATCAAACATGGTTTAACATGGCTTACTACATATGACTGCATTAACATGAATACTGTACAAATTTTTCTAATATATGTAAGTGGTTCAAAAATTAACTTACCTTTTTCAGTACTCAGTTTATTATCTTTATCAAACTACAGTCCACACCAAGTAGCAGTCCTCCGCAGCTACACAGTTTTTATGAGGAGGAATGTAATGCTGATAATGTCAAAAGGAAAGATTTGTCACAACACAGTATCATTTATTACTACACAATATGTATTACATACAATCTCTACTGTATCACATGTCAATAATGTAAATGATTAATACTTTACAAATTATCAGTCACAGGGAAGTTCTTAAGTACCTTACCTTTAATATGTAACAAATTATAATGTGAAAAAATTAGGTATACTATTCTGAAATAAATTACACAAAGTAAACATCAGCAATATCACATGGATAGATGAAATAGCCTGACAAATCCATAGTGAGATTCTACAGTTTGATTTAAAGCTCTTATCAGTTTTGAAAAATTCAGTTCTACTTCCTACATCCTCTGCATTACAGAAATAAATAAATAAAGCAAGTTTAGTAAAATGCCTTAAATTAGAGTATTCTACATGAATGAACTTCCTTTTCATTCAGGAGCCTGTAACAATTCCAACTGAAAAACCCAAAACAAATGAGGCAAGAAAAATATGAATTTCTTGGACCTGGAAATAGTCTTCATCACCAATAAAACTATGGTACCAACGCTTTGCTTTGCGTTGTTTTCGTTTCAATAACTCTTCTGCTTTGTCAATATTTCGATCAACCAATCGTTCCATCTAAAAATCAAACAAAACATGTAATAGTTTCTTTAAATTAATGAACAAATACTATATTAAAACACATTAGAAATATATAAAACATTAATAAGAATATAAAACATTAATAAGATCACAGTAACTTAATGAAATGAGAATGTGGGTAGCTGAAGCTGAACTGACAGGATCAGGAGATACTGGTAACTTGCTTTTATAATATGGGGCTGATTCTTTAATACTATACGAGAGTATGAGTTAAAAGGTTTGTCAACATCAGATACCTGCATTACGAAAGAGAATTTAATTTACTATCTAGAAGAAAGCTAAATTAATGCATAAAATTACATGGACACTAAAAACAGCATCCACTCTCTAGGTTAATTATCATGATACAGAAATATAACACAATTTTAATTAATCCTTTAGTTGCTGCTGCCGCCGATCATCCGGTCTGTCAGATCATGCGCATCCTTGTGGCCGCCTAATCGTGCTACCTGCGCTAACATGTGTCACCATGGCCTGCTGCAGGCGGATGAGCCAGTCAATTGGCCAACCTCGACCTGTGCTGAATATTCCTGAAGCCCAAGGCGGTCGCGGCTGTCCTGCCTTCTGAGTGTGATCCCAGAAGCACAATGCATATGGACACTTTTTCCGTGGATTTGAATCTTCAGATCTATTACTACATAGATATTATGCGCATTGAGAGTTCCATTCCATGTCAAATGGCCTGATTTAAAAACTTTTTGCCGCTTGATCGTCACCGATTTTGAAGAATTTTTTTTCCTTCTTTTTTTAATATGAACATTTACACGTGTCGCCTATGAATGTTAGTAAAGATTGGCAATCGTTGAACTAATACTGGATCATACATAGTCACTTATCTGATTTCAAGTGCAAAGTTGCGTTGAGTGAGCATGAATTCCTGATGACTGAGTAGTTCTCTCTAAGGCAAATTGTTGTTAAAATAAGTGCAATTTTGCCAGTGTGTATAACTTACACACTTTCTGTTAAGAATAATAAAGAAATTAATTTTGAGAGCCATATTCAGCCATAAAAAGTTAGGTAAAGTCGCCAGAAAAAATTGGTATCCAACAAAATCTCTGAGGGACTACAAATATGACGAACATTTAGTTGACATTTGTGTCCTGTACTTGAGTCATCAAAGTCACAGTATTCATGGTTTAAAGGCTAGAAATCGTTTTATTTCCAGTCAAATGTGTCATTAAAGCACCCCCTATTCAAAACCATTTCCCGGTCGCTATTTTCGGAACATTTTCATGCTCTACCATCACAGATTTCAAATAAAGTTTATATGAACAATCACACAAGTCCTCTATGAACGTTGGTGAAGTTTGCCAATCATCAAAGTAATACTCGATGAGATATAAACACTGGTTTAACTTCATGTGCAAAGTTGCGGAGATTGAGCATGAATTTTTGGTGACTGAGCTATTATATCTGGGGCAATATTTTGTTAAAATAAATGCAATTTGGCCATCTACTGTGATCTTAAGAAAAATAAAGAAAATAATTTTGTAAGCCATAATTCAGGCAGAAAATGACAGGCAAAGTCGCCAAAGAAAATCAGTGCCCAACAAAATCTCCAAGTTACACTTCTTATGACAAAAACGGGACTTGGTAAGTCGAATTCTGCAAAGAGGCAACACAGCAACGACAAATACGCACTCTCAAACTGTACAGCCAGACCACTGACCAGCTATTGGAGTAGAAGGGCAGAAAGGCGAAACGCTTCTTGTGAACAGGTAATGACTGCCAGTCCACGACATTTCTAAATTTTTGTACTTACACACACACAAACACAAGATTTGAAACAGAAACCAACAACGAAGGAGCGCAGTAATAATTGCCGACTGCACATTCAAAACTGTGGCAGAAACACTGAACAACTATTGAATAAACGTCATGGAAATACAGCTCTACGTCTGGAGATGTCCACAGCACACAGGAAGTGGGGGCTCAGCGCATCAGAACACGTCAACAGCACAGACGTAAAGTCCCTGCCACATGCCTGGAGATGTCCACAGCACCAGGGGAAGGGCAAAGAGCTGCGTCTATAGGTGTAAACATCAGTCAAAGCGTTACCCCTATGAGCACCTATAGTTTCTGCCTCACACCACAATTTCATTTATTTTGCTATAAATTACCAGTGTTTTAGCGTGAAACTACACACACGGCCGTGCGCGCGCGCACACACGGTTCCACATTCATGTAGCAATTGGTTGTTTCTGTTGTTCATTTTTATTCTTTTATTGGTTACTTCCTATGAAAAAGATTAATTTTATGAGCAAATTAATAGATATACAAATATTAAGACGAAAAATTCCTAGCAGGGAAAATTAAATATAAAAAATAGACGAAGAATACTCACCAGGCGAAGGAGCACAGGTCTGTCACAAATAAATAATAATAATAATAATTTGTGATGCTGTCACACCTGTGCTCGTTCGCCTGGTGGGTATTCTTATATATAAAAGAGATGTTTGAATTCGGCAGGCCACGAAGTAAGAATGGGAGAAAATAGATAACCTAAAAACGTACTCAGCAGGATAATGGGACGAGATGAAGATATAGAATTAGGTGGCAAGAGAACTTCTAGGAGGGCACAGTTATGAAAAACATCAATTCTGAATAGACAAGCAGTGCACTTAAATAAGAAAAAATAAAAGAGGTTCATAGAGCAGGTGCACGGTAAATAGGACCCTCACGACATGTAAAGTGAACCATCTGTTGTCAAAACATGTTGCTTTAAAGTCAAGCTAAATTTAGCTTGTGCCAAGAACCATTGGACATTAAAAAAAAGGTGGACTTAACTATTTTGTCAGTTTATTATTGTTTCATTGTTCATGCAATAAGTTTCTAAATAAGTTCACTAAAATAATAGTGCAGTTTCAAACATTTAGATAAAAAAAATTTGACGATTCACACATTATTAAGAGTTAACCCTAATTTCCCAGTACAGGAATTCTCAAGCAGAGTACATCTGCAATAGCAAGTATCCTTGACTTTGGATGCATACATGCGTCCTAAACTTCAGTAGCATGCAGTGTCATAGTGTGCAACATGAGAAATGCCGTGTTGGATGACAATGTCATCTCCTACTAAATGGCATTTCATTATCTATCTGTTATTTTGAGAAACAATGCATAATATTACACGAAATGGAGTGTCATATGACATTACACACTATTAGGTACTACAATTATTGATATAGTGTCTGTTCTTTTCGGACATATATCACAGCAGGAGATGGCACACACAATTTGGTATGAAATGTTTAAAAGGTAGATTGATGTGATATGCCTGATGCCTGTGCCAACCATCCTGGATGTCCCATTGTGGCCAGTTAATGGTGCACCCACTGAGAGAATCCCCGCTCTTGTGGTCCAACACCTTCAGCCCATTACCCATAAATACCCTCCTATATAAAAGATACCAACCATTTACTCGACCAACACTCCACAGTTCCTGATCCTTTACCACCGGGTACCCTACTTGTCACAGCTGATGCCACCTCCCTCTTACATCAACATCCCCAATGCTCATGACCTTGCCGCTGTTGAACACTATCTTTAACAATGTCCAACCTACTGCAAGCCCGCAACCTCCTTCCTAGCTACTTTGACCAACTACATCCTCACTCGCAATTACTACTCCTTTGAAGGCATCACCTACAAATAAATGCACGGTACAACCATGGGCACCCATATGGTACCCTCCTATGCCAAGCTGTTCATGGGCCATCTAGAGGAATCCTTCCTGACTACCCAGAATCCCAAACTGAAGGCGAGTACACACTAGCCACATTCCTTCAAAACCTCAACAACTTCTCCTCCATTCACTTCACCTGATCCAACTCAACTCAACGAGCCACCTTCCTCGACGTTGATCTATTCGTCAAAGATGGCTTTACCAGTACCTCCATCCACAACAAACCTACCAAGCACCAACAATCCCTCCACAGCTGCCACCCATTCCACACCAAAAAGTCCCTTCCATACAGCCTAGCCACCCATGGTCGTCACATCTGCAGTGACTAGCAGTCCCCCTCCAAATATGCCAAACGCCTCACTGAGGCCTTCACTGACTGCAATTAACCTCCAAACCCTGTCCAGAAACAGATCTCACAGGCCATCTGTCCAGTCACCAATCAGCTCTCCCACACCCACCATCTGACCACAAAGGAGCACCCCTCTTGTGACCCAAAATCACCCAGGACTAGAGTAGTTAAACAACTTCTTCGCCAGGGTTTTGACTACCTTTCATCCTGCCCTGAAATGAGAAATACCCTATCCAATATCCTCCCTATCACCCCCTACAGTGGTATTCTGCCACCCGCCAAACCTACGTAATATCCTTGTCCATACCTAGTCTATCCCTGCTCCCAACCTTGTACCCCTGGCAATAGACCTAGAGGCAATACCTGTCCTATCCACCATCCCACCACCACATACTCCAGTCCTGTCACAGGCATTTTCTATCCCATAAAAGGCAGGGGCAACCTGCGATAGCAGTCATGTTGTATACTAACTGAGCTGCAACCACTGTGCAGCTTTCTATGTGGGCATGACCAGCACCCAGCTATCTATCCGAATCAATGGCCATCGTCAAACTGTGGCCACCAAACAGCTAGACCACCCTGCTGCAGAGCATGCAGTGTAGCAGAGTGCGACTCACTTTAATTATTGCTACACAGCCTGTGCCATATGGATCCTCCCGACAAACACCGGCTTTTCTGAACTGTGCAGGTGGGAACTCTCCCTACAATATATCCTAAGTTCCACAATCCCCAGGTCTAAGCCTTCACTAGTTCTTGCCTCTACCACCCTTCCCTTCCTTTCCCTGCCCTCTCTCTATCCTTACATTTGTCTCTAATCCTGCCACACATATAAGTCCCTTCCCCCATGTTGGCGAGGCTTTCCCAACATGTCTGGGAGTATCAAGAATGCCAGATATTCTCAATGAGCGTCTGAATGATCCACAATAAGGTGGGAGACCACCACCGACATGGCTATCTGGGGAGGGGGGACAGCTTTTTTCGATAGAGAGATGAAGACGCCATAATTCATGGGTTTTATGTATATAAATTAGGTCTTAATATGTATAAAAAATAGAAATCAGATAACTTACCCAAAGCACAGGCTCATCAACAGATACAAATAAAAAGACACACATACAAGCTTTCACAACTGTTGGTTGCTTCTTCAGGAAAAAGAGGAAGAAAGGAAGGAGGGGAGAAAGGGAAGGATACGGGTTTTAAGGAAGTGGAAAAGGAGTCATTCCAATCCCAGGAGTGGAAGGACTTACCTTAAGGGGGAAAAAAGGAAAGGAAAACAAGCGCGCACACACACCCACACACAAACACACGCAAACACAACAACAGGGTAGACATTTGTAGAAAGCTTAGGTCTTATGAATGTATGACATTTCACAGTAAAGTGAGAATCTCTTAAGAACCAGTCGTTAGAGGTACTATTTATTGGAATAAATGACTGGAAATTTCATATGTGGTTAAAAAATTTCCCTATTACAGTAATCTGCCATTTCAAGGCAAGGCGGACTGAATATCTATCAACATGAGTTGTTCTTTACATCATATGTTGTAATTACTTGTCAGCAACCAACATATCTACAAGTAGTGCTACAACACGGCTAATACCTTTGTTGATGAAATCCACATACAATAATGGCTGTAGCGTAGGCCACAAAGTCGTTGACTGTGGAACCGATTTCCAACGGCGTCGGTTCAAGGCTCCTCTGAAGCCAATATTCCCCCCCCCCCCCCCCCTTCTTTCACTCGGGTTTTCTGACAGACTCAAAGACTTTCCTACAAATTTCATACAAGGATACTGCATAATATATGATGCTATGTAAACAAAAGTGAACCTCCTCTTAGAGTTTGTTGGATTTGTTTTATGAACAGGACAGTTTTCACCTTACTTAGAGTAAACGAAACACTTTATTGTTTCACATATTGCATTTTACAAGTTCTTAACATTCTTCTACTAAACAGTAACACTGACAATGGAAGAATGACCTTTACGTTTTATTAAAATACGAGACTGTTGCAATAACGTTTGCCTCATGTGAAAGCATTTTCTAATTTTATATTGCACAGTTTGTCATGAAACGTTTATAATTCAGTGCACTTATTGGCATAAAATGCAACTTTCATAAGATTCTTATGTTCATAAATATTTTGTTGTTACTTATGTAGGCCTATATCACAGAACATATCAATAAGGGGGGACAGAGGGGGGGGGGGACAGAGGGGGGGGGCAGAGGGGGGGGGGGCAGAGGGGGGGGGGCAGAGGGGGGGGGACAGAGGGGGGGGGGACAGAGGGGGGGGGACAGAGGGGGGGGGACAGAGGGGGGGGGGACAGAGGGGGGGGGGACAGAGGGGTAAGGAAGGGATAATTAATAGGTGAGGTGAGGATGGAGGAAGGGGAGGGGGTTAGTGTAGATTTAGGCCAGGGGGATGGTGGGAGGAGAGGATATGTTGGAGGGCAAGTTCTGTTGCCCTCCAACATATCCTCTCCTCCCACCACCCCCCTGGCCTAAATCTATGCTAACCCCTCCCCTTCCTCCATCCTCAGCTCACCTATTCATTATCCCTACCTTACCCCCCCCCCTCTCTCTCTCTCCCCCCCCCCCCCCCCCCCCCCCCCCGTGTTTGTGTGTCCATGTTTCCCTGATAATGAAAAATGTTTTAGACAACACCCCTCAGCATCATTCAGTTAACTCCTCTTTACCACTTGATCTTTCCTCTTTGGTTATATAGATATCCCTTATTGCATGTTTGTACCGAGCCATGCAGGATCAGACGTCCACACTTCCGAAACACCACCTTCATGACCTAGGTCGTGAATTACTTTTCCCTTCCGTTCCCATCCTTTCTTCTTCCCTTCTCTCCCACCTGATGAAGGAACTGTGTTCCTAAAGCTTGTCCTTTTTGTTGCCTTTTTTTTCTGTTTCTTCATTTGTGTAACTACGGCACAAAGGTAAGTACTGGCCAGCCAATCTATCTCGTTTGAATAATAATATATCATCTCTGACGAGAATTTTCATCATTAATCGAATATTACTATAAACTTTTTTTTTTTTTTTTTTTTTTTTGTATAGTGGAAGCTGTAGTATGCATTTGCAAGTAGTATCTCAAAACTGTATATAAATGTAATGAAAGCATTTTTATTTCTCCTATAAAATGTTATTTACTGTAATTATTACATCAAATCAAATTATCTGTATATTGTATTGGCTTTTTACAAATGTCTGTCTAGGTGTGTTTGCGTTTCGATATGTCTGAGTGTGTGTGTATTTGTTTACCTTCCTTTTTTCCCCTAAGGTAAGTCCTTCCACTCCTGGGATTGGAATGACTCCTTTTCCACTTCCTTAAAACCCATATCCTTCCCTTTTTCCTCCCCTTTTTTCCTCTTTTTCCTGAAGAAGCTACCAGTGGTGGCGAAAGCTTGTATGTGTGTTTGTGTGTGATTTTATTTGTTTCTCTGGACGAGCCGGTCCTTTTGGTAAGTCATCTCTTTTCTATTTTTATTTTTGTTCATCTGTATATTGTATGTTAGAAGGTTGATAAATTACATTTCTTTACATTTACAAAAATGGCCTTTCACTTATATCCTTCTAAAAGTGCAGAACTATTATTATCAAAAATTTACTTGGTGTCACATCTTTCACATTTTTGTTCTAGTTTAACTTCGAAGGTCAACATTTTCTGAACAGATATGTTACTGTCGTTTTGGGCTACTATTCAACATTTTTCTATGTCATTCATATGAAATGTATTTCTAAGCAGTCTTCTTGCTCTACAATATCTTTTCTGACAGAGCTATATTCTGCAATAGAATTCCACTGTGCAGAGATGAGTTCCTGTCGCATTTCACTGTATAAAAAAAACAAACCACCAAGCATCTTTCTTTTATCTAAATAGTAAGAAACACACAATATTAGACAGATGGTATTTTCATTCTCTCACTTGTTTATGTTTTTCCTGTCTGTTGATATCCTTTTTTATTTTTTACTTTGTATTATTACTAATTTACAATCCTTGAATTTTCCAGCTTTAGTACAAGACCCTAAGACATAAATATAATGCATGCAGAATACATTGCAAAATTACTGTCATGTTCATGCCAAATGGTGCTAAGCAACTACTGTCAAAAATTCAGAACGGTCATACCTTCTAATCTGTGTTAGCAATATAATTAATCATGCAATTAAATTTAGCGCTTTGACGCACATAACAAACTAATCTAATATTGTTATGTTACTACTTTTTGGAAACTATTATCAAATAGGAAAAAATCTGCAAATATGCAAACATTGTTTTCTCATATTTATTTAGTATTTGTTAATGCAGTTCCATATTGTAACGGAATTTGGAGGAGATGTGGAGATGAACATAAATTATTAACCACCAGTGTCGTTGCAGACACCAGGGGGAAGGGGTTGGATATTTCATAAAATATTGTTTACTTTCCTTCTGCCACTGCATAGCAATGAATTAAATTAATTTTTGGACTTACATGTCTATTCTATTATTTTTGATTAAATGTTAACCTAGGTTATGACACTGACACATTCAAAAGTTCACGCACTATCATGAAGTGGAAACTTTTGTGACCAACAGAAAAGTATTCTAACTGAAAGTTGTCAATGAGATCAATAGCCAAGAGCATTGAGGAAATTACTGTTGAAGTTTGTAGAGTTCTTTCAAGCAAAGTTATAAAATAATGATGGTTTTAACCACCTTGAGTGCTTTGTGTGGTTAATTTGAATAATGGGATGTCATTTGAAGGTAGTAATGATCCACCGGTGGCGACTGTGACCCACTGAGCACCACAGATGCACTAGTTTAAACAAATGCTTTGCCAGTGACAGTGCCACTCAGAAGTAATTTTCAGTGGATCCTTGTGAAGGGGGGGCCTTTAGAGCCCACAGAAATGAACAGAGAAACAGTTAAAACTAGTTAAAAATCTATTTATCCATCATTGTTGACATCCTTAACAAAAGTTAAAAGTCATTAAACTCAAATAGGAAGAATGTGGAACACCATTTCATGTCCAAATTCAGCCCTATATTTTAAAACTTTGGACACCGATTTAAAATACATGTGTAATTTGTTTTATGTCAATCACTAATTGTCTGTCTGAAGCAAATATAGAAGGACAATGACTATGTTTTAGGGTATTTAGTAAGTTGTGCAGATAGCCCACCGTTTCTATGACAATCAATGTCATCTAACATAACCTATGCAAGTTTCAAAATGTAGCCTCAAAACTGTCCGATTTGATAGTACACAAAAAGAGGACAATATCTGAGGGAAGCAGAAGCTTAGAGGTTTTGACAAATAACTTACACCAATCACCTTTTGTAATGACTCAGTTACTCTTGATTAGAGCCATGCAGTGAGAATTCTTCCAGATGGTACCAACTTTCAATGAACTTTTGCAAAACTTTGATGGACATGTTACTGTGAGAAGGCAGAAAAAATTAAACAAAGAGGCGATGAATGTGGTAAAGCATTTTTTTTAAATAAAAATAAAAAATTTTACCCAAATTTGCATCATTTGACAAGTCACAGGGCAGCTACGAAATGGACACAGTAAAATAAAAATAGAACCATCAGAAAAGGCTACTTGCTGCACTTATTTCTGGAAACATTTAAGCAATATCAGAGTGCTCCACACCCATAGAAAAAATCACACTGTTAAAGACACAAAGCAAATGTATAACAGAATGCAATTAACAACTTGAGTAAAAACCAGATTATTTGCAAAATTACATATCTGTACAGTTGGCTTATATGTAATTTAAAGTAATCTGACAAATGTAATAAGTTGCTTGCACCCAAATGAGTCTTAATATTTGGCCAAAAGCATTCCGGGGACTGAATATGAACAGATGCTGACACCCCTCCAAACTTCTTTACTTTGCATGCATAGAGTATTTCCAATAAACGTAACAACAATAACAACAACAAATGGCACAAATGTGCCAGATCAAAATTCTGAAATTGTGCACAGTGCTAAATAGCGATGAAATTATTTTTTAATAACTAGTGGTGGTTCAGTGACAGAAGATATCTCTTAAGACACACAACTGATTAGAGATTTTTTAACTATAGACTGTAGGATTGCTTGGATTTCAACTTGTTGAGACAATAATGTTTAGCAAAATATCTACTGATCTCTGCAAAATTTTAAATAGTAAGGAACAGTTATTGTTAATGTGAAGAAACAGACTGTCAAGCTTTCTTCAGAAATAAAACTTAGAACACAAAAAAATAAAATAAAAATAAAAAGTAATTCTAACAAACAATATTTTAAAATCACAGCATGACAAATAACATATTTCTTAATCTCATGAATACAACAGGCCTTCATTCAAAACACCCTACATGCAAGTGAGCAAATGTAACTTCGTGCACGTTTTTCTCTTGCAAGAATAAAACATGTTATAATTATTTGCTTAAACAATTATCAGTTTACTAATGACTGCATCAAAATCTGAACAAACTAAAAAATGAAATATAAATAGTAGCTTTCGTAGCAGTAACAATTCATGGAGAACCCTAAATACCTACTATAAATACTTCAATACATAAACTACAAAACTGATTAAGTTTATGAAAAATGGAGAATCTAGGACGGATTACAATATTTTGAAAAGGATATATTGCAACTCGCCATAGAGACATCACAATGAGGGGGTTGTCTGTGTGGTGAGTAGCAATCTATTCTTTTCAAAATATTGTTGATTAAGTTTATAAATGAGGATATGCATTTGAAAGAATTTGTACAAAATCAGAGAGAAATATATCTCAACAGAATTTCAGTTTTAGAGCTAACTAAAATATGCAAACTCTGCAGTCTCTCGAGAAAACTAAATGTATTAACATAATTAAATGTGATGATCCTGAAGTTAACTTTATTGATTTCTTTTAGAGACAGTGAGCAAACAGCAGTTTGTTCACACAACATTCAGATGAACTGGACAGCTGATGCTACTAAGCTCTCCTTTGGTTTAGCAGTATCTGATTACTTAGAATCATTCGTTTAAGTACCAAAACTAAATTAATCAAGTTAAGAAAACATGCTTACAGACTAAGTCCCGATTTTGAATAGCTAAAGACAGGTATCTCATAATGTCAGAGCACCAAGTGTAGAAAACTTAGGGTTTAACCTTCCGTCGACAGTGTGGTAATTAGTAATGGAACTCATGCTTGGATTTTTTTGGTAGGGATGGGGAAGGAAATCGGCCTTGCCCTTTCAAAGGTACCATCCCGGCATTTGCCTAGAGTGATTTAGAGAAATCACGGAAAGCCTAAATCTGGATGCCTGGAGGTGGATTTGAACCACCATTCTCCTGAATTTGAGTCCAGTGTGTTACCACTGTGCCACCTCGCTCAGTGCACCAAGTGTACTGCACAAATGTACTAATCATCACTAACAAATTTCTTACTCATGAAGTAATGAAATGGGGAATAATTTTTTGGAGACAAAGTGCAGTTCTATGATGATACACTTTCAATGTATTTTGTGTTTCCTTGGTGTATGGAGTTCAAGAAAAGCTTGCATATGAGAGCACAATTGTCATCTGTAGACAAGTATTGTGGATGTAACAATTAACATAATCTGTGATTTCAATTAAAAGGACTGCCATATGGCACTTTCGAAATTAATTTTAAAAATCAGATTAAGTTTCAAGAACTTTCATTACAGTACCACATTCATAAAGTGTGCTACCACGGATCCCTCAACTTGAGACAAGGAACAAAAATTTAATTCTGCAGCAGCATCTGGAGCAGAAAGTGGACAGGTTTTTGAGTCTCATCATAATTAGTCATGAATGTTTGATACACCACTAGACATCTGTGTCACAATAATCTAGTCAATATCGTTTAAGACCCCAGGGCATGTCAATAATCATGTTGAATAATAAAATTTTACAACTGTGTTTTCTGATAGTAGAAGCATTTCGCGACCAGTTTTTTGCCCAATCCCGAACAAACTGTGTAACATATTCATGTGACCCCCTTTAAGGAAATTAGTCTTTCTTACTAAGCGAACAACATGATCACTCCTGAGTGGAAATACATTCTTCTACACCTCCTTTATGCAAACTATCTGAAGATGACATGGCCATCAGTATAAAGACTGAAAGGTACATATGATAAATAGCTTATTAATTTTAAATGATGGTAAAATATGACAATATTTTAATGAAGTCTTTATAAATATATAACAATAGTAAATTATAACCTAGGTATAGGTAATCCATTTTCAGTTTGGATCAAAATAAATTCTTAATTACAAATGAAGGTTAATTACAGCATTTGATATAAAATAAATATAGTCTCCTAAAAATTAAAATTAATACCTATCACAGCATGAGTAATCAAACCACCTGCATACTGCTAATCTTCAATATTCATAGTAAAATAAATTCAAAAAGGGCTCACAAAGTACCATAATTTTTTCTTCTCCTAATATTTTTTTAGATATTTAACATAAATAATGAAATGGTTAACTATAACATCAAAATCAGTAAATTATTTGTCAAATTGATGAATGTTCAAGGTTGACCCACAATATTTCAACTTAGGCACAATCCCATTTTTATTCTTTATGGATGTTTTGGGCCTAAATATAAATTTGCATTTTAAGTGAAGAGTACTGCCTCACAAATGATTAATTTTGAACTGGTAAGTTATACTTCTAGACAGGGACTCAAATTTTGGTGCTAAAATTTTACTTGGTTTTATTAGAAGTGAGAACTATCACAACACTAATGTGAATTTTCATGATCAACTAATTCAAAAAGTATAAGCAAAGAAAATTGCCTCTCTTTTCTATGTGGAAACAAGTTAATTTGTCAAAGAACTATAACTAGGTGTGCAACAAAACATAGTACTTGGGACAGACAGATGGCTCAAGCCAGATGTCAATAGTAATGGAATCCTAAACTCTTGACTGAAACATACACCGAAAAGATAGGTTGAACACTGAAAGGGGAGGTGCGTGTATAATGATGAAGAATACAATTCTATCAAGTGAAATTAGCACATAAATAATGCGAAATAATTTGGGTGAAAGTCAGCATGAAAAGTGGCTCAAATAATGGTCTTTAAAGTGTTTACAGACCACCTGGCTCAGTAGCAGTAGCGGTGGAGTGTCAAAGTGAAAACATAGAAATTATTTCCCATAGGTTTCCTAGTCATGTCACAGTTTTAGGTGGTGATTTTAACTTACTGGTTATAGACAGAGATGAACGTGTTTATGACAGGTGGTAGGGACAGAGATTTAAGAAATATTGTAGTAAGTGCTGTATCCGAAAATTACCTCAAGCAGTTAAATAGAGAGCTGACTTGTGGAGAAAAAAAATTTAGACTTGCTGATGACAAACAAAACTTAATTTTTCGATTTATTTAGCACATATCGGGGAATCAGTTATTGTATGGCCATTACAGCATAAATAAATACAGCTGTAAAGAAAATTTCAAGAAAGGTAGGAAGATCTTATTTAGCAAAAGTGAAAAGGGTCAGACTTAATAGTACTTAAATGATCAACATCATAGTTTTGTCTCTAACACTGATAGTGTTGAGCTACTGTTAACATAGTTCAAGTACACAATACAATATGCTTTATATAAGGTGTCTGGTAATATTATGAGAGGTGGGACAGATCGATCATGGTATTACAAAAGCAATGCGAACTTCAGCGCAACTATAAACGTAGCCAAAGTCTAGCAGACAAGCTTAAGTTAAATTAAACAAAAATTACGTAAGGGCAGCCATGCAACTTGAGAGCAATGTTGTGTGTACCGACTTGACAGAAAATCCTAGGAAATTTTGTTCCTAAATTAAATTGGTAAACGGGCCGAAACAAGATATCCAGTCACTTTGAGACCATAATGGTGTTGAAACAGAGGATGACACACAAACAACCTAAATATTGAATGTCTTTTTCCAAATATATTTCACAAAGGAAGAATGCATGGTAGTTTCTCTTCTAAACCATCACATGAAAGTCAAAATGACATATTGAATTAAGTGTCAAAGGGATAGAAAAAGTACTGAAACCACTCAACAGACGCTGTTGGACCTAGCAGAATACCAACTCAATTTTACACAGAGTATGTGAAGAACCTTGCCAACCCCCTCCCATCTACCAGCAGTGTACAGAATGACTCTAGGCGAGCAAAGTTTTCCTAACCCTTCACTCACCAATCATGGGCAACAAATTGTCCATACATTTTTTTTATTAAAAATCTTAATAATATCCTTTGTTTATAGGCCTCTTTCTGTTTGTCTTTCACCTTATAAAGTATTACACTTTACATTTCTATGGTTATAATTTCAAAAAATAAAACAAAAAACAAAACAAAATAATAGAGATATTTTATGACGAAGGGCACACGACTATAATTATAACAGTCTTATATAGCAAACTGAGAAGAGTACAGTGTTGCCAGATGTACCCTCCCCTCCTCTTCAGTCACCTGGCCAACTGTAATACCTTTATGCTGATAAGGCTAAGGATTGGGGGGGGGGGGACACAGATTATTCCCATTTATAATAACGATTGTCGATCAAATGCACGGAACCATAGGCCTATATCTCTTAAATCAGACAGTAGCAGAATTTTGGAACACATTTCATGTTTGAATATTATGTCATATCTGGAGACTGGAAATTTCCTTTCTAGGAATCAATGTGGTTTCCTAAAGCAACGATCATGTGAAACACAACTTGCACTATTCATCCAAGAGATCCAGAGAGCAATAGATACAGGATCACAGGTCGATTCAGTGTTTGACTCTGCAAGGTGTTCAATACCATTCTGCACTGTCTCCTTATGAACAAAGTGTGAGCATATTGAATATCAGACCAATTATGTGACTGGACTGAAGCGTTCCTAGCTAACAGAAAGCAGAATGTCATTCTCAACAGAGGTCTTCAAATGTTCAAGTGATCTCAGGTGTGCCCCCGAGGAGTGAGATATGACCACTGCTTATATATATATAGATGACCTCTTAGATATCTTAGGAAGATCAATGAGGCTTTCTACAAATGATGCTATAGTTCATCGAGAAGTTGCAACACGAAAAGGGTAACGAAATGCAGGAGGATCTGCATCGTGCCGGCCGCAGTGGCCGAGGGGACTGCGGCGCTCCAGTCACGGTCTGCACAGCCACTACGGTTGGGGGTTCGAATCCCCCCCTCGGGCATGGATATTTGTGCCGTCCTAGTTCGTAAGTAGTTCTTAAGTTTAGGGACTGATGACTCCGTAGTTAAGTCCCATAAACTATACAAACATTTGAAAACATCTGCAGCGTAGTGAGACATGATCAGGGCCGTATTTAGGGAATGCAACGCTCCTGTGCAGTTTATATATTTTTTATTTATTTAATTATTTACTTATTTTACGCCTCCCATCAAACTGATGTCTAAGAAGAAGGGGGGGGGGAGTAATTACCTCTCTGAATATGCCACTGCTATCAACAAGTAGAAATAACTGAATATTTTACCAATAAATTACGAAACACCAGAATGAATTCAATTAGTATTAAAACAATATTTAAAAATTTGTCTTTCATGGCAAAATTTTGCCACCCTGTGCAGCTGCACATGTTGCACCTGCCTAAATACGGTTTTGGGCATGATGCAGGGGATGGCAAGTGTAAAGTTCTGCATTTACATAGAAAGAAAGCTCCTTTATTACATAACTACACATTTGCAGGTCAAACACTGGAAGCAGTTACTAGGAATAGACATAAGAGGTGATTTGAAATGGAACAATCATATAAAATCAATTCTGAGTAAGGCATAAGCCATACAAATTCATTGGAAGAATCTTCAGGATTGTAGTCCCTCACCAAAGGAAGTAGGTTATAAAACTCTCGTTCTGCCAGCACTTGAGTATTGCTCATCACTGTGAGATTCATACAAGGTAGGGTTAATAGAAGGAATAGATAAGATCCAATGGAGAGCAGCATGCTTCGTTACACCCTCAACAGTAAGTGCGAAAGCATGGACGTCGCAGATTTCTGCAGCGTAGCGACGCATGGTGCAGGGAACGACAATTGAGCCTAAACATAACCAAGTGTAAGTTCTGCATTTACACATAAAGAAACAGCCTTTATCATATAACTACACAATATCAGAGATCTCCGACATCCACATTTACCAATCCATACTTCATGACCTAAGTTGTAAGTAACCTTTCCCTTCCGACCTCTTTCTCTTCCCTCCTCTCCTTCCTGACAAAGGAAATATTTATTTCCAAAAGTTAGTTAAAACATTTTGTTTCATCGCTATTTGTATGTTCCTATCACTGAATCCAAATTAGGGCAAGTACTGGCTACCAACTCTAGATCTTTTGAACATTATTTTCAAATCTATAGAATCTTTGCCAGATTAATTGTGTTGAGGATCATCAATCTTGTCATCTCAATATATTACAAGTTTTGACATACAGTGTAAACAGGTTCACTTCCAACATTGCATAAACAAATGGATATTGTTAAAGCCTTTTCATAATCGACATTCCACATCTTGAGTGATAATTTAAAAGATAATTTCAACACACTCGTGAAAGGAAGATTAGGATATAACAAACTGATCATTTTAGGTTAGGTTAGGTGAACCGGAAGCAGATTTTAAATTGCTCTACTCCCAATGTGAATCCAGTGTTCTAAACACTGCACCACCTCACTAGATTGACACAGCTGTCATCATATTAGAATCTGTGGTTTCTGATGATCACACCCATTTCCAAGTAGCATACAGTAGACAAAAATAATACAGGAAGTCAAATCTTGTAATCCATTTAATGCAGTTTTTGTGTAAATATGCTGTTTATGAGGAAGCAGCTGATCACTGTCTAGAGGGAAAAAATCATGTTCTCAGATTTTGTTGCTGCTTAGATGTTACTTTCATAATGTGGTGTCGCACAAGTACAAAGTGCGCGCCACCTACTTTCGCCGCGCGCCGCCATGCATGCACGGCGCGGCGTTCTTCCGACGACAGCCACGAGCGCCCTCTGCTGGAACTCCGCTCGTGGCCACCACGGAAAGATATAGCACTTCGGACTGAGATAGCAACCAGTTAGGACCTTCGTAATGAGATAGGCACCAGTGAAGACTTTGCTATTGTACAGGCACTAGGCAGGCCTCTAACAACTATGTATCAACATTCTGCAGTACTATGTAAAAGTTAAGTATTGTTACATTCTGTGCAATATATATCTCTTTCTAATTTACTCGAGTGTTTATAGTTTCTGGCTGCTCCCCTCCGTACCTGCACCAGCGTGTCGGTCTCATTCCACTCGGCCACCGACACCTACGACGAGGCTGGGACACAAAAGCGGCGACGAAGTTGGGACACAAAACATAATATTACCATAAATTGTTAACAACAGATGGTTGCTTACAAACGTGTGGTGCCTGATGTATAGAGTGCAATACGATCAAACAGGGCTGTTTACTTCGGCCACGAGATGTTAAACCTATCTCCTGATATTCTAGAACAACAAAGAAAAAGATTCAACAGGATAACACCGACATCAGCCATACAAATGGGAGCAGAGGTTCATTCCACGGTGATTGCAAAATGACCACAAAGTGCTGAACAGATGTGCGTATTGCCCATGGCTGTAGGGTTAATAAAAGACATAAAAGTGATATTCAGTTAATGTTCTACAATTCTGATTGTTACAAATGACTATATATGTTTCAAATGGGTTTCCAATAAACAATTATCTAATGTTATGTTAAAAAAGAAAAGAAATAGTGCAGCACCAAGCAACATCAAATTCAAAAGAATTGATCATTCACAACTACACAGAAAGTACAGAAATAGTTATAATGCAAGGTATATTATATGAAGCATCAGCTAAACTGTATACAGTATAGAAACATGTCATCTTGCAGGATAAGATTCCCAGGGTGGCAAAAATTAGATGCAAAAGAAACTGCAGGAAGAACAGTATATAATAGTTATACTTTACGAAACTACTTACAAAACAAAGAAATTAATGTTCATTGACAGTGTGAAGCTCTATATATTATGAGAACAATGAAAGCATAAATGCACAGCACTATTGCACACATCATGCCTGTATACTGACCACTGTTAAGTTTTAAACACCACTGTGCCATGTGAGGATCAGAGAAATTTAACTACTATCAATTTTGTTTTCCAGTAATACAATCTTCACTGAAAAGTCTATAGAGCACAGAAGAATATACTTAAAAATCTGCCAGAAATTATTTTTAAAATGGTCCATATTGCCCCACTATTTTTTATTTTTTAATGTAGTGCTGAGGATATACATAAATATGATTCTAAGAAAATCAATTTAAAAAGGATTTTGCCCTTAGGAGACATGCACTTAACTGAGAAAATACAGTATAAAGCAGCGGTTCTCAACCTATGGGCCACGGCCCACTTGTGGGCCATGGGCAGCCTAGCACTGGACCGCGAACGCTTGTTGAGAGTCGAAGACAATGTAAATATTATCCGTATGTTCAGGGGTCTCACTAGTCAGTTGCAAGGTCACCGAGTAAAACAACTACATAAAAGTTAAATGTCATATAGATACCTGCATCACTCGTAAAGAAATGGAGCATTTTGTCATGCCAAAATCAGCCTCAAAACATGCAGCTAAAATGTACTACTAGTTTATTTTTTTAATGTTGAAGATTAACATACAGGTCCTCACTCCTGCAGCACTCATCAGTCAACCTTCCGAACCCTACCCTACCTTGGCAACCTCAGTGTTTGTCAGAAAGTGAACAAGCTCTAGTGGTACGTCGAAAATTTCAAAAAATGCCAATAGTACACAGTGACAAAAAGTTTGCAAACCCCCTGAAGAGTAGACACTGCAGCAGTATCTAAGCTTTTTAATGTTTATGTCACAGACTGTTTTCCTATAATTGAGGATGAATTCCAGTGTATTAGAAATCCCTTTGAAACAGATTACTTTAAAAAACTGAAATTTCATTAGGTGATGAAAACTAACTGCACTATCATGTGACCATGGTCCCATTCTGAATAAGTGTTCGGCAAAATTGACAAAATCGCTCTGAAACTTTTGATGGGCTTTTCAACACCGTATTTATGTGTACAAGCCTTTTCAACTTTACTCTTTCTGAAAAATAAATACAGGAGTAGACTGAACGTAGAGAGTGATCTGAGGCAAAGTTAACTAGTTTAAATCCAAATACTGAGAATCTTGTAAGTGAGAAAGAGTGTCAAATATCCCTATGAGTTTTTTTAACTCTATTTTGAATTTTCATGTACTTGGTGTAATTAAGTGAATACAATAAAAATCTTTTCTCTCACATAATTTATTCGTATATTTTACTAATAATGCATATAATCATTGTTCACACACACACACACACACACACACACACACACACACACACACACACACTAAATTCACAAAGACCATCGCCCACCACAGTCAATGTTGAGTTTTCCCTTCTTAAAGACTTTATGAAATGTGGGACGATATTTCTTGATAATGTTGGTGCAAAAAGACACACAACATTTTTTATTTTATTTTCCTGAAGTTTTAGTGCTCAATGGTATTCCAGTTCAGGCAGGAAGACTGTATCAGAATTTTGTGATATTCTGGAAAGTGGCAAACTTGCAATGTTGACCATGGAAATGTCTGAAAAAGATGTGATTAACACGACTTATGACACTGAATCTGTCACCTTAAACCATTGTACTGTGCCCTTTACAGTACATTTTCATACTTTTTAACCATCATTTCTGCATGCTTGTATATTTGTCTTCTCTTTTAGATAATGGTCTTAGCTGCTAGTTTTTACCTGTTGAATTCCAGTAAATAGAATTTTCTTGCTAGTGTCAGCCCTTTCATTTTAATTTACTTATTTTAAGTTTTTACCCGTCTCTTTTCGCTTTTAAGTTCTGATTGCTGGTATTTCTGTGCATGTTGATTTTCTTTGGAGATATTTTTAAAGTGTTAGCACTGGTCATATACATATTTTCTAGGCTTATTACAGCATACATTAAACTTTGTATTGAACATACCAGTGCAGAGAGAATATTGTCCACATGTAATCTTTCCTCTTCTTGTAACGTTTGTTAGGTAGTTCGTATATTTTATATATATTCAGATCATGTAATAAGAACTGCAACACAGTACTCTGACAGAAAATGTGATGAAACAGTAGGATATGATTTTATATGGTTCTTTATTCTCTTCACTGCCTCACTGAGTCTCTTTGTATCTCGACAATAACAAACTCCTCCAGCTGTCAAATAATGTTGCTGGTGTCTCTGTTCCTCTGTATGTATCAGCACTAAGGAAAAACCCAAACTTGAACTTAACAATCATCTTTCAGAAGAAAACATTTATTTACCATATATCATTCAATGCAGTGCACCTGCAGAATGCTTTAGGTATCTCCATAATAAAAGGATCCAAATACTGTTGCTACTTTTCTATACTTCCATCATCACAACAAATGGAACATCTCTCTTCCTTCAGCCAGGATGATTATCTCAATGCTATTTATCAAGTGTTTGGAGTAATTTGTGTATTTATATGTTTTGAATGGCAATTCTTTCTTAGACGTTGATGTGAGCTTTTACTGAGTGCCTCTTATTTATTTATTTATAATATCCCTTCGGCACTTGTCTCTGTTCTTATTGGTTTTTTTAATTTTCTTTTCCTTTTCAAATCTATCAGCAGTAAGACTGGTGATACAATTTAACATCTCAAGACGTGCTATTAGCTACTAAATTACAAGTCTCATTCAGCACACAGGAAATAGTGCACAAATATTATGCACAACATTTTCCTTTACTGCATTCTAAGCTGCAACTCATATTCCCACCTATGAGAGCCAGGTAGCACGGAAAGATCTGCTCCCTTGCCCAGTATCCTTTCCCCTCATTCAGTGTCGACATGCTTGTCGAGCCAGAATGGGCAGAGGTAATGGTCACATGAGCATGAGTTGAGTTAAGTTTGAATGATTTTATGAATGTATGTGTATATTTTCATATGAAGGCTGTGGCTACAAATTTAAGTTGTGTTAATATGATCCATTCTACATGCCTACCTGAAGCTCAACGATCATCTCTATGGTGAATTTTTACCTAGCTTCTATTATGGACATTATTATGCATAACAATCAGATATGGTCTCAGCTGGATTGACACTGATTTACTTTAAGAAATGCTGAAATTTTTTTCTAATTCCAAATGTAGATGTACTTCAAGACAGAACAATGTAATTGCCAATACATACAACTCGCAATTTGGAAGAAAATGGAATGGACAGGGTGGAGAGAAGTGATGGGAAGTAATGGTGGGGATGAGAGGTGATGGGCAATGGGGAGAGGGAGACTATTTTTAAGCAACATGCACCTGATACCCGTGAAAATATATGCTGGTGGTGGGGGCGAGCAGGGGGAGGGAATCACATTTCTGGAGATACTTTCTTCTGACTCTCACATGGCAATGTAATTACACTATTTACACAGCAGTAACAAAGAAGATAATAATTATGTTAGGATAACCAATCTCATTAGCCAAGTGTCTTACCTAAAACAGGAAGCAATGTAACTGACAAAGGTCTTTATTATAAGATTGAGAGAAAATATTTTAAGAGGAAGCTATTCCTATCAAAAAGCCCCCCAAAAACCCAGCAGCTGCAGGAGTATTTGCCCGCGCAAAAGCACCCACCTGTAAAAATTAAGAAACATGTTACATCTGTACTAAAAATTGAGTAATATACAGTAAACATGAAAACTATGCCTACAACATTAACTTAAATATTAACACACAAGAGATGTAACCACAAACCCTAACAATGGATAATATTATATTTTTGGTGAGAGACTTTATTATAAATACAAGTGTAATGATAAAGGATTGATGAAAGGACTAACTCAATTAAATATATTCTACATTTAATGGTAACACTTATTGGATGTTGATTAGCTTCATTTTCCAAGGTGAGAAGATGGTAAATGGCCACATACACACGAGTAATGAAACTAAAAGAACACAGGAAGTACACATCGCTAAAGATGTTGGAACTGTGTTATTTGTAACAGGATATCAGACAGAAACACATCTAGAGATGCCACACAGAGAGACTATATACGAGACACGTATGTAGAGCATGTGTACACTTGTTACAACATATTTAGGCTAGTTATTTGCATTTCCAAAATAAAAAGTTAAAAACAGACTCCAAATGTTGCACCCGACTCATTCTTGAATGAGTGACAATATCAGCTACAAATGATAAATGGCATGGTGAAATTTTTGTACAAAATACATATTTTGATTGCAGTTTCATGAAGAATGCAGAACAAATGAAACAGGGAGAGGAATTAAATTGGCAAAGAAAGACTGAGGAGTATTATAACCTCTGTTTACTTAGCTTTTGATTATTCAATGACTCAAACTTTGACAACAGTTTCAAATAGAGCACAACCACATCTTTGTCCAGTTGACCCTAAAAATAAAACAAAATAAGGAAAATTTTATGCAGCATATCCTGCAATATAATCACTCATTCACACAACAAAACAGTAAGTCAATGAGCTTTTTTTTTTTTAGTTTATGCTAGTGCAGTTTATTTTTCCACTATAATCCTGTCAAAGCCAAGCAGTTGAAAGTAAATAGCCCTTCCATTAAAAATCAGTAACCAATTTGCAAATAGTCAGTTGCCAGTTTGCTCCCTCTGCAGTACGAAAGTGTAGCCCCAGGTTGATCAGTGTCTTCTTAATGAAATTTGGTTTTGAGTAAAGATGGCCACTTTTATTTCAATTTTAAAAATAATTCAACACACACTTCTTTGCATTTCATTTGCCATTAATTAGCATATTTCAACCTAGAAACAATGGTGAGTCACCTTTGTTTAGACAAAGATGGGAAAGTATCATTGTCATTTTCAAGCAATAGTTTAAGTACATATGCACTGGGCTTGAAGAAACCTTATAGTCTCTTTTATGGCTAATAACAGACTTATGCACGATCAGCCCGTTACAATTGTCACCAGGATCCAGAACGGTCCCAACGGAGTCTGACGAAATCCACTGCTACACACGACCACTCCCGTCCTAGCTATCGGTATTGTCTGGAGACACAACCACGTTAGCGAGCACTGTGAGAATACAACTGATGCTGGCCCAGTACCTCTCTCAAACCGCCGCACGGCTGGTAGGGTGCAGCGCGATAGTCCAGCCAGCGCCGCACAGTGGCCAGTCCTGGTAACGGGCGGCACGCCACTCGTTACCACAGTCTCTAAATAATGGCTCTTGCTTAGGTACAATCAGTTGAATACCAGCACAATGAGTGATGACAACTTGCAACAACTAAAATACACTGAATAACTCTCTGCAATCAAGTTTAATTTTGGCAATTCTTATGACTGTTACAGCAGAGCATTCAGAACAATAACTGTACGCTCATTGGCTGTTAGAAAATGCATAATGCGATGCACAGACCAACCTAAACTCTACCACTGTGCTAACTATAGCAACAATACAGTTCTGTTTGTAACCTGCAAGAACCAGCTTTCAGTGACCAGTCCAGTGTCAATTGCCTTTGCATGTTCAGTAAACATTTCTCAAAGTCGACTTCAAGTAAAAGACTAAGAATAAACCACACAGATCAAGTTTCAGAGGACACAGCAAATTTAAGAACATAATTTAGTAGCTTATTTGAGAGCCATCCAAACCATTATTGTATAGAATAAATTTCTGATAAAATGTAATACAATTTATCTTTAGGTATCACATTGTTATGTTACTTTGAGTAAGTTAACAGATCCCATGATATTACTAAACAATTGAAAGAATAATTACAATTTCACTGAAGTCAGACTATCTTCTTAATATAACAATGGAATAGGACTAGCCCTGATTTACATAATGTCATGCCACTCTTTTAGAGCCACCTCCTTTCACACTGCTACATATATACCTTACATAAATGCTGCCAGAAATAAAAATTAGTACACCCTCTTTGAGTTTTCCAATTCACTCGAGATTCATTGTTAAAACAGTGCATGTGGAATACATGAAATGATGAAATTTACAGATAAATAGCTCAAGTGGTACCTAGGTAACACGTGTCAATCCAGTGCCTAAACACCTGTATTAGAATGTGGTGTAGCCTCCATGCAGCTCAATGCAAACGTTGATTCTGGCATCCATTCCATCACACAGATGGTGACTACTGTCTTGGGACACAGTGTTACACACCTACTCGACCTGTTCATTTATTACTACAGAGTTGAGGGTTGATGAGTGACACTTCTCAGTTGTTGTACTATCATATAACACACGTGCTCAACTGTAGACAAGACCAGTGTGTCTTTGATGAATGCAATTTATGAGACAGCACTTGCTAGGTCTACATTCTGTGTGTAAACTTTTATCACTAAATGCATGCACAATGAGCTTTCATCACTGAACGCCACAGCCTGCCATTCCATTTTCCAAGTGATACTCTGATGGCACCATTCAAGCTGTGCATGTGAATGCTGTGGTATGAGTAGAAGACAGGCTAGAGGTAGGTGTGTGTGTGTGTGTGTGTGTGTGTGTGTGTGTGTGTGTGTGTGTGTGTGTGTGTGTACACTCCCACTACTAGTTATGATAGCTGTCCAATCTGCACTGCCACCCTCGCAATACAATTATCTTTGTCGACATCTGTGCTGCATGGACATCCACAACCTAATCTAATGGTATGAGAATGTTCATGCAATCATTGCAACAGCTTTTGCACAATTGACACAGTATGTCCAACTTGTGCTGCAATTCTTCGAAAGGACCAATCTGTAAAACATACTAGAGTAATACTTTGCCATACTTTGAATATTACATACAAGTGAATGATGATGCAGAATCATGAATATCTCTGATTTAAATTTAGTGCAGTCCCATTCTATTGTTTTAATCAAATTGGTTGCCCTATTTACCTTACAGATCAGGTTTTCATGTTAATGATTAAATTAATTCTTATTTTTGTTAAAGTAAATTCCAGATATGGAAGATACTATAACCTTTATTCAAAAACAATACTAACCAAACATTATCATCATAAAAAAAGACTCTTTCACCACTCAATGGAAAAGATTAACTGCATATAAGACTCTTCATACAATTTATTACCTAATATTATAGAGGAAAAATTCCTAAAAGGAAAAATATACGTAAAAAATAGATGAAGTACACTTACCAGGCGAAAGGGCACAGGCCTGTGCCCTTTCGCCTGGTAAGTGTACTTCATCTATTTTTTACGTAAATTTATTACCTAAGATTTACTATCACTATAGGATTTCAAATAAAATTTATTGATTACATTAAGCCAAAAGCTTTTCTCGACAAAACCAATGTGTAAGTAATATGTCATTAAATTATGATAAGCAATGAAAGAAATCTTCCAGTTACCCGTAGGCAGACCAAGTCTAATATGGATTATAAAGCACAGTGTTATTTGGTATACTGAAAGCCAGGTCTAAGATGGTAATACTATAAAATTCCTACAGGGAAAATAAGTAGGACTAGCTTAGCATCAACACTAAATTCTACCTTCTAACATACTACAAATTGGACAAAAATCTGAGCCTTTGGGGAAATCCTTCCTATGACAAATTTGTTAAAATTATAAACATACAAAAAGGAGAACTCTGTCCCAATAGTGGAGGTGTTGAATCATTGACCGGGAAGCATGGCAGAGCATGTATACGAGGTCTTCTGCGCCTGCCTAATATAGGCGGCAGTGGTCAGTGTTGCATTGCGCATGTGTGACTGAGGTTCAAATTCTCTCCTGAACCCCCTGGAGGCAGCATATGGGTACTCCCTCAGCAGGGAGGACCGAGGGGAAACACCACTTTTAACATTAGCATGCAGCTCCTGGATACTCGAGCTCTGTCAGTTACGCACAAATGGTCCCGAAGCAAGCACTGGAGCTACTGCACACATTTTGTGCATGTGCAAATCCTCCATGAAGACAACATCCGTCCTTCATATTTGTTCTGGCATAATATTTGGTTAAATATCATATAACTATCTATTAAAGATGCATCAACCGTAAAAGCCTTTAGAAGATCCCATCACGAATAATAGTAAAGTCTCTACCCTACACCTGGCAAAAACAGCCATGTGGTTAGTGGCATTGTACTGCAGTGTATAAGGTAGTGGGTTTGAGCCTCACTTCAAGCAATTTTTTTAAACCCAATCTTCTTTCTAATGGATACGGAAACAACGACTTTTGTATTGTTACTTGCCACATATATTTGGATGTTTTTGTGAATGTGTCACAAGTTTAAAGGTTAATGACATTTATACTCTTCATTATAACAACTATTCAATTGTTTAATAGAGGTTGGGGAGAGCAGCCTTTGCACATGCGTAAGTTTACAAGAGGTGCTGCTTACAGCGTCATGTGACCAGAAGGTAGCCTGTCTCTTCACTGTAACAGATTCATTTTGTTACAGTCACTTAACAGCCTAATCGGTTACTTACTTTGTTATAGTGCTCATGTGAATATTCATATGATTTTGGTTTTTATTAACAAAGAAAAATAAACAACGTTCAGTATCTTTTAGAAACAAATGTCTCAGCTTTAAACTTGGAAGAAAAGTGTGGAATAAAGAAGCTTGGTACACTGACGTTTCAGCTCAAGTTGAAGCAAGTGCGAACAAAGTAGTATTTTAGTTGAGCACAATAGTATTGTGCCCTAATCATTCAGTTATCAGCAGATCACCATCTCTTCCAAAAGTGACAGTTATGACAAAAGATTTGTTTTGACTTAAGTTTGACCACTTCCACACTAAATTGACATTTAACAAAATTACACAAAAAAAATTATAAACATTCAGTCACCTTTCCAAGTAACTGAATTAGTGAATTGTAAAATCTGTCATTTCAGGTTTTGTACCAAACTGAGAACCTTGAGAAAAACCGGGACACTTTCCCATGGCACCACTCACAGAGGTACACCCTCTTTGGAAGCTGAACAGGAAGGGGGCGGGGGACTCATTATCAAGTTTCAGCCCCGGTTCCGAAATATCTTAGATCTGGCAATGAAAGAAGTGAACCCCCAGTCATCTAAAATTTTATTAAATGTAAATTTAACCATCAGCTATTTTATTAAAACACTTATTTTCTACCAGTTTTGGTCATTGACCATCATAACATAATAAAAGTTTTAAAACAGATCAGGAAAATACATTATATAAAACTGCAACATGCTTAACATTACATCTTTTCCTGATCTATTTTAAAACTTTTATCTTCTGACAATGGCCGATAACCAAAACTGACCAGATAATGGACTTAATAAAACTACTCCAGGTTAAAATGCAATTTATAAATATTTAACAGTTGTTGATCATCACCTGCCCAAAGCAATGAAAAAGTAAATTAAACCATTGCTTGATTAACACAAATGAAAGAAGCCTGTCAGTTACTTTAACGAGAATGACTGCGCATAATGGTTTCTCTTTTCTTGTATCACTAGATCTGGACTTGTTCTTGTCACTATGAATTTTCGTGAGGAATTGCATACAACACTGAACGCTACACAAAAAAAAGTCATAATCTATACCAAAAAAGTCTGTGCATTTGTGATTTGCCAGATTAAAGAAAAAGCTACCCAAGAAGACAAATTTCCTTTGACCCTCAGTGAATGGACTTCAGCATGTAATCAGCATTACCTGATTATTAACACGTTGACTGCCACGGCCAAAATGAGTGAACTGCTCCCAGAAGCCATGTTAAGTAGGTCATACAGATTGATTCGTCATCTCATTTGAAGTCCATCTGTATCATCGAAACTTTAAAAATAACAGTTTTGGCGGGAAAATGGGGCGTGCGAGTTATCTCGTAGTTGGCGTATGGAGTAGAAAGTTCAGCTCAGATGCCAGCTACGAAATAATTCATTGTCAACGATCAGAGAGTATTTTGACGTACATTTGACAATACGACACATGTCATTGTTGTAACCGTGTCAGTATTTATTCAGTCTTCATTGTAGATACTTCACTGACGTTTATCGTTATCTGTGTTCAATTTTCCTCGTAAAATGGCTAGTAATAAGAGGAAACTGAGTGACGTAGAACTTTAACAGCTAGCTAACATGGATGAATCGCAGTGGAACGTGTTTATGGATGAATTCTGTGAAATTAAAAATCCTGTTCCACCACGCCTAGAAGATTTACTTTACTTTACTTTACCTCTCCTGGACGCCCAAGACCTGTAAATCGCACGCATTTGCTACGAATGTTCTCGTATCTGACTTTATGTAGGAACTCGTTTCCTACGAGTTAACTCGTATTGGGCCCCCAGTGGCCAGTTTGGCACATACGAGATAACTCGTAGTTGGCAGTCAATGTGTTAAAGTGCATTCTGAAGGGAAGAAGAAGTGGAACTTAGGACTTGGTAATGTGATGGGTTCCCAGCCTTTATAAAAGTGTGGAACTTTGCTAAGTAAAAAAACTTTAAGAATGCAACATATCTCTTAACAGAGGTATTTATGCATCATACCTGATGGTTAAAGTTAACAAAATAATTAGCGCGGAGCAGCAACTGTATTTTGGGCACTGAATACAACTTTGAGTGATTGATGTTTTGCATTCCTCTAAAATACCAACTATGAGTCTAAAGAATGAGATAATGATTCTACCAACGCGATCTAGTACTTCAGAAGCAGATACTGCGACTCAAACAGATGATGGAACAAAGTGATAAAATGACCTTTTTATGAGAACATTCATCTGGCTCTCCAGCAAGTGATTTTTGATTTATTTACCTTACTTATACACCTAAATACATTAATTTCAGAAGTAAGAGAAATAGTAAATCTTTTCAGGGAAGTCACCAGGCAAAAATTAAGTGCTTCAAAATCATGTTCTGTAACCCAACTGTTAGGCAAGCAATTGGCATTCCTTCTAGACATTAGAATTATGTGGAACAGTTTGGTTACTATGATTCAACTTCTCCTCAATACACTGCCATTCAGCCAGAAAGCTATAATTGCTCTGAAATGCATGAAGAAAATTAGACCAAGTGAGAATGACAACCTAAGTGTAACAGAAAAGGATGAACAGCTTCAAAATGGTTTGTACTTTGGAACCTGTAAAAGTTACAGTACAGACACTATGCACAACAGATGCTAACCTAATCTCTGCAGCAGCAGTTTTGAATTTCACTGTGAGAAAACAAGGAACAGGGCTCATTCATAGCTACTATGAACATGACATACATTGTAGCTTAAGGGTAGCTACATACATTGTAGTACATAGCATAGGTTTTCTAACTAGTTCTTGTTCATTAAATATAGTTTGCAGGGTTATTGTTCCAGATATTCTTCTACAGAATGAAAGTAGTACAACAGTAAATAAGACTTCAAAGTTTTACTAAATTGCAGATTGTCATCAACAGATTTTAGCTTATGTGAAGCTTGTTGCAGTTTAATACCAATGTGGAATGACCCCTTTTTAGATAGTTGGGTCGCAGTATGTAACACATACAAGTTTGATTTTGATCTGGTGTCATGTTCTTATGTTATTCTCATTAATCACTGCAGATGTACGGTATATTTAGCAATGTAATGTAGTAATTTTTTTTTTGTGGTGTCATGTTCATGTGTTATTCACATTAATCGGAGTAGATGTATATTTTGTGATGTAAGGTAGTACTTACCCTCCCATGGTGTCCTTACCTTCCAGCAGTGGTGGGGCTTGCATGATCAAATGATCACGAGAGCTAGGCTGGCGGTAGCGTTGCTACTAGCAGAGTCTCCCATACCACACAGATCAAAGGTGATGATTCAGACTAAATGGGACACCCCGATCCTCCAGGTTGGGGGTTGGGCATGGGGCTAACAACCCTTCACCACAAAAAAAATGTTAATTGTTATGAAACACCGATAAATAGCCTCGGATTCGGTATGGAACAATGGAAACAATCCCAGCATATCAAAGTATAATGCAGGGAGATCACAGAAGAAACAGAGTTCAATGTGATTTTTGGAATGTAAAAACACTATACTCACCTGGAACGTTGAAGGTGCTTGATGAAGAACTGAATAGGTACAAGCTAGTAATAGTGGTGCTGCAAGAAATGAGATGACATGAGATGGGATGCATGAAGAAAAGTGGTATAGCTACTTCTACAACGGTAATAAAGAAGGTAAACATCAGTTTGGAGTGGGCTTTGCAGTAGTCAAAAGAGTAGGGGAAATATCATGGACTTCAAGACAATCAAAAAATATGCTGGATAAGAATAAAAAGAAAGTTATACAACATAATGATGGTTTCAGTCCCTACACCTACAGAAGATAAAGGCGACAGTGAAATAGACAGCTTCTACAAAGACCTAGACTCAATACATGAAAATGCACCATCATACAATGTGAAGGTTTTCCTTGGTGATGGCAGTGCTAAAGTAGGAAGAGAAGATATTGCAAGACCTTATACTGGCCTTCATAGTGTACACGATTCCTCTAACAACAATGGAATGTGACTGGTTAACCTGGCAGCTTCAAAAAACTTAAGAATTATGTGTACGTACTTCTCTCACAAAGACATCTACAAGATAACATGGAGGTCACCTGACCAAGAGATTCAGAACCAAATAGACCACATACTTGTGGATGCCAGACACAGATGTGCTATCCAGAATGTAAAGTCTCAAAGAGATGCAAAAATAGGATCAGGCCGTTACCTTGTGCTGATAACTATACAGGCAAGGATAGAAAGTTGTACAGCAGGAGAAGAGGAGCAGACCAGAAAATAAATGCAGACCTACTGAAAGCGGACCACATTAAGGACAGATACCTCTCCGGGGGACCCCACCTTGACGAAGCACTGTCCGTGCGGGTGGAGAGGCTTGCGCATCCGTGTGAAGCTGAGGTAGAGAAGCTACTGCCGGAAAGGCCTCAGCTGATGGATCTGACTGAGCGTGTCCCGCAACGTCCCGTCTTCCTTATCCTCTCCCATTCCTTTCCCAACACAAGGTGTAATGCGATCCGTGCCGAGGGGTGCGTGGCACATGGGTGGATGTGTCGCGAACGGAGCCTCAGGGATACCGGGCGACCTCCCTGAGTAAGTAGCCTTGAACGCGCGGGGTTATTGTGGTGTGGGCCATATAAATCCCCAAATCTCGTGGGACTAAGATGAACACAGAGAAAGAAAGTATTTAAAGAATCTGAGGGGCAATCTGAGACCTCAGATACTTGGGCATCGGGATCAGGACCGATGGAGTGCACTCCTACTTCTGAATCAGGGTCTAGACCTGAGCAAGAAGTGGGAACTGTAACAGAGAAGTTGGACCAGATTAGGATTAAGGCCTTGTCTGGGGCTCAGAGGAGGAAACTCCTCAAGGAACAGAAGCAAAAGGAAGGAAAAGAATGGCTTCCTAAGCATACGTGGAGGGAATCAAAAGGGCTTGAGCCCAAGACCCCCATAAAGAAACTGCCTCAGGTCGAAGGGGATACACAAACCCCCTCGACGTCAAAGACAGGTGGCAAGAGGGTTAGGGAGGAATCCAAGACTCCCTTCTCTCTGGAAAAGCATGATCCTAAAAGGCTGAGGCAGGAAATAGGGAAACAGACCTATAGTACTGCAGTCTCGGTCTTTAGAATGGCGGTTGTCCAAGAAGGATACCCACTGGTGAGCATCACCTCGCAGCAGGAGCAGCTCGTGCAGATGGCCCTCTTTGAAGAGATTGGGGGGAACGCTGGTCCAGGACCCAAATTCAGGAGGGTCTATCTAGATTGCGGTGCCCCCATTTTTGTCTGCGAGGGGGAGCAGACAGCAGAATGGCTTAAGGACAAGGTGCCCATGATATCCCCGAGGGAGGATGCGAAGCTGCTGGTCAAGACAGCAACCGAACTCCTGAAGACCGCAAAGGTATCAATATGGGTACCAAAGATCCTTAAGGATGTCCCTCCAAAGACTCTGTTCGAGAAAATAAGGGTCCAGAACCCAAAAGTCTTAACAGAGGATTGGAGGGTAATTCACCAAAAGGTCATTCCAGAAGGACAAACCCTTGTGTGGAGGTAGGAGAGAAGTCCCTGAAGGCATTGCGAGAACAAGGTCTGAAACTGTTTTTTGGGTTCTTGCAGGTCGCCGTCAGGGTAATCAAAGACCTTAAAGGCAATAATGGCAGCAAGATGGGGACTGGAAGTGCTGCAGATAAACCTGCAGCACAGTAAAGAGGCCACTGCTGCCCTGAGCCGTCGCCTGGGGAGACAGGAGGTGGACGTGGCCCTGATACAAGAACCCTATTTATACAAAGCGGGTGTATCGGCCTCGGTGGTACTGGAGGTAAGCTGATTTATTCTAGAAATCTAAAAAACTCCAGAACATGCATTTATGTTAGAAATGGAATACCTTTCATACCAATGATGGATTTTTGTTCCAGAGACCTGGTGACCATCAGGATGCAGCAACGTGAGGAAGGTATCACGAGGGAAATTGTTTTGGCCTCAGCATATCTCCCTTTGGAAGTGAGGAGACTGAAGGAAGCCTGCCATCAGCAAGGTGACGAACTGTTAGTGGGATGTGATGCCAATGCCCACAATCTATCGTGGGGCAGCAAGGACACCAACAGTAGAGGTGAGCACCTTCTTGAATTCCTCCTATCTAACAACTTGGAGATCCTGAATAGGGGTGATGAACCTACATTCAGGAATAGTAGAAGGGAAGAAGTAATTGACATAACTTTTGGTTCCATGATGATGGGAAGTTATGTCAAACAGTGGCATGTGGTCCTGGAGCCATCCTCATCAGATCACGTTTATATTAAATTCAAGGTTGAAATGGGAACCAGACAGACCATGGCCTATAGGAATCCCAGGAAAATGGACTGGGAGACATATAGGAGAGACCTTGACTTCAGTCTATCGGAAATTAAAGCTTCAATAAGGAATCCAGCAGAGTTTGAGGAAGTAGCAGAGGCTGCAACCTCTGCTATAGTGACCTCATACCAGGACAACTGCTCAATCACCAAGAAGTGCACAAATAGGAGTGTGCCTTGGTGGAATAATAACCTGGAAATGCAAAGGAAATAGGTACGAAGACTGTTTAACCTTGCGAGGCGCAAAGGACAACGGGCAAAGTATCGTGAGGCCCTTGTCAATTACAACCTTGCCATCAGACGGGCAAAGAAAGGCATCCTGGAAGGTATTCTTTGAGGAAGTGGAGGGCACGGCTGCTCAAGCGAGACTTCATAAAATCCTCACTAGGGTACCAACTAATCCAGGAAGAACATTGAGGAAGGAGGATGGGGAGTATACAAAGACAGCACATGAAACACTGGAACTGCTCCTCAAGACTCACTTTCCTCAATATACTCTGGGGGATAACTCAGACCAGAATGTGATTCCTGAGAGACAACACCACTAGGGGTTGCCTGCAAGGAGGAGTTCTTTCCCCTTTATTGTGGAATCTAGTGGTGAATGATCTCATTCGAGAATTAAACTTTAGGCAGCTACTTTTGCCAAGGATACGCAGATGATCTTGTCATAGTAATACTTGGCAAATTTGCTGACACAGTAAAGAATATGGCACAAGGTGTGTTGGACATTGTGCAAGACTGGTGCAGAAAACAGGATCTGGGGGTTAGTCCAAAGAAGACTGTTGTACCATTCACAAAGAAGCATATACAACATTCAAGTTGGAATTTGAAGCTTTTCAATGAAGCGCTACCTGTGAAATATCTAGGGGTTAACCTAGATGAGAAACTGACATAGAATATTTGCTCCAAGGCAAAAGGTACTTTAGTAAGTACCAGGAGAGCTTGCGGCAAAAATTGGGGCCTGAGCCTCAAGGGTATGCACTAGATATACAACACGGTGATTAGACCCAGGATCACCTATGGGGCGGTCGTGTGGTGGAAGAAGGTAGAACAGCAGGTTGCTGCTAAGGAGCTTGGTAAGGTGCAGAGATTAGCCTGCTTAGCCATAACAGGCAGAATTAGCAGTACACCAACTACTGGGATGGAAACCATGCTGGATATGCCCCCATTACACCTTTGGTAAAGATGGAGGCAGCAGCTGGTGCCTACACACTCAAAACTGGCAACAACTGGAACTCTTTGGGATATCCAGAATCTCACACTAAAATAGTGAGTGAGGTAAATATAGGAAAGGTTGGGGAAATGCCAGCCGACTATATTATAACCCCATACTGCTTCAACAAGCCTTTCAATATAACAATTGGAAGTAGCGAAAAGTGGGAGGAAATAGTTCGACACCGTACAGGGGATATTGTCTGGTTCACTGACAGGTCAAAATCAGACCAAGGCGTTGGGTCCGGGGTATACGGGGTGCAGCCAAGACTGGAGGGCATCATCTGCCTAGGGAAACTGGCCTCAGTATTCCAGGCCGAAATCACTGCCATCAGGGCGTGTGTGAAGGAGAATTTGCGTAAGTGCTACAAAGATTGTAGCATTTATATCTATTCAGACAGCCAGGGACTCCTGAGATCACTGGCAGCTCCTGCAACAAGGTCTAAAATTGTTTCAGAATGTCACAGGGTTCTGATGGAGCTAGGGGAAAGCAATAGAGTAAACCTATAGTGTGTCCCTGGCCACTCGGGGATCAGTGGCAACGAACATGCCGACAGATTAGACAGGATGGGGGCAGAGACTCCATTTATTAGACCGGAACTGTCCTGACAATCACCAAGGCAATGATCAAATTGGAGCTACGTAACTGGCTCAGAAGAAAGCATGTAGAATATTGGACCGAAGTCCATCAACAAAAATATGGCGAGGTAATGATGCCAAAACCACGTTTTAAAAGAAGCTCTGCAATCCTGGGTCTGGACGGGAGAGAGATTAGACTCATGGTTGGATTGCTGACAGGCCATGGGAATTAAAAAAAAAAAAAACACCTACATACAATGGGAATAACAGAAGAGTACCCTAAATGTAGGATCTGTGATGACGGTGACAAAACTGCATCACATCTAATCTTCGAATGCATTGCATTGGAGAGTAAAAGGCACAGAACATTTGGGTCAACCAGACCCGAAGAAATTGTGTCTAATAAAGAACTGGTAAAGGGACTCCGTGCACTGTTCAAGGGCATTGGTTGGCTTTACTAGATATACAGGGAGCGATACTGCACAATAAACTTAGTTCCGGTGCGGGCAGTGGCGGGTTGGACCAAGTCTGTTTTGGCTTCCCAGAAAAAATCAAAATCAATCAAATCAAATCAAGGACAGATAAGCACTTTAAATCAGAAACAAGTTTGCTGACATAGAAGAAGAAGAAGAGAAGAAGAAGAAGAAAACAACATAGGAAATCTATGGTCCAGAAAAGTCGATGTTCAATTAAATCATACTATGAGAATGATCACAAGAACAATAAAGTCAATTCCACTGCAGTGGTTACCTGTTCTTTCAGGAATAGCCCCACCACAACTTAAATGGGCTGACACTCTTCGCTGGCAGTATAATAGAATCACTGACAATAACAAAACTGTCTATTCATTAAGTGTTGCCACCACTCCGAGTAAACACACACACAGCTCGACAACCACCAATGAGAGATGCAGATACACTTACAGTAAAGAACTTTAACTTCATGACACAATGGCTCACACATGGTGGAATGAATTTGCTGCACCAAACATTGTCTGTGCTTTCATCGGAGCAAATCTACCCTCAGGTTTGGAGCTACCTAGACAGAAATGGGTAATGGGTAAAACTGAACAGAGTCTGGACAAGCAACGGAAGATGTGCTGACACCTTATATAGATGGGGTTATGGACAATTTCCCTCATGCAACTATAGTGCACCTCAAAAAACTGTGAATCACATTGTTATGAACTGTAAGCTCAGAGCCTTTCAAGGAGAGTGGAATGAGGTTTCTCACTGCTAGGCCCTCAGCACTGGACTGGATTAAACACCTAGACATGAACCTGGGTCATTCCATGCCAAGTGGTCTAGAGGCTCCCACATGACCCTCATGGATTTTGATGAAATTTTGTATGAACATTCACACATGTTCTCAATGAACACTGGTAAAGTTTCAGTTCAAAAAAATCAATACTTCCGGAGATACAGTCACTTGTTTAAGACCATAGCACAGCTTCCAATAGTGCATCCTTGAATTTTCAGTAACTTTGAGATGATATATCTCTGGGAGTATTTGCATGAAAGAAACAAAACTTGGCCATCTTATACAACTTTTAGAGCTCTTTAAAGTAAAATAACAAGAACAGGATTTCTGAGCAATTTTCATATAGAAAATTTGGGGCAAAGTTGGGCGAAAAAATTGCTGGTTAAAAAAAGTGCGAACTTTAGTTTTTTATATCTCCAGAAGTAATTGTGAGATGTACATGAAACTTTGCACACCATAACTCACCAACACAAGGTCTTAGAATATAAAGTTTCATTCTCATATTGCTTCACATTATTTCACAAATCTAGGGTAAAGTTGACGATTTTTCAAAAAGTGCTAAAAATGGGTATTTTCAGTCAAATTTTTCAAAAAAGTGTTTTCTCCAAATTACTTTAAACTATGCTCATTAGAAAGAGCATATTCTAAACTATCTAGAAAAGTGGATTTGGTTTTGCAATGCAAGCATATAAGGCCCTAAAAAGTAGCATAATCCTAGAGGCGCACTGGAAGTTTGAACCCATTTTTCTGGCACTTAAATTATACCTAAAATCTTTTATTATGTCTAATAAATATTTGTTAATGCCTGGGATAAGTGAAATAAGAAGTCCTGATGAATAGGACGTAGCTCAAGTCCAAATAGAAAAAGAATAAAAATAGAAACAATGTTATTTCTTAACTGTCCCCCCCCATCCCACAACTCTCTCTCTCTCTCTCTCTCTCTCTCTCTCTCTCTCTCTCTCTCTCTCTCTCTCTCTCTCTCTCTCTCTCTCTCACACACACACACACACACACACACACACACACAAAATGATAATTTAGAATGAATGTAAATTGTAAAATTTATTTGCACAATCATTATCTAATTATTAGTAGCATTTTTAATTAACACCGCCAGCTTACTGAAGGAAAATAAGTATATAAGTGATTAATGATGAAAATTCTCCTCAGAGATAATAAATATTGTTGAAATGAGATAGAAGTACTGGCCAGCCATTCTATCTCATTTCAACAATATTGAAGTATATAAGTGATTTGTTGTTGTTTAACCACTGCTAGATTCATTTCACCTGAGAAAACCAGTATCTCCATCACTGTAGGGGCTACGCTCGAGCATCAACAGCTATGGGTGAGTTTCTTTACACAGGTTTCCAAGCCTGATGAATGTAAACAGGAATGGTGTATTGCCGGCCAGACGAATTTACTGATGGAGCTGGAATACGCGCAATAATGTGGTGTGATGGAACCCAGTACTTGTCACTTATTGGTGGTCAATAAAATGAATCTGCTGGACCATGAGGGTGCATAAAGTTTATTAATGCACCCCTTTGCTCAGTGGAAGTCTCACAGATATTCCCAATCCACCAAAAATTTTCTTAGATGCATGCAACATATTGTCCAGCTTGGAGAGCAGACAATAATGTGCCTTCTTTAATTCTCTGACCCATTGTAGCTAAAAAAAAAAATGATCAATCATTTGAAACTCTGCTGACCTGAATTATTGTTTCATCAATAGGTAAAAAGTGACAATTTTCTCTAGTGCCTGCTACAGTTTGTCCATGTTTAAACCTCACTTCTTGTGACAATTTTTTTTTTCTTTTTTCCTTTTTTTCCCCCAATTTCATCTTTACTGACGAAAAGAAATTTGATTCCATTAATGTTTTCAGAGAAGAAGTGAAACAGGTCTAGGTAAGTAAGATTGAGCACTGGAGCCATCACTGAAATTATGAATGTGAGATATCTGTTCAAACTGTGCCTTTATGTATTTGATGAGCTCCTTGATAAAAACGTTAACTGTACCAGTGTCATGCCACAAACAAGAACTGATAATGCAGAAACTTAAAGATTCCACTTTCTCATTTTGATGAAAGTAGATAACAAATGGACGAATTGTTGCTAAAGTGGAAGCCTTGCACAGCATCCTGAATAATAAAAGAATAATTTTCCAAAAAATCCATTAGGACAACAAGCTCTTTGTTTTTCAGATAACATTTAAGGCCTTTAAGGTGCAGTTATTCCAGCTCCATCAGTAAATTTGACTGTCTGACAATACACCATTCCTTTTGATATTCATCAGACAATTAATGTAGCATAGGTAAGGTGGTACAAATTCGATATAGGTACAATTCCGATCAACATAAGTTTTCAGTCTCGTATTGTTGCTAGCACTTGCCTTTGTGTGGCATTGCAGTGTAGCAAGTTTCTACAGCTCCTCCTGTCTTTTTCCAAAAATACAACACTCTGTGTTAAGGAGAGACAAATTTTTTTCCTGTAAAGATGTACTTGGAGCTACTTCATCGAACGTGCTCTTATAAATGTTCTAGTTTCCACGTGCTTGTAAACTCGTTATTGTGCAACATTTGGTACAGCGAAGTATGCACTGGTGCCCGAAGGAAAAAGTGCTTTTTATGTGGGAAAAGTCAGTGATCAAAATTGTACGAGGAAGTGATCATAATTGTACCTAGTGTGGTACATTTTATATCGATTTTTCTCAATTCTGTAACCTTTTTTTGTACATACCAACATATGTAATTGTCTAATATTTGTGATACATATTCATTAAACATTCAAGAACAAGTGCCATAGTTAAAATTATTTCTTTTCTCAATATGTTTGCAGTTACAATTACATTTGTCAGAATTGATTGAAATTGTACCACCATACCCTATAAAAAATTGAAATAGGTTAGAGGAAACTAAGCAACCTATGAGTGGCTTCTAATTTTACCCAGGACACTTCAATAATTTTATTATCAGGCTTGGGAACCTGTCTAAAGAAATGCTTATCACGCTTGGGATATCCTGTTGTTGCCCCTGTGGCGATGGGGATGTTGGTTTTCTCAGGTGAAATGAAACTAGCAGTGGTTAAACCATAGCAACTCATTTATACACTTCGTTTCCATCAGTAAGCGAGTGTTTGTTCATTAAACAGGCTACTAATAATTAGATAATGATTATGGAAATAAATTTTATGAATTAAATTCAGTTTGTGTGTGTGTGTGTGTGTGTGAGAGAGAGAGAGAGAGAGAGAGAGAGAGAGAGAGAGAGAGAGAGAGAGAGTTGTGGGATGGGGGGGGGGACAGTTAAGAAATAACATTGTTTCTATTTTTATTCTTTTTCTATTTGGACTTGAGCTACGTCCTATTCATCAGGACTTCTTATTTCACTTATCCCAGGCATTAACAAATATTTATTAGACATAATAAAAGATTTTAGGTATAATTTAAGTGCCAGAAAAATGGGTTCAAACTTCCAGTGCGCCTCTAGGATTATGCTACTTTTTAGGGCCTTATATGCTTGCATTGCAAAACCAAATCCACTTTTCTAGATAGTTTAGAATATGCTCTTTCTAATGAGCATAGTTTAAAGTAATTTGGAGAAAACACTTTTTTGAAAAATTTGACTGAAAATACCCATTTTTAGCACTTTTTGAAAAATCGTCAACTTTACCCTAGATTTGTGAAATAATGGGAAGCAATATGAGAATGAAACTTTATATTCTAAGACCTTGTGTTGGTGAGTTATGGTGTGCAAAGTTTCATGTACATCCCACAATTACTTCTGGAGATATAAAAAACTAAAGTTCGCACTTTTTTTAACCAGCAATTGTTTTGCCCAACTTTGCCCCAAATTTTCTATATGAAATTTGCTCAGAAATCCTGTTCTTGATATTTTACTTTAAAGAGCTCTAAAAGTTGTATAAGATGGCCAAGTTTTGTTTCTTTCATACAAATACTCCCAAAGATATATCATCTCAAAGTTGCTGAAAATTCAAGGACGCACTATTGGAAGCTGTGCTATGGTCTTAAACAAGTGACTGTATCTCCGGAAGTATTGAATTTTTGAAACTGAAACTTTACCAGTGTTCATTGAGAACATGTGTGATTGTTCATACCAAATTTCATCAAAATCCATGAGGGTCATGTGGGAACTTTTCTCGATATTAGACCACTTGGCACGGAATGGCCCACCTATGAAAGCCACCTATTTGTATTAATTTACAATCATTTGTTATTATTTTAGTTCAATTATACACATTTGTACTTGTCATGTACATATTCATCATTGACTGTAATAGGCATACCTCTTATTATTTGTATATGATAGCTAAGTTGTATATGTATATATTATCTGTGTAATTTCTTACATCTCTCATGTAATACCATATAAGAATAAATAAATAGCTATGGTCCAGACTCAAGATAGGTGTTAAAGATACGGCAGGTGACGTGTTGAAACCATAGGAGAGACTGAGAAAGAACAGAGGATGGTATAATGATAGATGTAGAGATGTGGTCACCAAGATAAAAGCAGTGAAACTGTAATGGCTACTGAATGAACAGAATGAAAGAACAAGGTTGAGATACATGGAAGCAGATAAAGAAGCAAGAAAAGTCCTGCAAACAGAAAAGCGAGAGCTCATTAACAGCAAGATGAAACTGGCAAAAGAAGACCAGACAGCAAGCAATACAAGATACTTTTACAGGACAATCAGGTTTTTCAAGAAATGATATAACCCAAGGATTTCAAATGATTAAAAGGAAAATGGACAGATCACCACGAATGAAATGAAAGCTATGGAATAATGGAAAAACTATCCTGAAAATCTCCTGAATGTCGATGCAAACACCAACCAGCTGCAACAGAAGAAGAATCAAATAGAGAAAACAGAGACAGTAATATCAGGGAAGTATGAATTACCAAGCACGGGAGAGGTAAATGCAACCTTCAAAATGCTGAATAGGGGAAGGCACTAAGAATAGATGACATACCTGCAGAGATGTTGAAGGAGGGTAAAGCTACTCTACAAGAGATTATATCACCTAATCAGCTTAATCTGGAAAAAGGAAGGGATCCTGGAAGAATGGAAGCAGTCTATCATTTGCCCCATACTAAAGAAAGGAGACCCAATGAGATGTAGCAACTATAGAGGAATCACACAACTATGTACAGCTTGTAAGATCTTGAGCAAGTTGTTACTGAAGTGACTGACACCATATGTTGAGAAATGTCTGGGATTCCACCAAGCAGGTTTCACAAAGGGAAAGTCAACTATATACTATCTACATACAATACTATCAAAGAGCTGAGAATTCCGCAAAAATGTTCACTGTCTTTTTGTGGACTTCCAAAAAGCATATGTTGGTGTGAACAGACAAGCAATATAGCAACAACCCTAAAGGGCTTCAGTACCCAAAAAACTCATAAAACTGACACAAGTATGCACCTAAGAAACAACACGCATGTCAAAGTGAACGGAAACATGTTAAGAGAAGTTCAAGGTTATGAATGGAGTGTGACAAGGAGACTGTCTCTCCTCCTCCTGTTTAACCTGGTACTGAACAGATCTGAGAACAGTAGCAAGCTTAGAGACAGAAATAGAGCTGGGAAAAAGGATCAACACTCTGGCCTATTTGAATTATTGTGTCAAAGCCAGCACCACACACCAGACTCACAAAAATGATCGTGAAGAAGGCAGCGGATGACTAGCAGTCAATCACATGCCAGCACCGCGCTTCCTGAAGAGAGGAACTGAGAACAGCACCCTCTACAAGCAGCATTGTGTAGTCATGTCAGGAGGAGCACTCCAAACTCCATTCCGAACTAGGCAGTTACTATGATTCAGTGCAGCTAGCATCGTACAAGGAGACGCCACCGCGAGAACAGAAACTTTCTCATAAACCAAAGTTGACTATTTTGTGTATCTCAGTACATAAAACTTGTATTACTAATCTGTATAGCTGTTTTAGCCGTCCATGCATCCTGAGCAGATCCTTTCCTGAAAGATAGACCGACGAGGACAAAACATGGATGATGATTTTCTAATAGCAGAGAAAGAGCAAGACCTGGTTTAGATGACAAGAGTATTAATGGAAGAGGCAATGAGAACAGGCTTCAAGCTTAATATGAATAAGATGAAGTACCTTGTAGTTAGCAAAGAAAATGGCAGACCTCTAAATGTGGAAGACTAAGTCAAAGGGTAAAAAAAAACTTTAAATACCTTGGGGCAATACTCAATGATAGAAACCAGATAGACCAGAAAATTACTGCACAAATACTAGCAGAGATCCTCACAGACCAACATCTACAAGGCACTAATACAACCTGTAGTCTTATATGGAACAGAAAACTTGATTATTATCCGAAAGATGGAAAGAAAACTTCTGACATTTGAGAATGCCATCCTCAGACAGATTTTTCAGCCAATGAAGGCTGGAGATGGAGGAAAAGAAAGAACTGTGAATTGCAGAAGTTATTCGAGTCAATGGACACCTTGACAGTGATCAAAGAAAGAAGACTTAAGGGATATGGACACTAAATCGTCGAGAAGGCCACATCATCAGACAGGTAGTTGAAGAAGACACCAGAGGCAAAATACAAAGGGGAAGATCACGATTGTGATGGATTGTCCAGATCAGAGAGAATAAGAGTACGCTGGAACTTTCTGAAGAAGATTACATGGGCGAGGACGCTGCAGGAGGCCGATTGGTGAGGCCAAAGACAGACTGCAGTTTGTGTGGCCAAGGAAGTAAGTAAGAAATGTAGTAATTACATAATCTGGAAATCATGTCAAACAAAAGGAGTCTACAGGTGTATATATATATATATATACACACACACACACACACACACACACACACACACACACACACACACACACACACACTGCTGACAATTATTGTGAGGAACAGCAAATTAAAACTGTTTTGGGAAACCAACAGAGTATTATCATCATCCAAGCAGCAAATGTACAACATGTGGACATTATAATGAGCACACTGAAACAAGAAATGTCTCTTTTTGAGAATAGCTATCAGGAGGAAACTTCTGGCGACTGCTTATCACAGCTTACTGACTGACTGTCCTTCAAGCATGTCGTTGGAAGATTGGTGGGGTTTCTGGCATAAGAGTCCAGGTATGAGTCAAATGCCTTTACTCACTCCAAACTACACATTTTCAGGATAATAGGCGATGACCTGCTGTGCTCATTATCTGCACTGTAATCAGCAGCTGGAGGTGTTAACTGTTGTTTTGCTGCAGCTACAATGCTGCACTCTGCTGAATCTGCCACATCTTTGCTAGCATCTGCTACTAAGACAGCACACCTCTTAATGTCACTCACATCAGGCATGCTGATACGTCTTTTTTTTTTTTTGTGGTTGCTGATATGTCTTGCTGGGCTATTGATCCTTACACCTCTCTTTGACATCTTTCTTCCGGGAAGAACAGTGGCAAGTACCCTAGAGTCCTACTGCTAAACTAGGAAACGGTTCACATCTCTGTTCTATCCTCCAAGCAGAAACTTGTCCTCATCTTGTCATGACAATACTTCTGCCAAAGAGTCCAGGGGTTGTCTCCTTACTGTGAGATGATGTCACATTTTCTGACTGTAATGATATCCCGAGCAGTTGGCTGCAAGGACTCTAGGATGAGCCACGTACTGCTGACGAAAATCTCCAAACTGCTAACTGCCACTGTTCTGGGACAGATACTATTTATTCAGTTTTCGCCGGTCTTGTTTCCCAAAAGTGCCGCATTGAATCACACACAAATCAACAGCTTCATCACACGCCTGCTAGATTGACCTCTGCCACTATATATTGTAGATGGCTGCTGCTACTGCTGCGTTTGTGCTCTGTCTGGCTGTGCTGTGCTTGTCACATATAAGATACACAAAGCTGTTGCAATAATTGGAATGTCCTTCTTGTATCAACTACTGTCACTGACTCAATGCCTCACTTGCCTGCTTCTACCACACTGAATCCTCTTCTAGATCAAACAAAGTCAATCACTTCATTTGGTTACCCTATACCTCCTACTGCGTATCTTTGCATCAGTCTATATCACAAGGTGCTGTGCACTAGAGGTCTGCACGTCGCTCGGTTGCTCGCTCGAATCGCGTGATACATGTCGTTCTCTGACAGTCCGACAGGTGTCGGTACTGCAGCTTGCGGCAAGGCATGTGGCTGCGCTTGATTTCCTCCACGCTCGTTCGAGCGGCGCACGCTCGACTGGCCCGACCGTCCACACTACACTGCCCGCTTGCCACTCGGTCACCCACAGCAGCGCCACTCGAGTCCAAGGCGAGTGTCGAGAGCAAACTAGATGCTTGAGAATAAATCCTGACTGCGAAATTTGGAATTGTTTCCTCTCCCGGGTGCTTCGAAATCTGTTCTGTCGATCCAGTTGAACTAGCCATTCAGTTTCGCATGTTATACATTACCATACAGGTTATTATACGTGATTAATATAAAGTTTCTGTGCTAAGATCATTTACTAAATGAGTTTTCCAGGATCTTTCTTTCTTTCTTTATTGTTCCCATTTTGTGGACAGTTAGTGCCTGTTTAGTGGTAGGTGTTACTTGCAGTCTTTATGAGAAAGTGATTGTATTTTATATCCATTCCTCTCATCACTCTCAAGTCCTGAAATACTTTGTCCATCTTTTATATTGATATTAAATACACGATATTGATGTACAGTCATTAGATTAGGTTTGTCAATCTCTGTTGCACCCCGTTTATATATATTCCCGTAGCATTTTGGCACTGTGCGTGGTTGCTGCGCCTCTACCTTTTCCAAGTGAGTCCTTAACGGGAATTTTTCCAGCTACAACATGTATATATCCCCCCACTGCCACTGTCGTCTTTCTTATCTACATAATAAAGAACGTATGCAAGCTCTTGTGCAATATACAGGATCCACACTTTCTTTCGTGTCAGGGTCATATGTCGGTCTAATGCTCGCTCATAGAACTGTTTTAAATCTTCTTATTCCAATTGTTTACTTTACGCAGCTGTACGATTTTATGGTGCTCTTGCTGTTCCAGCGATATCTGTGTTACATTTATTTAGTGCCATCTGAAGAATGTCACCCGGGTGCTCCATCCAAAATACTGAAGTGCATGTTTTCGGAATGGCTGGACTGTGAAACGCGAGAGACGCAATCCACCAATGAGGTGGACCTTTATTTAGCACGAATTGATGGTGATGATGACAACCCGCTTGAATGGTAGAAACGCAACAGTACTTTCTTTCCTAAACTAGCTGTGGTGGCAAAAAGAGTATTTTGTGTGCCCGCCTCAAATGCAGCTAGTGAACGCACTTTCAGTGCGGCAGGGAACGTGATCTCTGATAGAAGAACTCGACTCTATCTACAATGTGTCAATGATATTTTAACAGTACATTGCAATTACAATGCCACCAATGAATAGTTTGGGGATAATAGTGTTATGTTTCGATGTATACTTTGTTGTACGGTAACATTCACTTTAGTACATTGTAAATTCCATAGTTTCTCTTTGGATCCTTTACAATTTACATTACTTCCAAATGTTGTAGTTGGTAAAAACAACCTTTTTGTCTCGTTTGCGGTCTAATGATATTGCGGTTAGATGCTACTATACAGGAATACTCGTCTACAGCATAACTGATTTTAGTTCCTATAGATGGTGGGGGTGCGTCAGACGCAACCGCAGCCCACACCTCAGAGCCACTGCCGTAGCGACTGACAAGAACACCTACCCAAGTGTCACCCTCCGATTTTTATGAAATTTGGATATGTTATAATACATGAAAAACTGTGGGACACGTATTTTTTTAGCGGCGGAAAAACATATTTAAGGGGGAAACGGTCCCTCCAAAATTGTCGCTAAAATAGAAAAATAGCGATAACTTAGAGACTAGTGAAGCGATTTTAATAATTCTTGGTATGAAAGTATCTCTTGATAAGAGATCGGCCTAGGTACATTGCAGGGGGAGTGACAATTAGGACAGCTACCGCTAAAGTGACCAATTTTTAGTGCTCAAAAAATTATTTTGATTTAATCGAAGTTGAATCTATGAAATTTGTCTTGTACCAAAAGATACCTTCATACCAAAAGTCATTAAAATCGCTTCACTAGCGTCTAAGTTATCGCCATGTTTCTATTTTAGCGACAATTTTGGAGGGACCGTTTCACCCCTTAAATATGTTTCTCCGCCGCTAAAAAAAAAAAAAATACGTGTCCCATAGTTTTTCATGTATTATATGAAAATTTCATAAAAATCGGAGATTGACACTTGGGTAGGTTTCCTTGTGAGTACAGCGGCAGCACTACGCTGTGCGGCCTGTGCCCGCGCCGCCCCACGTAGCCTCGTTCGAGTGTCAACACGCTCGCTGCGAGCGTAACACACTCGGCACGACACCGACGAGCGTTGCGCACTCGACCGAGTACGAGCGAGCGAAACCGGTGATTTGCAGACCTCTACTGTGCACAGCTGACTTCATACATCCGTACATCACTTCACTCAAGTGCTACCAAAGAAGTTCATGCCGTCCATTACGCCTTAATATATATGCTCATGTGATACAGTTTACTGGGATTTGTCCTTTGCTAGGTTTGGAGTCCTTACTTGCAGTTCTGTTAAAGAATACAAAGACGTTGCATAACAGAACAAGACTTTTGCAGTACTTGATAAAACTACATAAAGTGTTATGGTAGTTCTCCGCTACTGTTTTCGAAACTCTGGTACATGCAAAACAGCTATTCCATGGTAATGTGGCCTTCTTGTTCAGCTACAAGATTATCCATGTTAGACTCTCCACAAGCAGTACTCTACACACAAATCTAACCACTAAATATATGGCTGCCTGATGTGTAATGTCGTCATCCTCATTACAGCTGCTGTTAAACGACAAGTTGGTCCCATAAAGTCACAGAAGGTCCTGTTAACTAATAATCCACTGCTGATCAATTCTACCCACCTTTACCTTAACTGACACTATGCGTAAAAGTCCCTAAAAAAATCAGAGAGATTAGGATTCAGACAGATGCATACAAGCAACTGTTTTCACTCATTCTACATGGGAGTGTAACAAGGAAGGATTGTTGGCAAATGTCTTTCTTCAGGATCCATAATTAGCTTCAAACCTACCAGTAACTCATTTCCCTCTCTTTTCATCCCTTCCAGAAAATGCATGGTGCATTCCTCTACCAAATTTTCTGATGTCACAATAGAATCATGGACCCCATCTGAAAAAGACTGCAACAACCTTATTTCTATGACCTAATCATCCAGTAAGTGCTTTTAAGTTTGCAACACTCCTATATCATAGTTCAGCGCACCCAGTGATGCCTTCATGTCTTCAACCGCTAATTTCCTCAAAATCTGCATATTATTCAGAACACTATGCTCCAAGTTACCTACCTTCTTAGTGTGTAATTCTGCCAGTGGTCTAGTAGCCACAACTTCCTTCAGGATTTCCCCCACCATCCTATTTAATTCCTTTATATCACTGCCATCTGCTACACCATACACTGTTTCAAACAACTTTCCTCCTTGCATGCAGCCATACCCAATCTCCCCCCCCCCCCCCCAAATTGCATTCCTAGGCTGCTTCTCTTTCTACCGACCTATTAACTCCATGTTTTGCCCTGCATGTTTTTCCACCACGTCCCCACTCAAAAGTTGCTCTTACTGCGGAATGTTACTCTGAATGCAGTAGTCTGAGATGATAGTCATGAGTTAGTGAGCTATGCCTGTGTGATTGTATGAGTAAATGTTTGCTGCTATGGTGAAAGCCTTGTGTTCGTGTCTGCATTTGGCATTTGTTTGTTTTCTATGTGCCTGTCTGCAGGGATGATTGTCTTTGTGGTAAAATGCAACTGAGCCTTGGTTTACTGTTGAATTCCAACACAGACTTCCCACTGTATAATTCTGAACCATGTAAATTCCAGGAAAAATTCACTAAGATTTTTGAGGATAGGTTACTACTCATCACAGATGTCTATATGAGCTGCAGAAAGGCACACACAATAGATTACAGCTTAGAAAAACTTTCGGGCATAACAGCTGAAAGCTTTTTAGTAAGTTGTAATCCATAATGTGTGCCTTTCTGTAGCTCATATCGACATCTCTGTGATGAACAGTAATCTGTCATGAAAAATATTGTTTAATCCTTCCTGTCTCTGTTGTGAATAGCAACCTACCCCTATAATTTTGGATTATGTCAAAGACAAACAGTGAGTGCAGAAAGGAAAAGATACAATTTAACAACGCAAAGTGCACACAGAGTCTGAGGAGAGTGCACCTTGAATAAGTAAAATGATACAAAAATTTCACATAAATTAAAATACTTTAAATACAAGTAAGTTTTGATAACAACCAATGCGTGATTCATAGTTTACTCTAACCTTGTCCAAGAACTTCGGACCCTCTCCCGTAGCTTTTTCTTCTACTTTATCAGCAAGTTTATCTACTTCTTTATGAACTTTCTCCCAGTTAATTTTCAAATAACCTTTATGGTTTGCAATCTGTAGCAATATAATGCCACCTCCAACTGCAACAGCTGCCGCTTTTCCAACTTTCATTGTTACAAAACCAGTACACCTGGGGACAAGATAAGCATAAATTACAGATGAGTAACAATTATTAAGTACTCAAGAAATGAATATTTTAAGGAACACAAAACGTGTTTAAACGCAAAACTAACAGTGTTCAATTAGTAACAAATTACCAGAATAGTATGATGTAAACATATGGTACACAAGTGAGTACCTAATAAATAAAGTCATTAGCCTAAAACTCTTACAAAATTTATCAATTATGGATGTAGAACCTGTCTGTGATTGATAAATGTTTCCAGAAAAACTGCAACCAGTCACTCACTCACTTCACAATTCTCCCCCCCCCCCTTTTTTTAATCATAACTGCACGAGTGGATCTTACCGACTTTCTGCAATGCCATGATGGCAAAGCTCAGGAAACTGGTCTCTGACACCTGTGTGATTTCTTGCGCTACACTCTGGAAGCCAGCTTGTGGCTCATCAGCTCAGTGCTATTTTGGTAATCCTGGATTTCAAGCAGGAAAACAGTTCTACCTATTGTGGTGGAAATTCTTGACCCATCAGTGGCAGGCATGCTCTTCCTCACTGTTGTGGGTGCAATTTTGTGGACAATTTGCTTTGTGTGAACCATGTCAGCTGTCTGGCCACAGCTAAATGATCATCACTGTACTCAGATTCGAAGTAAATATATGCCACAGATGGTGAACCACTGGGCAATTTAAAACTGGTCATCCTTGTGGGTCATTGAGGTCCAGGATATGACCTATCAGCTTTGACCAATGACATAATATCTGAGTTAAAGAAGATTGTTTACAAGCAGAACATAGATTAAGATTTTGTGTTTAAGGTTAACAGTCTCCCCCCCCCCCCCCCCAAGTGAGCACTGAAGGCCAAGACCTGTGATTGATGGTAGATTCTGTTGCTGTAATAATTTACAAGACTACTCACAGATTATTTACTAGGCCTTTCTAAAATACATAAGTACCCTATTACAACAATATCCCAACTCTTTACAGAGTTTGTTTTGCTAGTTGGTATATCTATGTAGCATATCTTATGAGACTCAGATATGATGTCATTGACCGTAGCCAACGGCTTGTATCACTGTCTTCAATTATGCCATTTTTTTTTACGGCTTGTATCACTGTCTTCAATTATGCCATTTTTACATCTAAAGAACCGTGTCCATATGTTTGTAGTGCATGCAAATCTAAACTTTTGTTCCGAACTTGAAGAAAATTTGCACATTTGACCTTCAAAGCAAGAGGAAGGTCATTGTGGGTATAAGGATTATAGTTCAAGAAGATACGATGTCATAAACAATTAAATGCACAAAAACCGTGAGGTAAGAATTGCTGTAATGTAAATGTTCATACAGTGCACGGCGGAGAGATATTACAACAAATGCCATGTGGCTATCACCATGACTATAGGTACATTTTCACCATTTTACAGCTTATCATGATACTTGGTAGATATATGTAAATTTTTCATGGATAGAGGGAATAGGATATTGACAGAGAGAAGAGACATGGAAGGGGGAGCCGAATGGAAAGAGGAGGAGATGGACAGCAGAAATAGTTGGATTGAATAAATACCCGAACAATAAAAACTGAAGAATGGCAAAAGGTAACTAGTTGCAATTATTTCTGGTAACATTAAAATATTTATAGTAGGAAAAGATTTAGCCTAGAGTACTTAGTAGTTCCAAGTAGCCCACAAACACATGTTCATAATTTGTGAGACTGATCTACAACAATACTCTTCAAACACTGTAAAGTTCATGGCAGGGATTTGTCCACTGCCAACTGCATTTGAACGGACGGAAAATAACTATTCATATTCCTCTTTTTGTGCTGTAATTCACCTAATTTACCCTTCATGGTCTGTCAGAGTGATACCCAGAGGGCCAAAGCATATCTACTGATTCTTCCATTTCTCCTGTTTCTTGACGTTTTATACATAAAATTACATAGTTCAACAATTTAAGTTTCTCACCATTTCTGATATTGCCTATTCTACCATCAGAGTTACAAGCCTAAAACAGTTACTGGGATGAGGTGTGCAAGGAACCTCATGCTAATTTAAAATATAACACATCTCATGATACATTTACAATTGTGTTTGAAAACTATTTCTGCAAGAAGATAGTTAACTATAACGGTAAGAAAACCATGTTAAAAACTGGGCTTAAGAAAGGAATAGAAATATCCAGAAACTGGAAAAAGAGGACTGTACCTAACAGCAAGAAAGAGCAATGACCCAGAAACAGTCAAACATTATAAAATCTACTGTGTTACATTAACCTTCCAGTGGTCACACAGTCTGTGAAGCTTGCCCGAGCAGGCATGTGCAGCACTAACTGCTGCCTCCAGAAAACTGGTGCTTCTGCTCATGTAGCAGCCTTGTTTTCAATGTACTGAAGGTAAAATCATCATAAAAAAAATTGTGACATTGAACTGAATTAGGGTAATTTAGAAAATGCAATTCCACCCTTCGGCTTTGACTTGTGACATCGGTGTATTATGTTGTATGATGTCATCACATGTGTGGTAGTTTCGAGATGTGTTTATTTATGTAGAATGCGTATTTTGTCATTTCTGTTGGGGTTGGTGGTAGTTGATGATTTAACATTCAGATTAGTGTTTAAAATTGATCTGTATTTCACTCTGATGGTAAGGTATAGGTTAACAGAGTCATTGCCCCCCCCCCCTCCCCCACAAGAAGTGCCGAAGGTGCGAATTTTTGGGCTGAGACCTATGATCAATGGTACATTCTGTTTTTGCAATCTGTAATTTACAAGGTTAAATACAGATTATTTATTATCTACAACATATAAGTATTACAATATTATCCCGTATACAAGTTTTCCGACATGTTGATTTTATGTATTGCAGCAGATGGTTGGAATCGCATTGTAAAAATAATGCCATTGAATTGGTATTGCCATCTTCATTTCAGATGTATTATAGGTGAATTTTAGTACTCTATATCATTTTAAAGTTGATGGGAATTGGGAGGGCCTGATTGGTATCTTTTTTATTATTATTTTAGTTGTAGTAGGCCTATAGGTTAATTCAAGTATTCTATACTATTTTGCAAGTAATAAACTCCTCCGTTTTCTTTCCTGTTCAGGGAATTTATTTATGAATGTCACATCTCTTGAAATTCTTAAAATTTTAGTTACTGGATTCATTATTCTGAAACCTTTTCTGGCATATCCCATGAAAATTCCTTTTTGTACTCTACCATTTAATTTCTGGAGTTGTCCAAGTTTTTTACTGTACACTTCCATTCCGAAGATGCCTAAATTTGAAATGTCAGGTTTTCTTCCATATCAGATTACAGCAAGAGTGGTTTTTACTGCACGAGTTGAGCTATTTGTCAAATACACTGCTGTCTCAACACAGTATGCCTACATATCATTACTGCATTTTCATGCTTTCAACATAGCTCTTGTTTTGTTCATAAGAGTGAGATTTACTCTTTCAGCTTTGCCATTCAGTGTGGATTATGGGGAAGGGTGTAACCCAACACCATTCTTTTTTCTTTACACCAGACTTTGAACATATTGCTTCTAAACTCACCTCCTCTGTCACATTTGCGTTAAACTTAGCTTCCACTTTGTTAACATATTCCTTCATATATTCCACAGCTTTGTCCTTTGTTCTGAGCAGATATGCAGTCAGAAAGTTTTAATAATCATCTAGACAAGTCATGACAATTTTCACCATTTACAGATTCTGGAGATATTTTTCCACAAAGATCTGTGGGAATTCTTTGTAGGCCTATTACCGTATTCTAGTTGCTCATAGTCTTTCTGTATTGAAGGGGTTTCTTGTTTTCTTGGCTAACTGACAAGATCCCCATATATTTGCCCAAAGTGTTCATGATAATGTACTTTGCTCTTGAGTCTTTAATATGTTCCATTTCTGGGTTAAATTGTACGACACTTCTTGCCAGACTCCAGTGATTATGTTGGCACCAATGGTAATGACGGCAGCTCAGATGACCATTTTTTTGACAACTTCAATTAAAATTAACACTATTATTTCTGAACGGACAAGGGTGCATACAAAAACCTGTCAACCATAGAGCAGGTACAGTATTAATTTTGCTGCAAGTGAAACAAGCAGAAATAACATTTACTCTTAGCTCGTATAAAATTATAACGCAATTCTACACTTCATTGTTCATCTCTTGCCAACATAATCACTAGAGCCCAGCGAGAAGCGTCGTAAAGTTTTACCCGTTTCTTTTTGTTTTCACATCTTCACCACAGCTTTCTAGTGTTTCTTCGCAACTTACCATACGTCTTTTGTTCCAAACAAGATTTTTACTTCAGCATTCCATAGTGATATGTCCTTAAGCACTTTTATTCCACTAGTTTCATCCAATTCTTGCTGTGTCATTTTCTTCTTTTATTCAGGAATAATTTTCAGAATATTTTATAAAACTAACCTTCACAGAAACACAAAACCGGATACTATATAGTCACTGGCACACTGTTTGTTTCAAAGACCTGGGCCCACAACCTTTGTCTTCTTTATAATAACCTTTTATTGTTTTACACTATCAACTGTTTCACTATATTACACTCTTAGGAACTACCTGCTAGGAGAGTCAAAACAAATATAAAATATAATTTTACATATCACAACAGCAACTTATCACATTGGAGCCTACACAAAAACATGTCAGCATGGAGTGCTGCCATGCGCCCACCGGAAGGTTAAGATAAGGTATTAAAAATTTCAAAAGTATGAGTGTCATGTCTAAGATTAGCATTTCTGATAATAGAATTAATGCAATTTGTGGTATTATTGAAAGGTAAACATAATAACCAAGAGTACATGCAGACTGCATTACAATCGAACTAAAAGCAGAAAAGTATACTGACGAATAATCAAAAGTTGAAAATATTTTTGAAGGTAATTTTTTTTAAATGAATGAGAAAATAGGATCTAGAGGTTTATTAGAAGTGGTACGGCTATTCACACACAATTTAATACAATCTAAATTCCACCTACATCTCCCTTTTAAAATATGAAAATAATAAAACTCAAAAGTGAAAGCTTACATGGAATTGATGTCAGTTCCATCAGAGTAGTAAAATCTTAACCCTAACAGATAAACAGGGTTCCCAGCTGCAAGTGTAATAGCGTGCGCTCTCTCTCTAGCAAGGTACTTTACCCAATATAATGAAATATGTTGTTGTAAAATCATTGTATGAAAAAAGGGGCTTATGTATGATGTCAACAACTAACACCCAATGTCATTTCAGACAGCTTTATTCAAAACTCTTGAAAACGTAGGCCCTAATGTATTAAAGAGTAGCGTCACATATTTGTAAAAATTAAGTAATGTACTAACAAATTATCAATTTGATTATCAGAAAGGTTGTACCTGCTTCGATTGATAAAGTAGCCTATCAAATGCTCTGAACAACCGGAGATCTCCTGTTGGGATTTTTGTGATGTCTGGAAGCCTTGACTGAGTAAATCATGGAATACTTCTAGATAAGGTCCAGTATTATAATATAGGTGGGACAGCGCACCAATGCTTTAATTCCTAAGTGGAAAATGCAGAAAGTTAAAGTTCCAATAATGCATAAAAATCAGCTGATTCCTCAAACTGGAAAGCCTGCAAGAATGGTTGCCACAGCCATTGGTCCTCTGCTGTTCTTAATTTATATAATGACTTGAAATTCTATATTCACGAAGAGGCAAATCTAGTGCTTTCTGCAGACGATACAACAATAGTAATGACACCTAACAAACAAGATTTAACTGATAATATTGCAAATGTCTTGCAGAAAATTAAATGGTTCTCCAGTCATTAAATTTTGATAAAGCACAGTATGTACACTACTGTAAGGAAAATGGCATGATACAATTAAGAAATATACATTTTGAAGTGAAGTCTGTAGCTGCTGCTGTAGAATATTCAAAAATAAATAAATTTGATTGTGCTTTGACGAGAGGCTGAATCTGAAGATATACATTGAGGCTCATCTGAAGACACGGATACCGCCCATCATTGTTAACCCATAGCATTAAAATGTTGTCGGGTGCGTGTGTGTTTGTCGGTGGCGTGAGTAATTATGTGGAGGCTGAGTTAAAGACAATAGTTTGTTTACAGAACACAGATTACAGATGAAGATTTTGTGTTTCACTCATCGGTGAAGTGTAGGTTAACAAACGATCCCCCCCCCCCTCTTTTTTCGCAAGTGTGCGCCGAAGGTGGGAATTTTTGGGCTGACACCTGTGATCAATGGTACACCCTGCTGTTGTAATCTGTAATTTATGAGGATAACCACAGATTTATTATCTACGATACATAGGGGCCTAAGTATCAAGATGGTATCACATTTATGGGTTTTCCGACATGCTGATGACATCATGGGTTGAAGATGCTGCGTGGTATCCCGATCTTTAGTTATCCCATAATTCATGATCCTGCTGAACTACTTGAGTGCATCTATGCATGTTTTTAGGATTTTTGCACGATTTAGTGATAATCATCTCGGTAAATTAGCTTACAATGCCTATTCTCATTCATTTTTCTCATATATTGTTGGGGTAATTCTGCATAATGGGAACTACAGTTATGGATACAACCTACCAAGGAACAATGATGTACATGTGATGTTACATTTAGCCCGCATACCCACTTGTTCTTTGCCATACAGACCTCATTAGAACGAGTGTAGATAGAAGTCTACATAAGTCAGACCCACAGAAACCTGTAGACAAAAACCTTAAGACTCAAGTTTAATTGCAGACGTGTGTGTGAAAATATACTGATAATATAAATAACGGGGAAACATAACTACATAACGTTAGTTTCAAAGGCTGTAGGGTAACAGAAGTGTCAAAAGCTCTAATATAAAAGTTCTGAAATCGTTCATAAAAATTCAATAATAAAATGGACATCATGAGTTTATAGAAAGACATTTTCAACTTACCAGCCGGAGACAGTTCCAATTAGAAGTTGTTTTGCAGCAGATGCCTTTCCGACGTCATTTAAAATTTTGTCAACAATGCCCCTTGTATCCCTCGAAACCTCATCCATGTTGGTTAAATAATATGGATCTCCAAGTGAAACTTAGTAATATATCCGTTGATAGCGATTCCTCCAAGATTGTACGCTATATTATAGAAGAAATAACCAAGTTCTGTTAATATCTCCGAGAAACTGCGTTGCAGAATGACACGCCCTACGTATAGATTTGTATAAAAGAAAAATATATTTCTAACATGTAGACACATTCAAGCTTTGGACTATCTTATACTTAATACACTTAGCAGACCTGTACTTAATTAAATGCATACGTTTTACGGCTACGCAGTGTCCACCAATTCCACACAACGACCGGACCAAAATCGAAACTATCTCTCACTCTATTAACAGCTGACTGCTACACTTGCATGTCTACCAATAGCCAAGTACTAAAACCTCGGCATGCATTGTGAACTGTGGTGGGGGGTCGCTTGGTGAACCGGAGGAGGCCGAGTTCTACGTCCGAATGACCTTCAATTCCTTTTAAAATGTATTCGTTTGAACGATGGACTTGATGTATGCACTGATACGTTTTCCTAAAACGTTTGCCGGGACCTCCAGCAGCTGACAAACTGCCATTGTACTTTTTAAAACGACGTTCTTTAATGCGATCTTTAAAATCCTGTATCCCAAATCCCCTACATACCTCTGTCTGGACTAGTAGGCGCGTGGATATTCTTAAAGAGGTTGTTAGGTATTTGTAGTGAAAGTGTTTCTTATTGTATGTGAAAGTGAATTTTGTGGCTATGTAAGTGACATAAGTGTCGATGACAAATACGCAAAGAAACTACTAACTACGTTCAAAATGGCACAGGACTCCGACGATATTAATTTAACTAATCAAGAACTGCAGGTGCTGTCGGAACTTGACAGGTAAACAACATGGCCACTATCATCTGTTTAGATGTTGTCTGCTAGAATCATACTGTATACATTCCATGAAAGAGATAACCTCATGACAATCACCGACTGCTATGGCCTGTCTCAACGCCTGTCGAACGCCGCATTTTTTGTGTGACCTACTTACGTTAATAGTGTTTTCCATCTTCACCATTTACTACCACTCACTTAAACACTGTTTATCATATAGTTACTTTATTAAATATAAACTTACTCGAATATTTACATGACTCTGTTTATACAGAAAGGAAACACAACGTATTGCATGTCAGAAGTCATAACTTGTGCTGTGAACCGATTGAAAATATTATACAGCATGTTTGTGTCACAAAAATTATTTTTAACATGAGTTATAAGTAAACTACGCATGTAAATAGTATAGATGTTTATGGTTGATAGTAGGTACTGATGTAAAAAGTTAGCTACATTCCGTTTGGCATTCTTGTTCAAAACGTGCCTTCCATGAAGATCAACAAATAGGCCTACAGACATTTCATAACTCATTGCTTCAAGAATGAAAACCATGCAATTCCATTTTGACAATAATTATTTCCTTTACTTATTTGAACACTGGGGAGAATCTGTTTTGGTAGGTGATAATGTCAGCTTTTTTAGGTTTTCAGGAATGTATACAATTTACACACATTCTGGCAGTAACACATGTAACAGTCAAGCCTGTGTGCTATTCGTATGTTTTACACTGTAGTTCATTTACTGATTAAAATTCCTATTATCATTTACATAACATATGCAAGGCATACAGTTGCGGTCTATTCGTTTTCAAATCAAATAACTAACTACTTGTCGACCTCCATTTATAGCTTATTATGGTATTTGAGGTTAAGGATTCGGCTACATAGTAGGCTACTTGTCATTGCTCTTTCAAATCTAGTAGAATGTGTCTGCGCAGCTGAAGTACAGCAGGACAATCAGATATAATAAACAACACTTATTATTATTTTCTGTCTTCCTTTGCTCTCCCAGTTCCACAGGGGGGTAGTTGATAGAAAAGAAAATAACAGCAGCCACTGGATTTGGCCTCCTGCACTGCTGGTTGTAGACAGTATGCATCATGTGCATTAAATGTAGCCTCTGTTTTGATGCAGGATTGTACTAATTTTAATCTTCAAAGTGTTAAACATTGGGCCTTATCATTATTAAAAACAATTACCTATTACAGTCGGCAGTTTGGTTTCTTGAAGTTAAACACGCCAGAACAAGCAAAAAAGAAAGAACTTGTTTTGAAGGTAAGTATAACACTTGCAGTAATTTTTGTTTGCTTGCTTATGTTTCGTGAGACTTGGCTGTTTGTTATCGTGTAAATGTGATTTTGCAGGCCGTGAAATATTTAGAGAGAATGCTAGTTCAGGCCCAGAATCAGAAAGAACGTAGTAAACTCATAGAGAAAGACGATTCTTTAATCCAGAAGGAGATAAATATTGACCCCAAAACATATTGTAAATTAGGCCATTTTCATCTCTTGCTTGAAGATTATGCAAAAGGTAAGAAATATAAACATTCCACTTGTCTAAATATATCCCTAGAATTACTTTCAGATTAACATATTTTTTTGCATTCTGTTTTTGTGAAGCTATGTCAGCATATCAGAAATTCTTTGGTCTGAAATCTGATTACTGGAAGGATGCAAACTTCTTGTATGGACAAGGCCTGGTTTATTTTCACTTCAATGCATTCCAGTGGTGAGTACTACACAACATTTATATATATGAACGATGTTCATTATTTTGGTTACTTATAGGCCTATTTTTTCAACTATTTACTGTTTTCTTACATTGATTATTGAATTAATAGAACTTAATTCCCTTTCTGTCTTTATTAATATTCTATTTCGGCTACGGATTCCTTGTAAAGCTAATAAAAGTTACGAACTGGTATATTATTTCAACATTATAGTTCAGTAAGGAAACATCTGAACTTTCAGCCGAATTCTTCAGTCCGTTTTGACGTGTATTTAATGTTTTACAGAATTACATTGCTTATGGAAAGAAGACAAGTACGCCATAGCGAAGACCTTTATACTCATGTGTACCGGTACATACTTTTTCTTCTGAATCCTCATGAGGCTTGCATTCATTGATGCCAGCTCATAAAAAATAAGCAGAACATACAATTCATGTTAATCGCATAATACCCAAACAGTTGATCTGTTCAAGTATTCCAAACGACTTGGTCTTTACTATGTTTCATACTTCTCTCCATAAAGAATGAGAAATGGTCAAGATGCGAAAAAAGTGCGTTCTCGTTAAAATTTAAGACAAATTACCACCGCAAATTAAATTATTTAAGGATTGGAAGCAGCACGACCACCTTTGTTTCATTTCGTCATCTCTAGCCACGGACCCTCCACTTCCTAACCGTGAAGCTCTGAAGAGACAGCCGCCAGACAGGTTGATGACCCTTTTCCGGTTGTTGGCACGTGCACCAAGTTTGCTAAGCAGTTTCCCAATGTATTCACAGATAGCGTTGGCCTCAGTTCGCTGCACCAAGCGAATACCGTGCGGAGTCAGCAGGTGGCGTGGTGGTGCTGTACAGGAACCATATAGGCATTAGGCGCTGCCTGTTCGTATTGTGTTTCATAATAATACTGTGGAGCAAATAAATAGTGAACGAATTTTTGATGGAAACACAAAAAACTGAGAATATAATAAAAAGTATAAGTTTACAGCCAAGTATTTAAGCATTGAAGCGTTTTCGTATTTTCAATGCTCTGCCGTTTTATACTGGAGTTATTACGAACTTTTTATGCCAGGATATGGCGGGTTAAACTTTTTTAAAACATTTGCCTATTAATGATGAAGTAATTATACGAAACTGTTGATTGGAGTACGCCTATAGCTTATTTTCGTTAATTTCTTTTCCGTACAGATGTACGTGTAGGGTCGTTCCTCGTCTGGAAATTACTTCGAGATACAATTTTCAAGCTGTTTTGTGAAGATGTTTCGTTTCTGCAAGTGTTACGTGCATGGAGCAAAACCACGCATGGCTCTGTCTGCAGCGTTGCCGCTTCGGCGGGGTCGTTCACACATCGGCGCAGACAGCAGAACACCAAAATAAACCGGTTGGAAGGGAACGGGATGGGAACTGGAGCCAAGGTCGGCCGAAAGCCTTCCTCTTCACTTTCGCTGCTTTCAATAGCCCGTTTTTAAGCGCTGTTTCATGTTACAATACACGTAAAACATTTTCAGAAGCGATGTGTTTTCAGGCTGCATTGGAACTGGCAATTGGGAAAGTCTTCGATATTCTGGGACAACGATACCGAGATAAAATTGACCGGAAAGGAATATAGTCCGGTTTGTGTGTGTGTGTGCGTGTGCGTGTGAAAGAGTGTTGCGACGTTCAATTTAAAGGGACTGACAATCGTTTCTGCAATATCACTGTAATCCATTTCCCAACGATTCCCTCATTTATTACTTCGCCAGGTTCTATTCGATACAATAAACTGAAAAAATGTGTAATGGTTTGTCAACAGGAATAGGTCGCTCGCTCGAAGTGTTCATGAAGCCAATAAGAATCGCAGAACAGAGGATTTTAAGTGTCGCGTTATCGTGACCATATTACTCGAGTGAAAACTCGTTTCAGACGCATTCCATTTACTAAAATACTTGGTATATTAGATTGTTTCAGTATAAATAACTAAAATTATTATTGTTACACGACTTCAGAAGTCAATGGAAACAGTCCTCCAAAAATAGCTTGGAGTACGCGCCGAGCGGTTTAAAGTGGAACGACCCCATAAAATTAATCGCGGGAAAAGCAGATAATGGACTAGTTGTTCCCGCCTTTCCGAAACCACGAGTGTAATCAGACATTAACTGATATCCTCCCCCCTTCATCATTACCATCCGTATCAACATTAGCCCCTAACTCTAGAAACGAAAGAAAAATTTTCTATGGACACTTTTAAATTGTGAGCGCAAAAAGATAAATGTTTTTATTTATTTGGTTTTAAAAATGCGGTGATCAGCTGATTGACCAGTAGCTACGTAGGGTCACTCATATACTTCTGAAGAAGGGTACATCACTTGTGGCACTGGTTTCTGCTTTTTTAAACAATACTGAATATTTAATATTTTGATCATATTTTATGGAATTACAAAGTAAGGAGTGAACGGGGAGCGAGTGCTACCAACTACTGCTTTAGGAAAAGGAAGGTATACCCCCACATTGAGTCCAGACGTTTGTTACAAAATATGCTTCCCCTCAGTGGCGTAACTATGGGGGGGGGGGGAGAGGGGGATAGAACACCCCCCCAAAACCCGAAAAAAAAAGAGATGAAATCGTATAACAGTAAAGGTAAAGATTGGAAACTTGGGGTGTTTTACCATAAGCTTTCATTGGATGGGAGTGAATTAGTTTCTTGAACGGGAGTGGTAGATACTAGTCTGTCTGGAAACTGACTAAAATTTTGGTCGTCAAGCAGATCTATCCCCCCCTCCCCCCAAAGCCAGTTCTAGTTACGCCACTGCTTCCCCTGTATCTCTTCTCATCATAGATCCACTTGCTGCACCTACACCTTGAATTTCCTTCCCCCCTACGATTTAGATACGAAACGTACTTTTTGTATATTACTCAATTACCGAACTGCCTATCGAACGGCAGAAATTCGAAGACTGCCATTGCTTTGTGTCTGATCACCACCACCACCACCACCACCACTACTACTACTACTGCTACTACTACTACTACTACTAATAATAATAATATGTAGGCCCTTCTCTGATGTAGGAACTGTTATATAACTGTTGTGCTGTCAGTTTGTTCATTTATTGTTCCAATAAAGAAATTTATGATCCTTTGAGGAAATTGTTTACAACCTAAGAAGATACTAATATTCAGGAGTGATATGCATGTGTCTGTTTTACTCTCATTGATGGATGATACAAAGTAGCCTGCATATATGGTTAGTAGACTGTGTAAGGGAAACATTTATACATTCATTTCAGAAGCTGTAACCGCCATCACAATGTCTCACGTATATTATCATAAAAAAGGTCATTATTGGTAACGTCTGCAAACTGTTATGAAATTGTGTTATAATCACGACTTTTTGTATGTAATTTAGTTTCATGGCCAAAACTCAATGGAAACATTATTTAATTACTAGACGTAGAGTGCTTGTCGGGAAAGGCAATGGTCCTGGGATTGAGTTCCGATTCGGTACACAGTTTTAATCTACGACGAAGTTTTATTCTGTGGCTAGGCCATGGGTCCACGCTATCCTTTCTTGCAGGAGAACTTCGTGAAGTTTGGAAGATAGGAGGCAAGATACTGGTCGATAAAAGCTGTGTGGACGAGCCAAGAGGTGTACTCGTGTAACTCAGTTGGTGGAGCCGTTGCCTGCGAAAGCCGAAGGTCTAGCTAGGGTCCACTCCCGGTCCAGAACACAGTTTGTCTGCAAGGAACTTTCATATCAGCATACTCTTCGCTGCAGAGTGAACAGTTCATTCTGCTAACAGGAACTGCAGTCGCTGAATGCAGTTCCTCAAACAGCTTCCGAGTGAACAATGCCGGAGGAACTGCACTAAAGTCTGATAATTCACAAAAGGCCATTTCTCATGACATGTCTTCAGTGGACTGAACTAACAAAACCGGTAAAATTTTACCTACCAATCAGGCGGCCTCGCCTAATTAGGTTGGCAATACAAACAACATGGTACAAATCTTTGCCAAAATGTTAATATTCTTATAAACTTACACTTATCAGTGTTTCGTATAGAACATTAAGTAAGTAATCAATGCGGTTCCTGCTTTATGGTTAACAGGTTCTTGTATATACAATATTGCGGAGAGTAAAAGTAATTACTCTTGTAAAACGAAGATTTCAGGGCCAAACATTTGCGTTGTCACACAATTAGATAATGCCATCGTCACATGGGTGCCAAGTTTATCATGTGAGGCCACAAGGACGGTAAGTAAAATGTAACCCCGAAACTTGATGGAAGCGTGAAATGTGGTCCGATGAGACAGCATTTGGTTTCTTCTCAAATAACACGTGATGTAATTGGGAGGTAGTTCTGTTTACGCCAGCCCTTTAGGAGAATGTGCCGTGACTAGCGACCACTCATTGAGGTTGCAGTGATCATTAACTACAATGAAATGAAATAAGTTGCTGTTAAAAGCCACTGTGTGTTTCAAACGCTTATAGCTCCACAACGCGGATTTATATGGTTTAATACCGCATTTTTATGTTGGGTTAAAATGTTGGTTTATCTCTATTTTCTGTCGTGTTACATCACACACACTGTTACACGCATTTACTTAGCACTGAAATCTGTCACTCCCGTTCTTGTTGATTTCGAAGAAGCGTTGCACATGACATTGACGGTCTACTGTCGATATGTATCGAATACGCAAGCCTGCAGTATCGTGTCTGGAACACTCGAATGTAGCTGTGTCGTAGGAGACTTTTGGTAATGACGCAGACAGAAACGAAAGAAGATAATCATTTGGATATATAAAGATGTGTTGTTGTTGTGGTCTTCAGTCCGGAGACTGGTTTGAGGCAGCTCTCCGCAATACCCTATCCTGAGCAAGCCTCTTCAACTCCACATAAGAACGGCAACCTACATCTGCCTGAATCTGCTTACCGTATCCATCTCTTGGTCTTCCTCTGCGGTTTTTACCGCAAACACTTTCCTTCAATGCTAAATTCACGATTCCTTGATGTCTAAGAATGTATCCTACCAATCGATCCCTTCTTTTAGTCAAGGTATGCCAGAAATTCCTTCTCTTCCCACTTCTGTTCAGTACCTCATTAGTTACTCGAGCCACAAACCTAATCTTCAGCATTCTTCTGTAGCACCACATTTCAAAAGCCTCTGTCCTCTTCCTGCCCGCACTGTTTATCGTCCACGTTTCACTCCCATAAAAAGCAACACTCTACATAAATGCCTTCAGAAAGGACTTCCTTAGACTTAAATCAATATTCGATGTTAACAAATTTCTCTTTTTCGCTAACGCTTTTCTACCCATTGCCATTCTGCATTTTATATCCCTTGTACTGCGACCATCATTTGTTATTTTACTGCCCAAGTAACAAAACTCATCTACCTCCTTTATTGTTTCGTTACCTAATCTAATTCCTTCAGCATCACGTGATTCTCTTAGACTGTACTCCATTACCCTTGTTTTGCATTTGTTAATGTTCATCTTATATGCTCTTTTCAGCACACTGTCCATTCCATTCAGTTGCTTTTCCAGGTCCTTTGCTGTCTCTGACAGAATTACTATGCCGTCGGCAAAACGCAGTGTTTTTAATTCTTCACCCTGAACTTTAATTACTTCTCCAAATTTTTCCTTGCTTTCCTTTATGGCTTGCTCAATGTACAAATTGCATAACATTGGATAAAGGCTACAACCCTGTCTTACTCCCTTCCCAACTACTGCATCCCTTTCATACCCTTCAACTCTGACAACTGCTGTCTGGTTTTTGTACAAGTTGTTAATAACCTTACGCTCCTTATATTTTACTCCTGCTTGCTTCAGAACTTGAAAGAGTTTATTCCAATCAACGTTGTCAAAAGCCTTCTCCAAATCTACAAAAGTTAGAAATGTAGGTTTGCATTTCCTTGATCCGTCTTCTAGGATAAGCCGTAAAGTGAGATTGCCTCCCGTGTTCCTACATTTCTCCTGAACCCAAACTGATCTTGCCTGAGGTCGGCTTCTACCAGATTTCCCGTCATTCTGTAAATAATTCGTGTTAATATTTTGCAACCATGACTCATTAAACTGATGGTTCTGTAGTTTTCACACCTGTCTGTGGTTGCTTTCTTTGGAATGGGGATTATTACATTTTTCTTAAAGTCTGAGGGTACTTCGCCTGTCTCATACATCTTACACACCAGGTGAAACAGTTTGGCTGGTTCTCCCACACTTCAGTAGCTCTGAGGGAATGTCATCTACTCCATGGGCCTTGTTTCGACTTAGGTCTTTCAGTGCTCTGTCAAATTCATCTCTCAGTATAGTATCTCCTATTTCATCCTCATCTACTTCTTCTCCCCTTCCTGAAATATTGCCTCTAAGTTCATTTCCTTCGTAGAGCCTCTCTGTATACTCTTTCCACCTTTCAGCTTTTCCTTCTTTGCTGAGAACTGGTTTTCCATCTGTGTTCTTGATATTCATAGAGCTGTTTTTCTTATCTCCAAATATCTCTTTTATTTTCCTGTAGGCTGTATCTATATATAGCTTGTGGAAACTGCTTTGCCGTTTCTTTGCTCTTTGTTTGTTGAATATACGCCTACAGTCTAGTTTGTCAAAACTATTTACTCCCGCCTAATACGAAATATTCGTAGGAAACGACGAAGTATATTCCACAGGCTAGACTGTAGATGTGTTTTCCAATTGACAGCAGTACTTTACTATTTTCTACGGATATGTCATCATTTTAAACGGTGTGGTTAGGCTGGGATCTAAGAGTACAGCTTACATTCTTGCGAGTAAACAAGCTACGATACCTTTCCGCCATCGTCGTGTTCGCCAAGACACAACAGGTCTAACATTTACAGTCCCGACCCTCACTGTTGGCAAAGTTTGTTACCAACTGACAGTTGCAACGACACTATCGGCAAATTACCATGCTATGCTGTGTCGGTATACATAAAAAATAAAATAAAAACATCAAATGACATATGCATGATATCTGTGCAATGTTTGATTCTTGTGTAATAAATGATTTAACGTGTTCCTGGACTTTATGTACACTCCCTTCGACCATCTGTGAATCACTATAATCACAGTTAGTGCTCTGTGTATAGTATAGAGATCAATGGTCACAGTCCGCAGACACGACTGCTCACACATTTGTAGTACAGAAATTTGGCTGAGAACTTCAGTGACACCAGTGATAGTGTATACGGCATTGCCAGTCTAGTAATAAATATTTGTGTCACAGTCTAACAAAATCAGCGGGAGTGGCACATTTGTCTTTATGATGTTTTCTTAAGAACCATTGGAAGGTATGAAACGTTACTTGGCAGAACGGTTTATTTAAGATCGTCTTGAAATCTCCGACTTTTTAATCAAGAATTTCTGTTTCTATTAAGAGCAAAAATTCCTAATAAACCACAGAAGATCGAACCATCTGCAGAAAGGCATTGGTTTTCTAGTCAGAAACGTCAGGATTTATTTTCTACAATTCTATCCAAATCCGTAAGTGTTGAACATAAGAAACTTATATGGAATGCATTACCTACATTATTGAATGTATCAGATCACCCACTACAGATGAAGGAAAATTCTCACAACAGTGGCAATAAAACATCGAAAACAAAAATCACAGTTTCCCAACGAAGCAGAAACCAATTCCACAACAGCTACTACATCTGAACCACAAACGCAAAGAATCTTCAAGACATTCGTTTTATAATCAAAAGCAGTTATATTCAAAAGTATTTGGGTTTATAACAAAGACGGATGAAGTGTCAAAATGTTCAAATCATTAGACTCCATATCGAATTTTTACACGCCAAATAATGTTCCTGTATATAGGGAGAGACCACAATAGGAATTAACGTTTTTCCTCTGTTTATAGTCTCTCACTTCCAGTGGAGTAGGCTACAAAATATATAAATATTCGCAAGTATTTCCACACGAATCAGTTGTTGTTTATACCACTGAATCGGGAAAATTCGTATGTTTTTACGTCTATTTTACGAATATTTATGTTTCTCGATATTTTACTAATGTCTGGAATGCAAAAATTACAGAAACTATTTGCTTAATTACGTAGAAAAGTAGTTACAAACAAACATTTCTCTTACGACACCTTGCCCACCACTAGGAGCGCTAGTGTCGTTGGGGAGCTGTCAGTTGGCGACAAATTCCACAGCAGGTAGTGTCGCGACTGTGTATGTTACACTGTGGCTATAGTTCTTGTGAACAGAAGTACTCTGGGAACTTAAACGGAAATCTCTGGAGCAAAGACTATGTACTCCAGAAATCGAGTTTGGTAATTTAGAAAACCGGAATTCTAGGAAGATTGTGCTTCATCTGTGCTAGATACTACCATACGTCCACGGAAAGATATCATTTGAATAAGTAAACAGACTGGAGCGCGTACTCGTTCATAAACGATCATACAGCCTTTTTTTCCCCTCGCTCACTGGAGTGGAATAGAACAGCAGATCGCTGATATTGGTAAGAAGCATTCTTTACCATGCACTGTATAGAAGCTTGTGAAGTAGCTTTATATTAAGATGTTTCTTCATATCTTTGTGTCACAACATTTTAAATTATTAGTTATAAAGGTACTGCACTGGATGTCATTTACGAGAATAATAGGTACTTGTGCGATTTTCCTACAGGTAGTCCAAACATTTTAATTATGTACATGGAAATTGTTTTCCTATTTCTTTGTCGTTGTATCGGTGAATTGTATTGATACTACGCTCTTCAAACGATGTACGTGATGTCTGCTCTCTCTTAGCCTTGCAGCTAATATGAAGTACAATCAAAGATGTCATACACGTTAGAGCTACATTTTAACTGATTTCAACTAGGCAGTTGAAAATTTTTTCTCAGACCGGGAACGAAACCGGTTCTTCTGCTATCTAGGCAGATGCCCCATCCACTAAGCTACCCGGGATACGGTGGATATCGCAGTAATTTGATAGAGAGCCGTCAAACGATATATATCGAAGGTGCGATTATGACAGATCGATACATCAAGCATTGTAGTCAAATGTAGGAGTAAGATTTGCGACGTTCAGAAGAGCCATTCTCGATATATGAAACGTTCTAAGAGGGTAATTCGTTTACTGACCGGAGAAGGATACATCGACGTATATTATGATGTTTGCGATTATTATATGATTTTGAAGGTTGTGTTCTTAGCTAGGAAACTAAGAGTATATCTTAAATTGTTAAGAGTGAAGAGCGAATTTTATGTTTTTTTATGAACATTTCATGATTTTAAAGGATGTGGTTAGGCAGGAACTGAAGACTACAGATTACACTGACGATAATTATGTTCACGCACATCAATTTAAGATGTCCTATTAGGTTCCCGCCTGACCATATCCTTGAAAATCATAACATCTTCTATGTAACTCATCCACAGACATGTCTGTGAACTCATCGCATATGACTCATCGCTACGACATTCGCTTATTCGATATCTATTGTTTCGACCTGTCACAGTCGCACCGTCTATATATATATATATATATATATATATATATATATATATATATATATATATAAGCCTTCTACCAAATTACCGTTATCGTAGCTGCAGAAACTACCCTGGCACGCTCTCAGCGAGAGACAAATTCTCAACTTATAGCCAACACTACATTCGTAGTGTCCTTGCCCATTAATCTCGTTTACTCTCAGCCATAGGTAGCCATTCCCGTTAAGAGATACTAGCCTCGTGTGCATGCGCAACAAAATGTTATGGTTTCTTTTTATTTTATTTTAATTTGTTTATTTATTTTTATTTTGTCCACCTTTGCATTAATTATAAATGTAGGTAGTTGGTGTTCATTCGCAAAATAAGATAAGAATTTGTGTCTGGTTGCGAGCGTACCAGGGTAGTTCCTACAGCTGCAATATTCACTGCGCGTATTTGCTTCGTAAGTAGAAACCCCGTGTTCCATCCATACTTTGGGCATAAATCTGCAATGTTGGAATTGAATTGGACGTCCACAGTAGGAAGCTGAAACTTTCTTGACATATTGTATATACTTACGTATGGTATTGTTTAATGCTGTGATTTCGGGTATACAATCAAATTGGCGAGTATTTGAGCACAGACATTGCCTAACTAATATGGTGTAAAGGAACAAAATAAGCAGTGACAGTGTTATTTCTTTCAGCACTAAAATTTCACAAGTTCGTATTCCCCCCTGAATTACACAAGTTATATTGTTTATGGTTTGTAAAGCTATGGGACCAAACTGCAGTGGTCATTGGTCCCTAGACGGTAATTGGTAGAACGCTTGCAAACTATATACAGGGTGGTCCATTGATAGTGTCCGGGCCAAATATCTCATGAAATAAGCATCAAAAGAAACTACAAAGAACAAAACTTTTCTAGCTTGAAGGGGGAAAACAGATGGTGCTATGGTTGACCCACTAGATAGCGCTGCCATAGGTCAAACGGATATCAACTGCATTTTTTATATAGGTACCACCATTTTTATTACATATTCGTCCAGTACGTAAATAAATATGAATGTTTTATTTGGAACAATTTTTTCACTGTAATATTAATAAAACATATTGCTCACAATTTTAGACGAACAGTGGGTAATAGGTAGGTTTTTTTAAATTAAAACACAGAACGTAGGTAAGTTTGAATTTTATTTCGGTTGTTCCAATGTGATACGTGTACTTTTGTGAAATTATCATACATTATGAGAACGCATGCTGTTACTACGTGATTACCTGTAATTACCTCATGACTAAAATAAATGCTCAAAATGATGTCCTTCAATGCATTTGGCAATACACGTAACGAAATTCCTCTCAATAGCGAGTGGTTCGCCTTCAGTAATGTTCTCACACGTATTGACAATGCGCTGACGCATGTTTTCAGGCGTTGTCGGTGAATCACGTAACAAATGTCCTTCAATTTTCCCTACAGAAAGAAATCCGGGAATGTAAGATCCGGTGAACATGCGGAAGGGTATGGTGCTTCTATGACCAATTCACCTGTCATTAAATATTCCATTTAAGACCGCTTCAACTGCACGCGAGCCATGTGCTGGACATCCATTATGTTGAAAGTACATCTCCATTCTGCCATGCAGTGAAACATCTTGTAGTAAAAGCAATGGAACATTACGTAAGAAATTAGCATACATTGCACCATTTAGATTTCCATCGACAAAATAGGGGCCAATTACCCTTCCTCCCATAATGCCGCACGATACATTAACCCACTTGTCGCAGCCCTCGTGGATTTTCCGTTGCCCAATAGTGCATATTATGCCGGTTAACATTACCTCTATTTGCGACTGACGCTTCGTCACTAAACAGAAATGTTTGTATAGCTTATGGGACTTAATTACGGGGTCATCAGTCTCTAAACTTACAAACTACTTATGAACTAATTAATACAAAGGACAGCACAAATAGTCATGCCCGAGGGGGGATTCGAACCCCGACCGTAGTGGCCGTGTCACTGAACAGAACGCGTGAACAAAAATTTGTTATCGGCCCGTAATTTATTTTGTGCCCAGTGGCAAAACTGTACACGACGTTAAAAGTCTTCGCAATGCAAATCCTAGTGCATAGAAATATGGTACGGATGAAATTTACGTTGGTGTAGAATTCTCAATACCGACGTTTTTGAGATTCCCGATTCCTGCTCAGTTTGTCTGCTACTGATGTGCGGATTAGCTGTAACTGCAGCTAAAACACTTGGGCATCATCATTGGTTGCAGGTCTGATTGTCATTTCACTTGTGGCCTAACACTTCCCGTCTCTTTAAATATCGTAATTTTCCGACGAAAGGTCCGGGCACTTGGATGATGTCTTTCAGGATAACGATCAGCATACACTGCACAGAACCGTTGGGCATTTTGATCACAATAGCCATACATAAATACCATATCCAACTTTTCTGCAATTGGTAAACAGTCCATTTTCACACGAGTAATGTACCACAAGGCAAATACCGTCCGCACTGGCGAAATATTGCTATACCATGTACTTTTACGTTTGTGACTATTACAGCGCCATTCATATTTATTAACGTACTAGACGAATATGTAATAAAAATGGGGGTACCTATTTCAAAAAAAAAAAAAATAAATAAATAAATAAATGTAGTTGATATCCGTTTGACCTATAACAGCGCCATCTAGTGGACCAACCATAACGCCATCTTTCCCCCTTCAAGTTAACAAAAGTTTTGTTCTTTCTAGTTTTTCCGTTTGAGGCTTATTTCGTGAGATATTTGGCCCGGTCACTAGCAATGGACCATCCTGTATATGGAAGATGCGACTCTGACGGATCAAAACTATAAATATCGAATAAGCAAATGTGGTAGCCTAGTTACATAGAATACGTCATGATTTTAAAGGATGTGGTTAGGCAGGAATTAAGAGTATAGCTTAAATTGTTGTGAGCGAACATAACTGCCGCGGCGGATTAGCAGTGCGTACTGGAGAGCCGTGCTGCCGTGCGCACGGCCGTTCGCCGTCGGGGGTTCTAGTCCCTTGTAAGACATGGTTGTTTGTGTTGTCCTTAGGTTAGTTTACCTTAGTTTCAGTAGTTTGTAAGCTACGGACTAATAATCTAGAAGTTTAGTCCGATAGATTTACAAGCATTTTTTCGAACATAATTATCCCAGGGATAAAATGTTCAAATGTTTGTCAAGCTTATGGGACTGAACTACGGGGTCATCAGTCCCTAAACTTACAAACTAATTTTGAACTACTTACGAACTAGGACGGCACAAATATCCATGCCCGAGTGGCATGGAGTGGCCGTGCTGACCGTGACTGGAGCGCCTCAGTCATCTCGGCCACCGCGGCCGGCTATCCCAGGGATAGCATTGATTGTTCACTCGAAACAATTTAAAGCTGTAGTCTCAGGTTCCTGTCTAAACACATCGTTTAAAATCGTGACATAATAGTAAAAATCTTAACATTTGTTTGTTAGATACAATAACTAATTCATGCTGTTGCTGCTTTGTGGTTGCCAGGTTTTCAATGTACCCTTGTCCTGTCAGTAAATTAATTATTAATCGAGAACCGCTCATCTGAACGTCGTAAACCTTTTTTATATATCTGATTTCGATTCTACATTGCTTTATGTATCGATCCGTCACTGAGGCACCTTCGATATAAATCGTTTGCAAGCATTCTACCAAATTACCCCTAGACTTACAAAGTACTTCAACTTATCCTAAGGATAACACTACACCCATGTCCGAGGGAGGACTTGCACCTCCGACGGGGAGCATCGTGCACTCCCCTGTAAGGCGCCTAATAGCGCTCGACCACTCCCACGTCGCAGTTATAATCTCAGGCATTGGTTCATTCACTGCGTTTACATGCAACATATCTTCCAGGAGACGAAAACCGAATTTCGTAAAACATGTTTCAAAAAAAAATGTTCAAATGTTTGTTAAGCTTATGGGACTTAACTACGGGGTCATCAGTCCCTAAACTTACAAACTACTTATGAACTACTTACGAACTAGGACGGCACAAATATCCATGCCCGAGGGGGGATTCGAACCCCCGACCGTAGTGGCTGTGCTGACCGGGACTGGAGCGCGTCAGTCACCTCGGCCACCGCGGCCGGCAAACCATGTTTCGCTGTCGTATTTACATGTTATACGATACCGGCATCTGATTTACAAGCCACTCAATATACCGGCTGCAAAACAGCTGATTCCGTTCCTGAGTTAGCGCAATCGCTATTTTTCTCTACTTAAATACACAGATTCATGTGCACTCTAACGTCTGTACTTCTCTTTCACTGCAGAAAACGTCACGCTGTCCATATGAGCCGAAAATTCTTAACAAGAAAACAGACTCTGACAAGCCAAGAACTTTTCAAAAAACGGTTGCATTTACACGGGCATGAAAATAGATTGTGGAATTGGGTAACCGCTTTAGAGAAGTGGATGTCCAGATTCGATTTTGGAGTGTTTACGTGACCAACCGAAAGCAGAATTGGGTATATTTGTTTACGAAATCCGGTTTTGGGAGCCTATTGTAACGGGGTGATTGTCTTCCTACTAGAATCGTATTAGACAGCAGTGATTGTGCCACTAAGGAAACAGGTTGATTCTTCAAATGAGCCGGCACGTGACATTAACGTGTGACCTGCTGCGCTGTAATAACGTGTTGGAAGACGTCCAGTCAGGGGCTTCGGATCGAGGATCCCCGCTGGCCTTGCTCCGTGGTCAGTGGCCTGTCAGTTATTTGCTTTGCTTGGCACTCGCTGAGGACACGATCTGATCGGCGCGGTACAAGGGCACACACCCAACAGCGGGACTCTGTCCGGCTGCACATAAAGTAAATGATATGTGTTAGAAGCGAACAGAAAAGCCGCGGTGGAGTAACCGAGCGGTCTAAAGCGTCTCGCTGCGGATCGCGCGGTTGCTAGCCGTGGAGGTTCGAGTCCTCCCTGGGGCATGGGTGTGTGTGTTGTCCTTAGGCTAGTTTACTTTAGTTTAAGTAGTTTGTAAGCTACGGACTGATGACCACGCAGTTTGGTCCGATAGAATTACAAACATTTGAACATTTTTCGAACAGAAAATTAAATTTTGTGGACAAATCAAAATTTAGGGTTTTTACTGTCGGTGTTTAGGTTATAAGGCTCGTTACAATTGTCAGACGCGCACTCTTAATTCACAATAAATTTGTCTTTATCGAAATATAAAGATAAATAACTGGTTTCAGTTGTCGCATAATTTTCTTGAGCTGGGTATGGCAAAAGTAATTGGAACTGTTAAGGTCTATTCAGATGTGAGTGAACGGAAGTCGACGTAACGTAACGACGAAATATTCCATACTACTTTTATAATGGAGGCAACAAGGCTTCGAGAATAAAATTCCAATGTTGGTGTTTGTAGAGGAACGGCGATATCTGCTAACATCGGAAGTTAATGTAGACTTGCAACGGTCATTCACATTAAAGCAGTGGATAGTACTGCTTTGTGTCAGCTTAGTCTTTATTTGGGTTTGTTTTGTGACACATTGAAAATACCCCATGATCACTTGAATATTATTCTCGTGAGTGTTGTTCCACAAAAGACGCCAGATATCCAGAAGAAAGACTTGTTTTGGTATTGCAATATTTGGACAAATAAAAAACCTACATCGCCAGTAAATAACATATTGACAAATCAGTTTTGAATTAAGGAACGTTTTATTAGCTGTGAATTAAGTTGAGAGATAACTAAAGCTGTCCTTCACACACACACACACACACACACACACACACACACACACACACAGGCGCGCTTTTTTATTGCATCTGTGAAATTGTGTTTGTAAATTTTAGACTTCATATTCCCTATTCTTTCACATGTCAGTACATTATCATGTAAACTTTATCAGGATTATCCATTACAGATTTTTCTGTGATCATTAATAAACGTTATTACCTATTTCCGTAATTCTGATAAAATATTCAAACTATGCTCTCCGACCTTTGATTTCCTAAAATTCTTGGAAATTATCCAGATATGAGTGCTTCCATACGGTGTGGACCAGTGCAAGTTGGCTCAGTACGTTTTGCTGTCAAAAAATAATGTGTCTTGTGTAATGTGCAGGATGGAAATTGAAATATTAATTTTTTTTTTTTTTTTTTGCCTTTTTGGGCGTATATACTCGTAATCGATGTCAAAAACCCTGTCGTGTTTGGTAGGTGTGTTATTAAAACATTGAAACAATGAAACTTTAGTCACAGAAAATTAAATGTAAATTATTATCAACTAAAGCTTTTGGCTGGGTTAAACTAAATGAACAGAGTAGAAAACATCTGAGTAAACCAAGATACCTCTCTAGTATTATGTCTGGCTTTCAGAGGATCATGATCTGAGCTCGTTGCTGGGACGACGCTGGAGCTTGTTTTGAACAGTCTGTTCCTAATCACACTCGTCTAACGTGTTTATCAGAGTGAAACAGCTCCGTCTTCCAAGTGTTCCTGTAGCAGCTTAGGAAGCTGAAATATTTCCACACTGCCTAATTTGATGAACACCGAGTTGTTAGGTTGGTATCGTTTTGTTGTGCCTGTTGGTATTCCTGTTGCTTTGGGCTTATTACGTTCGTTTATCGATTGCCAATTTTACTATATGAGTTGACATTGTGTCACTTAGAAACAGACGGTGAGTGAAGGTGTGGACGCTAAAAAATGGAGTGACAAGTGGAGCAATCTGAACATCGCCGACATGTTCTTCTGTTTGTTCGTAGAGGGATGGTGCTAGCAGTGGAGGCAGCCAGAAGCAATTACGCTGTTTTTTGTGATAGTGCCACCGAGCACAGCTCGACATGATAATGGTTTTCTCGTTTGGAGGAAGATCGTTTAAACCTTGTGATTGAAGTCTTTCTCGGCATATTTCTGCTGTGAAATCTTCACGGGTTATCAGCCGAATGGCTGATAACCCGAGAAGATGTCATACCGTTTTAACCTTATGAACTTTTCAATGGTCAAGACGACCTTGGGGGGTTTACGGTCGTTTAAATGCGTTAGTCTACAATGATCCTCGTCATTGTTGTGTGTATAGCGTAATTTTTGGGTTTATGAAATTTACACAAAAACGCTACGAACTTCTGATGTCGTGCGGGAGGGTCCGCGTGATCTAATAGATCATGCTACGGACTGGGTGGCCGTTCCCAGACTGACACCATAGCAGTTTGGTCCAATAGATTTACAAATATTGTTTTGAACTTATGCACCTGCCGAGTGTTTACGATGTTTAGTGTCTGTGGTTAATGATGTAAACATTATATAAATACGTGAACACGAAAATTGAAGTTCCCATTTTAATATTAATTGTGCAAGGAGACCACTGAAAGTTATATAATTCGAAAGCTACTTTGCCATAGATGTACAAAAAATAAAAATAAACGCCGAGGTGGAGTGGCCGAGTGTTGTAAGGCGCCTTGCTGCAGAGTCCGCAGTTGCTCGCCGTCGGAGGTTCGAGTCCTCCCTCGGGCATGAGTGCGTGTTGTCCTTAACATAATTTAGTTTAAGTAGTTTGTAAGCCTAGGGACTGAAACCGCAGCAGTTAAGTTCCTTAGATTTACAAACAGTTGAACATTTTTGTACAACCAACTTCTGATACGCTTACCGACCAGATGCTAGAAACGTTTCGTAAAATCGCATTCCAGGCACGTTCGTTTTTAATATGTTAATCTGCAATAACACACACATGTACGCATGAAATGCCACAACTGCTAGGTCGCTGATATTTTTTGAAGTGGAAATCTAAAACATCATAGTTATGAAGTCGGTTGTTTATTGGCGTCGTAATTTAGTTTTCTCTAAGAGTAAATCGGTACTCAGTTTCGGCCGTTATCACAAAATTGGAAGTTCGTAGTTCTTGATTTGGGTTAGGTACAACGACAGAAAGTGGAAATGGACAAACATAGAGGCAGGGATAGTTGGGGAGTAGATGCGGCTGATGGATAAAGGAGGGGGAGGACCATTAAGGATGGTGAGTAGATGGATAGAAAGAAGAAATAGATTGCCTTTCTCAGGGCCCACTGTACTTCGGAAACAAACAAATTTAGTGAACCCACTGGCTTCACAATATATGATTTTTCTGATAAAATTTTTAAATACATTTATTTTCATTTCATGTACACACAGCAATCCAAAGCAGGCTACTGATTTGATTAATGTATTTTCTTCTTATTTTCCCGTTAATTTGATATCAGATTGAGCCACAGTCAAGCGTGGCTAGGTTTAGTTAGTCAAAGTAAATGTCCTTCCGACATGCAAGCACGAAAGACATTTGCATTTGATACATCGATAAACATAGAAACTGCGCATCATATCTAAGCCAAAGCGAGTCATGCGACATTTGTAGGAAACGTCTCCCTGTACGGTAATTTCATAATAAAAGTAGGAGCACTCACGGGGAGTAGATGAATGGCATACGGATGTTTGGATCGTTCCGAAAGACGTGCACAGATTAACGTTTAGTTAACGCCACTGCTCGTGAAAGGCGTTAAATCCGGCTTCGAATCGCGGTCGACACAAATTTTCTCATTTCACCAATAAATTATACAGCTGATGCTGTTTCATATTTGGAATTCTGAATACATTAATTCTTGTTAGCTAATATTTATTTTGACCTAGTTAATTTACTTTCACGTATTCTTACTGTGCGAGACCATGTGCGGTTTTTGTATATGCAGTATATCACTGAATTTTGCGATTGACGTTTGAACAATAGATTAATGTTCCTATTGTTACTAGGATAATAGGCCGTAACAGTTCATAGTCGCTTATCTCGTGTAAGCTATCGTCCACTGTTTGGGTGAAGTCCTCTTTGTACTCCATCGATTCTGAGGATACTCCATTTTAGGAGTAGTTCTTGTGCAGTTCGTGATTAGTTTTCAATCACCGTGCAAAGCATCGTAAACTTTCTTCGAATAGAGACGTCCAGTTAACGTTTCTCCGACAGAGAAATAGACCTAAAATGGTGGTTCTTAGTTTGTAGTCGGTACATTTCTTAAGACATTCATTCAACACAGCTCGTGTTTGTTGTTAAAATTCTGTCATGATTATAGACAGTCACTTGATATGTAGGGATTTAGTAGCATTCTCTTGGCGTAGTCTTCCAGGTGCTATTAATTGACTTGGAATTTTAATGAAGTATCTTTTACCGGCGGCGTCCTAGGTGCCAGAACCAAGACATTTTCACTTTTGATTACATGCTGCATATTAGAATTATATCATCGTGGCCGGCCGCGGTGGCCGAGGGGACTGAGGCGCTCCAGTCACGGTCTGCACTGCTACTACGGTCGGGGGTTCGAATCCCCCCTCGGGCATGGATATTTGTGTCGTCCTTAGGATTAGCTAGTTCATAAGTAGTTTGTAAGTTTAGGGACTGATGACCCCGTAGTTAAGTCCTATAAGCTATACAAACGTTTGAACATTTTTTTTTATATCATCGTGCACCCGTGTTGCACTCAGGTTGCACTGCACATCAGGAACGAACAAGGAAACATCATCAACTCGACCTCATATTTTCTTGAGGAAAAAATACATGAGCTAGATAACAGCCCCAGAAATCGATATCACATGAAAATTTGGGCTATTATTCAGATAGTATGCAGTTACGGCTTCCTCAAAGTACAGCTTTTAAACCTAAGCGCGCTCGAGTTGTTCCTCACTCGGCCCGCTTCACTGCGGCCGCTTAATGCCCGAACGTCTTGTACTGTGAGCAGAGTCTAGTAAGAGGTTTGCGTTCGCGATGTCAATTAACCCACAGGCTGTCGTGCGACATATCCACGAGCGGTATGGAATAATGACTAATCTGCAACGATTAAATGTCAAAGAATTAGAGCTTTTTAAAGTCGTCGCCGGTGAGCACAATCATTTGCAGTTATTAGACGAACTATACAAGCTAAAAGAAAATACATGGCTCTTTGTTTTTGGTTTTCCTTATATCTTTCAACTGCGTTGCAGATATTATAGACAATTGCACTGATGAAGACGTGCTGGATATAGAAGAAACCAGCGGGTTGACGTTCGGTGCATATGTACAAGAGGATGACGGCGATGATAACGACGCTGCCATTTCACCACCGTCAGATTCGTCGAGTACTTTCATTGCTTGAACGGTGATTGGGCGCGGAATTAAGGTCGTCAGTGATGGTGAAAGCTGCTTTGATGATCTTAAATCGTCGAATACCACTTTGCCCGTCTCTGTAATAGAAGAATATATGCAACGAGCCGTTTGCTTTTTATACAGCGCGTCAAAACTGCAGTGGAAACGAATGAGAGGGTTTTTCAGCAAGCAGTGTAACGTAATTTTCAATACCTTTTATGCAGATCATTTTGTTATATGTAACGCTGACACTAATGAAGTGGAATAAAAGTGAGCCGGCCGCGGTGGCCGAGGGGACTGAGGCGCTCCAGTCACGGTCTGCGCGGCCACTACGGTCGGGCGTTCGAATCCCCCCTCTGGCATGGATATTTGTGCCGTCCTTAGTTGGTTCATAAGTAGTTTGTAAGTTTAGGGACTGATAACCCCCGTAGTTAAGTCCCATAGACTATACATACATTTGAACATTTGACTGATGACCCCGTAGTTAAGTCCCATAGACTATACAAACATTTGAATAAAACTGAAAGAGTTACAGTTCATATGTTTCATTTTGTAATATTATTTCCTCCTCCACTTCCATAGCTCTTACATTTCACATTTCGGGGGACTCGCTGTTGTCCCTTCATTTCACAGCACTTCACGTTCGGCTATTAAGCGGCCGCAGTAAAACGGGCCGAGTGAGGAACAACCCGAGCGCGCTTAGTTTTAAAAGCTGTAGTTTGAGGAGGCCGTAACTTCGTAGTATCTGAATAACAGACAAATTTTCACGTGATATCGATTTCTGGTGCTTATATCTAGCTCGTGTATTTTTTCTCAAGAAAATATGAGGTCGATTTGATGATGTTCCCTTGTACGTGAAAACCGAATGTAAATTGTTATCCGGCCAGACGCGCTCTGGAGTGCTGTGCTTCCTGGAAACGTTTTGCTCGGCCCGCGATACAAGCAACACCGCAGCCGTGTCATAGGAGCCGACTGACGGCGAGCAGGCAAAAATAGAGCGCCGCATTTAGCTCAGGGAAGCGTTTTGTGTAACTGTGGCAAGTCGGCCGCGCCGCCCGTTTCGGTCGGGTCACCCGAATACTGGCCGCGAGCCGCGGGGCAATAGCTTGGGATGCGTCCCTACCATGACCACTACCGCCCTCTTTCACTCCAGAGATAACGCTCGCGGCGCTTGTGATATTTCAACACCTAACACTCTTATCTCTCTGTTCCTGCCTCAGTCGGGCTTTTCGTGTGCAATGCATGTTACTCGTGCTGTTAGCCTTGCATAGTTTTGGATCAGCTGGAATTTAGATCTTTCGAGGTGAACCACACTTCGGGACATCCGTGCAACACCATACTAATGCAGTGTGGGCTCCACTATATAGTCTAATCTGCATGGGTCGGATCTCCACCTCGCGACATTTCTTCGAGGTCAGCAGTCTCTCTTCAAAATGGCCAAGTTTTCTGCGTGGACAGTGGACTAGCCAGGCCACTAGCCAGTCTTCTGTTTGCTGGCTTCCGTTGCGCCACTTACGAAGTTTTGCTTTCTTCGGCGGATCGAAAAGCGCCTTGGTTGTTTTCGAAAAGTTCTTACTCTACTCAGAATAGGGAGAGAGCTGTCGATTTTGTGGCTTTGGTCCTATCCTTCCCGGCCGGCGAAAGCCTTCACATGCTGCTATTTCACCAAGGACTTACATCTTCGCCACAGATATGGGAGCGGAGAAAGCCTGTGACGATGAAACATACGTTTCATTAAGAGCTACGCTTTAGTTTGGCAAGACTGATACCACGCCGGGTAGACATCTTCTGCCGAGGAGTAGCACAAGACAGGTGCGAGTGCTGTCTCTGGCTGCCACGTGTCACTTTCGTTTCTTGCTTCCATTTTATGACTGGTATTAATGCTATGATTCTGAGGGCCGTTGCTCAGTCCAGAGAGATCCAGGATCTGTGCAGTGTCGCAGCAGACGTCCTTGCTAGGTAGTTGTTATGGCAGCTTCGTTCTCCTGGTGGAATGCACACGTCTGCATCTTAGAAGCGTTTCCCGGCAGCTGGTTAGTTTCGTAATAGGAGGACTGTAAGTCGAAAATTTGACAGAATTTGATCGATACTTTAACATTTCTGAATATAGCTGGGCTAAACTATATGGAACGAAACAACTTACACAGAAACCAGACAGCATTTATTAGTCGAATGTGTGAAAGGGACACCGTGTTTGGCAAGGGAATAAGACAAGTTTGCAGCCTTTCCCCGATCTTATTCAATCTGTACATAGAGCTGTGGCGAAAAAAAGGAGAATTTTGAAGGAAAAAAAAAAAAAAAAGGTTATAAAGTTCAGGGAGAAGAAGGGAAAAAAAACTTTGTCGATGACATTTTAATTCTGTCCGAGATCGCGCAGGATGTAGAAAAAGAATGGAATGGAATTGACGGAATCCTGAAATGAGGGTATAAGATGAATATTAACAAGAGCATTTTCACACCTCCCAACTCTATCTCTTGTAATGAGGGCATCTGGCACCGTTCATGGCGATCCGACAGATGCTGGCTGTGACGAGTAGGCAGGCTATGAGAAGGGTTTCACTCTATCGCCTTTCGTCATCCATAGTGCAAATTCGCCACTATGCTTGCGTACGCGTCAGATCAGGTCGGAGGAATTTCAAGTAATCCCAATGCAGCGCCTTTTGTTATGAAAATTTAGTTCAGAATATCAGTTAGGGAGTTAAGAAAGTGACTGGTTAGCTAAGTGCACAGTTATGTAATGTTGTAGTATCTGTTACACAAAGGTATAAAGGGGCGGTGCATTGGCAAAGCTTTTATTTCTACCACGGTGATTAATGTGGAAAGGTTTCTAACGTGATTATAATCGCACGATGACGTTAACGAACTTCCAATATGAACTGGTAGTTGGAGCGAAACTTCATTTCCGAAAACGTTAGGGAATTTAGTATTCCGTGATCCACAGTGTCAAAAATGTGCCGAGAATACCACTATTCAGCATTACCTTTCACCACTGAAAACTCAGTGGCCGACGACCTACACTTAGTGGTCATAGCTAGCGGCATTTGCGTAGAGTTGTCAGTGATGACAAACAAGCAACACTGCGTGAAATAACCACAAAAATCAATGTGGCATGTACGACTATTGTATCCGTTACGACAGGGCGGCACAATTATGTGATAATGGATTATGGCAGCAGACGATCGACTTGAATGCGATCGTCAACAGCACATCTGCAGTGCTGCCCCGGGGCTTGCCACCATATCGATTGGACTCTAGATGACTGGAAAACCGTGACGTGGTCAGATGAGTCCCGGTTTTTGCTAAGACTGATGTCCGCCTCTGCAACCCATTGGACTGCGTGATGAGTTACATACAGGAGACCACGGGTCGATTCCCAGGGAGAAGGGGATTTTCTCCGATTGGGGATTGGGTAGTGTGCTGTCCTTATCATCACTTAAAAAGACTTGTACTAGACAGGCCGATCATGACCTCAGTGAGGTCTAACGGCCACAAATGCCACGTGATGATCATTATCATCGGGTTCGAGTATGGGGCAAACAGCAGGAAGCCGAAGTCCATTGTTCTCAACAAGGCACTGTACAAGCTGGTGGTGCCTCCATGATGGAGTAGCTCGGTTGTACATGAAATTGATTGGGTTATCTGGTCCAACTGTACCGACTATTGGCTGCAACTGGTTATGTTCGACTACTGGAAACCATTTGTAGCTATTCATTAACTAACTTTGGAATTTTTATGGACGTCAATGCCCATGTCACCAGTCCACAATAGATCCTGATTGGTTTGAAAAACATTCTTGAGAGTTCTAGAGCGTTCCCACCCATACAGTCTGATGTTAACGTCATCGACCATTTATGAGACATAAACGAGAGGTCAGTTCGTCCATAAAATCCTGCACCGCTGCACATGAAGTTATGGACGGCTATAGAGGTAGTATGACTCATTATTTCTGCAAAGGCCTTCCAGTGACTAGTTGAGTGCTTGCCATGTCGAGTTGCCGCACTTCGCCGATGAAAAAGAGGTCCGGTAAGATTTTGGGAGGTACCCCATTACTTTGTGTGGATTAACAGATGCAAGTGGAATAGCAATACGCATTTCGAACCGTGGAGCTGTTTTCGGCAAAGGTTATTAACAGAATTTTATAAAATGAAATCTGTGAATAATTAGCTGAAGGCAGAGTCATGTTCAGTATTAACTATCCAACGCCATCTAAAATTTCTGGGCTCATAGGCCATGGTCGAATTGTATAACTTTCCCCTAACGTCTCATCTTCGACTGTGGAAGACATCCTCAGAGGTAAAGTGGCGAACTGCGATCAAAACTTGAAGGAAGGAGGAAGGAAGCTTAGGGTTTAACGTCCCATCGACACCTTGGTCATTAGAGACGGAGCTAATGCTCGGTTGTTTTTGGTAAGTATGGGAAAGGAAATCGGCCGTGCCCTTTGAAACGAACCATCCTGGCATTTGCCTGGAGTGATTTAGGGAAATCACGGAAAACCTAAATCTGGATGGCCGGAAGTGGATTTGAACCACCGTCCTCCCGAATACGAGTCCAGTGCGTTGCCACTGCGCCACCTCGCTCGGTAATACGGTGTGCCATCACGTGGCATCGGTTCCGAGAATGTCTCTGGTATTGCCAACATTATTAATAGAGAATAATCGATTTTGTCATTTCGCTGCTGTAACGTTGAAATCTTGATTCCGTCTAATGTAATAGCTTTCTCTTCCTGTTATAATTGTTGTGGTGTTTCTAGAGCTCGATTGCGTCTCTATACGTGCGCACGTATTAATGTGAAATTTTGAATTGACACCAAGTCTCATTAATTTCATGGTTGCCCTCGTGGTAAATATCGATTCTCCGATTTCTCCGTATGTCCCAGGCGGCAATTCCTCTAGATGTACAAACACCGCAAAAATTTCAACAGGAAAGGGGAAGCTCTTAAATTAGACATAATGACAATCGATTCTTCCGTCAATAATGTTGTCAATACCAGAGAAGGTTTTGGAGTCGACGTCACGATACATCGCCTATATATACGGCGCTCCTTCAAGTCTTGATTCTTAGATTATAGATATTGGTAGACTGCGCATGGCATCATTTTCATGGCACCAACATCTCTACGCGATAGCACGTGACTATGAGTTTTTGATGTGGAGAGTAACATCAAATTTCACGTGTAAGTATTACTTGTTTAAAATAGTGGCAGTTCTTGAAAACTGCTAAGCTGTTGTCTATATCCAGTTAATGTTTGCCAACAGTCACTGTGCATAGCTGCTCTATTGTTTTCGCGATCTACTAGTATGTACGGTCGAAGTTCCGATCATAGTTCGCCACTTTCCCTCTGAGGGTTCAGTCGAAGCTGAAACGTTAGGGGAAAGTTTTAAAATTCGACCATGGCCTGTGACCCCGGAAAGTTTTAGTGAAATTAACACCGGCCGTGAAAGCGCACCTTGTTATAAACTATTCAACGGTTTAGAATGTTCCTTCAGTAAAAAACCGTCTTGATTGCAGATCGATTTATTCTTTAATTAATGACACGTTTCGCCCTTTAGTAGGGCATCCTCAGATTATAAAATGTTCTCTGTGGTTGTTTTGCGGGGTTTCTATGTTTTTGGAATTGTGGATTTCCTTGTAGCCCTTAAAAGAAGCGGCGGTCCGTGATGACACAAGATAAGTCTGTACAAGTCGGCGGAGGAGCAAACCACGCCCGCCCACCTCCCGTGAGCGCAGTTGTAAACACGGGCTTATCTTGTGTCATCACGGACCGCCGCTTCTATTAAAGGCAACAAGGAAATCCACAATTCCAAAAACGGAAAACAACTTACGGTATCACACCACGGAGAACGCCTTATAATCTGAGGATGCCCTGCTAAAGGGCAAACGCGTCATTAATTAAAGAATAAAACAATCTGCAATCAGGACGGTTTTTTTTATCGAAGGAATATTTCTGATTGCTGCAGACCATGGACTATGTGGCGCTTTTTATGCACAACACAAAAGCCACATTATTAATACATCACCTTTTTTATATGTTCAGTGGTCTCGTAGATCTCGTAGCTCGCCTGCCATTAACACATCACAAAATTATGTTAGGACGTCGGATTCATTTGCATATTAGTAACCAGAAAAGTGACACTTTTCACTTTTAGTATCTTTATTTATATTACTCTTGAAGCAGCACACATAAAATTAATACATTCAAAACTGATCCAAGACTGACTTGCATACTGACTGACAAAGTGATATTACTCCCAACTGACTTAGGACTGACTTGCAACTCTCTAAGATGGCGCCAATTCGCGCGTATTAATACATAACCTTGTGTTCTAGAGCACGGAAGTTACAATATTTAAATATAAAACAATTTGATAAAGGAAAAACACAAACGAATCGTTCATCAAGAAAAGATAAGAAAAATTATGACAAATGTAATAATAAAGTTTTTGTATCAAAACAAACAATACAGAAGATCGTAAGTAAATAACAATTGATTTTTTAAGGGCAGCCAAAACAGTCTTGGTCCAACCCGCCACTGCCCGCACCGAAACTAACTTTATTGTGCGGTATAATAACAATTAGTGCAGTATTAATATATGTTTACATTATTTGAAATTGTTAAATCAAAGCAACTGTAAAATTCTACAGTCAGGAAAGTATTACATTACGGTCAATACATTGTAGAAAACATCAGATATTGTTATCATTTCATTAACAAACACATTATTGTCCAACATCAAGCTTACAACTTTCGATAATTAATTTATTTATTTAGTTCAATAGAAGACCCCTAGTAATGAAAGTGATAATCAATGTGACTTGCCAGAAATGCCTTAAAATGCTTATATAATACAAACACGGAATACTACGATCAAATGTTGTATCGTTTACTTAATTATTCAAACAAACGGGTTTTTCTACGGTATATACATTACAACTGGAAATAATTTTACGGTCTGGAATGTGTACACGTCAACATATGCGAACGTCTATAACCCCAATGTGTGCATTACTGAAAGATATAATTTTTTATGACTTCATCAAAGCTCTACGAAGAACGCCGGCCGCGGTGGCCGAGGGGACTGAGGCGGTCCAGTCACGGTCTGCACGGCCACTAAGGTCGGGGGTTCGAATCCCCCCTCGGGCATGGATATTTGTTCCGTCCTTAGTTGTAAGTAGTTCATAAGTAGTTTGTAAGTTTAGGGACTGATGACCCCGTAGTTAAGTCCCATAGACTCTTCAAACATTTTAACATTTTGATCTACGAAGAACAAAGGGCCGTACAGCATATTTCGATTCATCGAGCTAGCACAACGACCGAACTTCCTTTTACATGCTCTGTAGTTCTTTTCTGTGTATCGCTATGCATTAACATGTCCATCCTTTGGTAATCGATGTTATTAGTTTTGAATTGTCCTGTACAATGTTAAATGAAGAGGTGTCAGGATTGATAAGGGTGGAGGAAAGTAATTGGCTCGTATGAGGACATCATTGAGGACTGAATTTCATAACACGAATTGAATATGTCTAGACTTGATTAAAAGTTATGTGGAATCATTAAACCAAACGTAAGATTGGTGACCAAAGTACAATACAAAGTAATTATATCTAGCTGCAGTACTGCAGAAAAATTTACCATAAAAGAAAGATTCGGTTCCAGCAAAGAAACGATACTCACGGAGTGCGATTCCGAGTGTGACTTCATGCGCTTAGTTTGAGACCTGGGGAATCTTGGAGGTTGCTTAAGAGACGCAAGTCCGGGTCGGGCGAGTGGGAACGGCTACATTGAGTGTGCGTGTGTGCGTGGCGGTATTGATTAGCTGGGGCGGCGTTGCCGCACCTCAAACTAGGCCAGGCCAGCCCAAGGAAGGTCCTTGCATTGATAAACACGGCTCACGTCATAACTGCGTTACTCTCTCTCGCCGCCTGTGCAGCGCCGCGCCTGATGAATGGGAGCCGTTCAAAAGCAGCCCGCCGCCGCCAGCGTGCCACACTCGCTATGACACCGGTTTATCCCGCTGACCTTGAACCAGAAATGATAAACCGGAGTAGAGGGCCGCGAAAAGAACTTGCACTGCGCAATGCTGTTGTTTTTGTTCGTGAATGAAAACGTCCGCAATTTCCCTGCTTGGCATAGCATTTTTAACACTTGTATAATTTTACGAATCATATTAATGCTGTGATCCTAAAGTATTATTTAAGAACACAGTCTCTGTAGCAAAATTATTATGAGCAGTCGAATCCACGACCGCGGAGCTCATCGCAAACATCTCTTTTCATGGTATGCTAAAGATGGTCACACACACATACCGAAACCAACTGCATCTTAGAGAAACATTTAGCGATCCTGACAGGGTTTTTATATAAAATATTAGGATCTTACAAAAGTAAATTATGTGTCGGTTTATGCATTTTAAGGTAATGACAAACTCTTAAAAGAGACAGAAAGGGAAGAAATTCATTCGTTGTCAATGATTTTTTTGGAAAGTCTGTAAATATTGTATTCACAATTTAAGTAAAGGAAATAGCACCAGTTCTTCTTTTGTATCCTCGTATAACTTCAGAGAACTTATTCTCATCTCCAGATGCGTTTGGTTACATGATTATTGTTTGTGATGTACGCTTCAAATGAAGACACATGCATAAATACTAATCAAGTAACCAAACGCATCTGAAGAGCAGAATAAATTCTCGAAATGCATTATGTTGTGCATAAAAAAAGAAAAAAAAAAAAAAAAAAAAAAAAAACAAATAACCGGTGCTGTTTCCTTTACATGTAAAAAAACTCATTTTCTTATACCGGGAGAGAGTCCTTATAATACGACTAAAAAGAAAGAAAGTGAGGAAATAATCCATTGAATTACAGACCCAAATCACTGACGTCGCGCTGCAATAGAATTTTGGTACGTATTCTGTATACGAACAGTATGAATCACCTTTAAGAAACTATCTAGTGATAGATAACCAACACGGATTCAGAACATATATTTCTTGTGCTCTTTATTCTCAATAAGTGCCGAGTGCTATAGGTAGGGGATTTAGAATTGCTCCCATATTTCTAAACCTCTAGAGGGTTTTCGACACCGTACTTCACAAGAGGGTATTATTCAAATTGTTTGCATGTCGACTATCGTGTCAGTTATGCGACTGAATCCGTAATTGCCCGTTAGACAAGTCACAGGTCGTAGTAATAGATGAAAAATCGAGTGAGACGGAAGCTGTACAAAATGATTGCCAATTGATGGTGTCGTACAACAACTGGTGAAATTATATCTTGCAATAACGCGATTCGTCTTTTATCAATGGATAATCAAATTCCCTGTATAACGGATGTTTCACGAGAATTACAAAACAGGGAGGGAGCGCGGACATGGGCTTGTGTTGTGCTTAGTAAATCATATGAAATGGCAAAAAAAAAAAAAAAAAAAACGTTTTGTAATTATTGTGTAACATCCGTCACGAAGATAATCTGATGTTGCCCTGCTAAAGAGCAAAACGCTTCGTGGAAGAATAATAAAATACAGCGCAACCAAGACTGCTTGTATTGCAAAAGTTATACCTGGCGTTTCCCAAGGAAGTGTCACGTGTTACTAATCTATAGATGATGGTTTTTTCCACCGTGTACTAACATTGGGGATTGAGCGACGACAAGATATGGAAGAAGGTCTGACGAACGTTTGTCTGGAAATGCATGGTTTCCATCCTAGACGCCGTTTACTCGGTCATACTTTGTTACAGAGACCGCGATCTAATGCAGGCTTTACCAGACAGCCACAGTTACAGTATGTGTTTAAAATAGTTTCCATGTGCCTCAACGCATGCGTCTTCATGCTGCTTTCGACACACGAGCGCTGAAATCGCAATGGTGACATTGCTGCATCAAACGCTGGTCCAATGTCTCTACAACAAGTCGCCTAGAGAAACTGCCTACTCCACCCTTATCCGCCTTCTGCTGGAGCACTAAATATTCAAATCTTCGTAAATCTAAGGGACTTAACCACGTTGGTCATCAGTACCTAGGCTTACAGACTACTTTAATTAAGGTAAAGTAACTTACGCTGAGGACAACAAATGCACCCATGCCCGAGGGACGACTCGAACCTCCGACGGCTAGCAGCAGGGCGCTCCGCTCGGCCACTCCACCGCGGCTGCTGGAAACTTCTTACCAGGAAGGATTGACGGAGGTCATCGAAAAAGCTCAAAAAGGGCAGCTAGTTTGGCATTATCTCAATACAGGGGAGAGAGTGCCACTGAAATGATATTTGTGTTGGTATTAGAACAGAGGGTTTTTTGCGTAGCCCTCAGTCACCTACTTTCTTGTTGACCCCGTCTGTTGTTGTTGTGGTCTTCAGTCCAAATAATTATGAAAAGAGAAATTGGAACTGAAACGAAAATAATTAGGTTTTCCGCTTTTTCTCGCTTGTTTTGAGGCGTTTTACAGCGATGAGCCAAATGTTATGACCAGCTGGTATATAGCGTGTTGGTCCATCTTTGGAATGCAATGCAGCAATGATTTTGCTTGCGTCATAGGTCTCTGGAAATATGTGATGCCAGATGTCTCGTTAATTGATAGTAGGTGGTTTGTGGCCACGGAACGCACGTCCAGCAGTGTCCAACTGTTCCTGTCGGATCAGAACAAGTGAATTTGGCGACTAAAACGTCAACTTGCATTCATTATCATGTTCCACAAACCGATTTTCGTATAATCTTGCGACATGGATGGTTATCCTGCTGGAAAATCCCAGCTCAGCAATGGACATGGTGGAACAATCCTGTTACGGTGATATAAATATCAATTAATACAATGAAAGAATCCCTGAGACGGATTTACGTCTCAAATATGTCAAAGACATTATTGATAGATCTGAAGCATTGAATTAAAATTCAGCTTCACCCTGCCCACAGTACTCAAAAACTCGGTAGTTATGAAACTAATTCCCGTAAGAGTAAGGGCCCAGTGGTATAGGGATCAGCGCAACTGCCTAGAAAGCAAGAGACCCGGGTTCGAATCCCGGCTGAGTACACATTTTCAGCTTTGCCCAATCGCAGTTGATGTCATATATTCTGTGAATAGTAAGTAGAATGATTCCCCATTTGTCTCTGCTCAACTTATATACAGGATGAGAGAGTTGCGAAGGAAGAGGGTCGAGAGAGAGAGCACTCAGACCCAGTCTAGAAAATCGTATTTGATATTATAGAAAATTAATAGTTCTTCTATCTGGAAGGTTTGCATTCCTTCCAGTAAATCTACTGTATCAAAATACGTACTCAGAAAGAGGGAATGCTCAGACATTCCTTTAAACGAGATATACTCCTGATATGCTCCTGACTAACCCGAAATTTGACAGAGGTAGTGTCATTTCCTCTTATTATACATTTTTGGTGTTATGGGGTTTGGGGTTATGTTTAACGAGCGTGAAACATGGGTGATTAGGAGTTCAGACAGAAAAATGATGTATTTGTGTGGAGAGTTGCCTGGTATGGGAGGTAAACATGGATGATAAATAGCTTTACATGATAAGGGGTGTTATTGGCACGTCCCTCGATGTTTATGCCCGGGCACCTCATCCTCGCCAGCGCGGATTGTAAAATATGGGACCATTCGCCGTAACGACGAGCTGCGAGAGGAACCTACACCCCCTGTTTACATGGGCTCCCAAAACCGGATTTCGTAAACCGATTTCCCAATTCCGCTTTTGGATGGTCATGTAAACACTCCAAAATCGATTCTGGAAATCCGCTTCCCTAAAGCGGTTTTCCAGTTCCACAATCGATTTTCGTGCCCATGTAAACGCAACCGTTTTTGAAGCGTACTTGGCTTGTCATATTGTGTTTTCTTGTTAAGAATTTTCGGCACATATGGAAAGAGTGATATTTTCTAATGTGAAATAAAAGTATAAATATTAGAGTGAACATAAATCAGTGTATTTAAATAAAGAAAAATAGCGACTGTGCTGACTAAGTCAGGAACTGTATCAGCTGTTTTTCAGCCGCCATTTTAAGTGGCTTAGGAAATCCGATTCAGGCTATTCCATGTAAACACGACGACGAAAAACAGTTTACGAAAATCGGTTTTCTTCTTCCGGAAGATGTGTTGCATATAAATGTATTGATAGAAAAGACACACACATACTACACTTAAGGTATCGGCCATGGCCCTATTCAGAATAAAGAATATTCCCACAATCCTGATGGTGAGAATACTCTTCATTCTGAAGAGGACCATAGCCGATAGCTTAAGTGTAGTTTGTCTCCGTGTATTTTTTATTTACCTGTTGCAGCTTGTCGTTACGTCTTTGCGGCGAGTTGTAAACTGAAGATTAGACGGATAATCGTATAACTAATGAGTTGGCACTGAACAGAATTGGAGAGAAAAGAATTTCCTTCCATACCTCGGTTGCACAGTGGTAGAGTGCCAGACTTCAAATCCAAAGGTCGCGATTTAGATCCGCGCCAGGTCCTACGATTTTTATCTGTCACTTTCCGCTTCTTTCACCTCTGGCAGTATTGCTCATGTGAAAAATACCGAGTAGCACCGTGGTTCGGTACTCACGTTAAACAGTAGGACCCCGTATAACTGGCTGGGTAAGTCAGTTCGAAGGTCAGAGGAAGGCAACGGCATACCATCTCCAAACCGGACCATGCCTAGTAAAGCACTGTGGTCTTCGGATTGTTGACTGCTTTACCTTTTATCTTGATTAAAAGAAGGGACCGATTGTTGGGACACATTCTTAGACACGAAGGAATCGTGAATTAAGCATTGGAGAGAAGTATGTGGGGTCAAAATCGCACAGGAAGACAAAGAGACGAATACAGGAAGCAGTTTCGAATCGAATGAGTGTAGGTTCTTGCTCGGAGATTATGAGACTTGAACTGGATAGATCAGCGTGGGTAGCTGCATCAAACCAGTCTTTGGACAGAAAACCACAACACTACTACACCACTGCATGGAAATTCTTCATACGGCATTCATGACATTAAATACTTGTATCTTTGTCGATAATGTTGTCCCCGAACGAGTGTATTGTAAAAACGAAAATTAGAAGTATTTCATTGAAAACAAACTTTGAAAGTCATTGTTTCTAGTTTCATTAAAAACAACTTTCAGAATTCACATGACTACACACTCGACACCACGACCGTTATGGGTTCCGCAAATGTACTGGCTGTGTGTTCACTTCCGTGACGTAAGAGCATCTCCCCATATTTTGACTGTCCCATTTTAGCTCCATTGCGGCATTCTTTTACCCTACCGAACACTCTCTCTTTGGTGCTCGGCGACGATGCCTCTGTGGCTAATTTGGTTTTACGATTTCTTCGTGCTGGGGGGGATTTACCAGTTGCTGTGAGTTCTCTGGGTGGTCTTTTAGATAATTTTATATGTTCCACTTGACGTGTCTTTAGACTACAGTTTTTATTTTTTACGCTATGTGGTTGGCTTTTCCCTTTTTACACGCATGGTCGGTCAACCACATTCATTGGCTCTGTCATATTTGTCTCGTATTTGTTACTGTGTGTCTGGCGTCTTTCGTGTTGTCTCTTGTTGACTCTGTCAATATTTCATTGACGGTGCATTCTTTCATTCTGCGCTGTTTTAAATTTCGCTCAGGCACATTTTTTGATGATTATGTTTTTCTGCGTGTCGCCTAGCTATGAAGCGGGGGACTGATGGCCATAGAAGTCTAGTCCCCCTAAAACCCTCCATACCAACCAACCAACCTATTGTGACCTGCTTACACGGCACAGGGAATAGTTTGGGAATCGTTGTGGAGACGGTGTGTAGCAGGCAGGCCTAGTTGCGGTATTAGCCGCGGCGCATTCCGCGGCGTCGCGGCAGCCACGTGCCGAGCAGCGCCTCCTGGGCGCCTGCCAGCCTCACCGGGAAGGAAGGCTGCACACCGGGCCCATTGTCCGCCTCTTGTTTGTGCTTCCCATGCCAACTCGCCGCCGCTGCGGAAGCGCCAACCACCCCGCTTATCGTCTGCACCGCAGCTTCCAGAGAGGGAGGAAATATCACTGTAACTCTGATAATCATCAAGATTTCATCCTACTCTACAACAGAGAAAGAACTGCAAAAGACCAGGGTACACAATTGGTCCAGAGACTAATAATTGCCTCTGAATATACGCCGCTGGCTATCCAAAACACGATGCAAAGGAGAAACGAAATATCAAAGCCAAATGTGTTACATTGTATAACAGTGTACAAGGAATCACATGGCTGAAAATACGGACCCATTGGAGGTGAGGAAATCGGTACTGGAAGTTGACACCGTTGCTGGCTGTAACCGATGGTACACGCCTCAGTATTGACTTACAAGGGGAGGCTACGACATTCAGATTCAAATGTTCAAATGTTTGTATAGCTTATGGGACGTAACTACGCGGTCATCAGTCCCTAAACTTACAAACTACTTAGGAACTAACTAAAGACTAAGGACGGCACAAGTATCCATCCCCGAGGGGGGATTCGAACCCCCGACCGTAGTGCCGTGCAGACCGTGACTGGAGCGCCTCAGTCCCCTCGGCCACCGCGGCCGGCGACATTCATATCGTCGATTTTCTTCAAGCTATGTACCCTTTTAGCAGACCATTAGGGCAACATAATGAGCACTGTAGTAAGACACTGTTGAACTGTTGTTACCTTTCGCGTCGCCATACTGTCTCTGCACCGGCTATTATGGTTTGGGGCGGTATTGGATTCTCTACCCGCAAGTCGTTCAAATGTTTCTAAACCTATTGGACCAGACTGCTCTGGTCATCAGTTCCTAGACTTAAACTACTTAAACTAACTTACACTCACACACATGCCCTCGGGTAATCTCGAACCTCCAACGATGAGCAACTGCGCGCTCCGCAGCAAGGCACTTCTCGCTCGGCCACTCCACCACGGCCCCGCTACCCATCCCCAGTCTCTAATGCCGGTACAGTTGGAGCCTGATGTCCCCTCATAGGTCGGAGATTGCCGAAGGGCACATTGTAACAAAGTAATGCTCAGCCACACGTGCCATGCAGTGTTAAAGATTTCTCCGTTAATCATCACATTGCATTGCTGCCTTGTCGTACCTGTTCGCCTATCGATAACGTCTGGCCGATAAAAAAATAACACAAGATACTCCACCAGCTGTTACCAGAGAGTTTTGATTTTCGTTACCCAAAAACACATTTAGAGCCTCTTTGATTCAATGCTGAGGCGCCTAGCAGAGATTATGGCCAGTAATGGTAGCAACACTGAATACTGATTCCATCACCTTTCCTCACTTCACATGAGGCTGTATTTGTACAATGTATTATCTCCTAAATTATTTTGATTCTGATATCAACGGTTCGGTTTCCCATTTTGGATTACCACCATAGTAAATAAACCCCAAAGGCGAAAAGGCACTCGATTGCAATATTCGTGACAAATGACTATGACAACATTAACTAGCATAAAACACCCGGAAATAACCATACAGAGTGAACCAAAGTAGAAATAGCAGGAAGAGGAGGAAGGAAGCTTGGAGTTTAACGTCCCGTCGACAGCGTGGTCATTAGAAACGGTGTTTACGCTCGAAGTGTTTGGGTAAGGATGTGGAAGGAAATCTGACATTCCCTTTCAAAGGAACCATCCCGGAATTGGCCTTGAGTGATTGAGGGAAATCACGGAAAACCTACATCTGGATGGCCGGAGGTGGATTTTAACCACCCTCCTTCCGAATGCGAGTCCCGTGTGTTACCACTGCGCCACCTCGCTCGGTAAGGAAGAGGGGATAGCAGGTTTATTCATTGGGACTGAATAAGGAAATGTAGTTAGTCCACCAGAGAAGTGCGTTATGGACGAAATGTCTTACAAAACACTTATTTGATCGATTCCTTAGGCTACGTCATTAGTATGGAACCTTTATCATATCCGATTCCTGCAGAGAAGATACTACGCAGATCAGCCTATTTCGTCGCGGTTTGGTTTAATCCAAGCGAATGCGGTGCGGGGATGCTGACAATGATAGACGCTACAAATTAAGCGTTTTGGGTCACGGCCAGGTTTACCGATGTATTTCCGAGAGCTTTCTCTCCGCGAAGAGTCTGGAATCATTATACGTCCTTTCACATTCGAAATGACCAAGGCGACAAAAGATGAGATATTAAAGGTCATACTGAACTTCACGGGCAATCCTCACCCCACACGCCATTCCCCAATGGAACGGGAATGGAGGAAAAGATTGTATCACCAGTAAGGTCTTCCGCCGAACACTGTAATATGGCTTGTGGAGTATAGAGGTACTTATTTAGCACAGGGTGTGAATTTTGCTCATCTTTGTTACATCCTTTCCAGATAGGGTTGTTTGCCGGCCGCGGTGGCCGAGGGGACTAAGGCGCTTCAGCCACGGTCCGCACGGCCATTACGGTCGGGGGTTCGAATCCCCCCTCGGGCATTGATATTTGTGCCGTCCTTAGTTGTAGGTAGTTCATAAGTAGTTTGTAAGTTTAGGGACTGATGACCCCGTAGTTAAGTCCCTTAAGCTTAACAAACATTTGAACATTAGATAGGGTTGATGTTGGGTATAATGTAGATCCAAAGGAGAACAGGATGCTTCGTTGCAGGTTCATTTAGTAAGCGCGAACGCGTCAACGAGGAACAGCGAACTCCCGTGGGAGACGTTGCAGGAGAGTCGGTCTGCTTCACGGAAGGAGCTTCTTAGAAGTTGCGAGAGCCGATGCTTCTTGAAGTGTCAACTTTACTTCCTTCTATCTATATCTCGAGGGTAAAACTAGATTAGAAGCCTCTTGGTGACATAACCGCAGTCGTTTTCTTCCGCTAACCACACGCGGCTGGTATAGCAGAAGGAGGAAGTGACAGTTGTACATAAGTACTCTCTGGAACACTCCAAGAGCTTATGGAGAGTGGATGTAGATGTACAGTTGACTCAAAATATTACTTCACTTCCTTGCCAGAGTACTTTTAACACTTTTCCCAGGTGCTTATCAGTGCTTACATTTATCTACGTTGTTATAAATGTTTTAATCAAATCTTCAACATCTCTGCGGTCGTTATATATACTGGGCTGTACGAAGTAGAATCTGCCAGTGGCGGGTTTTAATTTTTTATATTTGTATTTTTTGTATATTTGTCTTTTTTTGTGCTTCAGGCAGATCTATGCTCTGCGTCGTTTGTTCACGTTCGTTCTGGATTTTCGTTGAGAATTTTGCTGTTTTTATTATTATTATTATTATTATTATTATTACAGATGACGTTGACCCCTCATTCTTTTTCCTGTGGTTTCTCGGTTTGATCGGTTCTTTGTGGACGTTGGTTTTTTTTTTTTTTTTTTTTTTTTTAATTTAATCTTATCGTCATTGGCTCAGTTTTTATTATATGTGTCCGAAATGTTTGCAAAAAATCATGAAACTACAAGCAAATCTAAAGTGAGCCGTTCAACATACCAGTGCGAATTTCTCAGTATATGTGCACTATACATTAATAGTGGTATTTTTTATAGCTTCAAACAAACAGTCATGCATCAAAGAGTTAATTAAGAAACATTTTTATTTGATCATTTAGAAAACACGTACATAACAATGCATGCAGATAGCAAGAGTACACACCTTTCGTTCTTGGTGTAACAGGTTAATAAAAGGAAGGGTAACCGACTACCCCTAAAAGTAACCACAAGTGCCGCGAGCAAATGCAGGACAAAGACAAAGGGGAAAGGAAGAAGACTACCATAACAGCTTGGGTTCGGCCGTTGTGTCATTGGAAGTAAGGAAGATTATGGTTAAACGTCCCGTCGACAGCGTGCTCATTAGAAGCGGAGCTCACGTTCAGATTTTTGGGTGGGGATTGGAAAGGAAGCATTCCGACTTTTGCCTAGAGTGTTTAGGGAGATCACGGAAAACCTAAATCTGGATGGCCAGAAGTGGATTTGAATAACCGTCTTCCCGAATGTGAGTCCAGTGAGTTGCCACTGCCCAACTCGCTCGGCGTACAATTGGAAACTGCGCTGAATAGTATACCTGCAGGTATTCCACCAGAACGCCGTGTTCTCGTGAAGGGCTCAGAGGAAGTGAAGTGGGAAAGACCAACTGCCGGAAAATTATGTGGATAGTATTGACGGCAATGATTGTTCCTCACTTGGTGCACTACGATGGAATGTGTGTGTCTGGACAGAAATTAAGCAGTGATCCGAGGGTTAACTGTGAAGTTGTAGCTGTGAATGCTACCAACACATGAAGCCAACGAGCGGAGTGAATCCTGCTGTAATGTTACAGAATATAGAATGATTGGGAATATGTGATGTGTGAATATAATAATAATGGTAATATGTTGTTGTTGTGATGGTCTTCAGTCCGGAGACTGGTTTGATGCAGCTCTCCAGCCCAATCTATCCTGAGCAAGTCTCTTCATCTCCTCATAAGAACGGCAACCTACATCTGTCTGAATTTGCTTACTATATTGATATCTTGGTCTCCCTCTGCGATTTTTACCCCACACACTTCCCTCCAACGCTAATTTCAAAAATGTTCAAATGTTTGTACAGCTTATGGGACTTAACTACGGGGTCATCAGTCCCTAAACTTACAAACTACTTATGAACTGACTAATACTAAGGACGGCACAAATATCCATGCCCAAGGGGGGATTCGAACCCCCGACCGTAGTGGTCGTGCAGACCGTGACTGGAGCGCCTCAGTCCCCTCGGCCACCGCGGCCGGCTTGCTGTATCTGACAGAATTACAATGTCATCGGCAAAACGCAATGTTTTTATGTCTTCACGCTGAACTTTAATTCCTTCTCCAAATTTCTTCTTGGTTTCCTTTATAGCTTGCTCAATGTACAAATTGAACAACACTGGAGAAAGGCTACAACCCTGTCTTATATATCCTACAAAAATGATATCATATCTACCCAACCTGGCTTTAAAACGCCTGTCAGTCCCAGTTCTGTGGAGAATAAGATATTTTGGCATTACATTATGTGGACGAATTACTGTAATAAAAACTTGTATATTCTTCAAATATTGATATAACTTACGATGAAAGACATTTTAGTTAAATTGCTAAATTATCGTACAATAAAGATGTCACGACATTTACTATACATTCTCCGTTTCCAATATTATTTTCTATAAATCTTCATTCTGAGATAAATGTTAATACTTGACTGAACAACTATCACAGCATGTTAAATACCGCTAAACAAATAGTAATAATTCAACAAAAGAAACTTCGCAATGCGTCAAATATACGTACCTAGCATTGTTAGTGGATGACGTGACTAGAAGGTTGCCCCCAGTGTACTCGACTCACGCAGGCTACCGCTACCCAGGATTTGACGTCGCCCATCACTGGTGCTGCTCCCCAGCCATCTGCTACTAACCAGCTCAGTGGAGAAGATGATATCGGCCGCCTCGTGTCTTAGTGATGCGCTAGCTGTCGCAGCGCCGTGAGCCTCATGACGAACCAGGAACGACTGACGCCGCTGCTCGCGATACAAGAGTGTACCGCCAGCGCATCGCACGCTATCACTCGGTCGCTGGCCGCGACAGCAAGTCGACACATGTGCCGAGGTCGTCTGCAAATGTTGAAGGAAAAAATCGCACTGACGTGTTGTGAGGATACAGGGTTTTAGGTTAGTAACCTCTTTGGTACGTTTTGGTCGAACGATAGCTTTCGTTGGCGTGCAGCGATAACTGCTGGCAACAATGCTTAGGTTGGAATGATTTTTGTTTGTTAGCCGGTGTTCGGCAGTCTCCCGCTGACCGCAGAGCGAGGCAATAGCATCTTGACAGTGCGTCCGTTACCCGCGTTTAGCGGTGGCTGAAATTTTTGCCCTTCAGTCGTATCGCATATGAGTTTCGGTTGCAGTTGCGTATTGAAATGTTTCAGTGTGGACTTGTAGACATTCATCGTAGTGGCACGCGGTTATTTAATCAGTGTATTTAAAGGAAGAGTTATTAACATTTGTCGTTCCGTAATAAAGGAAGTTAACAAAGACTATTGTAATGGATCAACCTAGTAACTGTCCGCATCCCATACCGTCAAATCATTGGAACAATTATTAAATGATTAAGCAGCAAATAGAATATAACGGCATCTTCTCCCATCGTAGATTAGGTGGACGCAGCTGTGACGTTACAGTGTTTTACGGCCCACTTTAGATTTGTAGTTTTATAAGTTTTTGCAAACATTTTGGGACAAAATAATAATATAATAAAAAATTATTTAATAAGAGTGTCTGAAACCCCTTTAGGAAAAAAAAATAGGGAGTAGCGGGTTTCGAACCACTGACCTCCAGCGTCACAGTCCAACGCATTACCCTCTACGCTACAGGTGATAGTTACGAGTTGTGTTCTATAATCTTATACTATTAATAGTCGTTGTTAACTGATGCTAATATGGCATTTGTAGACACTAGATTATCATTTATCGTACGGAGGACGACGTATTTTTGTTAATTCTTCAGTGCGCCATCGCTTTGAAATGACAACGTGTAAGTTACAATAAGAAAATCATCAAATACGCAACGTGAGATGGCGTATGCCACAGAGAGTTCTGGCCGAGCAATGCCACGTGACATCTGCGAACGGCTGGTTTTCGTTAATTCAATTAAAGGTGTCAAAACTCCGGTAGTTTTGCAAATATCTCTCAAACAATACGAGATATGAAAAAAACATATGGGAACAAAGTTGTAGAGAACTTTCTCCTCTACAAATTCGTTTATTCAATTTTCGTGTCAGATGCATGGTTAAGCCGTTATTTTCATTTAAATTTCGAGCTGTCAAAAGACGATTGCAAAGGCCCACTTTTAGTGTTACTACCGTAACCTAAAGTGGGCCAAAAGACACACAGGAAACCCCACTCCGACCCCTTGGCGAATAGGAGTCAGGTTACCCACCCTACACCTTACCTTCTAATCATTCAAGCCCAAACTGTGTCATGACAAAAATCGGCAGTTATCCTACTCGAAAAAGGGCGGCAGATATCCACTATTGATAGTCTACATAATTACTGGATCATTAACTACCGTAAAATATAAAACTAAGCATCCGGGTGAGCCCTAGGAAACGTCTAGTTCTCATTCATGTACAAATACCCTAAGGGAATGTACTTCGCCACACACGGAATAAAAGCGCTGTAAATCATCCATTAGACTGATCTTTTTATCAGTATTTGCTCGTATCAGATTCGTACCTGTTTTGATGAATAAAAGAGCGTGCTATCCAAATACTTGTAGAAAAACTGTAGCATAAGTTATATATATAGACGAATTACAGCGTTCAAATGAATGAAATAAATCACAATTTGCGATGTTATGGCTTCACTGTATTCGGTTTACATGGAATACCAAACCGTGGCGAATGAAAATTTCTGCCCGGCCGGGATTCGAACCCGGGATCTCCTGCTTACTACGCAGACGCGATGACCATTCCGCCACCGAGGACACAGTGACCAACCCGACTGCAGATGTCCCGCCACACACAAATCTCCATTCGCCACGCAGCCTCTTTCCTATATCGCAAATTGCGATTTATTTCATCCATTTGAACGCTGTAATTCGTCAAATATATACAAGCCGAGGCTGGACTCGTGACGACAATTAATTGTGTCTCGATACCTCATGGTCTGTTCTCCCTGATGCGGGAATACAGTATTGTGGCTGCGAGCATTATAGAATAAATAGGCTGTGGTATAAGAAAGAGACAGCGTGGCGAATGGAGATTTGTGTGTAGCAGGAGACGTGCAGGGAAGAGTCATCTGCAGTCGGGCTGGTCACTGTGTCCTCGGTGGCGGAGTGGTCAACGCGTCTGCCCAGTAAGCAGGAGATCCCGGGTTCGAATCCCGTCTGGGCACAAATTTCCATTCGCCACAGTTTGGTATTCCATCTAAACCGAATACAGTGAAGCCATAACATCGCAAATTGCGATTTATTTCATTATAGCATAAGTGTCTGAAGAGACGCTACAAGAAGAGTATACAACTTGGTAACAGTGAATGTAAAATTAAAACGACTACCCTAGCTATAAAATAACGTCGATTACGTGCTAGTGTTTGATATACATCAAGAGTTGGAGCGTTGGTGCGGTGCGCCTGTGTGTCTGCGCGGCTGTCGTGAGAATACATCACACGGGTGGAAACGTGATCCGGGCAGAGATACACGAGTAAGACGAACAACGGGGCCAGACACGGTGTCCGGCTTCGTGGGAGCACGTTCCTCCAGCGGGCTACCGACACGCCCCTGCCAGTTCCTGCTGCCTTGAGCCCGCGTGACGTAATTATCAAACGAAATTACACGCTCTCCTGCCTTAACCGACAACGAATCAAGTGGCGTAGTCATTAAGATAGTGGGCACGTTTCCGGGAGGGCTTAGGATTACATTCAGTGCGGTTACCAAGATATTATCATAGCGCTTAGAAGGTAAAGTCCCGTCACCTGTTTTCGTCGTATCTTCTGTAATTGTAGTTGCTGCGCTCTCCGACAGATTCCGCAATGATCGCTAGTGGCTGGCTGAAGTAGATTTCCAACAGTGCGCCTCGTAAGATAGGTTTAGATTTATTGTTGTGTGTAGTAGTGTTTTGTGATGTTAAATAATTTTCTGTCATAAAATTGCGGTGGACTAATATTTACATGTGTGTGTGTGTGTGTGTGTGTGTGTGTGTGTAGAATTTTTATGCATTTACTGATAATTTGTGTAGGGTACTGAATTATTGCCATCGGAGAAAGAAAACTGTGTTTGTGAATTATGCCGTGCTGTTACGTTCCCGGGTGTCGATCTCGATACGACCACTTTTTAGACCACCAAACAGCGCCAGTGATTTTGCTAAATGGGCTAAAATTATTCCGAGGAAGGACTTTCAATTAACAAGTAAATCATACGTATGTGACAGACATTTCGCTGATGATTTGCTTCTTAAATCTGATAGACGTTAAAGCCAGGTTCAGTGCCTCATATTTTTCCAAACTTGTCAAGCTATTTATCAGCTCAATTGAAACCACGCAGATCTCCTCTAAAGAGAGTAGTGAAGGAAACAGTCCCCTCGTGTACCGAAACATCAGCGATTTGTACACCAGTTGCAGTACCTAGTACTTTCCATGTAGCAGTTAGTGAGGCTGATGCAAGAAAAATTATCGACAGTCTCAAACGGAAAGTAAAAAAATCTGAAAAGAATGCTAGTGAGAACACACATTCAGCTACTGAAAGAGAGGGAGAGAATAATTTTGTTAGAAAAAAAAAGTTTCTACTGAAAATAATCGAAGTCATGTGCATGTAGTGCTTCGAATTTTCTAAGCAAAATACAAAAGTTGGTCATAGACACTATGCTTAGGAAGTGCCAAACAGTCCCAACCGGTATGCGATGAGTTTATTTTGGAAAGCTTGCTTCTCAAAGTTGAATCACATAAGGGCTACAAGCATTGTCGAAGGAACGACTTCCTTCCTCTGCCATCGACGGTGTATTATATTTGCTTATTATACATGACCCGATATTCGTAATTGCTTTAAAGGATGTCAAAATTTTATATTTTCAATGCAGATGGCACAATTTCCTTGTCTTAATCTTGTCTAATACAGTGTTTTAAAATTGTGTAAGATCCGTGTAGTACATATACGGAAACGTTCCTCTCCCAGCGCTTAGCGACGGTGGAGTGACCTAGCAGCAGGCCGACGTAAACTTGTCGAGTGCCTACACTACTTCTTCTAGACGCTATGATATTATTATCCCCCTAAATCACTTCAGGCGGCAGCGCGGAATGGCCGCGTGGTCTAAGGCGTCATGCTGCGGACTGGGTGGCTGTCCCTGCTGGAGGTTCGAGTCTTCCCTCGGGAATGTGTGTGTGTGTGTGTGTGTGTGTGTGTGTGTGTGTGTGTGTGTGTGTGTGTTTGTTTGTTGTCCTTAGTGTGAGTTAATTTAAGTAGTTTGTAAGTCTGGAGACTAATGGCCATTGCAGTTTAATCTTATAGGTTTACAAAATTTTGAACGTTTTCACTTCAGGCGCAAAGCCTAAATGGTTACCTTCAATAGCCTACTATATGTTTATATACCCATGAAGTTCGCAACACTGAAAGAAATTACGCAATTTACTGCTGCAGGTTATCAAGAACATTAACTATTGAATATATGTTTGAAATGTTGGTCCCTTTCACGAAAAAGTGTAAACGTCGCTGAGACAACCGTATTTATACAGTGGACCGCCCACTACGCAACTAAGGCGCAGCCATTGATCACTGTTCAGGTACTTCTCGCCAGTCGAGTAGTCTGTTTTCTATTTTCCTCGCACTCTTTTCTGTTTAGTGTTTTGTTTACGTAATATCGACCATTCGAAAGGTAATAAATCGGAGAAAGACGATTTAGACATTCGGAAGCAATTAAAAATACGTTGTTGTCTGAACACAGTTCATAAAATACAGTATATTACAACTTAAACAATGTCTGAAATTTAAATACCGTAATGACAAGTGTGAAGTCATTCAAATTAGTACTAAAAGGAATCCGTTACATTTCGATTACGAGAAAAATCACGCCACAATCAAGATTGGTAATTCAGGTAAATATCTAGGGATTATGAACAATTTTATCTGGAATGAGCACATGGATAAATATATAGGGATGGTGAGTAAAAACCTTGGTTTTTGTCAGAATATTCATAAGGTGCAAAAAATGCACTAGAGACTGATCCGCCCTCTTCTGGAGTATTGCTGTGCCTTAGCAGACAGCATTTATGGGGGATATAACAAAAATCCAACGAAGGACAGCTCGTTTTGTATTAGCGCGATATGTGGGTGATAGTATCACGGAAATAATACGAGTTGGGGTGAAAATCATAAATACAGATTTTTTTTTTTTTTTTTTTTTTTTTTTTTTTTTTTTTTTTTTTGCAGGCGGTCCTTTTTATGAAAGTAAAATAACGAGTTTTGTTTTCGGAATGCGATGACATTTTGTTGCTGTCACATGGTTAGGGAAAAATAACGATCGTATTAAAGTACAAGAAATCGGAGCCGCGTCGTATTAGCCGTGCGCATTGGGGCGCCATGCTGCGGTGCGCGCGGCAGTTCGCCGTCGGGGGTTCGAGTCCCACCCTCGTGCATGGGTGTTTGTGTTGCAAATGTTCAACTGTTTGTATAGCTTATGGGACTTAACTACGGGGTCATCAGTCCCTAAAATTACAAACTATTTATGAACTAGCTAATACTAAGGACGGCACAAATATCCATGCCCGAGGGGGGATTCGAACCCCCGACCGTAGTGGCTGTGCTGATCGTGACTGGAGCGCCTCAGTTCCCTCGGCCACCGCGGCCGGCGTTTGTGTTGCCCTTAGGTTAGTTTACCTTAGTTTAAGTAGCTTGTACGTTACGGACTAATAATCCAGCAGTTGAGTCCGATAGATTTACAAACATTTTTTGAAAAAATCGGAGTTCGCACGGAAAGATTTGTGTTCGTTTTTCCCCGTGAGCTGTTAGAGAATGGAAGATAGGCTGATAGTGTGAAAGTGGTTCGTTGAACACTGTGCCAGGCACATAGTTCTGAATTACAGAGTAATAATGTCAATGTACAGCTCTTTACATCCCCTCATTGACAAATCAGCGTATACCTGCATCTTTATTTTCCTTCTCCTTCGATCTTTCCATCAAAGTATGAGGAGGAGCATTTATGTGTATTCTTGTTGTCCAACGTCTTCCCTCATACCTAGTGCATAGCAGACTGTAGATCTATAGCAAACCGTATGTATTCGGTATCGAGTGACAATAGTAATTTTGGCTGATATGAAATACTCAATGGTTACTCATGAATAAATTTCATTATTCGCATCGACCGTGTCGATACGAACTCTGTAACGAAAACCAATACGGAGAATGCGTATTTTATGTGATACTATTTGTTATGACATTAATAATTTTATGGACATCCATTAAGAACTTCAAGTGCATATTGCGTAGCTTTGCGATTTTAGATTACTTTTGTTTATAAACATTTTGTATTTCCTTCTTGGCCCGTGTTTGCAGGTTAATCCTCGATGATCTTTAACACAAACAAACGTTTTTTGCATTTTTTTTACCTGTAAAGGTTTAAGTTTAATCGTTAATTATTTGTTTTTTGATTTTGTCTATTATATAACAGTTTTGTAAAACGTTATCATCAATAAATTTTTATTCATGACGGTATTATCGTAATTGTTGATGTCGCCATTGTACAGTACAACAGTCCCGCTGTTCGCAAATGTAGTGCTACTTCTATGATTGATCACACTGGCATTCGTCACGAAATATTCCGTTTGATTCTGACTTTCCAAGCCTCTAAGTAAAGTGCGGGAACAGTACTTAAGATAGGGGTCACGGGTGGGTCTCGCTAATTTTGATCAATTTGTATGGCAATTATGCTTTAGTCAGTAGTATAATTACCTCAGAAAGCAGAGAGTAGCGAGTAACGATACGTTTGTAACGAGTAGTGTTTCTTTTAGTAACGGATACATACGGATACGTATATCTTCGTTACTCTCACAGCTCCAGCAGACTTATCAGTAACTTATCACATGTCGACCAAACTGTGGGGTGATAGCGGGACTGGCTGCGCCACCTGGCGATTCAGTGTAATAGGCCCCTATGGCTAGAGGTCCGCATCACATCCGCAAGGCCCATATCCGCAACCGCATCCGCAAATTCGTTATCCACATCCGCAGATATTAAAGTTTTGAATAGGTAATAGTAATAGATAGCAGTACTTAAAACCATGGGTATGTATTCAATTCAATTTCAATTGTTTGTGTAGCTTATGGGACTTAACTACAGGGTCATCAGTCCCTAAACTTACAAACTACTTATGAACTACTTACGAAATAGGACGGCACAAATATCCATGCCCGAGGGGGGATTCGAACCCCCGACCGTAGTGGCCGTTCAGACTGTGACTGGAGCGCCTCAATCTCCTCGGCCACCGCGGCCGGCTAAAGGAAATCACACTCACTTAAAGCATGATGGGTTAGTCATTCGAACTAATATAGGAAGTCAAGAAATATAGACAATGTCGTCTAGGCATCTCGCACAACTGCTTAGTGAGCTTGGAAATATGTACATTTTAGTGGATTTTATAATTTGAATTCTCATATATACGACTTGAGCAGTGCGAGGTATCCTTGGCATTGTATCAGTTGTCCACTGGTGGGGATGCTACCGTTCGTGTGCCACGCTTATCTGTACATCAGCTTGAATCGACCTTAACATTTTATCAGGAGGGGGCATTGACCGACCTCTCTGGCAGTCAGCCGGACCTGTCAACAGTCAAAGGATTTCTTATCTCAAAAATAATCTTTAACATGTTTTCGAGACTAATCTTTTGTCTGCCGCAAAATAAAGTAACGTGCCAAGTGGTCTTGGGCTGTATGACGTCATTGACGGTTGAATTTCTTTTTCCAACATTCTGCTGGTCACTTTAACGGGAACAGTATTTCTGTTCCTTCGGCGTAAATATGGCTATCTTGCTGATGTAAACTAGAGGACGTATGAGAGACTGTAAGGCATCAGTTAACCGTTTTTGCTCTGACAAGTTATACGGACTACGACAGCAAGCTGTGATTACTTGAAGTAATTGCTTGTTATAAACGCAGTCGTGGAGTGAAGTGAAATGATCTTTGTGTGCTTGAATTAATTGGTAAGCTAGTTTATGTTCTCTTGTAATTAGTGTAACAATAATGATGAAAAATTTCTCTTAGGTATTGTATAAGTAAAGAGTACATGCCATATTAATAAGTTTAATATTCTGCTGGAAATAACAATTAACTGAACATTCCATATAGGACTGTACTCGAACGTTTCCTTTTATGTCCCTAATTATTTACGAACTGAGAGCGATTGTGGTGTATTTTAACAATTAGCTTCTGCAGCAGAATAATTTTACCGTTTTTATTTTGTTAATTATTATTCCTCTAAACTACGATAGTATGAATTCGAGTTACATTTACTTGCATACCTCTTAATATTACTTCATACAGGAGTCGTATTTCTACCCTAGCAAGACTGAATATCGAAATTCCCAAATGCACCAAAAATAAAAGAAAAATATAACGATTCAAAAAAGCAGATAAAATTTCGCTTCACGTTTTACTGAGTGATAGTCTCCAGTCTTTCAAAGCTAAAAAATGCGAGTGTAGATCAATTTCGGCTTACTTTCAAAGATATAATATCAGTAGCAATCGAAAGATTTATACCAAACAAATTAATAAGAGGGGCCCGACCCCCCGTGGTACACAAAACAGATCAGATCATAGTTTCCACAACAAAATCCTGTCTCGTAATGTGGCAGAAAATCCAAAGAAATTGTGGTCATATGTGAAAAGTACACTATCGACAAAACATACACAATACCTTCATTACGCGATAGCAATGGTAATACTACCGATTACAGTACTTGCTGAAGCAGAATTTCTAAACACAGCTTTCCGAAATTGTTTCACCAAAGAAGACGAAGTGAACACTGGAATTCGAACCAAGAACAGCTGCCAACATGCGAAATTTAGAATAGATGTTCCTGGAGTAGTAAAACAACTTAAGTCACTAAACAAAAACAAATCTTTCGTGCCAGATAGTATACCAAGTATATTCCTCTGAGTATGCTGATGCAATAGCCCCATACTTAGCTATCATATACAGCCGATCATTCAGCGAATGATCCGTACCCAAAGACTGGAAAGTTGCCCAGGTCACTCCATTATTTAAGAAAGGTAATTGGAATGATCCCCAAAGTTACAGGCCCATCTCATTGACGTCGATTTGCAGTAGGATGTTGGAACATATACTTTGTTCGAACATTATGAACTACCTCGAAGAGAACGACCTATTAACCAATAGTCAACACGGATCCAGAAAGTATAGCTCTTGCGAAACACAGCGTACCCTTTATTCACTTGAAGTGAAAAATGTTCAAATGTTTGTAAAGCTTATGGGACTTAACTACGGGGTCATCAGTCCCTAAACTTACAAACTACTTATGAACTACTTACGAACTAGGACGGCACAAATATCCATGCCCGAGGGGGGATTCGAACCCCCGACCGTAGTGGCCGTGCTGACCGTGACTGTTGCGCCTCAGTCACCTCGGTCACCGCGGCCGGCGCTTGAAGTGATAGTGGCATCAACAAGGGATCTGAAATCGATTCCATATTTCTGGATTTGCGGAAGGCTTTTTTACACTTCACCATACAGGAGGCTTATGGAATATCGTCCCAATTGTGCGATTGGATTCGTGAGTTCCTATCAGAAAGGACAAAGTTCGTAGTATTTGACGGTAAGTCATCTAGTAAAACAGAAGTGATATCTGGCGATCCCCGGGGAAGCGTTGTAGGTCCCCTGCTCTTCCTTGTGTATATAAACGATTTAGAAGACAATCTGAATAGCTCCCTAAGACTGTTCGCGGATGAGGCTGACGTTTATCGGTTAGTGAAGTCAACAGAGGATAAAAAACAACTGCAAGGCGATTTAGACAAAATTTCTATGTGGGGCGAAAATTGATAATTAACACTAAATAATGAAAAGTGTAATACACATGACCACTAAAAGAAATCCGCTGAACTTCAGTTACACGATAAATAAGTCAAACCTTAAGGTCGTAAATTCTACCATGGAGAGAAAACATAGAAAATATTGTAGGGAAGGCGAACCAAAGGTTACGTTTCATTGGCAGAACGCTTCGAAGATGCAACAGCTCCACCAAAGAGACTGCCTACATCACACTTGTGCGTCCTCTCCTGGAGTCTGTTGCCTAGTGTAGGACCTTCACCAGGTGGGACTGACTGAAGACATTGATAAGGTTCAGAGAAGGGCAGCTCGTTTTATGACGTTACAAGGGGTGGGGGTAAGCGTCACGGAAATTTTGCACGATTTGAGGTGGAAATCATTAAGAGAACGACGTTATTCGTTGCAGCGAGATCTTCCGGGTGGTCAAAAAGTCAGTATAAATTTGGAAACTTAATAAATCACGGAATAATGTAGATAGAGAGGTAAAAATTGACACAAATGCTTGGAATGACGTGGGGTTCTTTTAGAATAATAATAATAATAATAAAATGAAACAAAGTTCAAAAAAGGTCTGACAGATGGCGCTTCATCTGATCAGAAAAACAATAATTAGCATAACAAATGAAGACAAAGCAAAGACGGCGTTCTTTACAGGAAATGCTCAATATGTTCACCATCTTCCTCAACAATAGCTGTAGTCGAGGAATAATGTTGTGAACAGCACTGTAAAGCATGTCCGGAGTTATAGTGATGCATTAGCTTCGGATGTTGTCTTTCTGCATCCCTAGAGATGTCGGTCGGTCACGATACGCTTCCAGGCTGGGGATGATGCAATTCTGTAACATATCGGCGTACCTCTCACCCGTCACGGTAGCAGTCACTGATGTTTTGCTGTCCAGCGCCATCTGTCGGACATTTTTTGAACCTTTTTTCCCCTAATAAAACCCCCATGTCATTCCAAACATGTGTGTCAATTTTTTATCTTTCTATCTACATTATTCCGTGATTTATTAAGTTTTCAAATTTATACGGACTTTTTGATCACTCGGTATTTGTGAAATTTCAATCACCGACTTTTACTTCAGAATGTGAAAATGTTTTACTAGCACCCACCTACATAGGGAGACATGACCATCCCAATAAAATAAGAGAAATCAGATCGAAAACGGAAAGATTTAGGTGTTCTTTTTTTCCGCGCCCTATTAGAGATTGGAGCGGTAGAGAAGGTTATGGGAGTGGTTAATGAACCCTTTGCCTGGCACTTAAATGTGATTTGCAGAGTATCTTTATAGATGTAGATACTTTGCAATGCTTTGCTATGATGTTGTCTGTCAGAATGACCTTCAGGATCGAGAATTAAAAATTTCACGCGACACTGCTTGAGTTTCCGTGTTCAACCGAAATTCCCCGTGCTTGTGTTTTGGATTGAGACTTCAGACATAGTACCCAGTTATTTTTCTGTTGGGTTAATATTATGTACGGTTAGTATTTTGGCATCGCGACGTTACTTATGCCACAAAAACGTTTTTCAATTTGGATGTCGTACACGTGTTGCAATCGCGTTCAGACGGTCTGTAAAAGTAGATGCTGTGCTCAGGAATAGGGCTTCTCACTATAACCACAAAAGCATACGTATTTTCCTCATATTACATTTGTTTCTTAATACTTTCTGAACAACGGCGAGTAGAAGGTAACAGCCAACCAGCATCGATACCTTGCAAAGAAAACAAAGTGAGACTATCTGGTTGACCTATGACCACATCAAGTAGGATGTTATAGAGTGCTTTCCGGTAGAGAGTTCCAAATCTATCCTGTATCAAAGCTGACCGTTCACGAACATAGCAAGCAGGTCACGGTCATTCTTGATAAAAGCCTCTTCAAGATATTGGCTGCATATCTCTCTAATGGCCTCTAAATTATTCAAAGAGCGTAAGTGATACTGCTGGCATTCCGAGAATTCCGGTTTTGCTACAGCTATCAGATTTTTTTTTCTTTTTTTTAGAAATACCATATCCTTTTATCGTGTGTGCAGGAATGAAAATTATGCTCGGGTTTGTACAGTGAATAGCTCTCCCTCATTTTCGTTAGTATAGATGATACTCTACGGCTCAGTCGATCATCGGAGTCTGGGCTAGACACACACACACACACACACACACACACACACACACACACACACACACGCACACGCACTTATACATACTGACAGAGAATTCAGTCCCTGTCTTACTAATTGCCCCACCTCTGTTACGCCTTCTCCTGTTACCCTGGTGTCACATCCTCTCACCCGCCATGTCAATAAACTATTATTACCAGTATTAGACAGAACATGCCACACTAAAACGTTAGGCATAGAAGCAGTGAGAATAATGTGAGTTCTGGTGCATTAGTATTAGTATATACAAATGCTTCTGAGTTTCAACTTGAGGAAAAAATAATTAGTTCTTATATTACAAGAAAGGTAATATTTGCCAGTATATATGCAGAAGACTCAGTAAAATCGTAAATACAGTAATTTCTTGGAACTGAAGTACACAAACTGTTTCTAATCCATGAAGTAAACAACCATATAAATACATCATTTGCAATAATGACAAATTGTTAGGTTAATATAATTTGAAGTCGCCGATGATAAGTAAAATGCAAAAAGCATATGATGCAGTTGTACAACTGAAGTTACCAAAGAAGTCCGACGATTTATTTCTATGCGAGGAAGAGTAGTAGTTTGTATATGATTGTCATGGAGCTGCATTAGTTTGGAACTAGAGTAAAATGCTGACCGGTCAGGTAAATTTCGTTTCTCCAGCACTTTCTGTGCGTGGTTCCGTTAACAATTTCACTGTTGACATCCTGCCTCCCATCTTCGTCCAGTCTCGGTATGTGCTCCATTTGTAATAAACTAGCCGTTCACTTGTTAACTTTATCCTTTCGGAGGCGTTAAAATGGTATTGACCGAGGAAAGTCGTTGTATAAAATTCACCAAAAGCATTTGCTCTAAATTTCACAGGGGTCCTGTAGTTCAACGATTCGAGGACTGCACAGTTAGTGTATGGACTACATTCAGTTTTACTCTCTTTCGTACTTACTACTGCTGTTTCGTCTAAAATTTCTGATGATAAAGTGGTTTGAGTGACAGAAAAATGAGAACCGCATTATGTTGCTGTTTTAATGCTTTTCGAGTACCTATTACACCTGGCACGAGACCGCATAAGTTTCTCTACTGAAACATAATTTGTGTATTTCATTTTTTCTCCATCGTAATAGGAAACACAGTTTGTATCCCAAAGTTCACGAAAATAATTATTGAGGTAAATATCAATAAAAAGCATTGTAATATCGGAGAGATCCGTACACTTTTACTGTCGTGAAAGACGAGTTATTCTCTCAGGCTGTGGTTTGAAGTGCGCTATTATCTTCCACATCCGCAGATTTCATCACTCAAACGTAAGACCCTTGTACTCGAACAACTTACGAACATGAGTCGACAACTCGTAGCAACGCCCTTGGCGTATTTTGCAGGTGCTGAGTCTCGCCCCTTTTGTTAACACGACTGCGCCAAGACTGCGTGTTGTGAAATCTCTCCGCTGTACAGTGCGCCAGTTGAGGCGAAACACCTTCACACTTGTGAGAACTGAAAACTTCCTAATCATCGACGTTTAGTTGCGCGAATAAATATATACGTAAATGTAGATACATTAACCGATATCATGCATTTTCTTCCCATTTTTTTTCTTTCTTAGTGTCAAATAACACTGAATCATTTTTCTCATTCAGTAGATATTGGCCCACTTTAGGTTACGGTAGTAACACTGAAAATGGGCCTTTGCGATCGTCTTTTGACAGCTCTAAATTTAAATGAAAATAACGGCTTAACCGTGCATCTGACACGAAAACTGAATAACCGAATTTGTAGAGGAGAAAATTCTCTAAAACTTTGCTCTATTATGTTTTTTCCGTATCTCGTATCGTTTCAGAGATATTTGCGAAAATAACGGCGATTTTGGGATGTCTGTCTGTCTGTCTGTCCGTAACATGTTCCCTGTTTTTAAGACGAACCGTTCAACCGATCAGTACCAAATTTTGCACACACAATTGTAGGCCGCCAGAGACCAGAACCTCCCTTTTTCAAATTTTTCGGACATAAAATCGGTAGTAATACAAAAAAACCATTTGTTATATAATTGCAAACGAACAGTTCATCTGACACGAAAATTTAATAACCTAATTGGTAGAGGGGAAAATTCTCTACAGCTTCGCTCTATTGTGTTTTTTCATATCTTGCATCGTTGCAGAGGTATTTGCAAAAATAACGGCGATTTGACGATGTCTGGCTGTAACGTGTTCCCACTTTTTAGGTCGAACCGTTCATCCGATAGGCAACAAATTTTACAGACATAATTGTTGGCTACCAGAGACCAGAACCTCGCTTTTGAAATATTTTGGGCAAGAAATGCGTTAGTAATACCAAAAAAAGCTGTTTGTAATGTAATTTTAATTGCAAATAAACCGTTCATCTGACGCGAAAATTGAATAAACGAATTTGTAGAGGAGAAAGTTCTCTACAACTTTGTTCCCTTATGTTTTTTTCATATCTCGTATCGTTTGAAAATATTGCAAAAATAATGGAGTGTTGACAACCTCCATTAAATTAACGAAAACCAGCCGTTTGCAGATATCACGTGACATTCCTCGCCCAGAACTCTCTGGCATACGCCACCTTGCGTTGCGTATTTGATGATTGTCTTATTGTAACTTACACGTTGTCTTTTCAAAGCAATGGAGCACTGAAGAATTAATGAAAAAGACGTCGTTCTTCGTACGATAAATGGTAATGTAGTGTCTACAAATGCCATATTAGCATCAGTGTTGGACTGTGACGCTGAAGGTCAGTGGTTCGGAACCCGCCAGTACCTAATTTTTTTTGCAACAAGGGTTTCAGACACTGTTATTAATTTTTTTATTATTTAGATTATTATTTTGGTACAAAACGTTTCCAAAAACTTATAAAACTACAAATCTAAAGTGCGCCGTAAAACACGCAAGTGAGATTTTTTTTTTTTTTTCCTGCTTTAAAGAAGTTATGTACACTATAAACTTTTTCTTTGTCCTGATGTTATAAGACACAAGTATCTTTTCTTTTAAAAATGTGGTCTCTTGTTGTGGGAAAACACTCGTAGGAAAATTATCGAATCATCGTACAATTTCAGAAATGTCAGAATCACTTTATGCGTTTGGTCGTTTACTAGTCGGCAGTTAAGAAAATTACATTATTTGTGATAATAAAACTTTGTAGACTGCCTCATAACATTGTAAATTCAATAAAAGTACATCTGATTACACGAATTTTTCCAAAATGTTCAAATGTCTGTAAATCTATCGGACCAAACTGCGTGGTCATCAGTCCGTAGCTTACAAACTACTTAAACCTAGGTAAACTAACCTAAGAACAAACACACACACCCATGCCCCAGGAAGGACTCGAACCTCCACAGCGAGCAACCGCGCGCTCCGCAGCGAGGTGCCTCAGACCGCTCGGCTACTCCAACACGGCACTTATTTTTTCCGTTACATCAATTGTAATATAGATAGTAACGAATATGTTAAACAAGTAACGAACGGCTACTAGATCCAACGAATACGGGGCTCGCATGCTAACCACTCGGCTGCCGCCGCTTCGTGACAAAAACGGTCACGCACAGTTCCATATGGTACATTTTTGGCGACCGACCGAAATTATCTTGCGATTTTCTCAATAACGCTTGAGAAGTACGCGCTACTACTTACACATTTTGTTGCCATCATGGAGTACTACGAATCTACGAAGTTTGCAGTAAATTCGATTTCCAAACTTCGTGGCCTCCTCTTGTTAGTGACAGCTTTGTGGGGAATAGTTTTGTAATGTCCTACTTGAGTCTTGCGACACACTCACAATCGAATCGATTGGAAGAGTCAATCTATTTCTAGATTGTGTTTTTATGTCCATCAGTGAAGAAAATAAGAAGGGAATAAGAACTTTTGAAGCTGGTGATAGACGAAAAACATTCTTTTCAGCAGCCAGGATTTGGCTGGTTTTTCGCTGCTAAACTGTAGTTGTAAACATTTGTCAGCAGGTAACGCTACAGTTGCTTCAAAGCCACAGTTTGTGTGACTGGCACCATTCACTATATACTCTATTGACGTTGTTTCTATTCTCGTTGCTCTATTGCTTAATCGGAATACTCCCTCCTCCCCCCTCCCAATAAAAAAAAGTTTAAATGTTTGTTAAGCTTATGGAACTTAACTGCGCGGTCATCAGTCCCTAAACTCACAAACTCGTTATTAACTAACTTATACTAAAGACAGCACAAACATCCTTGCCCGAGGGGGGATTCGAACCTCTGACGGGGAACTGCCTCGCACATCGGAGCATTGCGCTCAATGCGCTCAGTCACTCCACCGCGGCGGAATTCCCACATCATTGTTGACTGTTACCTTGTTCATTTCTCATTTGTTACCCACTGTTATGTCGATAGTCCGTTATAGTATACGAAGTTCAAGAATATGTTCTTAAAAAAAAAAAAAAATTAGAATAGTAACAAAGTATAACACATCTTGCAATTAATTAAAAAGAAATGTTGTCGTGTCTTGAAACTTGATTAATAAAGCGTTGAAAGTACGTAGTTTTAAAACAAACGTAAAGTACAATACAGCATCTCTGGCTTTCTCAAAGGAAATTTTTAAAGACAAAAATTTAAATATGTTATCTTTGCTATTACGGTTCTGGGGGTCGCCAAAATACGCGATGCGTCCAGAAAGTAAGTTCCGTTTGGTTATATAAAACGAACGGATACAGATACAGAAAAAAATATTGATTGTACAAAAGTCTACAACTGTTAAACTACTTTTCTACATAGCTTCCGAAATTTTGTAGGCAATTGTCACAGCATAGCACAAGGTTTTGTGTGCCTTTTTCATAGAATGTTGCCGCCTGTGTATTCAACCATGTGGTAACATGATCTTTCAGCTCGTCATCATCGTTGAAGTATTGTTCACCAAGGACAGATTTTAGGTGTAAGAAGAGGATGACTGTCAAAAGCTTTTTTTTTTTTTTTTTTTTTTTTTTTTTTTTTTTTTTTTTTTTTTTTTTCACGATAATGCCTGACTTGACACATCGAATGTGACCAAACAATTCTTACGGAAATATCAATGGGGCCTGTTTGATCATCCTCCGTACAGCTCGGACCTCTCTCCTAGCGACTTTCATCTCTTCTTACACCTAAAATCTGTCCTCGGTGGTCAACACTTCAACGATGATAAAGAGTTGTTACCACATGGTTGAATACGCAGGCGGCAACCTTCTGCGAAGGATGCATGCAAAAACTTGTGGCACGTGGCTACAAAATTTCGGCAGTTATGTGGAAAATTAGTTTAAGAGTTGTAGAAATTTGTGCAATGAACATTTCTTCTGTATCTGTGTACAGTCGGAACTTACTTTCTGGACACGCCTCGTATATTTTTTCTTCCAAGGTTGAGAAACACTACTATACGGTAACAGCATTTTCTTTAAAGAATGAAAATTTGATAATTATCCTTATACATCATTTCATGTATTTGATTAGCTTATTAGCTTTGAGATGTGATCGACCAAAAATGACAATGTGCAAAAATTTTAATTCCAGCGCTAATGTGTTACGTAACTGAATATATTATTAATGGTCTGGCCGGGGAGCGTGCTTGGTGGTCCAGAGATTAATGCGACCGTTTCCGAAAACCGGTGCGGCACAAATTTTTGTGACAAAACAGTAGACCCCCTTAAGAAATTCGACTGAAATACACAGAATTCGCAAACTATGAGCGAATATTTGCTTTTTTAATTTGTGTGGCTGCGGACCGTGACGGAAGTGTGTTCCGTCTGACAGTAAGTGTATATTTTTTGTCGCCCCCATTTGTTTGGTGGCACCGGCGCCAGCGCGCGTGTGTCCGTGGCGCCGCGGCGCGTGCAGAGGCCGCGAGGCGTGGCAAGGTCGCGGAGATATTTCGCGAGGAGGGCCGGGCAATGCGCGAGGCGCCGGTCAAGGCCGCCTCACCAGGCGACCGCCCGCCATTTTTAAATGCGCCCTGGCCCGCACAGCTGACTGCGCTGCGTAACCGCGCCGCGACTCGCCACGCCGTCTGCGCCGACCGCAGCACGGGGTACGCGCCTGCCGCGGGGCCGCCCGCCACCAGTGCCCCATATAATCAGTTACCATGCCAGTAATTAGAGGGTGTCCAGAAAAGGACTCGCTGATTTCAAAATTAAATATCTCGAAATCAAAGATTAAAAAAAAATGTTCAAATGTTTGTATAGCTTATGGGACTTAACTACGGGGTCATCAGTCCCTAAACCTACAAACCACCTACTAACTAAGACTAATGACGACACAAATATCCATGCCCGAGGGGTGGATTCGAACTCCCGACTGTAGTGGCCGTGCTGACCGTGACTGGAGCGCCTCAGTCCCCTCGGCCACCGCGGCCGGCAAACAAAGATCGATAGGGAGCCCTTTTCTGGACACCCTGTATTACACCAATATTAGCTGCCCATAGCGGTAATTATACAAGTCGGTCAGCCACGAAATAAAGGTACCAGTATGTGTGTTGTGCCCTTCAGTCCGGAGACTGCTTTGATGCAGCTCTCCACCCTAGTTCTATACTGAGCTAGCCTCTTCATCTCCTCATAACAATGGCAACCCACATACATCTGAATCTGCTTACTATATTCGTCTCTTGATCTCCCTCTGCGGTTTTCCCAGTGCTAAATACAGGATTCCTTGATGTCTAACAAGGAGATTAACTGGGTACCGGATTTTAGAATGTTTTTGTTATTTATGGTACATGAAGTTCAGAACACAAATAACAACCAGCCAAAGCTATTCGACGCAACTCTCTAAAATTCTAAGTACAATAATTACAGCATCTGTCGACATAGCTCAGTTGGTAGCGTCCAGACTTACAACTATAGGGTCGGTGGTTCGAATCATCCAATGACAGATTTTTTTCGTTGTTTTCGAATAGTTACACAATTTTAATATCTAATGGTAATTTTAAAAAAAAAAAAAAAAAAAAAAAAAAAAAAAAAAAAAAAAAAAAAAACACGTACTTTTGTTTATTCGTGATTTTAAATATTTTATAAAATGTGCTTAATAATGATCCCAATTAAAAAAAAACACGAATTACATTTTTTAAAGTATTGGCTTCACTATAGTTGATGACGGTAGTTTTTGATTGTTCAGTTTGTGAAGCGTTAAGTCATTGTTTTTGGAAAGTAATCTCAATGGGTTTAATGGCTTTCCAAGCAGCTAACCTATTCAACCGTCGTTTTAGATGACGACACGGTGTTCAGTTCGTCTACATACACACAAACAAATACTGACACAACATATGGAATTAGACATCCCAGAATGTTATATGTAACTGAATTCGGGAACAACGAAAAAATATTAGTCACAGCGCGATTCGAACCATCGATTTTACTTTCGTTGAGGCCAGAACGCTACCAACTGAGCTACACAGACATGCTGTAACAGTTTTATTTATTGGTACTTACGCGTACTTGCAAAACTTCAAAGTCGATTTTCTCGACAATTTTTGAGTTTCGTCGAATGGCTTTGGCTGATTGTCACTTAAGTTCTGAATATAAAAAAAAATTTTAAATCCGATACCCATGTGGTCTCCCTGTAAGAATGTGTCCTACGAATCGATCCCTTCTTTTATTCAAGGTATACCAAAAATTCCCTTTCTCCCCAATCCTGTTCAGAACCTTTTCATTGGTTACGTGATCTGCCCACCTAACTTACGCATTCTCCTGTAGCACCACATGTAAAAAGTCTCTTATCCTCTTCATGTCTGAACTATTTACTGTCCACGTTTCACCCCAGTACAAGGCAACTCTCCACACAAATGCCTTCCTTACACTTAAATCAATATTCGATGTTAGCAAAAACCTTTTCTTCCCATTGCCATCCTGCATTTTATATCCTCTGTACTGCGACCATCGCGTGTTATTTTACTGCCCAAGTAACAAAACTCGTCTACCACCTTTGTTTCGTACCCCATATATTGTTTCATACTATATACATTGTTTCTTATACCTAATCTAATTCCTTCAGCATCGCCATATTTTTTAAGACTGCATTCCATTACCCTTGTTTGCCCTTGTTTATGTTAATCTTATACGCTTCTTTCAACACACTGTCCATTCCGTTCAATTGCTCTTCTAGGTCCTTTGCTTGTAGTGTAACAAGGTTCACTACAGGTCTCAAGCCCGAATCAAGATAATCAAATCATTTGTTTGTGGGGTATTACGATCTTTAATGGTAGAAAGTGCCAAGGGAACTCAGTCTTTGCAGGTTCCGGGCAAACGCAAAATGTTTGAGCTGCTACATCTAAAGCTCTAGGACGCATAGAACAACTTACACATATAAGCTCCATGGCGGCAAAAACAAAATATGTATTGTTTAAGCCAAGAAGGTTTAAGCTGTCTGTCCTGTAAGAGTATTTTGTATTATTACGTTCCCATTTGTCTTCATAGTGGAAACTCAGTTAATATTCCATACTTAGCGTTGTAATAATATGGATTAAAACTTTTAAATGAATTCAAGAGCTCAAAGAATGTATTTATAATGTAAGATGGAATTGATACTATGAGACGATATAACTGAATCTTCGGAAGAGTGAAGTCAGATATTGTGTGTTGCAGAAATATCATTACGGAAACAGACTAGCTCGTTCCGTCATATATATAAACCATTTTGGCAGCTAACTACCGCGGTGGAGTGGCCGAGCGCATTGAGACGCTATGCTCCGAGGCGCGAGGCCGCTCCCCATTGGGGTTTCGAATCCCCCCTTCGGACATGGATGTTTGTGTTGTCTTTAGTATAAGTTAGCTTATAAGTAGTTTGTAAGTTTGTGGACTGATGACCCCGCAGTTAAGTCCCTTAATCTACAAACATTTGAACATTTGACTGCTAAGTTTGAACAAGCAATCTCTTCATGATAAACGTCAAGTGTGGTGTCTAAGCAAACTTCACAGTCGAGACATCACATGCTGTCTCTGACAGAGTTACAATGTCATCGGCAAACCGCAATGGTTTTATTTCTTCACCCTGAACTCTAATTTATTCCCCAAATTTCTCTTTCCTTTCCTTTACAGCTTGTTTAAGGTACAAATCGAATAACATTGGAGAACGGCTGCAACCCTGTCTTACTCCCTTCCCAATCACTGCGTCCCTTTCATGCCCTTCAACTCTAATACCAGCTGTTTGGCTAATGTACAAGTTGTAAATAATCTTTCATTCCATATATGTTACCCCCGATGACTTCAGAATTTGAAAGAGTCTATTCCAGTCAACATTTTCAAAAGCTTATTCCAAATCTAGAAAAGTTAGAAAAGTAGCTTTGCTTTTTCTCAATCTATCTTCTAAGATAAGTCGTAAGGTGAGTGTTCCTACATTTCTTCTGAATCCGAACTGTTCTTCCCCGAGCTCAGCATCTATCAGCCTTTCCAGCCTTCAGTAAATAATTCGTGTTAAAATTTTGCAACCATGCCTTATTAAACCGATGGTTCTGTAATTTTCACACCTGTATGGGCCTGCTTTCTTTGGTTTGGGGATTATTACATTTTTCTCCAAGTCTGAGAGTATTTCGCCTGTCTCATAAATCTTACACACCAGGTAAAGTCGTTTTGATATGTCTGGTTTTCCCAGAGTCTTCAGTAGCTCAGAGGAAATATCATCTACGAGTATAACGATATAATTCTTTTTCCGTTTAGCTTTAGGTAGGTATGACACTTGTTGGTAGAGAAGTCAGTTAAATACCAATGCACTGGACAAATGATGCAGTTCTGCAGTTGGGTGTTGAGTAACTTCAACCTTCTGTATTCAAAATAGCACTGTTAGGAGAATGAAAAACACCACATGCAACTGTAAATGTAAATTCCTTCCAGGCATGCTTGGTCATGTTGTTCAATATGGGTGGACTGAACTGATTATGGATGAGTGCATGGAGATTGATGATAACGTTGCGACTATGGAGTTCAATATCAGTTGTCCAATAAAACTCGCCCAAAAAATTTTAAGCGAATCTCTTCCAGTGGCGACAGACGCATACATCCAAAGGTTGTACAAGGTACGTTGCACCAGGTTAAATGGTTGTTGCCTTTGTGTTTTTATCTAGAGTTACGAATGGTTCGTGTTAGAGTGAAAATGAATCCAGAATTCGACAACATTGTCTTCCAACGATGGTTCCAACATTGAGAGAGACACAGTTATATCTCCATTGTTCACGAATGCGCTTGTCCAATTTGCCTAATACGTTAGAAGGACGGTCCCTTTGCATAAGGGCACCAAATGTTCAAAATGGTCTCTTGCAATTCACTACATCACTCAAACATAAATAGAATAGAAAATTCGACTGGAATGTCAGTAATGGAGGATAGATAACAACTCACCGTAAAGAGACTCGCTGAGTTGCTGATAGACACGAAAAATAGTCACATTCACATGACTTAAATTTTCGGCCTTGACCTTCGTCAGGAAAAGAAACACATACATTCACACAATCACTCAGACGCTATAGTGTGCGTGTGCGTGGGTGCGTGTGTGTGAGAGTGAGAGAGTGAGTGTGTAGTGGTCTGAGTGATTGTGTGGATGTGTGTGTTTTTCTGACGAAGGCCAAGGCCGAAAATGTAAGACATGTGAATGTGACTATTTTTCTTGCCTTCAGCAGCTCAGCGAACCTATTTACGGTGAGTATTTTTTTTTAATCCATCTTCCATTATTGACAAATACAATAGTCAGAATATACTTCTCTAGCACTGCCAAGTCACTATGCGGCGCCGCGGTGGAGTAGCCGAGCGGTCTAAAGCACCTCGCTGCGGAGCGCGCGGTGGAGGTTCGAGTCCTCCCTGGGGCATGGATGTGTGTGTTTGTCCGTAGGTTAGATTACCTAGGTTTAAGTAGTTTGTAAGCTACGGACTGATGACCACGCAGTTTGGTCCGATAGATTTACAGACATTTGAACATTTCACTATGCGGCCGCGGGCATGCATTACATGCAACTGACGTCCGTTACTCGCCAGTCTGCATGGGCAGCTAAAATGTACCTTACTGCCATCTAGTGTATCGGTTATGCCTACATACCAAACACGGGTCAGTTTCCGCGAGACGCTTTGCGGATGTACTGTGTGAGGTACACACGTCAGATACACTGCGAGGCAGTTGGTTCAGCTGTATAAATTGTACTTGGGTGAAACTCCTACATCAGGCGCATTTCGAGTCAGTGAATGCAGTGATAGAGATTCCATGTTAAGGAAGTCCTAGTTTCCCTCCCCCCCACCCTCTCTCTCTCTCTCTCTCTCTCTCTCTCTCTCTCTCTCTCTCTCTCTCTCTCTCTCTCCCTTCACAAGCAGGAATAAAGAGATCGAAACACACACACACACATAAAGCAAAGATAGGACAAACACACATTCAACAGTTGGCAACACAAAAAAAGGCATGTGCCTAGTGGTGCTAGCTGTGAAGTGCTGAAAAACTAAAACGCAAGCCGGCCGCGGTGGCCGAGGGGGACTGAGGCGCTTCAGTCACGGTCTGCACGGCCACTACGGTCGGGGGTTCGAATCCCCCCTCGGGCATGGATATTTGTGCCGTCCTTACTATTAGCTAGTTTGTAAGTTTAGGGACTGATGACCCCATAGTTAAATCCCATAAGCTATAAAAACAATTGAACATTGAACAAAAACGCAAAATGAACATAACTGAAGCAAAACAACTGCCAGTCACCGATGAGCACCAAATGTAAAACAGGATCCACGAAGTATTGTAAGTAATAACCTCCAAATATCAGTACTATACTTAAATAACGCACCAGAACTGTTTATAACCTAAAAACACTAAGAAAATAATACAAAATATTGTAAAACATGATCATGTATATTTTACAGGCCACTGATGATGCTTTCCAAAGAAAGGCGAAATGCCTATAGCAATAAAACCTGTTATTATCAGTTGCATAGACGGATAACCTAAATTTCGTCACTATACTATAATAAAGCACCTGTGGGAAAAACAGGACGAAAAGGAACTAACAATTTATCTAATGTATTTAAGCAGGATTTTTAAATGATAAATTCTAAAGTTTCTTAATCATCTCGCTTTAATAGCTACATTTCGTCATATCTACACACGATATTATTCCCTTTCGTGTGTCTACTGCATAAATTTATAACTTTGGCAGCTGTTGCAAATTCGATACAGTTAATTATATTATACCCGTTTACCGACATTTATCAACGGTCTCGTAAGTGTTGCGCCATATGTCTGCGGTGATTTTCCGTAAAAACCTATTGTTTGGTAGGAAAATGGAAACCTAGCGTGTATTTTCTCCAAGTGAACTGATTGTCGAAATACTAAAACTACAACTTTTAATGTAGATTCAAAAAAAAACAGTGCCCTTCATTGTTTTTTCTCAATTTATAAGCAGTTTTCTTTCATGAAACATTTCACCCAGTTATGTAAATGAAGTGTAATGAAATGTATAGAGGTTTTATAATTAATAATTTAACATTTCATGGGACACCATAAAATAAAAACTCACAAATTAGCGAGATTCAAACCCGAGCCTGAAATCTGCCAGACATTGCACTTTAGCACTGCTGCACCAATCCATTCACACAATCATGTTTGTTCGAAAATCCCTCAAAATCTACTCAGATATCTTTCGAGAATAGTTCGTTTTGTCTATAAAACTTGCGTATATAGGCCGTCTTCACATATCTGTTAATATCATAGCTTCTGTAGGGCACCTTCTATTGCTGTAGATGGGCTTAACCGAGGATAAGTGCACGGTTTGCTGACGACGGTTTGCTAATCTACGTTTAACGTTGATGCTCTGCAGAGACGTCCTAAACGCCGTTTAGTTTTATCCGTGATCACGGGACCTTGGTTATTTTCCTTTTTGTCCGAGCACTCTGACATTGACACATTTATTTTCATAGCTTAACGTAAAATAACACCATATCTTTTCCTTAGTCTGTAAACAGTATTTGCATTTAGTTGGGGAATAACACTGTCGTTTGCCTGCAAAATTTACAAATTGCTTGTGAGTCCATAACGTTTTTGCTTGAAAGCTGGGCATTTCTATAACCCTCTCAGACCTAGCACGCACGTTTTGCGGATGCTGTTTACTTTCACTGTAGCGCCATACTTTTTGCGTTCCATAACGAGTCCTGAGTGCAACGATTCATCAGGAATAGCTGCAACTCGAAGATGGCGGGTCGGGAGCATCTATGTTAAGGTAAGTAATTAAATACTAGCCCTCCAAAATTTTTTAAGAACTTTCAAGCTACCGTGAACATTACGAATCGTCAGATACAAGATATGAAATCCTCGAAAAGCAGAAGACTGGGATTTAACAAAATAAGGCATCATGTGAGACTTGGCGGAATCGGTACTGGTTTACTGTCGTTGATTTGTAATTTGCTCGTTGTTGGAGCAAAAAGAATTGCCAGGATGTGACAAGATGTTACAGTCTAATATTAATCGTTGTTTGTCAAAAGACAGCAACTGCAAGAAATGATTTAAATAATGTAAGACACGTTTCTAATGTATGCATGATAAACCCTCACACAATTGTGTGGTTCCCATTTTATAATGATAAAATAACAATTTCTTACCAATGATTATGCCATTCTATTAATATTTTATTACAAAAACAAATTGATGTTATTATAACCATTTCTAATTTGAGCAGGGGTGTGTTAGGAGTGATTGTTCACCACTGTTACACCCACTCGAAATCATCTTGATACAAGAGTTTCAACCAAATACTACTTATACATTTGAAATACCTACCTCGTATCCCAATTATCAGCTGTAGTCCACGCCAGTGCCGCGAGGGAGTGGCCGAGCGGTCTGGAGCGCCACGTTGCTGATCGCGCGGACTCCATCGTCGGAGGTTCCAGTCCTCCCTCAGGCATGAATGTTTGTGTCGTCTTTAGTATAAGTTAGTGCATAAGTAGTTTGTAAGTTTGTGGACTGATGACCCCGCAGTTAAATCCCATAAGCTTAACAAACATTTGAACATTCCACGCCAGCCTTAAAGGTAGTTTTCGAGGTTCATTAAATGAATAAGCAATAATTTAAAAAAACTGATAAACCTTATCAGGAAAATGCTTAGCTAAAAAAAATAATAATAATAATAAATAAATACACAGGTCCCGCCAGAACATCATGTAATTTCATTTTCAGTATTTTTTGTGATCAAGCATACATTCTCTGCACACGATTAAACTTTTTGTGGGTCAACTTAATTATCCCAAATAGCGCGGAATTATAATTGGTTTAATTTTTTCTGGAAGCTATAATTACCTTTATATGTTTGCACAAGATTATTATAAGTGATTTTTCCCCACAATCACGCTATTAGTTTTGCAATACTACCCTTTTTTCTTGAAGAATGTCAAAATGAATCTTTTAGAATTCTAATCTGATGAATCATTGTTATTAAAACATCATTTAAGATGAAATATATACGAATAATGTCGCAAAAATCAAATGATGTAGAAATACAAACCCAACTACTAGCAAGTCTTCAGCATTAGTATGAACCTCAACTTCGCAGTCATATCCAACCCCTTTGCAATCAACAATGCAAGTTAAAATTGGTCTGCAGTGGGAGCAGGCTGTTCAAAGAAATAAAATATGGCACTATGCGCGAATTATTAAAAACAAGAATGAAAAAGTAAGTAGCCGCTGTCGTCCTTCTGGATAGACGTCAGTGCTATCTGGGTTTAGTAGCTGTTACTTTGCTATTTACCACTTATCTTTGTATATGCAACTTTCTCAAAACATTTCAGGTTTTTTTAAAAAAAATTATGATACTATGAATTTGTTTTTATGTGCAATTCACAGTAGTGGAGAAAATTCGTCATATGATACTGTCCTATAATATCACTGCATCAATTTGTGTCAGTAAATGATAGTATGTGTCCAGGCCCGATTATGACCAGTGAAGAGCCGAAACATATTGGAGGTTGTTCTGTGCTCTATAGGATCATATGATGTAGCTGACAAGAAATTACTTTGAGAACAAAATTAACATTGTATTTGTTGTCACCACTACAGTATAACGTGGGACGTTGTGAAAACCATACACAACTATTAAGATTCACATTAGAAATAAGTAAAATGATAGCATTATATCCCTATCCACCCTCCAGGAACCACCCCCATTATACCACATGAACGCGTTACAGCCAGTCAGACATCACCGTTATTTTTGCAAATATCTCTGAAATGATACAGATATGAAAGAAACATAAGAGAGCAAAGTTGTAGAGAATTTTCTCCTCTACAAATTCAGTTATTCAATTTTCGTGTCAGATGAATGGTTATGCCGATATTTTCATTTAAATTTCGAGCTGTCAAAAGACGATCGCAAAGGCCCACTTTTAGTGTTACTACCGTAACCTATAGTGGCCATAACACGCGGAATTAGCAGCACACCAACTGCTGGGATGGAAACCATGCTGGATATGCCTCCATTACACCTTTGGGGTCAAGATGGAGGCAGCGGCTGGTGCATAGAGACTCAAATCTGGCAACAACTGGAACTCTTTGGGATATCCAGAATCACACACTAAAATAGTGAGTGAGGTAAATATAGGAAAAGTTGGGGAAATGCCAGCCGACTATATTATAACCCCATACTGCTTCAACAAGCCTTTCAATATAACAATTGCAAGTAGGGAGCAGTGGGAGAAAATAGTTGGACACCGTACGGGGATATTGTCTGGTTCACTGACGGGTCAAAATCGGACCAAGGCGTTGGGGCCGGGGTATACGGGGTGCAGCCAAGACTGGAGGGCGTCATCTCTCTAGGAAAACTGGCCTCAGTATTCCAGGCCGAAATCACTGCCATTAGGGCATGTGTGGAGGAGAATTTGCGTAGGTGCTACAAAGATCGTAGCATCTATATCTATTCAGATAGCCAGGCAGCCCTGAGATCACTGGCAGCTCCTGCAACAAGGTCTAAAATTGCTGCAGAATGTCACAGGGTTCTGGTGGAGCTAGGGGAAAGCAATAGAGTAAACCTATTGTGGGTCCCTGGCCACTCGGGGATCAGTGGCAACGAACATGCCGACAGATTAGCCAGGATGGGGGCAGAGACTCCAGTTATTGGACCGGAACCTGTACTGACAATCGCCAAGGCAATGATCAAATTGGAGCTACGTAACTGGCTCAGAAGACAGAACGTAGAATATTTTACCAAAGTCTACCAACAAAAACATGGCAAGGTAATTATGCCAAAGCCATAATATTCATCTCGGGTATGCAGCCGGATACCGTCGTCAAGTAGACACGATATTTCAGTAGACCAACTGGCTGCCATCTTCAGGTGAGAGCGCAAAACACTAACTCGCCGGAAACTGATAAAGAACAAGAAACAGCAGCCCCGTTATACACCGCTGACGACCCACTGCCCCCACTTAAGACTAGGGCCCTCCTTGGGTCAGTCAAAGATGATTTAGGACTGAGGAAACCGGGTTTTTATAGTACTCCGTGTTATTGTGGTAAAACTTACATTGGCCAAACGATCCGCACAGTTTAGGATCGGTGTGTGGAACACCACCGTCATACTCGTTTGCTCCAACCTGAAAAGTCGGCTGTTCTGAACATTGTTTGAATGAGGGACACAAGATGTTATACGATGAAACTAAACTGATTGCTCCTGCTTCCCGCTACTGGGAATGTATTCTCAAAGAATCCACGGAAATTCGTATGGCCGATAATATTATTAATAGGGACAAGGGTTTTCCACTAAGTAAAACTTGGAACCCGATTTTATCTGACATCAAGCAACAACGGACTTCATTTCGACCTGCTGTTTCTTTTAACTAGCCTTGTTTTCTACCCACCGTTTTTGCCGTTTTTCTCCACCGCGCACTACTGGTTCTATTGCGCCTAGGTGGCTTCTACTTTGGTTTCGCGCACGCGCGGTGGGTCGTCAACGGTGTATAAAGGGGCTGCTGTTTCTTGTTCTTTATCAGTTTCCTGCGAGTTAGTGTTTTGCGCTCTCACCTGAAGATGGCAGCCATTTGGTCTGCTGAAATATCGTGTCTAGTTGACGACGGTATCCGGCTGCATACCCGAGATGAATATTATCAGTTACTACGCCGGGAAAGTCTACGCAACCACATGCCAAAGCCATGTTTTAAAAGAAGCTCTGCAATCCTGGGTCTGAACAGGAGAGAGATTAGACTCATGGTTGGATGGCTGACAGGCCATGGGAATTTCAAAACACACCTACATAAAGTGGGAATAACAGAAGAGGACCTTAAATGTAGGATCTGTGATGACGGTGATGAAACGGCATCACATCTAATCTTCGAATGCATTGCATTGGAGAGTAAAAGGCACAGAACATTTGGGACAACCAGACCCAAAGAAATTGTGTCTAATAAAGAACTGGTAAAGGGACTCCTTGCACTGTTCAAGGGCATTGGTTGGCTTTACTAGATATACAGGAAGTGATACAGCACAATAAACTTAGTTTCCGTGCGGGCAGTGGCGGGTTGGACCAAGACTGTTTTGGCTTCCCTGGAAATATCAAATCAACCTATAGTGGGCCAAAAAGTTTAGAATTAACTACTGTTACAGATACATTTAAGATGAAGCCTGTATAGACTTTTGGAGCTTTAGAATTATTGCTACGTTTCATCCGAGTGGCGTGTGTGGTTGTAGGAGCGGTTGGTGGTTGGTGGCGTTTTGAATGTCGGCCTGGAGTGGTCGTGCGGACGGCACGACATTCTTGGCGAGGAGAGACGCAGGTGCACGCACGCGGTCCCCCGGGGCCGACCGGCTGCTGGGAGAGCGCGCTGCCATTAGGGCCGCCATTACGTGGACCCTCGGCGTTTATGGTGGCGCGTGCGTGCGCCGCCCGCTCGCCTTTTGTTTGCCACCACCGCCTTGGCTGCGCCCATCCCATATCTCTCCGTGTAGCGCCAGATATCGACCACGGCTCAAACCCTTCTTTTGTCTGCCTCTCTCCCAGCGTACGGGATGGCAGTTATTGGATTCAAAAGTTCTTGCAAACCGAACGCACAATGACATTTTCAACGGAGACAACTCTTCCGTCGTGAAAATGATTTCTGGCGTGTGCCGTGACTGTTATTTTTCGCAATATTTATAAATGACTTCGTAGGTAACATCAGAAGTTTTAATTGGGCTTTTCGCGGATAATGCTCTCGTACTGTCTCAACCTGTGGTTCGCGACACTCGTGGTGGTCGTAAAGTCTAGCTGTGGAAGGGGCGGGGATGTCGCCGTCACAGGACTAACTACTTGCACTGTAACATAACCAGACCAGTGCACGTCTGGTAGACTCACCTAACAAGGATAGTACTCGGTCTCGAACAAACACAAATATACCAAAATCGTGTGAGAGATAATGTAGAGGTCTCTTATTGCACTAGCGATACTCTCGCATCTGCAAAACTTTGCAGTCGCCCATTAGAGGCCTCTGCGTGTGCCACGCCGCATTGCACATTGAGCTGCCGGTACGCCAGTCGGGACCAGTAGGGACAGTGCGGTGTGCATCTGAAGTTGCGTTTTTTGACGTCATTTGTGCAGTGAAGCGTCAGATGGGTCGGCGATTGATAATCAATCCTGGTAATGTATTGCGATTGGTTGAGAGGAAATTCCGAAGAGCCCTTCTTCGTGACTACGGTCTTGGTGTAGAAGACGAATCATTCCCATATTTTCCGGTATCTATTATAGTGCAGAAATATGAGCATACATTAGAAACACTATAATAGCTACAAGGTAACATGCGAATGATTCATCTCCTACAACAATACCATCTTCACGAAGAAGGTTTCTTCGTAACTTCATCTCAACCAGTCACACTATATTAGCAGGATTGATTTCCAATCCCCGACCCATCCGACGCTTCATTACACAAATAACGTCACAAAACGTCAAAAACCGGCAGCTCAATGTGCAAAGCGGCATGGCACACGCAGAGGCCTATAAAGGACGACTGCAGAGTTTTGTAGATGCGAGAGTACCACTAGTGCAATAAAGGACGTTTACATGATCTATCATACGATTTTGGTGTTTTTCTGTTCGTTCGACCCCAAGTACTTTCCTTGTAAGTACAAAATCTTATCATAAAAACAATAATCAATGGCCTACCAGATCATGACATGCAGCTCCTTCTTTTAGGTGAAGATTCTAAGCACATTATGAATGCCGCTAAATCTGAATACAGGAGAGTAATCAATCCACAAAAAATTATTTTAGAAAAGTACTCAAAAATATAAGCTGGAAAGATGTTCATAGTGGTTGTGACATGAATGAAAAATATGACATATTCATTAATGATGACAGTATCGTGTTTAAAAACTGTTTCCCTCTGAAAGTAATTCAAAATAAACAAAAGTCTATAACAAAACCATGGATTACACAACGATTAAAGATTTCATGTAAGACAAAAAGGAACATTTATTTATCAGCCGTGAAGAGCTCCAGTGATGAAGATTTAGCTAAAATATAAGGAATTCTGTGAAACATTGAAATCGTAACAATAAGAAGAAGATAGCAATATCAGACAACAAAATAAAAAGAATATGGGCTATAATGAAAGACGAAACTGCTAGAACAAGAAAGGAAAAGGAGAAGATAGTATTAAGAGTAGATGATACATTAATACATTCTGAGACATCAAGGAATTGTCAGCTTAGCATTAGAATGAAGTGTGTGGGGTAAAAATAGAGGGAGACCGAGGGATGAATACAGTAAGCAGATACAAAATGATGTAGGTTGCCGAACGTATTCTCAGATGAAGAGACTTGAACAGGACAGGGTAGCGTGAGAGCTGCACCAAACCAGTCGGCGGACTGAAGACCACAACAACAACGATACATTAGTAACTGATGAGCATAGCTTGGAAAATCTATTTAACAGGTACTTTATATCTGTTACTGATAGTATGCGATTGTCAGGGTCAGTAATTAATGCCCTTTAGTATCTAAAACTAGCATGAATATGTCACTCACTTTACCACATGAAATAACTTCCATTACAAAATATTTAAAAACAAAGCATTCTAGTGGTTACGATAAAATATCAACAAAGTTAATTAAGATGTGTTCTAGTGAATTTAGTATAATTTTAAGTTATTTGTGTAACCAGTCTATTATAACTGGAACATTTCTTGATTGATTAAAATATGCGGATATTACACCTATATTCAAGAAAAAGAATAAAGAGATACCATAAGACTACAGACCGATTTCACTTTTACCGGCATTCTCAAAAAATCTAGAAAAGGTATGTACTAGCAGATTCTCAACCATCTAACCTCAAATGACATATTGTCTAGAACACAGTTTGGATTTATGAAAGGTTCCGATATCGAGATGGCTATTTACACCTACTGTGAGAATGTACTTAATTCATTAGATAATAAATTAAAAATAGCAAGTATTTTCTGTGATTTTTCAAAGGCTTTTGAGTGTGTGTACCATAACATCTTATTAAGTAAATTATAATTCTATGGTGTCATGGGAATTGCTGCGAAATGGTTTAAGTCGTACCTCGCTAACAGGAAACAGTGTGTCAGTTTGAGGGGCTAGTGAATTAAACAATCTATCATCATCGGATTGGGAGGAAACTACATGTGGTGTTCCACAAGGATCCATCTAGGCCCACTGCTTTTTCTCGTGTACATTAATGACCTCTTGCCAGGTGCACTGTCAGAAGCAGAGTTCGTTTTCATTTGCAGATGATGCAAATATTGCAATAAACAGCTTGTTGAGCATAGCTCTAGAACGGTCTGTTAATGATATTTTCATGAACATTAATAAATGGTTTATATCCAACTCACTGACATTAAACTTTGAAAAGACTCGCAACATGCTATTCAGAACATGTAAGAGGTTTCCATCCAGCATATGCATTAATTATGAAGAAGAGCAGATAGAAGAGGTTAACAGTATTAAATTCCTGGGATTACATCTTGATAATAAATTCAGTTGGGAGGAGCACACCGCAGAACTGTAGAAACAACTTACCAAATCCGTAATTGCAATTCGAGTGTTATCAGACATAGGAGACATAAAAATAAAAAAAAGTTTACATACGTTGCATACTTTCATTCCATAATGTAATATTTTGGGGTAACTCTTCAAGTGAAGCACATGTTTTCAGAGTTCCAAACGTGTAATACATATTACTTGTGGAGTAAATTCACGGACATCCTGCATAAGCCTCTTCAAAGACCTGGTTATACTAATGCCTCTCAGTATATTTAATACTTCATGAAATTTCTCATAAATAATATATCCCCTTTTTCAACAAACAGCTCAGTTCATACATGCAATACTAGGAATAAAAACGATCTACACAAGGTCTTAAAAGCTCGTACTACAGTTCAAAAAGGCGTCCACTACCCAGGAATGAACATGATCTACAGGCTGTATGCGCGTTAACTTTGCTTCGGTGAGTCAGAATTGTCACGCGGTTAAGTTCGTAATACGCGGTCTCTTGCGGGATTGTAGGAACTCGTATTGCCAACTGTCTGCATTTCGGTGGCTACATCGATGTTGGTGTACTTAAGGGTGACCAGACGTCCCGTATTTTACGGGATCGACCCTTATTTAGCCTAATTGTCCCGTTGTCCCGATAAAATACACATGGAATGTAATTTGTCCCGTTTTTTGAAACTTCGTGTTTTTAAGTAACGTCTACCATAGTAACACGGAGAACTCGATATGTGTTCTTATTCAAAGGCTAAAGAAAAGTACACTTTGTGATTAAAGCAAAATGTTCGAGGAACGATTTATGAAGTTCTTTGTTTGGTACTATGTAATATTTTCATTTGTGCATTGGTTATTGCTTCTGGACATATTATTTGATCTGTCGTTTTAAACCATTACGAGTCAGCACTTGCGTTACTTTTGCACATAAATGACGAAAGTAATGCTTATTTTTAATGACAGAATTAAGGCAAGTTTTCATTTCGAAATTACAACAATAAGCCATAAATATTTTCACGTTGAATAGGAGTACTTTTTCGCTAGGCAGAGGCCGTCGGTTTGACGTTGTGCAACACACTCGTCCTTCAGAGCAAACCTTCGTCATAAAGTATGTCTTAATAGTGTCATCGTAAATTATGAAGTAAGTTTCTTGCTGCTGAGGAAGGCTTTCTTTCTCTCCATGGAACGAAACACACTGTCCCCTGAAATAGATGTAGTGCACTACGTAAACAATATTAAAAGTAAATGTGAAGCGGTGAAGCACGAATTTAGAAATAGTCTTCATCAAAAATATATCTTTCAACTTGTTTCATGTCGTGACATCTGCTAAAATATTTGCAGCTAATAATTACCTTTGCACAGTGATGCCATCATTACTTTATGGGCTGATGAAAACAAAAGGTTTAGCACTGAAAGTGTTAAGGATATAATAATAATTGCGACTCATGTTTAGGGTACTTCAAATGTTCATTTTTTAACAAAACTGTATTTCAAAATATCTTACTCCTGAATTACATGCATTATTCTAAAATGAGAATGCGAAATAAGTGACCCATGTACAAAACAGTAACTGTCAGCCCTAATAAAAGATGTTGTTATATGAAATTGACATATCATGTTTTCATGTGACACCAACAAAATATTCACGCCATTAGTAACACTCCGTATTTTTTACGCTTTTTGCTAGTGTTAACTAAAAGGTTTAGTGATGTATGTAGTTGTAGTATGGACCAAATATTTGAACCCAAACCTATTTTACTGATAAGTATTTTCGAAACGTTTCACAGAATATGGCTTCGTTTTAGCTTCTAATTTGTGTCCCATCTTTTGATTTTGAAAATTTGGTCACCCTAGTGTAGTAGTCTTTGATTGACTCACCATACGCGATACTAAAAATTTCGAAACTTCATCGTTCGCATGGGTAACTGTACATTTCAACACGTCAGCTCACTTGTAATTACGAGGATAAGTCAATTATTATACGCAATTTACTTATATTTTTGTTTATGTTGGTAGTATTGTCGTTTTACGTTGGTGACGCATGCTTTGTTTATTTGTTGTTATGTCTTTGCCATTTTCAAGCTGCTACGTTAGTTTCGTTGTCGCTGCCGTGCTGTTAATCATGGCTGCTCAGCTCTCTATTTGTACTAAAGAAGAGCAACGTTCAGTGATATGTTTTTTGTGGGCGGAAGGTGTATCAGGGGCCGAAATTCATAGAAGACTCTCAGTACAGTACGGGAGTAGTGTTTTGCCACAACGAAGTGTGTACGAGTGGATTGAAAAATTCCGAATTGGTCGCACGAGTGTTAAACACGATGAAGGAGCCGGACGACCGTATACCGCCACAAATGAAGAAACCATTGAGTGATCACGTGAAATGATTCTCTTAGACAGAAGATTAACTATTGATGAAGTGGCTCATCGTCTTCAAATTAGTCATGGTTCTGTCTACGAAATTATTCACAACAGACTTGGGTTTCGTAAAGTTTTTGCAAGATGGGTCCCAAAACAACCCACACAGTTGCATAAGCAAACGCTCCTCTACATCTGCAAAAAAACATTTGGATAGCTATGGTAACGAAGGGGACAATTTCTTAGACAGAATCATTACTGGTGACGGAACATGGATTCATCATTACGAGCCGGAGAGTAAACAGCAGAGTATGGAATGGAAACATCCAAATTCACCGTGCAAGATAAAGTTCAAGAACCAACCGTCCGCAGGAAAACTGATGCTTACGGTTTTTTTGGGATACACGAGGTCCTGTACTGGAACATTGTGGTGAAAGGGGCACAACAATAAGCAGTGTACGTTACAGTGAGATGCTTACTGACTGGCTAAATCCTGAAATTCGAAGCAAACGCCGAGGATTGCTGTCTGAAGGTGTTGTGTTCTTGCACGACAATGCCCGTCCGCATACTGCTGTCCACACTGCTGAAACGCTCCAGAAACTCAAATTCGAAGTACTGGATCATCCTCCATATAGTCCCGATGTTGCCCCTTCTGACTATCACTTGTTTGGTCCACTGAAACAGGCATTAAGGGGCCGTCGATTTGACTCGGACGAAGCAGTGAAGGAAGCGGTGCATTCCTGCCTCGCAGCTCAACCGAAAACCTTCTTTCATGAGGGCATAAGGAAACTCGTAGAGCGATGGACGAATTGCATTGAAAAGCAAGGAGACTTTGTCGAAAAATGTTTTTGTAAGTTTCGTATTTTATTATAATAAAATTTTATAACTACTTTGCGGATAATAATTGACTTACCTTGTATTTGACTCTGTTTTATAAGTGTGACTCGCATTTTTAAAAGAATAAGTATCTTGTAGATTCGTTATTTCATGTTTCTCAGTAACCGTCTTGGACATATGTTTGAAGCAGTTTTATTTCAGAATAATGTTTGCTTGTGTTGGATAGAGCTGACAGGTAGTAGGTAAAGCGAATGCATTCGCCAGCTGCTCTCGCGAGCAGTGAAAAGGAAGGCCGTTTCCGCGCTAGCCGCTGCACAGTTGTAGACGGGATGCACCGGCGAGTGGTTTCCCAGGTAGGCGGTTGTTGAACCCGGGTTCATGAACTGTGTTGCAGCGTCGCGGCGGCTGAAGCGAGTCGTGACGCAGCGGGGTGGGCATTCACCCATTGGCGCGACGTCACCGCGCGTGCAGCCAATGCCCGCGAAACTCGCTTTCTGGAACCCGTTCCTAGATTTTTAGCAACTGCTCTAGGTGCTCACCCTCGGCAGTGTGTGCGTCTCCCCTGCCGCTGCCGGCAGCTCCCGCGCTCTCGCCAGTGTGGCTCGGTCGCCAGTTACGCGCGTGTGTGTGTGTCAGGCGGGGCCCACTCTCAGTCGTGGCCTAATTCGAGGATGGTGGCGGTGACGAGCGGGTGATCGGCGGCGCCTTGCTGCTTGCACGGTGAGTTGAGATGCGGCCGGCACGCTGTGCACCTGCTGTGGCAGCCGCGAGGAGCGGAACAGAGCCGTGGGGCCCGCGCGCCGGGGTCAATAGACTCTGCGACAGGCGCATCCGCACATCCGCCGAGGCGCTCGCCGAGCCCGCCTCGCAGGTACAAGAAACGCCAGCAAGAAACGGCGACTGCCAAAAAGGAGGGGCCGAAGATTGGGGTTTAACGTCCCGCCGACGTCGTGGACGTTACGGACGGAGGACACGCTCGGATAGTCTTTGTCTTAGTCCGGTCTGGGGAAGGAATTCCGCCGTACCCTTTGAAAGGAACCATCCCGCATTTTTCTGGAGTGATTTAGGGAAGTAACGGAAAATGTGGTCCAGGAGGAAGTAATTGCACCATAACATAACAAGGGGTCCAGTAATACGAGCCGGACGCGGTGGCCGAGGGGACTGAGGCGCTACAGTCACGGTCTGCACGGCCACTAAGGTCGGGGGTTCGAATCCCCCCTCGGGCATGGATATTTATGCCGTCCTAGTTCATAAGTAGTTTGTAAGTTTAGGGACTGATGACCCCGTAGTTAAGTCCCATAAGCTATACAAATATTTGAACATTTTGAACATTTGAAATAATGCGAAGCGTGTGCTTAAGGGAAATTCATTTAATGTTATAATTACGGAGTTCTTTGCGTAACTTTAATTATGAATTGAATTGGTTATAGATTTTTTTTATAATTCAGTGCGTTAATGATAATTAAGCGCAAAGCCTGAAAAACTGTTTTCAGGAACCATCAAGAGGTACTTACTTTACTTTCCGTGTCCGGAACTAGACTTCTAACTTCCAAAACATTAGCAGCCAATATGGCTTTGTCATTAGCCTCCCATACGTCTTTCATTGTACAGGGCTTTTCTAAATATGGACAGATACGCAGGTGTTGAGGATTCTGTACAGCCCCACAAAGACACAGAGTGTTCTCATTATCTTTTAGGAATTCCCATCGCTGCATGTTGGTCTTGCACTTTGGCACTTCGACCCTCTTCTTTTGCTGCTTTATGGGGGCATCTCAAATCCGTTTCCCACCTTGCAATACGGTTCTCTGCGGCCGACCCTTCCAGTGCTCGGGTACGTGACAGGAAGCTCTTCCTCGAACGAAGCCGTCGGTCAGCAGGCTGGTGTCCATATAGAGGGTAACGCATGTCCTTTTCTTGCTTCGTTTTTTCAGCTTCGGCAGCAATGTCACGTCGTATGTTGGGCTGTGCGATCCCCATAATTAAGTACAAGAGGTAAAGGAACATGATACATCCGGCAAGAAATCCTCAACAGAACACAAAAAGCATCAAATTTCTACGTGCAAGTTCGGAGTCTACTCTGGGACAAAAAAGTACCCCAGGCAGCAAAGTTAACTTTGTATAGCACTTACTTCACTCCAGTCCTTAGATATGGCATGGAAACATGTATACGGTCGGGGGTTCGAATCCCCCCTCGGGCATGGATATTTGTGCCGTCCTTAGGATAAGCTAGTTGATAAGTAGTTTGTAAGTTTAGGGACTGATGACCCCGTAGTTAAGTCCCATAAGCTATACAAACATTTGAACAGTTTTGGAAACATGTACATTGTTAAGAAGGGATTACAGCAGAATCCAAGCAACAGAAATGAGGTTTATCAGGACTATGAATCAAAGTACCAGGAGAGACAAAATCAGAAATTAGGTACACAGGGAAACAGCTGGTATCAGGGTCCCTATTGCGAACATCTTGGGGAAACGAAGACTGCAGTGGTATGGCCATGTAATGAGAATGGATAGCAGAAGAACAGCTAAAAATACTTCAGAAAGCAAGTGGGAGGAAGAAGACCAAGAGGAAGGCCAAGTAGACGATGGATAGAGGCAGTTAAATCAGACATAGAGAAGAACGGTTTTAACTGGGATGATGTCCAAGACCAAATGTTACATCAAGATCGGATGAGATGGAGAGCGCATGTTAGCCATACCCGGGAAACTGGAGATGAAAAATGATGATGATGATGATGAATAGCCGGAGGCGGATTTTAACCGCCGTCCTCCAGGATGCGAATCTAATGTGTTAGAACTGCGCCACTTACTCGGTATCGCAGATCTCTGTACTTACCATTGCTACCAAACGATAACCACTCTAGATTTTCACTGCTCGACCGTTCTTCAAGCCGTCATATCCCAACGATTTTATTCACATACATCAGCGATTTTCAACCTGTGGGTCGCGACCCCCCCGGGACACTGTCACAGGAGGAAGTAATTGCACCATAACATAACAAGGGGTCCAGTAATACGAAGCGTATGCTTAAGGCAAGTGTATTTAATGTTAAAATTACGGAGTTCTTTGTGTAACACTAATTATGAATTGAGTAGGTCATAGATTGTTTTGTAATACAGTGGTTAAGTGTAATACAGTTTGGTTAAGCGCACAGCCTGAAAACTGTTTTCAGGGACCATCAAGAGGTAAAAGAACATGATACTAAAAGGAATTCTGAAAAATTCGAAGATAGATCTGAATCGCTACCAACTATGCGTACAGTGGGATCTTTCTTAATGACTATAATTCGCTTCTGACTTTTGCCTGAAATACGAAACACTCGTCAATCAAATTATACTTTTCTGTCGGAAATCATGTAAAACAGTATAATGCGTGTTATTCCGACAAAAATAAAAAATAAAAATATCGTCCAAGAATTTAAAAGAAAGCTGGAGGAAATGAAAGATTAAATTTGCTTCCTTTGAGATCACATAGTTTTGTTACGGTTTGTGAGGATGGGGGTGGGTCGCCAGAATACTTTTCCTTGGAATGGGATGGCATATTAGAAAAAGGTTGAAAAACACTGACATACTGCATGGCTTCTACAGCTCAGAGTTAAAGCCAGATGTAATTCCCTTTGAGTAAAGTTGTCAATGTTTTTCAATATTTACTTGGCTGCAATTGTCAGTTCGAACACGGGCTTGATGGTACTTTCCATGCTACTCGTATCATGTGCAAGCCTTTTCATCCCTGAATAACAGTGGCAACCCACATCCATCTTAACCTGCTTTACTCCACTACCCTCCACGATTCCACAAGTCTCAGAATGTGTCCTACCAATCGATCTCTTCGTTTCATTAATAGATGCCAGAGATTTCTTTTCCCCATTTATGTTCCTCTTCAATATTTACGCAATACGCGATATACCCATATGTTCTTCAGTATTATTCTGTAGCATCGCATTTCAATAGTTTCATTCCCAGCTGTCTGAACTATTTATCTTTTATGTTTCACTCCAATACAAGTCTACATTACAGGCAAATACCATCACAAAAGAACACACAAGTTGATATTCCATGTTTATAAATTTACCTTCTTCAGAAATACTTTTATTCCCATGACCACTCTCCACTGCATGTTTCACCTACTGCGACTAATAACACAAATAACAAAAATCATCTATTACTTCTATTGTCTGGGTATTTAATTCCTTCAAAATTGTGTTAGTTTTTTGTCTGCACATTCCATTACCCTGTTTTTGCTCTTGTTAATCGTCATCTAATATCCACCATTCATGATACTATCCTTACCGTTCAATTGCTTTCCTAGGTCCTTTGCTGTTTCTCAAACAATTACGATGTCATGGGCAAACTGCAAAGATATTTCATTTCTTCTCCCTGCACTTTAATTCCGTTTACAAATTCACCTTGTTTTCCTTCACAGCCTGATCAATGTACACATTGAATAAACTGGGGGAGAGGCTGCAACCTTGTCTGACACCTTTCTACTGCGTCACTTTCAAGCTCTTCCACTCTTGTAATTGTTGTACTTTTTCTGCCCAAGTTGAACATAACTTTACGTACCCTACATTTTACCCCCGCTGTCTTCAGAGCACCTACAATACACTCTCAGAAATGCCGACCGTCCTAGTTATGAAACAGAGGAAGCAGAAGAAAAGACTATGCATATAAGGAAAGCTGTAATTGATGGAGTGAGCCAAAGTTGTTACTTATCCTCAATGTTGTTCATTCTGTAGATCGCGCAAGCTGAAATCTGGAAAGCGAATTGACATTCATTGTGAAAGCAGTGAGGTAAATCTGGAGCTGACACTATGCCCACACCCTTTAATACCAAAGCTGTCTCTAACGACGGATATATCACGTTTGTTACTTCGTTTCTATGTGACCCATTTTTCGGAAGACGAAAACCAGTGCTGTCGGGTTTAAATGTTAAAGAATAAAGCGGATTTTCTTGGACAGTCAGATATGCCACCTGGAAAACAGTTGTTTAAGATACTAATTTAAACATCACGATTTCTGTTCCTCTTTACTTAAATATTCACATTCATGCTCAGTCTAATATTAATACTTCTCGTACGCTCCAGAAAAATTTCACTCTGTCCCTATTAACCGAGAATTGTAAACAAGTTGAAACCTGACAAAGATAACAATTTTTATAATACATTTTCTTTTACATGTGCACGAAAATCAAATGTGCAAGTGGAAAGTCCTTTATAGAATTAAATTTCCAGAAACGGTTTTGAAGTGTTTACTTGACCACCCAACAGCAAAATAGTGAATTATGTTACGAAATTTAGTTTTAGGACCCTCATGTATAAGTAGTATTTAGCACACAACATGAAGTCTAGTCACAAATGTCGATAAGAAATCATCGCAATTTGCCCGAAGTTTACTGCTGCATCCATACTGTAAAAACGGCCTTGAAGTTTCTTCTCTTTCTATTCGGGCACAGAGTGGGGAAAAATAATTCGTAAATGGCCTTGTGCAATCCTTTATAGCATTTTCGTAACGGTCTCCCGTGAGCCCGACAAGACTGTGACCATTCATTCGTCTCTCTGTGTAGATTTAGTATCTGTTAGACGACGTGTTTGGTATGGATCCTAAATAATTGAATTCTCTAGGATGGTTAACACGAATGTTTTCCAAGTAACCCCTTTCCTAATATGTCCATTTTTTCGATTTTCCACGAATGTACTGAAGAATGTTACCAACTAAGCGCATGCGATAATTTCGTTTGATAATCCCACAAAAAGTTACACACAGCTTTATGTAATTTGATTTATTCCAATTGACAGTGTTTGATGTTGCAGACATAGGATACTAATTTCTGCACTTGGTGAATTGCACAGATTTACATTTCTTTGTATTTAACGGAAGCTGCCAATCTTTGTACTTCTTTGAAATGTAATAGATATCTGATTTAAAGCTTATACGGACATTTGTATCATCTGCAAAGCTCCTGAGACTGCATTTTGCCATTAGTAGACAGATATACTAATCTTTTTAATGCTGTCAGCAAGATAAATACTTTTAAATAATATAACATTTTGGCGCATGTAGCAGTTAGGTCATATTCGAATGGATTTACTCGATAATCAAAAACTTTCGTTCTCATATACAGAGAACAACTCCCCCTCGCTCGCTCTCTAAACAGGATTCGTTGAATAGCAACATTATCGCCGCAATATTAATATCTCCAGTGAGGATCCCTTCGTTTCCTAAGGCCCGATACACATTTTCATAACCGATAGAAGCAGTACTACTTCCAAATAATGCAGGAAAGCTCTGCAAACTTGAGTCGGGAGACCGAATGACTTGTTTTCATCATTTAAGATATTATTGTGGAATTGAACTGTCCATTTCTCAGAGCGCATCCAAGAGAGGTTAGCTATGAAGACTTTCGTAATTGTTGATGATGCATTCCGAACAGCACGAGTAAGTCACTGCTAAACACTTAAAGAGTTCTGCAACCTCAAATTTTGGTTCCATGCTGCCCATGGGCTTTGGGAGTGCCGGCGTTTTCGAAATACAGTCGTGTATATTCCGATGTTTATTTTTGCAAATGTTATTGACATTTTGCAAGAGATTTAGAAGACATCGTAGATTATAATGAACAGCAAAGCTCACATTGGCAGAAACCTTCGTTCCAACACCTAATTTCTTTGTTAACCATGGTTCTGTTGATAGTGGTATACCGTTGCCTTGTTCTCTGTTAGAAGTAGTCACGTCTACTTCTACATCTGATACTCTGCAAATCACATTTAAGTGATTCTCGAGTAGCGCGCGGTAAGAAAGAACATCTGAATCTCCCCGTTCGATCTCTGAATTCTCGTATTTTATTATGATGATCATTTCTACCTGTGTAGGTGGGAGTCAACAATATATCTTTGCACTCGGAGAAGAATGTTGGCGATTGGAGTTTCGTAAGTAACCCACGCCACAGCGATAAACGCCGTTGCAATGATACCCATCCCAGATCCTGGATCATTTCCGTGACGCTGTCTTCCCTGTATCGCGACAATACAAAACGAGCTGCCCTTCTTTGGACTCTTTCGATGTCATCCGTCAAACCCACCTGATAAGGATCCACATTGAGCAGCAATACTCCAAATGAGAACGAACAAGCGTGGTGTATGACAGTCTCAGTAGTTCAGTTGCATCTTCTAAGAGTTCTGCCAATTCTTTCCGGTTCAAGTCTGAAGTAATAGTAATTCCTAGATATTTTGTGGAGTTTACGGTCTTCACATTTGATTGATTTATCTTGTAAACAAAGTTTAACGGATTTATTTTCGTACTCGTGTAGACGACTTCACACTTCTCATTATTTATAGTCAATTGCCAATTTTTATACCTTACTGATATCTTATGTACATCGTTCTGCAGTTGGTTTTGATCTTCAGATGATTTTACTAGACGGTAAATGACGGCGTCATCTGCAAACAACCTAAGAGAGCAGCTCAGATTTTCTACCAGATCGTTTATGTATATAAGGAACAATAGAGGACCAATAACACTACCCTGTGGAACGCCGGATATGACCTCTGTTTTTGTCGATGCCTTACCATCAATTACTACTTACTCTATAAGACAACAAATTCCGAAATGTTGAAGAACAGGGACAGAAATATCAAGAAACTCCAAAAAATGACGCTAGAGTGGAACTATTTTGTTAGCATGTTTTGTGAGGACTAGTAGCAATTTTGTTCTGCGTTTGCATTATCTGTCGGACATAGCTTTCAGTCACTCTCTCCTCCCGAACTTGTATGAGGATTTACATTTGCAGCAGTAACAATAAATAATTGTAGTAGACAACATGTAGGCTTGCATTGCAAGCTTAGTGCTATATTATTACAGCCGTATTAACTTGTTTTTTTAATGAAACTCCAGCTCCAGTTGCATTTGTTGGTGCTTTATTTAAGCCCACACAACCGGTTTCGGCCTCTATGTTAGGCCATTTTCAAGTGTGACAGACGTTATTCCATAGATAAAGCAACTTTGAACCACAGTTGCGGCAACAGCAAGATTCCAGTGATGGAGAAACTAAGTATTAACTTATAAGTGCCACTGTCGACAAGAAGCGTTTTAAAGAGAGAGGTAGCCTATTACTGTTTCCAGTTACGCGTGTAATGTTTGTAAACAGTGCGTACTTGCCTAGCGACAGGCCGATAAGGCCTAACCGCGCCCCGCCACAGCAAGTGTGTGTGTGCGGTCGTAACTGTACATGAGCGAGCGCAGTACGCACGCTCGCCGTGACGTCACACCTCTTTGCGCCCCCCCCCCCCCTCCCCCGCAGGCGCGCGGCCTCATCCGCATCCACGTCGAGCGGCGCCGCCGCCGGCAAGCGGCTGGGCACGCAGACAAAGGCGCACGCACTGCCGCTCGCCTCGGCTCGCTCGCTCGTTTCGACTCGGCTCGGCTCGAGCGGCGGTTCGGAGGCACTCGGATCGGCACGAAGCAGAACGCGCCGTGTTGGTTGGTCGGCTGGCGGCCCGGTTGCCCGCTAGCTAGCTCGGTAGCCCACCCGCAGCCGCTGGCACGGGGCAGATTGGGATAAGGTGCGCTCGGGAGTGCATGTGTGTGTTATGTGCGTGTCGGCGTGCGTCGGTGGGGAAGAAGGGACTGCCGGGAGTGGAAGCGGAGTTGCGGCCGCCGGCCGGGACGTTTTGTAGCAGCGGGCCTAGGACCACGTCAGGGATTCCAGTCCGTGCCAACCTAAGTGCTTTTATGGTTTTTTAATGATCTACTTAGGCAGGATTCAGCCGTGTGGTCATCTTTTTATGACCTGTCAACGCCGTCATTTACTATCACTGCCAACGTTTTATGGACTGATGTAGCATTGTAAGGACATTGTACGACTATTCACTGCCAGTTACTGCCAGGTAGCACTGCCAAATCGAAATCTAATCACTGCCACTGACTCAAGACATTTATTCTTCTTCTACGTAACTGAATGTGTTCTTCCTACTGCCTTAAGTAATACTAGTGATAAAAAGTAAGTGGACTATAGACTTACTGAAACTTGCTCAACCAAGAAGTGTTCGTGGAGCTTCCAGCTAGCCAGCAGCTCTTTAAACTCCGCCGCTAGCCGGTAAGTCTTGTATTACTGCTGCATATTTTATTTTGTGCACGATATGTCAGAAGCTTATTATTCATGTTTTGCACGAAAAATATTTTCCTGCTGAGTTTTTAATGTTCTATGTTTATACTGTTTAATCCTTTTCTGCAGATGTGATTAGAGTAAATCGATGCCTTTTCTTCAATGTATTTTAATTTTGAAAGATATATTAAAGAAATTTTATTAATTTGAACGATCTTTATTAAGTTCTGTATTACTTTTCGTACTGATAAGGTTTCATGGGCGCCTGTCAAGTTTATCTCGGAGATAAAGTTCCGGGTATTTAACGTCAGCTGAGTTTCGTCACCTTGTGGCGGTGCAAACTGTAGCCTTTCTCTAAACAATTTAAAACAGAGCGCGTTGTTCCTACTAACTTCGAGTAACTAATGAAGTCGCACGTGTCGTACTGTTTATAGCTTTTTAATAATTCATTGTCGTTGACATAAAAGAGCGTATTTTTCATCATATTTTGTATATTCTAGCCCTTGTTTGATAGCTCTATCCCTTGGCTTCGTTTTTCATCCAGGTTATCTAAAGTACACACACCGCGTGCGGGTTAAAAGTTTTTTGTGCACGCCGTCAGTTTTCAGCGGAGCGCTCTCAGGTAGTAAGTACACAGACGTCCCAAATAAAAGGCCTACGAACCCTTCCGTCCTTATTACCCTCCTCTTTCTTGCCTCATTCTTTGTCGAGTCTCTCCAAGAATGTTGGTCCTGCTCCTTTATTGTGCTCGTCAAATCATCCACCGCCCCCCCCCCCCTCCCCGACCCCTCAATTACTCCTTTCTCGGTAGAAATATGTTCGCAGAAAGTGATTCATGCAGTTTGAGATCGGTGACGGCGCTCTCCGTTGTGAGTCAGGGCTGTATTCAGAAGGCGTCTGAGGGCTGGCAGGTAGCGGACACAAGGCGGAAGAGCTGCATCCGGTGCCCCTGTATATATAGCAGTAAGCTGCCCATCCGCCATTTTCCAAGTGACACATTGCACGTCACCGGCCAGCATACGCCTACGCACTGAGGCGGTGTATTTCGGAGCGAGGCCCGAGTGCTGACCCATTTTCGTTTGTATCCTTTTTTTATGCCTGACTTCCGATGGCGTTTTATTTCTGACTGCGAGATACTCTGGTGTAGCTAATTTTTTTTAGACCGCGTATCACTCATTCAAAAACTCACTCAACTACATTCTGGGTTTATTTTTCTTTTAAAAACGATGGTCGGATTCTCAACACTAATGCTTATTAAATTCTAATGATTTGTTTGCGAATTTGAAGCTTAAGAAAACAAAATCTGTGATAACGCCTAACAAGTGAACGGATTTCGAGACGGCAACTTGGTTCCGAATGTAACTGATTTGTACAATACGAAACAACCTTAATAGAGATTTGAAATAGCTGGAAGATTTTACTGCTCTATCAGCAAACTTTATTGAAAGTTGTCGGATATTACTACGTCCAATCTCCGATAATGCGGGAACTAAGGATTACAGACTGTCAGGTGTTATTTGAAAATTGTTTTGTAACAGTGTAGGACAAGCATACATTTTAGAGAAAGGTAGGCTATTAAAAAAATCGTCAGAATTAAAGATTTCGCACAGTAGGCTTTACTACATCTGTAACAGGTCACCATTTCGAAGAGCAGTCTAGTGGCTATTAGAAGATGTCTTTGTCATAGGTCGTTTATTATGCCGATCATGTCAAAATCCAGAAGCTTGAGATGGAGGCAGAGGGCTTTATGGCTTCGTTACTGGTTCTTGGATCACTTTTGTTGTTTTTAAAATTAACGAATTTAACAGACAAAGTTTATGGTGCAATATTATTTGAAAGGTACATTTTTCTACAGTAATTTTCATCCTCAGAGAAAATAACTTTTTTATAGTCTCGCTTCATTCTACAGGTGGCAGGTCGTGGTTTCTTTCTAAATTACGAAACAACACCATGCTGTAAGGTTAAAGAATCTGAAATAGCTAAAAACAAAACAGTACTGTAGATTTTATATAAATCAGATTTTTTTTCCTACTCAACTCATTTATTCTAATTTGTTTAGATTGTTATTAATTCCAGATGTTGGTCTTACAGGCAGGACCATACTCATGTTTACAGCCCACAATGTTTGCCTCAGTCCTTCAGTAAATAAACATCAACTGTTACGTCAGCTGTTTCATACAAATGACGTTTATGTATGACATTAGTGCAGGCACAGATTGGAACGATCGCATACAGTCGCCATTCTTTTAGAAACAGAACGCTCTCTTTACTGAGCGAGCTGTTGGACCCAGTGTCTGATCCAAACTCCAATCGTGCAGAGTGGAATTTGGCCGCGGTGTGGCAGTTAAATGTTAAATATAGGGCCACCTATGTCTTGGCAGCCATCCTTTGTCTTTTAACCTCTTACGATCGCGCGAAGAGGCTTTGTACTGGACGAAAAATATCTCGGTGTCAAAGCAATAAACAGTAAATATTATTTGTAGCCCTAGATATTTCAGAAATGTTTTAGTGAGGTTGGCTATTCTATTGTGTGTTAATAGCTTGGCCAGATTAACCATTTATTCAAAGCAGTTTGTGTTCATCTCGATAAAATGTTTACTTCTATGATTATAGTGTATGGTGTTACAATTGTGGAAGGTGTTTAGTATAATTGGAGAAACTCATATGTAAGAATCACTGAGAACTAAAAACTTCATCACCAGGAAACATGTTTAATCAGCAGCTTGTGGTAGTTATTTAATATGACAGTTTTTCAAAAATATACCAAATAATAGCTCACCACCTGCACAAAAGATGTCGTTTTAGAGATTGGGAATGGGAGGCGTGAGAGAGAAAATTGCATGCAACGACGAAAAGCCACATGCTGTCTGAGAGCTATCACGTAAAAGTGTTTAGTAGAGTGTTTGGCTATCTCGGAAGTGGGGTTGACAACGTCGAAATGAGTACCCTTTATAATATCAAAGTAATTGTACTCATAGTGTGGTTAAGCGAAGAGGACTAATCAACCCTTAAGAGGTGCTGTCCAGCTGAAAAGCTGTAAGTTAACAACCCATCAAATGCTTAACACGATAACCCTCCTCACCTTTGGGCCTTCTGAGAAACGAAAACTTAGAATTATCTACATATTTGTGTGTATACTCCACATCAAAGTATTTCCTTACAATTTCTGTACAGAAAACGAATTTCACTCTTTGTAATAAACTAATGTGTACAAAGGCGTGTCACTATGATCCTGTTATCTTAGTTCAATCTGCCCATTGGTGGTGGTAAAAGAAATAATGTTAAAAATAGGGATGCCGTCTAAAGACAATGATATCAAGATATTAGGATTATCACATGACATTAGGCTAACAACATATTGTTCGGATCGAAGACAGAAATGCATTTTAATTCAAGGAAAGCACGGTCTAGATGAACTAAATAATTCATTCGATGGGGCTTAAGCCCCAATCAATCTGAAATCGCGTTATTTCGATGCCTCAAGCAGAAATTGATAATCGGTCATTTATACCGCTCAGAACATTCCAGAATAAGTCTTATCTTACTTTAGTGACAATTGTCGCCAGGCTACTGAATAGTTTTTCTCAACGAGGATCGTAGTATGTGGTGGGCATTTTACGCTGCTTTTGTTTCTTAGATAGGCAGTCTGTTCTAGAGTGATATAAGACGGCACAACCATATATTCCCATTGTCTTTCCTATTACCAGGCACAAACAGTGGGCTCTAGCACAATCTTTATTCAGGAACTTGTTGGCACGTGGAATCGGTCGACATGTGCGGAGTTTTGAGCTTTGGGGCAGGGCTAAACAGTGGCACTGGGTGAGGGAGAGTGACCAGCTGGTCGGCTACCTGCCCTCCCCCTTGTTCCTCTCCCTACCGCTGCCCCGTGGCTGGTTCTTCCAGTTCCCCACAGTGCAACCCCTTCTTTCTACTGCCCCCTATTGATGGACGTCGTCTGTGTGCGCCCCAAATTCGTATCAAACACGCTCAGCTGTAACTGGCTGGCGACCAGCTGCTGTGTGGTTCAGATTGATAGATAACAAGTGCGGGCGGACGGTCCTCCTCCCACACGCAATGCTTGATGCTATCAGCAGCAGCCGTGACCTACGTGCTCGTTATTGTGGTGAACGACACGGTAACAGGACGCAGTCGGCGTCACCGTACGTGAAGGGAAAAGAACTCGGTCATCGATCCCTCCGTGAAGCCTGTTGAAGACCCGCGAGGACAGAGAAGCACCCGGCGGTAACTACACGTATTGTGCTCGCCAACTGCTCACGGCGTTTCCTCACAAAGGCAGCCAGATGAGCCATCGCCATGAACACCTCTTCACAGACAAAAACCGAGGATTGCTGACAACAACCTGTTACTTTTTGTCACTTTGTTCAGTAGGCGTTATTATACACAGGGACTCGAAAAGACTTGGTAATGAATTTTTTCTTCCTGCATTTCACTCGATTTTAGCGGTAATTGCTATTAAGAGTAGACGCTTCGCAGAAAGTGAAAACAAATCTTTTCGTTAAACTTTTTATGACATTAAATGGTAATAAGGAAACCCCTTGTTTACAATTGCAGACGAGGAAATATCAATTCTCTGGTATCTGGTTTTACGTTGATTCTGCACTGACTTAACCCTCTGAGTCACACAAATGCTATTGGATATGATAGGCATTGAAATTTAGTTTTATCCTTCTTTACTGCCTTACAGGAGCACATTACAATTAAAAAAAATTATTTTTATAAAAATTATACAGAAGTGATTCCAATGTGAAACCATTAACACAAGGGATATTGCAATGTCTTTCGAGGAGTCCACTAATTTTTAATTTTTAACATTTATCGTTACACTAATAAATTTTCCTTCATATTTATTGATGATTTTTTTTTTCAAACTAAAGCCATTTTTTTCGTTTTATGCAAAATAAGGCTTTTTTTCTATTTCACGAATTCCAAAAAAAGCAGGGTCTTTTTTTTTATTATTATTTTTTTTTTTTAATCAGTCAGGCACAATTCGACATCGCGCCCTTTGCATGAGACCGTGGTGTCATAGTAAGTCACCTATGCTACAAGGGGATACGGCACAGAAAGAAGTGGTTTCGCATTGAAACCACTCTTATGACGCGAAGGGTTCACCAGTGTGCTGCGAGAACCATAAAAAAGAAAAGAAAAAAAAAAACAACTTAAATTCGTACTATTCAAGGTGGGGTTGTAGAATTCCGTGTTACAGAAGCGATTGATTCCTATACTGCGGGAACTTTGCTATCAAACAAATTAGCCTTTTTATGAAGGTATTTTAAGGCTCTTATTTCGACATCATACGGAAACGTGCTGCTGATGTTTGGATCAGACTGTCTTCCAGCAATGTATTTCCTGTTCACAACCCAAGACAGTGCTGTCTGTCATTGGGCAACAAAGGTTCTGCCTACACGATTTCAACGCACGTATACCCTCGATAACTTTACTGCTTACTTTGTCACAATGTATCAAAAGCACCGCGCACTTCTTTCCAACATGAATGGTAGTCTTGCAGTTTCATTGTTATTCTCCGGCGTGGAAGTATACACGAGACCTACAAGTAAACGTTGAGTGAATTAATGGATAACAACATGCCAGAGGCAGCACAATGTTCTCGATGTTGCAATTCGAATTATCTGTGGTTTTTGTCTGGGGGCAGTTAAAATATAGTTGCGGGCAAAGAAAAGTCATGTTCTGTACAGGATTCCTGCTTTAGTAAGATTACAACACTTTTGTGACTAGGATTTTGATGTTAGGACTAAAGTAAGGCCTACTAATCTTTAAAGAAATGTTAGAGGGCAGCTGTACTTTTCTAGAATATTAATTATTGGTTACACATGCCCAGAAATCACTTATAATCACTTATAACTGAAAAAAGGGAAGTAGTGCTGACCAATATAACGCAAAGCATGGTTTGATATAGTGCGTATAAGTGAAAAGAGTAAAAGTTTAAAGGCAACCTACATCTGTGGAAGTGGAATAATGAACGCGAGTGACCTCTCATTTAGGTGTCGATGCTAAATAATTGCATGTCTTTAAGATCTACTGTACAACGATTATGAAGACAGGAACAATATGCTGCCATTACGTCCTTCGGCCCGAAAACAGGTTTTATACAGCTCTGCACGCTATTTTATCCTGTGTAAGCCTTTTTAACTCAGAATAACATCGACGAAATGTACGGGTCGTAATTTTGTTACAAACTTTGTGTTGTAATCACACTGTGGGGGCTTTGAGCGAATTGGGTTCACTGTTGTACATTTCTTTGAAGCAATGCGCTTGTTGTCGGCTTATGTGAGCGGGTGAGGAATGTTATCGTAATGTAGAAGTCTGTTACTTATATCTCAAGTGTTGTTGATAACCACCACTCTCCGCTTTCACTGCTCCAGAGCGCTTGTAAAATTCATTGACTGTTCTCCGTTTTTTGCTTACTTTGCGGTGTTGGGGTGGTCATGGCAGTGCTTGTATAGGCCCTCAACTTTTACTGCCCATTGGAATGATTTATTTTACAACCTCACGGAAATCCGCTAGGTCTACCGATTTGGCAGTAAATCAATTCTTTATCCTCGTGTGTTACGTCGTGACACAATATTTTACAGTCTTCATTCATGTCTTTGGGGCCTTCTTGTACTCAAAAAGCAGCACATGATTTTATGTTTAAGTATATTTCTGAACTTTTTTTTCTGTTTAAGCACGGAGATAATCATTTATTACCGTGTTAAGGCTTAGTCTAAATTACTTACCACTTTTATTATACCAAAATAATAAGTTGTGGTACAAGGTTTAAGAATGATTAAAGACGGACATACTTTGTTTTCAGATGAACCAAGAGGCAAATTGACAGCACAGCACATAATACAAATAAGTGACATTATTGTAATTAGTGATACAAAGAGGAGAAAGTAAATAGGGAAACAGTAAATATCATTGTAGTATGAACACAGATAGTGTATCCAATAACAAATGTTCAAATGTTTGTAAGCTTATTGGACTTAACTGCAGCGTCATCAGTCGCTAAACTGACGAACTGTCTATGAAGTAACTTAAACTAAAGACAGCACAAACATCCATGCCCGAGGGAGGATTCGAACCTCCGACGCGGGGGGCCGCGCGATCCGCAACTTGGCGCTCCAGACCGCTCGGCTACTCCCACGCGGCTTGCTCAATAAGAGGCCAAATATGAAACATTTTCGCTGGTTGTGTTATTAGAGTTGCACCGTTCGCATAGTGGCATGTGTAGTTTTCCTAGTCTTTTCCAGTCATAGCTGGATAAATCTATAGAGAAACCTCGTATTGTCAATGAAATTGTGCTCGTTCGATCTAAATTTGCAGGGCAAAACTTTTTTGTTGCGTAAATGTTACGCAGTTTTTGTGCGACTTAAAAATTGTGGAAAGTTTTGTTCTGAATCGCTTTCATGGCTTGGCGTCTTAGTAATAGCATGCGACAACTTCGAAGATATGGGTCAGTGAAAGTAGAACTAAGTGCAACAAACCTTGGGCCGGCAGTGTCATTACCTTGAATATTAAACCTGCGAACGTGGTTAAAACGCTCTCAACAGGTCACTGTTGCTTATTGATTGCAAAATAGGACGTGGCTGTAAGATTAATTTCATTGTCTAAATATGACCTCAGTAAGAATCTTGAACATGCTTACCATAGCAAATTAGTGGCTTGTGCGATCGGAGGTTGTAATTTGTTTTACGCATAACACTATCTTCTCAATTAACAAATATGTGGCAGAAGTAAACAGTTCGTTACTACAGTCAGCATTTTCAAATTCTTGTGGTGGAACATGTTATGAATTTCCAGATCTCAGAGTGTTAATCGTACGTTCCAAACCCTACGCTACCACTTTCGACCTTGGGAACTGCATTAGTCTGTAAGCGCACACCCCCCTGATGTTTGACGTGGCCTGTTCTATGTCTCCCCCACTTTTCCCTTCTTTATTACGCGGAGTTTTCACCTGTCTTCGCCTTCCAGGCCGAGCGAACAGTTTATTGCAGGCCTCGCGCGCGAACAGCAGAACACATTCACAAATAGATCCGTTTGTGGGTCAGCGGAGCAAGTTGGCTCTAAACGCGGGCACACTGCAACTGACACTATTCTTTCCTTCCCCCCCCCCCCTCCCCCCCCCCCCGTCGGTACTCAAATTACTATACGGTATAGTTCGTATTTTGTTCGTCACTAGGGAGTGTGGCTATAGAATCTTGACCACTGTTTGTGCTTATTGCGTGTATGGTGTTAAGTATCGAGTAGAATGAAACTGCTGCGGCTTCACAGCGACAGCATTATATGTGTCGCTCGTCGACCTGACTACTTCCAATGTCCGAGGGAGAAAAGTAAATTTTATGAGTTCTGAAGCTCGACACGTAATGAGCGATTTGCTGTAAAGCGGTTTGAAAATTTTTCGGCTCGGTCTTATTGTGGCTATGACAAGTGCAGTTTGTGTATGTTGCCATTTCTCCTCTTATAAATTGCTCGTTTTCTGTGTCTGATTTAATTATCATGTGAGGTATATTCATTGGCTAGTGACGGCATGTCTTATATCTCATTTTCTTGTTTTAGTTAATCGGCATGCAATTCACAATACCTTACACGGTATGCGTACTATATTAGCAAGAGTCCAGAACCTGGTGACAGAGGTTACTGGCCTGTAAGAGCAGATGTATATTTTAATGATAGTAGGATGCAGGAAACTTTTTCCATTAGATATGGATAATGTTGATATATAGCAACCGATCGAATGTGAAGTTTCAACTGATGGCCACGTTAGACAACTATACTGATTACAGGGCATTACAATGTTTAACTCAGTGGCGCGACGATGAGTGATGATCTCACTTAGACCAGGTATGTTAAAGTGATTTAGGCGGTACTGTAACACACAGATGACAAAACGCCAGCATAAACTCAAGGACAAACCTCTGCCATATCGAGATACAATTTATTCGTCCTGATTAACTGATCAATTTTTGACAGTTGATAAATTTGCGAACTTCTGTTATAACGGAAGAAGCAGAAGAAAAGCGCGAAAGAAGGGTTGGCCGACAGCTATTGAAGCCTAAGCCTCCTATGAATACTGTCAGGAGACGGGGGCAAGACATGTACCCCATGACGTTACGGTAACACGCACCCGTGTACGGCGCCGGTTCAGATAACCTGTGGAACCCGTGTTCCTGTGGATTGTTGACTAGGAGACATGTCTAGCACGTCATGTGTTTGAGGAGCCGTGATTTGTTGTCCTTCTGTCACTGTTGACGATTCGTTTTAGACGTCACGGTCAGTGATGGTGGCTAGACGGCTAGTAGGTCGCCCTCATTCACGATACAGTCTGGACACCTTTGAACGTGTCGAAGTCGAATTCCTGCACCACTGTCGAAATTCCCATCCGTAGGACACCGACCACCATACCCCCATTCGAACGGCGTCAGCTAACGACGGCGTTGCATATTACACTGGCACAACCAAGTCTCAGATGGTCTCTATACGACTGCACCTGGAGCTGGAGTGTGGTGCGCCAACAACACATCGGCGCCATCTGTGTTCCACTAGCCCACGGCATTTGCTCAGTGTATACAATGCGGAGTGCTGACGTGGACTCGTTTCAACTCTAAAGAGATTCGTACAGATGTCGTCGGAAGGCCCCACCGTGTGGGTCCTGCTAATATAGTACGTGGCGGCTCTCCAAGCAGCGCGGCCGCCTGGAAATTCCGTTGGGAGAGGTCTGCTTGTTGCGAAACGCTGGCAGTGGCAGCCGGCGCACGACACGCCGGCGTGACGCAGGCGGAGCGTGCGAACAGTCCGGTGCGTCGCTTCCGCTCCACTTCCAGCGGCGCCCGCATGTGGGCTGCCTATTCGAGCGCCGCGGCGGGCCGGAAGTTGCCACCTTGCCGCCGGAAACCGGCCGGACCGGGCCCGCCGCTTTGGCAACGTCGCCTCTCCACCTTCGCTTTGTTGGCCAGCATTTTGGAATGCGGCGTTGCGTTTTGTTTTTATTCGAGAGCGGTCAGGTTGATCGGTCACCCGGTTCGTAGTTATGCAAATTGGCCCGAAGAACTGGTCAAACAGATAGTGAGGTATTAATTCCTTAGTACTTCCTTCTTTGTCCCAGTGATGCCTTGCTTTTGCGTGGATCGCTTCTTCGTATATTGGCTCGCTTAGTATCCCAACCTGGCGCTTTTCAGTGGTGGAGGACAATATTGCCGTCCACAATAAACTTTGTGCTACGGGTGTACCCCCCTCTATATAAATAGCATAATAACCAAGTTCAAAGATCGGAGGAAGGCAACAGTGCCATCTACATATGTTGTTGTTGTTGTGGTCTTCAGTCCGGAGACTGGTTTGATGCAGCTCTCCACAATACCCTATCCTGAGCAAGCCTCTTCATCTCCACATAAGAACGGCAACCTACATCTGTCTGAATCTGCTTACTGTATCCATCTCTTGGTCTTCCTCTGCGGTTTTTACCCCACACACTTCCCTCTAATGCTAAATTCACAATTCCTTGATGTCTAAGAATGTGTCCCACCAATCTATCCCTTCTTTTAGTCAAGGTATGCCAGAAATTTCTTTTCTCCCCCATTCTGTTCAGTACCTCCTCATTAGTTACGCGATCCACCCACCTAATCTTCAGCATTCTTCTGTAGCACCATATTTCAAAAGCCTCAATCCTCTTCCTGTCCGCACTGTTCATCGTCCATGTCTCACTCCCATACAAGGCAACACTCCATACAAATGCCCTCAGAAAGGACTTCCTTAGGCTTAAATCAATATTCGATGTTAACAAATTTCTCTTTTTCAAGAACACTTTTCTACCCATTGCCATTCTGCATTTTATATCCTCTGTACTGCGACCATCATTTGTTATTTTACTGCCCAAGTAACAAAACTCATCTACCTCCTTTATTGCTTCGTTACCTAATCTAATTCCTTCAGCATCACCTGATTTTCTTACACTGCACTCCATTACCCTAGTTTTGCTCTTGTTAATCTTCATCTTATATGCACCTTTCAGCACACTGTCCATTCCGTTCAATTGCTCTTCCAGGTCCTTTGCTGTATCTGACAGGACTACTATGTCGTCAGCAAAACGCAATGTTTTTAATTGTTCCCTCTGAACTTTTATTCCTTCACCAAATTTCTCCTTGCTTTCCTTTATAGCTTGTTCAATGTACAAATTGAATAACATTGGAGAAAGGCTACAACCCTGTCTTACTCCCTTTCCAACCACTGCATCCCTTTCATGCCCTTCAACTCTGACAACCGCTGTCTGGTTTTTGTACAAGTTGTAAATAACCTTGCGCTCCCTATATTTTACTCCTGCTTGCTTCAGAACTTGAAAGAGTTTATTCCAATCAACATTGTCAAAAGCCTTCTCCAAATCTACAAAAGCTAGAAATGTAGGTTTGCCTTTTCTTAATCTATCTTCTAGGATAAGCCGTAAAGTGAGTATTGCCTCCCGAGTTCCTACATTTCTCCTGAACCCAAACTGATCTTCCCCGAGGTCGGCTTCTACCAGTTTTTCCATCCTTCTGTATATAATTCGTGTTAATATTTTGCAACCATGACTTATTAAACTGATGGTTCTGTAGTTTTCACACCTGTCTGCACCTGCTTTCTTTGGAATGGGGATTATAACATTTTTCTTAAAGTCTGAGGGTACTTCGCCTGTCTCATACATCTTACACACCAGGTGAAACAGGTTTGTCATGGCTGGTTCTCCCAGAGACTTCAGTAGCTCTGAGGGAATATCATCTACTCCAGGGGCCTTGTTTCGACTTAGGTCTTTCAGGGCTCTGTCAAATTCTTCTCTCAGTACAGTATCTCCTATTTCATCTTCATCTACATCCTCTTCCCTTCCTACAATATTGTCTCGAAGTTCATTTCCTTTGTAGAGCCCCTCTATATACTCTTTCCACCTTTCAGCTTTCCCTTCTTTGCTGAGAACTGGTTTTCCATCCATGTCCTTGATATTCATAGAGCTGTTTTTCTTATCTCCAAATGTTTCTTTTATTTTCCTGTAGGCTGCATCTATTTTTCCCCTATTTATACATTCCTCTACATCCTTGCATTTGCCTTCTAGCCACTCCTGCTTAGCCATTTTGCACTTCCTGTCAATCTCATTTCTTAGTCGTCTGTACTCCACAACCTTCTTTTGTGATTCTTGAACCAGGTGTTTGTTATAACTAAATTATGTTCCGTGCAAAATTCTACCAGGCGGCTTCCTCTTTCATTCCTTTTGCCCAGACCATATCCACCTACTATCTTCCCTTCCCTTCCTTGTCCCACTACCGAATTCCAGTCTCCCATAACAATTAAGTTTTCCTCTCCCTTAATTGTCTGAATAATTTCCTTTAGCTCCTCATATATTTCTTCGATTTCCTCATCATCGGCAGAGCTAGTTGGCATATAAACCTGTACTACTGTTGTCGGTGTTGGCTTCGTATCTATCTTGACAATGATAATGCGATCACTGTGCTGGTCATAGTAGTTTACCCGCATTCCTATTTTCTTATTCATTATCAATCCTACTCCTGTGATACCCCCAATTGATTTTGTATTTATAATCCTGTACTCACCTGACCAGAAATCCTGTTCATCCTGCCACCGAACTTCACTAATCCCCACTATATCTAACTTCAACCTATCCATTTCCCTTTTTAAATTTTCTAATTTTCCTACTCGATTAAGGGATCTAACATTCCACGCTCCGACCCGTAGAATGCCAATATTGTCTTTCCTGATGATCACATCCTCCTGGGTAGTCCCCGCCCGGAGATCCGAATGGGGGACTATTTTACCTCCGGAATATTTTACCCGAGAGGATGCCATCATCATATGTTCATACAGTAGAGCTGCATGTCCTCGGGAAAGGTAACGGCTGTAGTTTCCCCTTGCTTTCAGCCGTTCGCAGTAGCTGTGTGGCAAAGCCACATTAGCTGATGTTACAAGGCCAGCTCAGTCAATCATCCAGACTGTTGCCCCTGTAACTACTGAAAAGGCTGCTGCCCCTCTTCAGGAACCACACGTTTGTCTGGCCTCTCCACAGATACCCCTCCGCTGTGGTTGCACCTACGGTACGGCTATCTGTATCGTTGAGGCACGCAAGCCACCCCACCTCGGCAATGTCTGTGGTTCATGGGAGTGGCATCTACATATATAGTCTGCAAATCACATTCAAATGCCTGGCAGAGGGTTCATTAACCACTTGCATAACTTTTCTCTACCGTTCCATTCTCTAATAGCGCGCGAGAAGAAAGAACACCTAAATCGTTCCGTTTTCGATCTCTTATTTTATTGGGATGCTCATGGCTCCCTAAGTAGGTGGATGCTAGCAAAATATTTTCACATTCAGATGTTCAAATGTTTGTTAAGCTTATGGGACTTAACTACGGGGTCATCAGTCCCTAAACTTACAAACTACTTATCAACAACCTTATACTAATGACAGCACAAATATCCATGTCCGAGGGGGGAATCGAACCCCCGACGGTAGTGGCTGTGCAGACCGTGACTGGTGCGCCTCAGTCCCCTCGGCCACCGCGGCCGGCATTCAGAAGTAAAAGTCGGTGATTGACCTTGCAATATGTAGAACTGAATTTCAGAATATTCCCATGTTCCGTGGGATGTCATTGTCGTCTCTTACGTCATGCGTTATGAGAAGGTCGCCTGCTACGCTGTCAAGGTACTAATTCCGCGTCAACTTTTTGCTACCGAAGGAGGTCCCTGATTCAAGACCTCTACCATTCCCCTTCGAAACTTTGGTAATACATGCCTGTTAGGGATAACATTCATACACAAATTACTATACAGCTATCGGTTGACGTAAGGGAAACCATAGTTCCCAGATGATAACGAAATTCAAAATGGGAACTTTTATTAATTAATTTCAGTTGAATTTTGTCTTTGGATACAAAAGTTGATAAACAATGTTCTAACTACTCGAAAAGTTAAAAGAATCTGTATCCGTTGTTCCCCAAAATTTGTATACTCACCGTAATATTTTAGGCACTGTGTAGGTATGAGCAGCTTAATTCTCGTTCACCCTATCAAACCCTTTGTGACTAGAAGGGAAAATAACGGCAAGTGTAGTAACGATTACATCGTGTGGATACGAGATTACATAATTGGCAATATTGTTTGCGATAGAATGTAACGAGACATCTTAAACCTTGTTCTAAGAGTCTTAAGTACACAGATATTCATATTCGATTGTCCCACATACTGAAAAAACACTATAAACAGAACTCTCATACAAGGAAGTCTTATGTAGTACCATGTTCATATTTTACATGTGATTACGCTTTTTTTAATACTAACTAGATACACTTTGTGGCGGAAATTTGTCCCTTGCGGATATATCGCGTTAATTTCGCTGAATGGTGATATCAGAACACCCATGTTAGTGAGTGCTCTTCTTAAAACAATAAAAGGACTGAAATGTTACATTATGAAATGGAAATATGAACTGTGTGTGCTGATTACAATTCAATTTGAGGGTGTATTAATTCATAATCAGATTTGTCCCGAATAACGGAGATTTTCCATCCAGTGATTGCCCTGGTGACGAAAAACGGCACAGAACGTAAAGAACTTAATTATGCAGGCATTGCAATAGATCTATTATACCCTGGGTAATTGTGATATTTGCTGTCATTCGAAGTAAGAAAATAATAAGCTCGTGATTCAATCGTTGGCTTCAGTTTGTTGTTGAGCAGCGGCATATAATTATGTCAAATAATCATTCCCATAAGAACAGTCTATTATGTCGTGATTGTGCTTGTGTGACATAGTAACTTTCGCAATTATTTACTTCTCTTTGTTAAGCACAGTGGTAATAGGCTGTTCATTCGTCTTCTTGATAACTATTATGCAACTGCAGACAAGTATGTTCCGGTTGTAAGAGTTATCCTGCACGTCGCCTAAGTGTTACACGTTGAACTGCGAACAGGAGGTGGTAGACTACAAGCGGAGGTGTATCCTGTTATTTGGCACCGCTTTTAGGGAAAGCGATGCACCGTTAAACTTCCATTTCGGTACCTAATAGCCTGCGAGACCCGTTGGGCGCATTTTATCGAGCTCCCATGAAACTCCTTAGGTCTTCCTCTTGACGTGGCATCATTCTTTTTCACGTAGGAAAAACACCAAAGTAATCAAACAGCAAAAACCATTGTCTTTTAAGTATTTCTGAAGACCGTGTATTCCCGACGACGTGCGTTATCATTTGTTTTCTCTGTGAGAAACTGCCGATAGTCTCAGTCGACAGCAAATAATGCTTTAGATTCTGAAGTACTGAAGCCACCGCGTATACACCTTTCTGTTTATTATTCCTTGTGACTTACATTGTGACGTGCTACGCTTACAGATATTTTAGGGGCTCCATGTAGGTGTGGTTTGTGAATATATAAATTGGTGCGGTAAAGAAGGGAGTCATTTGCCGTCGTTGTGATAACTCTGTTATCGCAGTAATGAGTAAAGGCGCAGTCTAGTCATGTCTCAGTAATCAAAAACCGTATGTGTATAATATCCGTTTCCTGTCCCCGTTCCTGTAACAATGCACAGACTGGAGACTTAGACATTTGCGAATTCTGTCATTTGATATGCTGGCGGTTCGTTTCGTATGATATTGGAAACTATACAGCGCGTTTTGTTTACAGTTGATCCCTCTACATTGTAGATTTCAGGACCAATAGCTCTGAAAGCTCTTAGTCCAGTTAAGAGTTTACGCGATCCATTCGATTCCATGCCTAATTCTGCTTTAACTAAATCTAATGCTGAACTATAATTAATTTAACGACGATGGACCATTTAACTGTGACCTTCCAATCTCCGGGTATTGTAGATAGAGATTCTATGTAGGCCCCAAAGACTGCGAGATCTACATTGCACCTGTACTCCTCCATTTATTGTCCTTCATCAGACTTCGGCACCGAAGCGCAGCATACTTTAACGTTAGTATGTCCAAAATTTCTAAGGCGTGCAAGTCTTGTTAGGTTTATCAAATCAAATGTTCAAATGTTTGTAGAACTTAAGGGACTTAACTCTGGGGTCATCAGTCCCTAAGCTTACAAACTACTTATGAACTAGCTAAGACTAAAGACGGCTCAAATTATCCATGCCCAAGGGGGGGATTCAAATCCCCGACCGCAGTGGCCGTGCAGACCGAGACTGTAGCGCCTCATTCCCCTCGGCCACCGCGACCGGCTTAGGTTTATCAACCCTTTCCGATGGACTCAGAAATGTTTTCTTACTTATCTTGTAGTTTATGGTCTATAAGATTATTAACGTTGTTAAGGATCGAAAGAGTGTCAGCGCCACAGCAGACTATTCTTTTAGCTACATACTGTTCTTTTCTGTCAAATATAATTACCTGATGTGGAGAAATGCAGTTGGCCACCTCCATAAAAAATCTGTTAGCCTGTTTCAGAACCACATTTAGGAGCACGATTTGGTTAGTACTACTGCCTACATTTATTTTCTAGTTAGTATATTGGCACGGGATGTGCAGAATTATAAGACAGCCGAGGATCTTCTTGAAACAGACGTAGGAAATTTGCTACGGAAAAGGCGAAATTAACGGCTGTGAATGCGCCTCCATGTTGATGGGTAATAACACCGTAGGATTCTGGTTACATAGCGAGTTTAGGATGAAGTGTGTAATATATGAAAAGTAACGGTTGTTTGTGCACGCAGTCGAGGAAGCCGCACCGAGCGGAGTGGAGAGCAGAGGAAGTGGCTGTGCGGTGGCGGCCACCTTTCCCCACAGGACCCCTCGCTCAACACGACACTTCCATTTGCTGTTATCGACACCGCCACTTCCTGATCTCTGCCGGAACGTTGCTCCATCCGTGCCGGCCTGTTACACTATGGGCTACACCTCTGCCGTCCCTACTAGACGCCATTCCAAGCTCCGTGTTTTTGTTCTCGCGTGGAGCGTACCATTTTGCTAAGAGTAATATTCGCACTAGTTAAAAGGACAAATTTTCTAATTGCCCCCTGTACGAAACGATAGTCAATCAGGTAGAGGTAATATCGTTAGATCATAGCGTAATTTTGATACACAATATTGAAATGCTTATAATACTGAACAGTTTAAAACAGTGTTTATCAACCTGTGAGTCGCTACCGCCAGGGGGAGGGGGGGTTCTCAGTCTTGTTCGGGAGGTCGTTTTACAGGGCGAAGTACAGTAGTCGCATCATAAAACGGCGAGACCAGAGTATACCTGAATACTACGAGTTCCGTCATGCAAAAATATAGGCCTAAGAAAAGTGAAATCTATTTTAAATTGAACAAAGATTGTTTTATGATAAATATACCCTGTTAACAATGAATAAACGAAAGGCCTGTAAACTGTGTTCAAGTACCAGGCGATAACTTAATTTACAATATAAAATGAGTAATTTTGAGAAAATCGGTGGTTTTGAATATACAGTGGGACCGTGCTCAGCGAGCATAATTCGCTTCTGGGCTTGGCCTGAAATTCGAAACTTCGTTATTCAAGATATATTTTTCTGTGGGAATCCATGTAAAATAGGATGTGTTCCATTCAGAAAAAATGGAATTAAAGTTATCGACAGAAGAAAATTCAAATGTTGCCTTTTGAAATAACATACACAGGTCTTTTATGATTCGGGGTGATGGTGGGGGTCGCCAAAATATTTTTATTTGCAAGGTGGGTCGCAGATTCAAAAAGGTTGGGAAATACTGGTTTAAAATAAATAAATAAATAAATAAAAAAAAAAAAAATCCGCGGGCATGCCTTGACCAGGTGGAATCGGTTAAATTCGAAAGAGCAGCACATTTCACGGACCTACATACGGCTAATGGTTAATATGCCAGGAACGAATCATTTGAAGCAAAACACTTCATGTGGGCATATGCCCTAATGATATGTTCACTGAGATAATAAAACTTTAATGTTATTCATGTTATATTATTCAGTACATTTTCAGATTTTCACGCGTACAGTAGTTTGTAAAATGCATGTTGCAATGTTTTTGGTAAGTGTCAATTAATTAACAAATGTTTTTCATTCACTTCTAAACATTATCGTACACGTCGCCAAGGACATCGGCGCGCACAGTGGAGTACTTAATAATCTCAAAGAGGTTGAATGCAATAAGGTAGATTGGGCTAGAATACAAAGAGGTTGGGAGGCCAAGAATCATACGTGAACGCCGCAGCCGAAAACCAAAGGTACATACAAATGCTTTCAGTTTCTGATATGATTCGGAATAGCGCACGTGTCCATTAACTGCTTCTGCTGACATACCGTGTATTCTGTATTCTCTGCCAAAAAGGCTTTTATATGTTCTCCAGAATTAAAGTAGGATTAAAGAGATTGGACAGAACTGACCAATGAGTTACAGGAACAAATTGTGTTTTTGTTTAACCTTATATTCCAGATGACTAGTATTGTTGGTTTGAAGAAATGCAATGTTTATGAAAACTCAATTTATTGTCCTTGGAGTATATTCTGTTCATTAGATAATTCATTATGTCCTTTAAAAACAGCCCTAGTACTGGCTTTCCAGAGAAGTCCCAGTGGAAACACGCCAAATTGTGATTTTAATGAAGAAACTGGTGAAAGAGAGAACTTAAGTCGTTAAAGAAACTTGGAAAGCACCCCAAGGGAGTGTTACAGGAACATTTCTTTTCGCAATATTCATAAATGTCCTGCATAACATCGGAAGCTCTGTATTTTCGCGGATGGTGATTTTTTTGTACGGGCCGGCACACATTTTCACGTTAGCAAGTCGAACAAGTTCCCCTTTAAGTCGCAACGTTGGAACATCGTAGCAAAACGCAGGAAGCAGATTGTGCAGGGACTAACAGTCGACCCAAGCCATAAAATTTACCATATTGAGCATAAGTAGGCAGAAAGACCAATTACTGTTTGATTACACGACTGTAGAAAATGTCTGAAAGCTGTCACGTCCAGTAACTATTAGAGAGTATGCGTACAGAGTGATTTTGAGTGGAACAACCTCTTATTGTAAAACGAATTACATTTGCGTTGATTGCTACATTATTATTCATTGGAAGGATTCTCAGAAAATATTGTTCACCTTCAAAGGTAGTAGCTTTTAAAACCCTCGTTCTACCATTATTCGAATGTCGCTTATTATTCTCGGATCCGTACGAGACAGACGGAAGTAGAAAATATGTGGAGATTATCAGCAAATTTTGTCACAGGTTCATATAGCAAGCGCCATAACCGTCATGGAGGCTGAAGCATTCGTTCCTAGAAGAGACGTTCAATATATTGAGGGACTGATAACCTTTGTCGTTTAGTCCCTTTCAAAATCAAACCATCCATCCAATATATTGCTGATGATGCTGTGGTGTATGGGAGGGTGTCGTCTGTAACTGACTGTAATAGCATACAGGATGACGTAGACAAAATTTCTAGTTGGTGCGAAGAATGGCAGCTAGCTCTCAATGTAGAAAAATGTAAGGTGATGCGCCTGAGTAAAAAAAAAAAAAAAAGAATCCCATAATGTTCGAATACAGCATTAGAAGTGAGCTTCTTGATGCTGTCGAGTCGTTCAAATATCTAGGCGTAACATTGCAGAGCGATATGAAATGGAACGAGCATGTAAGGACAGTTGTGAGTAAGGCAGACAGCCGACTTCGGTTTATTGGGAGAATTTTGGGAAGATGTACTTCACCTGTAAAGGAGACCGCGTATAAAACGCTTGTACGACCACGTCTTGAGTATTGTTCAAGTGTTTGGGACCCGCAGCAGATCCGTTTAAAGGAAAACATAGAAGCGGTTCAGAGGCGAGCAGCTAGATTTGTTACCGGTAGGTTCGACCAATGCGCGAGCGTCACGGAAATGCTCCGGCATCTCAATTGGGGATCGCCGGAAGAAAGACGAAGTTCTTTTCGTGAATTTCTGTTAAGTAAATTTAGAGGGCCGGAATTTGAAGCTGAGTGTAGTACTTGCTGCCGCCTACTTACATTTCGCGTAAAGATCACAAAGACAAGATAAGAAAAATTAGGTCTCGTTCGGCGGCATATGGGCATTCTTTCTTTCCTCGTTCTATTTGGGAGTGGAATAGGAAAGGAAATGCCTAGTAGTGGTACAGTGTACCCGCGGAGTATGTATGTAGATGTATTGATACCTTCTGTTTACATTTCACGAGATGAGGAAGATTGGAGTTCACATCATTTTCCTCTGCACCGTTCGCGATTTGAACAGAAAAAGGGGTGGGGGATGGTACACAAAGTACGCTCCACCACATACTGTAAGGTGACTTGCGGATTGTAGGTGTACGTAACTTGGAAAGTAGTGTACATGCATCATACGTCCTGGATAATTGTAGTTGGACTAGTCCGGTTACTGCTGTGCTTGACACAGTGACACATTTACGCGCCTTATGGGCAGCGAGCTCCTTCCGCGTGTGAAACAATGATGTCCTTCACGTGTGAGTAGTGCCGCCCATATGTAGGAAGATAGAAGCGCACCGCGGGCTGTCGTAATAGAGTTAATGGTCGGCGCGTTGTCGCAGGCTGTATGGAGTTACACAACGCGCGGGGCGTGTGCGGGGGCGGGGGTGCGCGCCGTCTGTTGCGCAACTGGCTGCGCGCTCGTCACTCGCTCTTACGTAAGCGGCCGCTGACGAACGGGGGGAAAAAAGAGAAGGGGATCATCCAGCGCGCGTGTGTTATGTCGCTACAGCTGGTGACGCTCGCACCTGCGCTCTCGCACTTCTGATCACACGAAGAGGCCAGCCGGCACACGAGGCCGATCTACTGCCTACTGCTCACTGGCCAGTCGTTGCGTCAACGCAGCTTAAGAGTGCCTTTATCAGTCAGCTACTCTTCAAAGTCCGTAACAACAATGCTGTAATGATGCTTTTTGACAAGAACTGTCCGCCTCCGTAACTTAGCGGTAGCGTCGCTAACAACCACGCAGGAGGCCCGGGTCCGATTCCCGACAGGGGACTGGGTGTTGTGTGTGTGTTGTCATCATCATCATCTCATCATCATTGGCACGTAAGTCGCCCACGCGACGTCAAATAGGAAGACTTACACTAAGGCGGCCGAACAATCCCGCAAGGAGGGATCTCCCGGCCAAGTAAGCCATACGCTCATTTCCATTTTGACAAGAACTGCACAAACAGCTTTCATTAGTACAAATGTTATTGAGTTAATGCCGGTTTCGTGGTGTAGAACCACATCGTTAAGTGCACATAAAAATTAGATCACTTGATGTGGCTCTAGGCCACGAAACCGGTAGTGCCTCAGAAAAACTGGTACTTAGTGACAGCTGTTCGCGAAGTTCTTGTCAAAAAGTGACCTACCAGAGCTGCATCTGGCCTGACCACCTAGCCACATGTAATGATGTTTTCGCAATAACGCCCCAGACAATAGTGGTCTGATGGCATGTCGTTTTCAGTTACTCTGAGACTTTTCATTCGTCGTGTGCCGCGCGGGAGTGGCCGTGCGCTCTAAGGCGCCTTGCTGCAGAGTGCGCGTCTGCTCTCCGTCGGTGGTTCGAGTACTCCCTCGGGCATGGGTGTGTCTGTGTTGTCCCTAGCATAGGTTACAGTAGTTTGTAAGTCTAGTGACTGATGCCGGCTGCAGTTTGGTCCCATACCTTTAGAAACATTTTTTATTCCTCATGTGTCGTCGCTCAGCTTTACTGGTATTCTTGATGTTCAGGTATACAAATCTCCTCTGGAGAGTTAAGTTTCCGTTCTTAAAAAGTGGAGAAAGGGATTTTTAGCTGCATCCACTCCTTACAATACTATGATAACATGATTTATTTTATACTGTACTCTTCAACAGAAAACCGAACGACGTTGCACAGTGAAAGCAATCTCAAATCATGCTGATAATTCCATTGTCGGTTCTTGGTGATAAATTTTCAATTAAATGACTGCCCTATACTTGCTGCCTTGTTTCACAAAACTTTATTTTCTTTTTGCACGACATCAATCGCTGTAGTCACAGTGGTGTTTTCGTCAAGGAGGAGGCTCTGATCCATTCCACTGAAAGAATAGGAAAATGCTTATACTGTACAGAACAAGTGTCCTGCAACACTCTAGTAATTAACTAAAGCTTTAAAGGTGCAGTATGTCGTTTACAATGTGAAAATGAAACATATACCTAGGATATATGAAATGGCCATTCTCATTCGTTGTTTTAGGTGAGATACTTGTGGTAGAACACTTCAGAATAGGTACGTGTGGAACTTTGTAGTGTTTTGCTTCAATTAAATGTCTAATGTGTCATCTGCACACTTTCGGCACGAATGAGGTATGAAACACGTCTTGAAGAACGGATATAGGCCAGGCAGTCACGTAATGTCAAGTTTTAAACGGCTGTTACACTTTTTTTTTTTCTGTTGCGCCATGTCGTTTGCTGTTGCTGTGTGTCTCCCTCCACGTTAACCATGCCACTAAATAGGAACACAAACAGCGCGCTAGGGTCGTGGTGCAAAGGGCTGACAAGAAACACAACGCCGCTGTTGCGTTCCGACAAATCGCGGAGCATAACATTTGACTGAAGTGCGGCGGCCTTCACTTGTCAATCGCGCCCAGGCGGTCAGCACACGCTTCTTTCTCCGCCCCCTGTACGCTCTCTTTACCTTGGCCGGCTCGTTTCCATTGTCGGTGTATTATGAAAGCCTTTTGAGGACGCGGAGCTCTTTGAGCAGCGCTCTTCACGGTGTATTTCTTTCTTTCCGTGCCTCCCTCCGCGCTTTTGAACTTTTGTAGGGGGTACGCTCGGGGGGTCCCTTTCATTGTGTCCGTAAATAAGGGCCGGGCCGGTCGCCTCGGCGCTGAGAATTGGTTACGGTTGGCGCAGGTCAGGGTAGGCGGCGCGCGCGTGGGCCACAACGCGACAGAGTGCCACGCTGTCTCCGAGCCGGCGGACCTGCTCTCGGTAAGTACGCGGATCTGCTACCCGAGGAACGCACCGCCACAATATTGATGGGAATCGCTGCTTACTCTCGAAGTGCGAGGCCGGAGTCACTTGCCGTTTTAGCGTTGCGCCTGCAGTGAGCTCTCCGGATCGGCAGTGCAAGTGTGAACCATCGTGGTGGTAATGGTGCGATGTGAAAGAGTGCTTAACGTGAAACTTCCTGGCAGATTAAAATTGTGTGCCGGAACCGGGACTTGAACCTGGGACGCTTAGGCTGTGGCTAAGCCATGTCTCCACCATATCCTTTTTTCCAGGAGTGCTAGTCTTGCACGTTTCGCAGGAGAGCTTATGTGAAGTTTGGAAAGTAGGAGGCGAGGTACTGGCGGAAGTAAAGTTGTGAGGCGGCATCGTGAGTCGTGTCGGGATAGCACAGTCGGTAGTGCGCTTGCCCGCGAAAGGCACAGGTCCCAGGTTCGAGTCCCGGTTCCGGCACACAATTTTCATCTGCCAGGAAGTTTCATATCAGCGCACACTCCGCTGCAGAGTGAAAGTTTTATTCTAGTGATTAACGTGTCAATTATAATATAATTATAGCTGTATTCTTGTCTTGCAATGTAGCTCGGTGCTAGATTGCCCGACTGTGAATCCATAGGTCGCGGGTTCGATCCCGGCCCCGGCCAAGAATTTTTTCCAACTCAGTAGTCGTCTATGACTCACTCATAGGATTTTTATCTGTTCATTTTCACCTCTGGCGATGTTCACTTGAAAGATGCGGAGTACCTCCGTTGGTTTGAAATCCTCGTTAAAGGGAAGGTCCTCCTATAACTGGCTGGGTAAATCAGTTCGAAGCTCCGAGGAAGGCAACAGCATACCATCTCCAAACAGGACCAGTAAAAAAACTCAGATATTCAAAGCTATTTTCGGTTTGTTGACTTCTTTACCTTGTCTTGTATTAACACCTCATTTCGATATAGTGCTATAGATTAAAATGCGCCAAAGAAGGACTTGTACCAGTCTGTAGTTCAGAAACATTCAGATGATACGATGACAATATAGATATCGAAGTTGCTCCTGTTCTTGTAATGTAGTCGCATTACAGCCTTTCCGGCTCAGATGTAGCATCCTGTTTAGTAATCAACATTTGTAAAAGAGAATATACACCACTGCTCTATGAAGCACTTAATAACTTTGGCTGTTTACATATCACTGCCTGAAATTCAGAAATGATTGTTAATTTCAACAATACGATGCCATGATTGTGCGTAAGTTTATTGGAATTTCCCTGTCGTTACACAAACTCTGTTCATATAAATAAAGGTAATCGCATCACACGTTTTTACTGTTGTGTTTTCCAGTCCTATTCGTTCAATCTTCCTTTTCTCTCTCTCTCTCTCTCTCTCTCTCCCTCTCTCTCTCTCTCTCTCACACACACTATTTGTAGAGTAGAGACTACACGGTACGCTGCCAACAGAATATAAAAAGGATCTTCATATTAATTCTTTAGACTGTGTAGAGCATGAGTTAGTTTCCTGCCAATGATTCGGTTATTCAGGTCTACAGGTGGGTCGGAATGAATTGATATCGAGACATTCGGATCGCAGGAAATCTCTTCATTTCTTGATCTGAAGCGTGATTGAACTTGCCCTGTGTGTGTATGTCATTTCGAATCGGAAAATTTCGTAACCACGCAAGTGTACCTATGTTCTTGTTTAATGAGCTGTCGTTAAACGCCCAGCAACACTATTTCATTTAATATTTTATCTCTGAATTTAGAATGGCTACGTTTTATTTTAGGATCCTTGTGTAAAACAGTTACAATAGTTAAAATATCGCCCTAATTAATAATAATGTAAAAAAGGTAAGATATGGTTAATTTCCAGTAATTAGTTCAAAGTGTGTGAATGTGAAGACGACTAAAGTCGCTGCACTTGTGTGTCGTGATGTGTGTGTGTGTGTGTGTGTGTGTGTGTGTGAAATAGCTTGCGGTGTTGTTTTGCAGCAAATAAATCGTGCGTCAACCTGTAAACTAATGCTTAATCGCAAACTATGCAAGTACACAACACTAGTTATTTCCTTTTGTAGGTGTAAAGTGACCTGTCACTGGCAGTTTGTCCCCTTTAAAAACCCAACAACCACCTTTCGCTGAGACTCGGTTAGAAGTATTGGTGTGTCGAGAACAAACGAGCTGTTGTTAGGTCTTGTGGCAGTTGTACGGCCATGTTGAAAGTGAGTTAGCTGCTAGGATGAGGCCGCAGAGAACAGAAACAGGTGATGGTGCGGAGTGTCTGGCGGTGGCGGCGAGGTGAGAGAAAGCGTTACGGTACCGGCGGCGCGCCGAGAATACCGATGGTGTTCAGCGCTGAAGGACACGCCAGCGCCAGGCCGTGACAGAGAACTACTGAAGCCGTGTCGCAACCGCCGCATGCCGCCGCCGCCGCCTGCCAGACCCCGGGACTCCCTCACCTTTTACCGCAGGCGCTAAACTCAGTGCAGTTTCTGAAGCGGCCATTACGTACTAAGAAAAGAAAGGCATGATACAATCCGAGAACTTGCTATTGTTAATGTTTCGTATTTTCTAGTTACTAAACGTTCTCATCTACATAAATACCTTGCATGTCACGTTGAAGTTCGTGGTAAAGGGTTCATCGAACTGCTTTTTTGAAACACCTAAATCATTCCCTTTTCTATCTGATTTAGCTTATTTTATTATGATGATCAGGTCTTCCTATGTAGGTGGGTGCTAATAATATGTTCGCATTCGAAAGACAAAGTCAGTCAGTGAAATTTACCAAATAGATCTCGCTGCATCAAATAATGCTTTCTTTTAATGATTTCCACCCTGGGCCGGCCGCGGTGGCCGAGGAGACTGAGGCGCTCCAGTCACGGTCTGCACGGCCACTACGGTCGGGGGTTCGAATCCCCCCTCGGGCATGGATATTTGTGCCGTCCTAGTTCGTAAGTAGTTCATAAGTAGTTTGTAAGTTTAGGGACTGATGACCCCGTAGTTAAGTCCCATAAACTATACAAACATTTGATTTCCACCCCAGCTCCTGCATCATATCCCGTTCTCTCTCTCCCCTAAGGATAATGCAAATGGATCTGCCGCGGTGGAGTAGCCGAGCGTTCTAAGGCGCCTAGCTGTGGAGCGCATGGTTGCTCGCCGTCTGAGGTTCGAGTCCTCCCTGGTGTGTGTGTGTGTGTGTGTGTGTGTGTGTGTGTGTGTGTGTGTGTTGTCCTTAGGTTAGTTTACCTTAGTTTGGGTAGTTTGTAAGCTACGGACTGATGGCCACGCAGTTTGGTCCGATAGGTTTAGAAACATTTTATTTATTTATTTATTTCAAATCGATCTGCCCGTCTCTAAACTTTTATCTATGTCCTCCTTCAGTCCCATTTTGTTGGGATCCCACAGTGCGTAGCAATACTCCAAAATAAGACGCACAAGTCTAGTGTAGGCAGTTTGTATAGTAATGAAATGTTCAATCGTACCAAAATGCGTGGTCATCAGTCCGTAGCTTACAAAGTACTTAAACCAAGGTAAACTAACCTAAAGACAACACACACACCCATGCCCCAGGGAGGACTCGAACCTCTGACGGCGAGCTACCGCGCACTCAGTTGCGAACCGCCTTAGACCGCTCGGCTACTCCACCGCGGCTTGTTTAGTAGCACTGTTGCATCTTGTAAACGTCCTGTCAATGTAACGTAGCCTTTGGTTAGCCTTTCCTGTGATATTTGTGTGATCTTTCCACTTTAAGCTGTTCGTAATTGTTATTCCTCGGTATTTCGTTGAAAATACGGCCTTTAAATTTGACGGATTTATCGTGTAAATGAAGATTAATGGATTTATTTTAGTGTTCATATGGATGAATTAACACTTTTTATTACTATGGGTAAATTCCCAATTTTTGCACCATGCAGCTATCTAAATGATTTTCAGTTCCTTTTGATCTTCTGGTGACTTTACTAACCGATAAATGACAGCGTCATCTGCGAACAGTCCGAGACAGCTGTTCACATTTCATGTGAGTAAAGAGCTAGCTGTGTTTCACAATAACGATTCTTTCTGAATCCGTGTTGACTATGCGTCAACAGCTCGTTTTCTTCGAAGTAGTTCATAATGTTTGAGGAGAATGCATGTACTAAAATCCTGCTGCTAACCGACGTCAATGATATAGGCTTGTACTTTTGCGAATCACTTAGCTAGATTTCTGGAATATTCTGACCTGTACAACTTTCCAGTCTTTGGGAACGTATCTTTCTCTAAGCGAGCGGTTGTATATGATAACTAGGTATGGCGCTATTGCATCAGCATACTCTAAAAGGAGCCTAATTTTTATTCAATCTGGACCGGGAGAGTTACTTCTGTTAAGTGATTTAAGCTGCTTTATTATTCCAGGCAAATCTACTTCTAAATCACGCCTACTGGCAGCTGTTCTTAATTGGAATTCTGAATAACTGCTTCGTCTTCTTTAGTGAAGGAATGACTTAAGGCTGTGTTTAGCAATTCTGCTTTAGAAGGTCATCAGTAGCATTACCATTGCTATCGCGTAGTGCAGTTATTGTTGTCGCTAGTATACTTCACACATTTCTTAGGGTTTCCTATCAAATTACGTCGTGGTGAAGTTACTAATTCTGGTAAGATAATGTTATTAAACTAATATCACCTCTCCTTTTAATTTTAGTTTATTATAACAAATTGTCAGTGTAGTATAGTACAAACGGTTAACAGAAGCAGAGTCATAATCGTGTCCTCCAAAACCGTTTTGGACCAGGTAGGCCTATGAATTACATGCCGTTATTTTCAAAAGAAACGATGTCGACATCCGTATGTTCGGTCTCGTGCTTTACGTTTCATGATTTTTTCGGATCTCGGTTGTTTTTAATTTATTGAAAACTAGGCACAATTTTTATATTCTTTAAGACTAGGTGCTACATTTTCTTAGAAACACCCTTGCAATCTACCTATCATATGTTTCTTAGCTGCTTACCAGGTATTCAGTAATATTTTCTGCTAATATTATTTGAAAGTGTTTATTCAAACTAGTAGGTAACCGCAACAATATATCGATATCCAGGCTTATAAATTTTATGGAATTCAAGCACGGAACAAAGTAGGCTCTGTTGAAACAATAGATGGAAACGTTCAGACATTTTTATACAGCAGTAATATCATGATCTTTGGTTAAGCTTTTGCAGCTCTCATTTTGAAGGTAGAATCTCTTTACCCTGATGAATTTTTTTTAGGTTCCCATTGGAGAGACACTTCCCTTTCGTCTGCTAATCGCACGATTTTGCGGTGCGGTCGCAAAACACAGACACTAAACTGATTACCGCGAACAGAGACGTCTGTGAACGGACTGACAGATCATAATTTTGCGAAAATAATAATAATAAAAATATTCGTTTGAGGGAAGGCTTGAACCAAAGACCTCTCACTCGAAAGCTTCTCACGCTACCCACAGGACCACAGCACTCGTGTGCTCGACGTTGCCTATCTTTCACATGGTCCGTTCAGTTTTTATATTTTGCTTATTGTTTCCTAGTTCCACATAACTTCTCCCAGTTTTCTCGATTGATCTGTGTTCAGTTTTGGCCCAGTTTAGGTTACGGTAGTAACACTAAAAGTGGGCCTTTGCGATCGTCTTTTGACAGCTCGAAATTTAAATGAAAATAACGGCTTAACTATTCACCTGACACGAACATTGAATAACCTAATTTGTAGAGGAGAAAATTCTCTACAACGTAGCTCCCTTATGTTTTTTTCATATCTCGTATCATTTGAGGCATATTTGCAAAAATAACGGAGATTTGACACCCTCCATTGAATTAATGAAAACCAGTCGTTCGGAGATGTCACGTGACATTCCTCGTGCAGAACTCTCTGTGGCATACGCCATCTTGCGCGTATTTGATTATTTTCTTATTGCAACTTACACGTTGTCATTTCAAAGCAATGGCACACTGAAGAATAAAAAAAAGAAAACATTGTTCTTCGTACGATAAATGATAATCTAGTGTCTACAAATGCCATATTAGCATCAGTTAACAACGGCCACCAATAATATGAGATTATGGAACTCGTCTTCTGATTGATAGCTGTAGCGTAGTGGGCAAGGCGTTAGGCTATGATGCCACAAGTCGGTGGTTCGGAACCCGTGACTACCCATTTTTTTTTTTTCCTACAAGGGTTTCAGACACTTATGAATTAATTTTTTATTATTTAGATTATTATTTTGGTCCAAAATGTTTGCAAAAACCTATAAAACTACAAATCTAAAGTGGGCCATAAAACACGCCAGTGCGATTTTTCACGGCGTATCCACTGCGCCAACTAAATCTGAGGGGGATGCAATGGGGAGGTTCCCTTGTAAGTAGTATGCGACCACTGCAATTGAAACGTAGACGCGTTGAAAAGACACTTAACGTACTGGAAAGTAATGTACAAACGTTTGACCGCCGTTTTCTCAGAGGCGAGGCACGTGTTCTCTTATTTTGACACAGCGAAAATCGAGTTGTGATACTGGCCGTCTTCTCCTCGCCAGTGTACAGATGTGAGAAAAGCAGAGTGTCATGGATTTATCGCGCTTGCAGAATTGCCCTCTGGCGTGTGTCGGTTGCCTCCCAAAGCTCGCAGAACGGGCGAAGCTGGCCGGCCGCTGTCGCCTCTGTGGCCCTGCTACGCCGCGCCGCGTGTCTGAAAGGAGAGTGGGTGTGGGGGCCGCGTGCTGGTGTCGTGAGGAGCAGAGCAGAGAGGAGAGGACGCGGTATTGATCACGCAGCCGCCGCGCCGCGCCAAGCGCCCTCGCCAACTGTCTCCCGACAGCCCTGTCCCTACCCCTGCCCTCGCCATGGCGAGCTTCCTTACCGGCCCGCCCAAGGTCCCCAGCCGCAAACACTCTGCTCCGCACCTACTACCATTGCCCATTTTTCTTCCCAACCAATATCGACCTTTTGACTAAGTCCTTTTGGAGGAACGAAGATTAGGCCGCGGCCTGCGTGGGCTACACATTCTAGCGACAGCGCGCGACATCCAGCGACGCGACACTGCCGCTACAAGCGGCGACATTCGGCGACACGGTCGGATGTCCTACGTGAGCGCGACAACTGCTCTCTACAAGATGGCCGCTAGAACCGATCAGCTGTTTCTAAAGTTTGCATTCCGTAAACCGTATGGTATATCGCTCCAAATTTGCGATTGGATAGGAGATTTCTTGTCAGAGAGGACACAGTTCGTAGTAATCGATGGTAAGGCATCGACTAAAACAGAGGTGATATCGGGCGTCCCACAGGGTAGTGTTATTGGTCCTCTGCTATTCCTCATTTACATAAACGATTTAGGGGGAAATCTAAGCAGCTCTCTTAGGTTGTTTGCAGATGACGCCGTCATTTACCGTCTAGTAAAATCATCTGAAGATCAAAACCAACTGCAGAACGATCTGAATAAGATATCAGTATGGTGTAAAAATTGGCAATTGGCTCTAAATAATGAGAAGTGTAAAGTCGTCCACATGAGTACGAAAAGAAATCCGTTAAACTTTGTTGACAACATAAATCAATCAAATGTGAAGGCCGTAAACTCCACAAAATACCTAGGAATTACTATTACTTCAGACCTAAACTGGAAAGAACACGTAGATAATATCGTGGGAAAGGCGAACCAGAGACTACGTTTTATTGGCAGAACCCTTAAAAGATGCAACAGAACTACTAAAGAAACTGCATACACTGCGCTTGTCCGTCCATTTTTGGAGTATTGCAGCCCAGTGTGGGATCCTTATCAGGTGGGTTTGACGGAGGACATCGAAAGAGTCCAAAGAAGGGCAGCTCGTTTCGTATTGTCACGATACAGGGGAGACAGCGTTACGGAAATGATACAGGATCTGGGATGGGAATCATTACAACAACGGCGCTTATCGCTGCGGCGTGGGCTACTTGCGAAACTCCAATCGCCAACATTCTCCTCCGAATGCGAAAATATATTGTTGACTCCCACTTACATAGGTAGAAATGATCATCAGAATAAAATACGAGAAATCAGAGCTCGAACAGAGAGATTCAGGTGTTCTTTCTTCCCGTGCGCTATTCGAGAATGGAATGGGAGATAAATAGTATAATTGTGGTTCGATGAACCCTCTGCCAGGCACTTAAATGTGATTTGCAGAGTATCCCATGTAGATGTAGAATAATGATAGCTCCAGAGTAAGACAATAAAGTTTTATTAACTTTAGGAAATAAGGCGTAAAAGGAATGCTGTACATTACATTTACAAAGCGAGGAATGTTCGTGTAGTATTTCATTCGGAACTTGCGGACCATTAAACCTGAGCCTGATCTTTGGTCAACGTCATCTCGACCCTCTCGTCGAGAGGAGATTGTCCTGGCCCGGCTTCGTATTGGCCACTGCCGTTACAGCCACCAATATTTACTTTGTGGTGATCCTGCTCCCTTATGTGAGCACTGTGATAAACCTTCTACTGTGTACCACCGTTTAGTGCAATATCCGTTTTTTAATCGTCTCCATCATGATCTAAGTTTACCATTCGAAATGTCTGATATTTTAGCTGATGATCCGCATTCTGCTAACAGAATTTTACTTTTTATATACCGTGCAAATATGGCGAAAGCCATTTAAGTTCTAACCCCGGTTCGATTTTACTATGGGCAGTGTTGGACGCTAATGACCTCAGCAGTTGTGCGCCATTAAACCACAATTAAAAGAATCGTCATTTTTGCATTGGAGGGAAATGTGAGGGGAGAGGGTTAAATGTTGAAATTTGTGTTAAGCTTATGGGACTTTACTGCAGGGTCATCAGTCCCTAAACTTACAAACTACTCATGTACTAACTTCTACTAAAGACAACACAAACATCCATACCCGAGGGAGGATCCGAACCTCCGACACGAAAGGGCGCGCGATTCGTAACGTGGCGCTCCAGATCGCTCGGCTACTCCCGCGTGGCGGAGTGGGTTAAAATCGCAATGGGAAGAATTTGTGTATGGATATGATATTGTTCATATCGCTGATAGAGGACATTTTGAACATCCGAAATCTGAACTTTATAGGTTCGTTAATGCGAGTGTGGAGTTTCATAATCATATGGCATGAAGTTTCATAATAATATGCATTCGCAATATGTATATTCGTTTTGAAACACCCTGTATGTCACAAACTGTTTTATTACAAGTTTACTCTGCGAATGAGAGAATCTTCAGGCATTCTCGCTTTGTTGACAATACTCTTTTAAGTGTGATATTTGACTTTTGTAAATGTAAATGTTTGTATAGTCTATGGGACTTAACTACGGGGTCATCAGTCCCTAAACTTACAAACTACTTACGAACTAGGACGGCATAAATATCCATACCCGAGGGGGCAATCGAAACCCCGACCGTAGTGACCGTGCAGACCGTGACTGGAGCGCCTTAGTCCCCTCGGCCACCGCGGCCGGGTATTTGACTTTTCTTAAGGAACTGATTATTCCAGCTCAGTTCGGCCTTGAGAAGTGCCGTTCCCATAGGACATATTGATTTAAATTTCATGATCGCTGTTAAAATAATATCCACATCACCATCTGGAAGAGTTAGGCTAATTGTAAATAACTCATTAGTTGATCAGGGAGCTCCGTCGAAAGGCTGCCCTTTACAACTTCCGCCAGCAAATTTGTAATAATAATTCAATCACTCTTCTTGACGATTTACTATCATTGCCCAGGGAACACTTCAAATCCAAAACACCAGAAAATGAAATAAGAGTCCTAATACTCTCTACAGGATTCAATCTGAACGCAGATTGGAAGTGTGAGTGGCAAGGTACGAGAACACGGAACCACGAACTTACAAACGATCCAACAGTGATAGTTGCAGGCTCCATCAGCAAACTTTTGTGTGTGCATACTTGAATAGATATCAGACTGAAGGCGTTTTTCTAGTGACAGTATGTCCCATTTTAAAGGAGAGACCTATCGCACATTTCCCTGGTGGTATTAAGAAGCTACATGAAGCATTCGATGAATCGCTATGCCGGGTTGAGGTTACCAACGTCTTTGCTTGGTCTGGTTATTTTTATATTCACTTATTGTAAATAATTACACACGTTTATCTGTATTTCTATCTTGTTTAAATGTGTATTAGACTTGTATATCTAATTGATGCATACTATATTATTATTGTTGTTGCTGCAAACCGCGCGGATAGCGGTCCGCTTTAAAGCTCACGCTTCCGGGACACCGGGAAACACACCGGCCTTGGTATGAATCCGCCTGGCGGATTAAGAACGAAGGCCACTGTGCTGGCCAGTCTGGATGTGGTTTTTAGGCGGTTTCCCTAATCTTACTACCTGAACAGCGGTTGGTTTCCATGTTTCGTCTCAATAGACGCTACGCAAATAAAGTCTCTTTGCGCCAGGCGCAGAGGGAAAGGAAAGGTAGTAAATAGCTGACTGACGAATTCAGTATTCAGTCTCTTGAATATAAAACTTGTTCCTCGATACCTGATAATGGCTGAAGGGTTGTCAGCCGAAATATCTGGACAAGATGTCAACGTCATCTAGCATTAATTTCGAAACATGAGGACGTGGAGGACGTACTTGACGAGAAGGATGGGAAGACAACCCGCTCCCCCCACCCACGTGCCGCATTTGGGGAAAAAGGTTAGACAAACTTACAGTTAACATTGGAAAAAAAAAAAACTGAGTGGGTGTGGTGATGAGGTTTTAATTATTACGTGAAGAAATTGTTTGCGAGAACGTTTGCATCCCTGTACACACTGAAATCTCCACGACGGAGTACAGCATCACGCTGCCTATATAAAACGGTCCATCTCATTTCTGCCTATATGTATATAATTTTCTTTAGCTCTGGCCTACGGCATATGAAGCGAAGATCAAACAAAACATCACGCAATCTTATTACGGGCGATAATAGACCCTCAACATCCCTCGTAAATCTCCCCATCTCCCATTCACAACGCTAAATGCTAAGTGCCTCCTCTGACTCACAAACATCGAAACAATTTTTGTAATATATTGAGGCATTGTCAGAGTTGCCCGCCCATTCTCCCACTCAAATATTGAGTACTCTCTTATCATATTGCTATCACTGTGATATATGAAGATGCTGTCGCTACTTTTCCGCCTGCGCTTGTTTGCTACGTGTGACTGCTGAACTTCAAATAAAACGCGTTTATCCGTGTGAGAAGTCTTTCACCGACCTTTTGCACTCTTTCCGAGTCATTTTCCATAACAAATGTCAGCTAGAGCGTGATGCATTGGAATTTTACGACAGTTGCTGCCAGTGCTCATTTAATTAAATCAAAAGTGAAAGTTGAGAATTTGTGTCGAGCTAGGAATCGAAACCGGGTCTCCTGTTTACTAGGCAGCTGCCTTGCAACTTCGCCCCAGTGATCCACCACGCCTGTCCTGGCTACCCTAGCAAGCCTTTCCGTCAGACGTAGTGTCCAAATGTTTGTAATGCTAAATGCCGAAACTTCTGAGATCATCGGTTCCCTAGACCTACAACCTACTTTAACTTATGCGAAGGGCGACATATACACCGAGGGAGGGGTCGAACCTCCGACGGGAGCGGCGGCGTAATCCCTGACATGACGCCTCAGACCGTGCGGCCATTTCTGCTCATTTCAATCACTGCTCGCGCAATTTCGCCCTATTTCCAATAGAGTTCGGGCCTAATGTGTATACGCTCTGAAGAAAGCATCATTGGTCGTCTTCCCGTTAGTTAATTACTGTATAATGAGAGCGTGCTCAAGTAACCACCCTCTTTGGTAGTTTGCTGGCAGATTTCTGGTAGATGGTGTACTATACATTGCAGTCTCTTCGTTATATAATGCTATACATCGTTGCAATTCTATTTGCGAAACTGCAAATGAAGCTGAAGCACTGGAATGGGTCTTAAATGTCGCATCAGTCTTCACGATACACCAGTATCATTGGAGCAGCCATTTGCGTATAATGCGGTCTAAAATTATACAGCTGTAGCTGCGTTTGTACATATCGCGTCCTCATTAAAGTGTTGACTAATTGGTGGTCTTTCTTTGGCCGTAGAGGGGAAAAATTACGAGAAAATTAAACAGTTTTTCCGGCGGTGTGGTGTAATGTGATCACCGCGCAGCTGCCAGACGATACGCAGGAGACGTTCCCAGCAGTGCTGACCTAGGTTCCCGTTAGTTGAGTTGCGTGACTCCTGGCGAATAGCGTGACGGCATATTTCCGCTGTGGACACGGTTAGTTCCTTCGCCAGATCTTGTCTGGCACCAGCAAATCTGTCATCTCTGATGAAGAGATACCACCTAGCAGAAAACCGATTTGTCGTTGTTGGCGACAGCTCTGATTAATTCCTGTACAACGCTTACTGCAGTAATATTCTCTCTTGGCTTGGTTAAATCGAACCAGTTTCGTACATAAAGATTAACGGGGAAAATCCTATGCATATTATTTCCAGATAGTGTTCCATTAATTGCTCCCAAATGTGCCGTCGCTAAATGAAACCAAGAAAGCTACCGCTAATCGTAGTCGCTTTTTATTCATATTCTGAATACAACCACGAATTTTTAAGCTGAGATATAGTCAGGTTCTATAATTGGGCTTTGATTCAGAAAGTTTTCGTAATTACGTAAGACATTGGCTGGCGTTATACATTTTCCTCGTTAGAAGTATCATTCACACCTGAAGTTCGTCGAACTGATAATTGTTGAAGATTTTATCGCCGTGTAAGAGGGAATTATCGTACATTGGATATCATGTTAGATTCCTGTTTCACTTCTCCGCCCTACTGATTCATCCACGGTTTCTTATTAGCTTCCCTGATGATTTTAATCTTTGAGTAGCAACCATCTGATAGTCGTCGAACTATTTTGACTAAAAAATCGCACTGGCGTGAATTACGGCCCAATTTAGATTTGCCTGTAGTTTTATGGTGTTTTACAAATGTTTCCGTCAATAATAACATAAAATTTTGGACGATTCGACCACGACTCTAGTATTGTAATAATATCTATGCACCCAACTCGTAATATTCTCTCTGACCTTATTCCAACAAACAGTCAAAATAATTTGATATGAGTTTACCTTTGATAAAAATACTCTGTTTCGAACTTTTACCTCTTTAAACTGTTATTTTAATCCACATTAAAAGCGTCCAGCAACCATACCAAAGACATAGTAGACGCATGATTCTAATTAATGACTTTCAACATAGTCCATAAATAGTGAATAACTGGTTAGGAAAAAAAATGATAACATATTGTAATGTCTACACTTCCTTCCGCTTCATCAAGGAAGGACAGTTACCACAGAAATCTAGGACATATATATATATATATATATATATATATATATATATATATATATATATATATATATACGTCGTTTAGAATATTCATTATTACAGCATCCTCCTAGTTTATGTGGTGTGCTTATGCTTCAGAAGACCCGTGTTCAATTCGCTGGTACGTATTTCACTGCGTTTTCGGGAAGTAGAACAAACACACATTCAGAGGAAGCACTCTTACATATGCACAACTCTAAATATTGCAGAAAGAAGGCGAAAAAAGGAAAAAAAGAGAGAAAAAAAAACACTGGTACGGGAGTGGCTGGTTTCGAGTTACCGACCATATGTGCTTCACAAGCAAACCCGTTGCCCACAATTACAAAACTGTTCCTTAATTCTCGTACTATCGATGGTAATTGTTAACTAATATGACATTTTACTCGATAGATTGTAATTTATCATACTAAGAACGACGAGTTTTTGTCAATTCTGCAGTCGCTATTGCTTTGAAATAACAACGCGTAAGTTAGAATAAGAAAATCATAAAATACAGAAAGCAAGATGGCGTATTCCAGAGGGACTTCTGGGCGAGGAATGTCACGTGACATTTCCGAACGCCTGGTTAATGTAAAATGAAGGGACAGTGTTAAATCGTTATTTTTGAAAATATGTTTGTAACGATGCGAGTTATGGAAATAACAAAAAAGAGGAAAATGGTAGAAAATTTCCTCCTCTTGAAATTCGTTTATTCAATTTTCGTGTAAGACGAACGATGAAGGCGTTATTTTTATTTAAATTTAAAGCTTTCAAAAGGCCCACTTTTAGTGTTATTAGTATAATCTAAAGTGGGCCAAAAATAAAATAAAGGGGTGTAAAGTGGTGGACTATACTCAATTTGTGGTTGATGCCTTTGTTCAATTAAGGGGTGGAAATTCTTGATTCAGTGATTACTTTTTGAAAAGTGGCTCACTGACACAAGTAAAGCGTTCTGTTACTGGCTGAACAAGTGGTAACATTCGCTCCAGACTTTGTGAGCCTTTCAGAGTCTCATCTTTCCGAGCCCTTTGTGCTTGAAACAAATCGTCGTGTGTCAAACGGCTTCGGAACCTTTTGTTGTCGGTTGGTTCCCAAGTCCGCCCATTCGCCCACTAAACACACACGTTCCCTTTGTGGCGGTTCTGCGCCTAGTCCAGCTGGAATAGACGCGGGAAAGGCGACTTTACCTGGCCGTTCCGTTTTAACGTACCGCCGTGGGACATATATACAAGACAGTCGGCGGCTGATGGATGAGCGTGCATAAGCAGTACGGCGCGACACAGGACGCCCACTGCGAAGCCGCGGGAAGCGTCCGCCTGTGCCATTGTGCGCCCCTGCCGCTGGCCTGGGACCGACACGCCCTCCCAGGTAATGTTCCCCAAATTACTGTTTTCTTGTCTTGCCCGCGCCTCCCCTGCGGTCGCCGCCATCACGCTCACAGACGAAAACACGTCCGGCCTTCCAGGCACGTCCGATCGCCCAAGACCACGAAAAATGTACCTGTCAAACGACCTTTGTGGTTTCCACCGGCTTTCGCGGTATATGCTTTGCTGTGAACCCTGCATTTTATGTTCATAATTGATAAGAACTTTTAATTGCAGGTATTGCCGGACGCATATTAGCGGTCTTTCGGAAGCAACTTGCCCGCCTCCGTAGCGAAATGGAGATTGCGAATGTTCTATACCACAATAATTATAAATTATTTTAACACTGTTTTAAACTTTATTAACTCGCTATTAGCTTATTTCGGCATTAGGCCATCATCAGGTGTTATTACTTATAATATTGTTATTGTTTATTTGCTGCCTAATTGATATTATAACATCGTTGGATGATGCCACTATGAAAAACTGATTAAAAATCTAATCATATAACCAGTTCTGCTGCACATATACAGATAATCATTACATCAGCTTCTGTAATCAATTGGGCAGCAAATAAACAACAACAATATTATAAGTAATAACACCTGATGATGGCCTAAGGCCGAAATAAGCTTACAGTGAGTTAATAAAGTTTCAAGCAATGTTAAAATAATTTATAATTATTGTGGTATTGAACATGTCAATCAAAGACATACTCCACACTGCGGGCCTCAGAGAACGAAAAAGGAATGTTCTATAGTTTTTCTAGATAAAGAAATGGCTTCTGCTTTGCGAGATTAATCATGAAAAACAAATTCAACTTATGAAACAAGGTGTACATGTAGGTCGGTATAAAATCTTGTACGTTTTCCACTGAATAATCCAGGGCCTTGGCCTATGGGAGAGGAGGGGGGGCTGAGTTCTTAGAAATTTCGTACCTCAAACTGACGTAAAAAAAGTTATGATTACCTGATGCATGCTTCTTCATAGTGTTGTCAGAAGAGGCATAAAATCATTTAATTGCTTTCTTACTCATATTTTAAGATTTTCATCATGCTCCCCATAGCCCCCTCCTAGATTTGCCACTGGTGTTTCCTGAGCCGGCCGCAGTGGCCAAGCGGTTTGCGGCGCGCCAGTCACGGTCTGCGCGGCCACTATGGTCATGGACATGGATATTTGTGCCGTCCGTAGTAATAGCTAGTTCAAAAGTAGTTTGTAAGTTTAGCGACTGATGACGCCGCAGTTAAGTCCCTTAAGCTTTACAAACATTTCAACGTTTAGTCCAATAGAAAATTTTCTGTTGTTAAATACAAGTGAATAAAAGCCCGCTGAAGATATTGAACACTGCAGTGAAACATGTGTGTCTAAAAAAGGGTAAGAAATACAGACCAAGCCAATTAAAAATCACTTTTTAGTTAACCACGCAAAGATCATAATCGTGAAATATTATTATAGGTTTTAAAATGATTCTGGGATAAAAAGATATATAAAATTCAAAGAGAATCATTTTGGTTATAAACATATATACATATTTTCCGCAGTGGAGGGACATCCTGCAGTAGTAAAAGCGGTTAGCTGGTATTCTCGTAGTTCCGTCCAAAATTCAAAACAACCAGCCTTATTAACCCTATTATCGGAATACAAATAATACTGCGCGGAAAGCTACACTTCGTATCTGCCACAGCTTTTGTATCCGTGTTTGTCACCTATAACGTTTTTAGGTTCTGTTATGTTGTTCATTTAAACCAGTTACTGTACAAAGTGTCAGTAGCGTTTTTGACACATTGATGCAGCTTCCTTAAGGATAGAAAGAAACCCGTAGAGCTGTCTTCCTGTTGGTAGTCGTGTCAACTGTCGTGTTACTTTTGATTCGCTTCTGAGAAGCGGCGGAACTGGTTACTTGGCCGCCTTGTGCAGATGTAGGGAGGGGAGAAAAGACGGGAGCGCAAATACTCCCACAGATGGCAGCCCCTCGGCGTGCCCGTTGGGTGACTACTGGCTGGCAGCAATTTGCATAAACGTTATAGGCGCACATGTGGGTGCCCGCAGCTCGCACCACTTGCGGAAGACAGCTGGTCCAACAGTGGGCACACGCCACGGGCACGGCTATTCGCACAAGTATCAGGGTCTGTTGGAGTTGGTTCATACTGAGCATGGACTGATATTGCAAGCAGAACTATTGAGCTATTGAAGCACATAAATTAATCCTGCTTACGAGATGAGGCAGAGTTTCGTTGCGAATCTTGCCCTAAACTACCTTAAGTGCCTCCACAAAAGTGTCATAGAAATAACACTAGATACCACCTTGCCACATTAACTGCCCCCGTCTCTCTCTCTCTCTCTCTCTCTCTCTCTCTCTCTCTCTCTCTCTCTCTCTCTCTCTCTCTCTCTCTCTCCGTCACTGACATTAGTATTTATAACATTATTTTGGCTTTCCTCTTTTCGTTAAATAAAGGCCTAACGATGCGGAAAAATGGACCGAAACAGGTTTCGGTGAAACGTATATGCTGTTGTGAAACGGCGGCTATATTTGAATTTTCAGCGAGAAACCGCCGCAGGTACGTAAATAACTCTTTAGCGGCAGTGGAAGGAGGATGCAGAAGAAAGTCACAGAAAAAGATCTGGTCTGTAAAATGTTATTAGTTTCTTCACGTAACAGTCATATGTAATTTTAAACGTATTTATTCTTTTTGCAAAAGCTAAATAAAAAGCGCGTTAGAGACTGTTTAATGAAGCTACACAAGATGATCTCTTCAACGCTAATTTCATCTGTGTGTACGGATTAAGCATGATAATAAATAAACGGTTAGTGAGTCGCTCGGGGATAGCAGTGAGAGATATAAGGTAAGGTAAAGCAGTCAACAATCCGAAGATTGGTTTGAACACCACAGTGCTATACTAGGCACGGTCCTGTTTAGAGGTGGCATGCCGTTGCCTTCCTCCGACCTTTGAACTGACTTACCCAGCCAGTTATAGTGGGACCTACAGTTTAACGTGGGTTCCGAACCATGGTGCTACTCGATATTTTCCACATTAGCAACACTTGTCAGAGGTGAAAGAAGTGGATAAAGTGACAGATAAAAATCCGAGGTCCTGGCGGGGGATCGAACCCGCAACCTTTGGATTCGTAGTCTGGCACTCTACCACTGTACTATCGAGTCGGAGGTATGGCCCTGTAATCAAACCCTACTAGTTGTATTGATTTCGTGAAATTATGCAAAATAGTTCATAACGGTGTGTGACATATTTTCAAAACAAAAGTGCTCATTTCAAATGTTCAAATGTTTGTAAATCTATCGGACCAAACTGTGTGGCCATCAGTCCGTAGCTTACAAACTACTTAAACCTATGTAAACTAACCTAAGGACAATACACACACACACACACACACACACACACCCATGCCCCAGGGAGGACTCGAACCTCCACGGTGAGCAACCGTGCGCTCCGCAGCGAGACGCTTTAGACCGCTCGGCTACTCCACCGCGGCAGTGCTCATTTCCGAATTATGTTGCAGCCAAGCATTTTAGTAGCCCTTCCTATTTTATTAATACCGTCAACAGTTTAAGCGTTGTCAATATCTTAGTCGCGTTTCATATTGCTAGTCTATCATAACCTCCAACTTCGGTTAAACTGTAAATTGGTAATTCATTCCACATTTTGACTCCCTGTGAGCGCGGCGACAGATTCATATTGGGCGAGCTAATGAGAGCCAGCTGTCGCGATTAATGCGCTGTGGCCACCTGTAGGGAGCCGAATACGAGCGTGTCGTTCGATCGCATCCCCTGTAAATTTTGTATCGATCCGCGCTCGCGCTGTGTTAGCACGCCAATCACGCAGGCCCATTACGCCGGCGCGCCGCCGGGCCCCTAGGTCTCCCAGCCCTAATGAAAAGCTGTTATACGGCTTCGTACGGAACCAGTCGCGTCAAACAGCGTCGCCGTTTAATTCACGTCATTTCCGGCTCTGGCAGAAAGATTGCTACTCCACTGCAGAACGACGTCGTCAGCTTATTGTTCCCAGATTGTGACACACTTTAGACGTCGTTCAGTTGACGTCTTTCTTTGCCGGACGAGGAACACTCTGAACCGAAGTTGTTACGGAATTAGGGGCAAATTTCGGAGAGGGAATTAATTAAATTTGAGAGAGAAGAAGTAAAGGCTTTTAAGTTTGCTTATGAGATCGATGTTATAATGTCATTAGAAGTTAGTCACTTGGGTCGCAAGGCAGGGAATTCATAATGCAAAAAAAGTCTGTAAATCTATAGGACCAAACTGCGTGGTCATCAGTCCGTAGCTTACAAACTACTTAATCCTAGGTAAACTAACCTAAGGACAACACACACACACACACACACACACACACACACACACACACACACACCATGCCCCAGGGTGGACTCGAACCTCCACGGCGAGCAACCGCGCGCTCCGCAGCGAGACGCTTTAGACCGCTCGGCTACTCCACCGCGGCTTCATAATGCAAAACAAATTGATAACTCGATGGAATCATAAGAAACATCATTCTCTTCGTTCCGTTTTACTGTAGATCGTGTAATAAAAGGAATGACTGGTATGCATAATTCAACTATTTTCTGCGTGTAACTTCCAGTTAAGGACTAGCGTCTCTTCCGTACATTTGCGTTCTCTATTGGTCCATGTGTTAGCAAGCATTTTCCTTGTTTGTTTCCTTGTTGTGCTGGTGACGTGAATGAAACGTGCAAGTAGTTGGAATTTATATGAGGAAATGCCTCTGAATTTGACCTGCATTTGATCTAATGAAGACAGCTCTTCTAATGCTCGAAAAAGTATTGAATTCAAAATAGCGTTGAAATATTATCGTGAAAGGTAGTTTAAAAAAGGAGTATAAATAATTAGATCATTCCTTAGAAGAAAATCGTTTTGTCAATATTAGTGAAACGGGGTTAACTGTAGTTTATGCGGTTCGCACACGCTAGGTAAGGAACGACACAGCAGCCAATCAGAGCCCAGTTCAAAAATGTTCAAATGTTTGTAAAGTCTATGGGACTTAAGTACGGGGTCATCAGTCCCTAAACTTACAAACTTCTTATGAACTACTTACGAACTAGGACGGCACAAATATCCACGCCCGAGGGGGGATTCGAACCCGTGACCGTAGTGGCCGTGCAGAGAGTCCAGTTAGGCCGGCGAATAAGATTGCGTGTTTCTTGACCAGTAAATGTGGCGTCAATTTCGAAGTTTATTCGAGGATTTCGGTGCGGCGTTTATAAGATGTCTTTAGATTTATTTTTTTCTTTCTTTTAGTATGTATGTACAATCTCCGTTTCAGAAGCTCTCAATCGTCAAAAACTTTAGCATACAACGCTTCGATTTGCTTACATAGTACAATTGTAACGCTCTTTCTTATTGGCCGCGGCATCGCGACTCCTGATTGGCTGCTCTGCTGTTTCTTAACCTAACGACCGCGAGCCGTTTAAACTGCAGTTTTACCGCGGAAACGGTGTTTGGCCGTGGCGTATTAGCCGAGCGTATTGGGGCGCCGTACTGCGGTGCACGCGGCCGTTCGGCGTCAGGAGTTCGAGTCCCCCCCCCCCCTCGGGCATGGCTGTTTGTGTTGTCCATAGGTTAGTTTAACTTAGTTTAAGTAGTTTGTAAGCTACGGACTAATAAACCAGAGTTGAGTCCGATAGTTTTACAAACATTCGATTTTTGAAACTGCGTCTCATGGAATTGTGTGTAATAAAAAGGTATCACTAGCAGGAGTGGTTTGGAAAGCTCTGACTTATGGCATACAGAATCTAATGCGAATGAAAAGAAAACGTGTAAAAGTTTCAGATGGATGTAGGGCGCAGTGTAGAAAAAGGGGCTTGCGCGAGTCAGACTGTTTGGGGGGGGGGGGGGTGTTAGCTGCTTCAAACCAGCTTGGAACTGACGATATCACCGCCAACTGTAATAATGTAGAGTAGCAGTAATGACTGGCTTATCTCGAGTGGCACGCAGTTGAAATGATTTCTCCTTTCCGTACAACTGCACTTCCTTTCGCGAAGCTTGATTGTTGTACGTTAACTAACCGGTCAGTATAAACGAATTAGACGAGTGAGCTTTCAGTGTAAACCGTTGATCAGTTCATACTATAATTAATACTTGGTGTCTTCCAAGTACAATATCTGGCATAAAGCCGACTTATTTCGAAGATCATTAAGGGAGACGCCAGAGAAATGCTGGTAGTAAAAGTTATTTCCACTGCCAAGATTCGAATCGAGTACAACCTGGCTGAGGAACCCTGTCTGGCACAAAGGCGAACACAGGCGATTCGATATAATCACATTTTACGGTAACGTTGCGGTCAACTTGGCTGTATACAAACCTATAGTTTCAAATTAAATGGGCTATAGATGGCACATGTCGATAATCAACAATGGGCATTCCGAATATTGGTCTGCGTGATTTCTCATATCTCAGATGAACTGTACGACAAATAAATGACGATATTGAGTCAAGTTATACATTCCCTTGTTACACTGAAACGTTAGCAGTTATAAAGCCACAGAATGTTTTTTAAAATGTGGGAACACTATTTACGTTATTAAAATATTTAAGCCAAGACACTGCTATTCAGTAATTATAATTTCATTGGTGCATTTTTATCGACACAATAAACTTTATTTCGGCTACTCAACGCGATCCTCAGGCGCTGAGAGATTTTTTCTGTTCCCATTCATGTCAAAATGTCAACTGGTTGTACAATGCTTCTATATTTTATAAAATCAATGTTTATATGTAGTTACGATTAGATCTTGTTTTTGAGAGTTGTCACCGATATAGAATGTTATGTAAACAGATTGACCTACAACGATATCGAATGGGAAATGAAGAAAATTGCACAACTGAGGATGGAATTTAATAGAGAACATAAGCTTATTGTGTCGATAAACATGCGCCAATAAAAGCTGTCGTCAATATTGAAGTATCTTGACTTTTTATTTTTTTTTTTAAATATGTCATTAAGATGTTAACTAATTCTTCCGTTGGTTCTTGGTAGACCAAATTCATTTTGAAAATTAAAATACACAATTTCGTGTTTGTTCTACAGGTTGGTTTATTTCGTGAATCGATTTTCGGCTTATTAGGCCATCATCAGACATTTACCGAAGTTAAGTCAAAGAACTTGTGTTGTCAGTAAACCAGAAGAGATGTTACACACAGAAAAGTAAATTAAATTCCTTTCTTTGTTGGAGCAGTTACAGAGTAAATAAATAATTGAATGAAATCTGTAACTTAATAGTACTGAAAAAAAGGAAACATAAATACAGTACATAGAGATACAGTGCAAACATAAATTCTTACAACATGACTACAGTGAATAAAAATAAAAATTAAACGAGAATCTAATGTTTCAAGGGTTGTTCAGAGCACAAGGAGATACAAATATTAGACACCTGGCAAACTATTATAACTAAATAAACAAATAGACAAAAAATTCAGGTGTTGGATAGGAGGGTATAGGTGGGATACATTGGAGAATTGATAAGCTTAATAAATCGGAGGTATGCACTCGAACTCACTAATGGTGAAAATAAACATATTCAATTATAGTGTTCACAATTAAACAAAGAATTACTGTAAGGACAGAGTACAGAATAATTTGGAATATTAGTGCTAACAAAGAAAGATACAAAGCTGGTGTGATTCAATGGAAAGTAGACTGCTTTTAACACGGAAGGTAGATGAACAGTGACTGTACAAAATTTAGATTTACAACTCCATATCAGTAAAGTAAATGTATTTGCGAAGTTGTGTACTTTCAGATTCACCCCTCTCACCCTGTTTTCCGATGGGTATCTACATTTGGTATCTTTTAACTCAGTTTGGTTTCCACAAGATAACTTCTGATGGTCGAAGTAAAGAAGATATAAAATGCAGAATGGCTATGGGAAGAAAAGCATTTCTAAAGAAACGAAACTTGTTAACATCCAATATTAATTTAAATGTTAGGAAGTCCTTTCTGAAAGCATTTGACTGGAGTGTAGCATTGTATGGGAGTGAAACGTGGACGATTAGGAGTTCAGATAAAAAAGATGATAGAAGCTTTTGAAATGTGGTGCTACAGACGAATGATGAAAATTAAATGGGTAGATTACGTAACTAATGAGGAGGTGCTTAACCGAATCAGTGAGAAAAGGAATTTCTGGCATATCCTGACTAAGAGAAGGGATAGATTGGTTGGACACATCCTGAGACATCAAGGAATTGTCAACTTAGCATTAGAAAGAAGTGTGTGGGGTAAAAATTGTAGAGGGAGACAGAGAGACGGATATAGTAAGCAGATTCAAAAGAATGTAATGTTGACGTACGTATTCTCAGATGAAGAGGCTTGCACATGACAGGGTAGTGTGGAGCTGCATCAAACCAGTCTGCGGACTGAAGACCACAACAACAACAATGTGTCTGTAGTACTGTATCTTGTAGTACTGTATCTTGTCCTCTTCACTGAGTGTAGTAACTGGCTTGTAAGAGAGGTACACTTGGATGTGCGATGGCCTTCACATTATACGTTACATTTGTTAAGGAAGTGGAATGTCAGAACTCGGTGTTCACATTATACATAATTTACATTGAAGACGTGACTGATGAGCACAGTGACACGTGTGGACACTGACGTTCGAAGTTTCCAAAAAAAATGTTCAAATGTTTGTAAATCTATCGGACCAAACTGCGTGGTCATCAGTCCGTAGCTTACAAACTACTTAAACCTAGGTAAACTAACCTAAGGACAAACACACACACACACACACACACACACACACACACACACACATGCCCGAGGGAGGACTCGAACCTCCACGGCGAGCAACCGCGCGCTCCGCAGCGAGACGCTTTAGACCGCTCGGCTACTCCACCGCGGCAAGTTTCCAAAATGAATATGAACACTGTTATTGAAATGCAGAACGTGAGTCAGGTTTGCACTTAATTTTTAATTTGTCAGTACGTCACTCTAACATTTTGCTCATAAATTTTTATCCCAGTATATCGGTTTGTTCCATCGGATGTCTGCTAAGGCGAATGTGTTCCGTGTAATATCACACATTCGTACCTACGGTTTACGGAGTTGTATTTATGGGCAGTGTTGAGAACGTAGTAGAGGTGCCTTGTTAGAACGAGGGCGATGATCTTGACCGGGTGGGCAGAGCATCCCGGCGCCAGCAGCAAGGACCGCAGCCGACCTTGCCTGACGTCACGCCGGTCGCGGGTCCGACTGGGGCCCTCGTCAGGCAACTCTCACTCTTGTCCGAGTTCAAGGTTCACTGCCGAAATTTATTACGCGCCAGCGTGCTACCGGGTGGCAGCAGGAAAACTCATTTAAAGCCCCACAGTCAGCCAGCCGTGGCGCGGCGGACCGTAACCGTCTTTACATGACGTATTGACGACCCATCTGAGAATGATGTATCGATAGTTTCAAGGGATATAGCCACTTGGCTTTTCCGTTTTAACGTATTTTTCTACAAGGCACGGTTAAGCATTACAGCTCGCGCAATCGCGTTCGGGACGTTGTTACGCTCGTTTCGTATTTGAGATAGTAACATGAGGTAAAAGTTCTTTGTTTAGCGCGTACCAGCGCCCGCCTGTATAACTGTTATAACATTCTCCTTGTAGTATTTAAAAGCAAAGTTTTATTGAAGAACCGGAATTGACGCTCAGCAAATTGGCAAATTTGTACAAGATGTCAGTTGGGTGGAAGCTACGTAAGGGCATTTCACGTGCAAAAAACTGTTTTCCTGGGAGGTTTTTGAAGCGCGTCGCTTCGACGCTTTTAACTAATATAAATCGCTCCAAACTTTGCACGCAGATAGGTAACTGGATAAAATCAAAAAGATTTCTGCAATCCAGTATCATTATCCGTTGTCAAGATATGATCCTTTAAAGTTTGCCTGATTGTAGCACGTGCTGAAGCATTTTGGACGTTCAACGAATTCCATCACGTACGTTACCGATATTACATTTCGGAAAAAGTAAAATATACACGGAAGAGATGCTAATCTGACGATGGTAAAGCCGAAACGCGTCATTTTTGAGGGCACGCTATACATGAGGTGTGACCTATAGTAAAGAATTTGCGACCTAACCAGCTTCACAGCAGTACTACCTAATCTAGCTATTTATGTATGTTGCCCCCCCCCCCCTATTGTTCTGATCAGCAGTTGCTTATTTCTCTAGGCACATTCCATACTTGCTACTGTCTTACTCGGAAGTTAGTAGTGAAACACTCGCGTTCCCAGTGAAAATGTCTAGCCAATTGGTTGCAGGCAGGTAGGCAGGCTATCGGACTTTCTGGAAGCTGCCCGCAACCCGATGGAAAAGCGTCGGCCGCCGTAGTCAAAGCTCTCGCCCACCTGTTGCTGGCTGCCTGTCAGTCGCTAGAGCGCACCACTACTTCACCAACAGCTGCTAAACGACGTCACTCTCATCCAAATTAAACCACAAGAGCATCTTACCTGACATCTGCAGCTAATAGCAAGTGCACTGCTGGTGTACGCACTAAGAAACCAGTGTACAGACGTCGCAGGAAATATTTCTGCTATTGTAACGTACCATAGACACTGTTCACTTGGTCCTCTTAAGGTCTGACACGGGTTCTTACGACCAAAGAAGGAAAGAGTTTCCGCTTTCCCGTCACTGATGTTTCATGTCAGACACGAAGTGCTGTTGCGAATTTGACTATGTTTATCACCTCTTGGAACGTTTAATATCAAAGGAAACTGTTTTTATGAGAAAATGGAATGATAGAGGTATACGGGGGGAGTCTGCATATGAACCGAGCGAAGTGGCGCTATGATAACATACTGGACTTGCATCCGGGAGGACGGTGGTTTATATCCACCTCCGGCCATCCAGATTTAGGTTTTCCTTGATTAACCTAAAATCACTCCAGGCGTTTGCCAGGATGGTTCCTCTGGTCCCATCGTTATCAACACAATCTGAGCGTCTGACTTCCGACTCTAATGACAAAGCTGTTGACGAGACGTTAAATATTAATCTTCCTTGCGTCCTTTCTTTCTTTCTTTCCTCCCTCCCTCCCACCTTCGTTTTCCTTCCTTCACGCGAACTCGGAGAGCTATTATCCATTTCGTTACGAATTTATGACTGACATCACTTTATTTCTTTTATTCTTTTTTTATGGAACATAACTACGGGGTCATCAGTCCCTAAACTTACAAACTACTTACAAACTAGCTAATACTAAGGACGGCACAAATATCCATGCCCGAGGGGGGATACGAACCCCCGACCGTAGTGGCCGTGCAGACCGTGACTGGAGCGCCTCAGTCCCCTCGGCCAACGCGGCCCGCCACTTTATTTCCATTTGATTTCAAATACATGCAATAGCAATTTAAATCGTGATATAAAGTAATATTTCCGTGCCTGTTTTTCTCGTGACTAGAGCACACATGGCTTAAAACTTCTCGCTCAATATTCTAAACACTTTTAGGAATTCCAGCCGATATCTGCCAACTCTATGGGGGCATGAGGCAAAGATTTCGACATGGCAAATTTTCTTCACGTTTTACAGAAACCCTGCCCGTGACACATTGATGTAAAGGCTTTCTCAGTAAAATATTTTTCTGAAATAGTAAGTGTTGCTAGTATTAAAGTGGAAACAATGGTGCCATCTGAGAAATGGGCTGTGAATTTTTGATACGTAACCATACCCGCAACTTCAGATGAGAACACCCAGAAAGTTTACTACGTCACTGGCGAGGTCGCAAGGGAGATGAAAGTGTACCGGGTGGGGCAAATTAAAGTGGTCCGGACGAGTGACTACGTTGGACGCGCATGTATGTATACGAGAAAAAGACGTTCAGTTACCTCCAACAGGATGGAGCAACCGCCCTTACAGCTGACCGAACCTTGGAGCACATTTACACAGTCTCGACGCCCCACAGAGTTGTTAGCAGAGGTTCGCCTTTTGCGTCACTTGCCAGCCAGCTAAATCACCTAATGTCAGCGGCGATAACTCGGTGTAGGGAGCTGTCAAGCCTGAGGTGTATCGCAACAAGCCTCATAGTCTTCGAAAACTGCAACAAGACGTTTCCCATGGATACCAGCAGCTCCAGCTGTGCATCTTCGATCCGTATTCCGCAACTTGTTGAGTAGGGCCCAAAGTGCCAAGAGACCAATGATTTTCTCTTTCAACTTCTGATATATTCAGGTTATTGTTGTTTTTGCTTTCCTTTCCTTTGTATCATGGTACTCCGGGCCACTTTAATTTGTCCCACTGTGTCATAGGCATGTCAGAATTACGAGTGCGATTCACTTTCCCGTGACAGTTAATTATTTAGAAGTGAAATATGTTAAATGTGGCGTGTTTTTTAAATAACGGCCAAAGTGAATTGTAGAAAGCTATATTTTGACCGTTTTGAAACGCCACTAATATTGATCGCAGATCTGCTGCTGTATATACGAAGTCGATCTGTCACATAATATTATAAGATTACACCCATCATATGGCTACGCCGCTAGCGATTATAAAATTATATTAAAATTTATGTTATCTGTACTGTACTTCCGCAAGTGATAATGATACAGTAAAGCAGAAACACACAGCACACTACACACTCTTGACTGCATTTTTCTGTGTCGAAATGTTATTGCTTGTGTTTAGAATTTTGTTGTGGTCTTCAGTCCAGAGACTGGTTTGATGCAGCTCTCCACCCTATTCTATCCTGAGCGAGCCTCTTCATCTCCATATAAGAACGGCGACTTATATCTGTTTGAATATGCTAAGTGTATCCATCACTTGGTCTTCCTCTGCGGTTTTTACCCCAAACACTTCCCTCCAACGCTAATTTCACAATTACTTGATGTCTATGAATGTGTCCTACCAATCTATCCCTTCTTTTAGTTAAGGTATTCCAGAAATTCCTTTTCTCCCCAATTCTGTTCAGTATCTCCTCATTAGTTACGCGATCCACCCACCTAATCTGCAGCATTTTTCTGTAGCACAACATTTCAAAAGCCTGTACTGTATAATTTAGGCCAACGGGCGTGCCGCAGTGGATACATCGGTTCCCGTTAGATCACTGAAGTTTTTAAACACTGTCGGACTTGGCTAGCACTTGGATGGGTTACCGTCCGGGTCTGACGAGTGCTGTTGGCAAGCGGGGTACACTCAGCCCTTGTGAGGCCAACTGAGGAGCTACTTGATTGAGAAGTAGCGACTCCGGCCACGAAAATTTATGTAACGGCTGGGAGTTTGGGGATCTGACCACGCCCCCGTCCATACCGCCACCGTTGACGCCTTCGGGCAGAGGATGACACGGCGACCGGTCAGTACTCAGTGGGTACTGTCGGAGGGAGTATAATTTAGTCCCACTCGATTGCCGAAGGGTTTCTTCCGGCTCCGGTTCGTATCCAAATGTCGGATTTTAACAAACAGGGCCGATGCGTCTGTCAGCCGTGGATGGCGGTTTCTAGGCGTTTCCTCACATCCCAATATGTGAATACCGATCTGGTACCAAAGTCACACCATAACTCTGCACGATTTACAAACATTCAGAAAACGACCATGCACTTTCACATGTATACCATGACATATAGACAGGAGGGGACACACATTCCCTCCCGGGGGAAAGGGAAGATTAGTGGTGGTGTTGGGGGTGTAGGGGTAGAGGAAGGGAGGGAATCGGGCTGTCCTTGAAAACTATAGTAACCATTTCGACTCCACATCCGTATGGGAGAAGTCAAAAGATAAAGAATAATTAGCTCTATCTGGTTAATATCAATATCATCAGTAATGACCTGATCGTAATTTCCCACCAAATTCCTTGTTATCTCTAGTTTGCTGCAATCTACATCCGTTTAACGTGCGTTTTCGAACCTTGATCGTTCTCTGATTAGTCTCAATGCCTATCCCTTTTTAATGTCGCCTTATGCAACAAATTTAGTTTTTCCTCAATTTGATTCCATACTTCGTCATTAGATCCAAGTGTTTATCATTTGCATTTCACTTACATGCAATGTACACTACAAAAGAGTGATATTTATTTGCTTTGTTATATCTCTATTATATAGACTTTTCTTGTTTTATATATGTAGTTTGACTATTGCCACTTACTTTGTTGCCAAAAGTGCAAAAGTCATCTACTACTTTTACTTTCTCATTTCACAGAATAATCACCCTCAGCTTTACGTGGTGTAATTAAAGTGAATTCCATTAGTTTTGCCGTCTTTGCCAGAATTAAAATGTCGTCAGCAAAGCATAGAAGTTTTTATATTTTCTCCTTCAACTTTAAATCCTTTTTCGAATCTCTCCTCGGCTTCTTTCACAGCATACTCAATGAACTGATTAAAAAACCTCGGGTATAGGTTACACTAAAGATTGAAGATAGCCGCCTCATATAGCTTAAGGCTAATAAGTGGATTCTTGCAAATTTCCAACTTTTTCAAACATCGTTCTCCAGCATACATTTAAATGAATTGTTGTTGTCTGTTCATTTAATTTACCCCTTAGTGCAATGTCGCAAGTCCAGTCACTAGTAAGGGTAATGTCAAAGCGTTGTTATAACAATTGTGTCAGGAAAAATTGTACCTGTTACTGACTTACCATAAAATGAATGTCTTGAAGGTGGAGAGATCAACCTACTGGACGTACGTAATACATTTCACAAACTGAACATCAACATCCTAGAAATATTCAAAGATATTAACGTGTACTATCAACACCGAATGATAAGTGGCGTGGCACGGTGATGATAAAGATCCTCGCCATAAAGAACTGTTGGAAGTTGCAAATGTGGAAGACATTGCAGTTCATACCTCTTCATCCACAGGAAAAATTTATCCTCATCACCCCGTTACACTAATATAATTCGGTAGGCATTCTTTAAAGTAACGCACTGCCTGGTTTGTAACTCCCAAGGAGTTCACCACCGGTTTTGGTGGAGTGAACCTTTGTGATAACTGTGGAGCGCTGCAGTTTACCTGGCGCAGGCTTCTTTGTTTTGATGGTTTATTGAATGCTATGTCCATTTTGTGAAGTGTAATACAGACATTCCGTTGAAGATTGCTCTCTTGGACACTCATTTCCTGTCTCCCTGCTGGTGAACATCGTGAGTCATTAGCAGCTAATATTCTTTAAAATGAGGCTTACTAGAGACTGAACTTGCGACCTCGCATTTAAAGGGTTCTTAGTGAGATGTGTGGCATTCCCTAATTATTGAGAAATATAGTGTTCTTTGAAACGGTTCTGAAGCGCGACACCGCTTGTGTGTTGCGGAAGTCGGCACAGGTTTGGCTACAGCGGCGACGGTGACGATCAATGCCCACAGCGGCCTCTCGGTTTCCATCCCAAGGCCAAGGAGGAAGCAGAGGAGCGCGCGCAGGGAGAGAGAATGAGGGAAAAGTGGGGGTGGGGGCCTGGTGTATCCCTTGATATCGATTGGCCACCCTTGGGCGCGCCTGGCAGGCGTCTGAGAATGGCTGCTGCGGGCCAACAGCGCGGCCGCTCCGCCTCTCGCGTCTCCACGCTCGACACCTTACACCGTTGCCAAGCGCCGCCGACGCCGTCCCTCCAGCTAGGCAGTGCAGGGCACTGCTCTATGAGGTGCCGAGTGGTTACGCACTGGACTCGTTTCCGGGAGAGCGGCGGTTCAACTTCCTGGCCATCCGGATTTGTTTGACCGCGATTTATATAAATCTCTTTACAACTTTGTGGGTTGAGTTCTTTGAAAGGGTACGATCGATTTCGTTCCCCCATCCATTCCCGAGCCCAGCTTATGCTCACTTTCTTGTAGGAATAAGTAAGGACTATGTTGGATAAACTGCTTGACGGGAGAAATACTACATTACCTGATGGCTTTCTGTTAGTATACTGTACTCGTAATGAGCATGCGTAGAAAGTAACAATTCATCCACCATCAACAGAGCGAGGTGGCGCAGTGGTTAGCACATGTATTCCGGATTGCGGTTCGTTCCCGCCTCCGACCATCCAGATTTAGGTTTTCCGTGAATTTCGTAAATGGCTCCAGGCAAATGCCGGGATGGTTCCTTCAAAATGGCACGGCAGATTTCCTTCCCATCCCAAACGAAAACACTCAGAGCTATTCTTAGTTTCCAATGAGCACGATGTCGACGGCACGTTAAATCGTAATCTTGCTATCTTCCATCCTACTTTCCGGCATCATAAGTGATTAAAGAAAGTTGCAGATTGTACCAGTCGAGTTTAAGGACCATGGGCTGATAGGATAACGATTGAGGTGGTTCTCCGTAAAATCGGCGACGAAAGGAAAATTTCGAAAACCTTAACAAGAGAGGAGGACAAGTTGCTAGTACAAATCTTAAAATATCACGTTGTAAACTCAGTGATACTAGAGGGTGCTGAAGAGGATAAAAACTGTTGGGGAAGACATCTGGAATAGCCGGCCGCGGTGGCCGAGGGGACTAAGGCGCTCCAGTCACGGTCTGCACGGCCACTACGGTCGGGGGTTCAAATCCCCCATCGGGCATGGATATTTGTGCCGTACTTAATGTTAGCTAGTTCATAATTAGTTTGTAAGTTTAGGGACTGATGACCCCGTAGTTAAGTCCCATAGACTATACAAACATTTGAACATCTGGAATACATCTAACAAATAATTGATGACGTGGACTGCAGGAGGAATTCTTGGTGTACCGAATGAAACCAGTCATGAGACGGATGGCTCAAATTAGTTGGTAGTAAATTCTATGTATTGTCATTCTTATGATGGGTCAGGACTGAATTGATGTTTCCGAGGTTACTGGCCTTCCGCAATGTTTGCTGACATAATTACAGCCAAGTAGTATCTGCGCCAAATAACTTTTCCTTGAAATACTGTTATTGACTAGATTTTAAGAATGTGCTTTTGCGCCTTAGACGCAGCAGTTTTAACTATCGCAGGAGTATCTAATCGAATTTGCTGTTTGGTAGCTTTCGATTGTAGAACTTTTATGTTACGCATTGACGTTATTTGTGGAAGAAAGAATAATGGAGAGAAATAACAGTATGGGACGGCTATGATTTTATTTTGCTTAGTATTCTCTACGTTGTATTAATTTGATCCAGTCAATCTTTCTAAATTCTTCTTACACTCATCAACGCTATTCCACAATTTTCCCCTTGTTTACCTGCAGTTCAAAATTTACGGGATGACAATTATTGAACTATATGAAACAAAACTTAAGTTACAAACTACAACGTGAACACACTTTATTCAACACGTAAACATCATTACAGATATTCGGATTTAGATTGACATATTCGCTACGCGTGCCTTCCGTGGCGATTATGTGGCGCAGACGAATAGCGAAATTTAACATGATTCGCTGAAGTTTCGGAACATTGATGCTGCCGATGACCTGAATGGGTGTTTTCAGCTCAGCAACGGTTTTGGGATTATTGTTGAACACTTAGTCTTTAATATAGCCTTACAAAAAGGAGTAGTATGGATTCGGATACAGAGAAAATGGCGGCCAATCGTGGCTCGTGGCAGTGGTCTGTGGGTACCCCAGAGCCGCAATGTGGTTCCCACACAAAGTGCTCCTGCAGGACTCGAACACTGTCCTGCTTGTATGGGGTCGAGCCCCGTCTTGCATGAACCACAGCTTGATATCAGGGGTGCTTTGGATAATGAGGATTATATCATCTACCAATACCTTCACGTACCCTTCGGTAGTCACCGTGCCATAAAGAAATATCGCACTTATTGTTCCGTGACTTGACATTGTCCACCTCAGTCACCCGTCGAAAGTGAATAAGACTTCCCAGTGCGAAATTAGGCTTCGTCCGCATACTAAATCGCATCGGCATAGTGATATCTCCACTTTGTGACTCCGAGGTGGGAGCTCACATCTAAGTTGCTAAAGTATGTTGTGAGCAGGAACTAACCTGAGTCGACATTATTGGCAACCACGGACTTTGCAGTGTACAAAGAACTTATCTCCTTCCCTAACGGCTGCGAAGAAAGAGTTATGAACTGATATGTAAAAGATTGAACTATGTTTAATCACAATATGCTACTTCCAATTGCTCCTGTCTTTGGTTTGTGCCATATCTTTAATGTTTGTTGTGTCATTTCAAATTGATCTTGCCTTTGTTTTCTGTCATATCTTTGATGTTTGTTTGCTTTTGCCAACTTGCTTTCATAACTGTACCAGAGGATGCCCTTATGATTACTTATGTGGATGGCTGTATGGGGACTACTCAAAATCCAATAAAAAAATTAAAAAATCCCACTACACCCGCAACCATCCAAGCAGTTTGAACGTCCTAAAGCAAACCGTTCAGAAGTTATGACGATTTTAGTTCATATACTTTCAATAATTGTCATCCTGTATCTAATGGCAAGAGTACATTTCAGTATATTTCTTTTATTGTTACCAGTTCTTATATCAAACACAATCGAGAAATGATATTGAGTAGCATTCGGTGAAGCGAAGATTAAAGTTTTTAAGTGGTGTGGTATCTGCTTGTGCTCTAGTGTGTTAAAGAGGTGTCCTCCGTGGTCGACCTTGGCAATGACCGCTCGATGGGGTACAAAGGGGTAATGAAGACGTGAATAATGGGGCTGTGCACACAGCAGATGGACGGCGGACAGTGAATACGGCGCGATGGAGATAGCTGAGGGGCAGACGGAAGCGTAATGGGAGCCGTAAGGCGGCGGAGGACACAATGCGCGCCGGCGGTGGTTGGCTGGGCTTTGTGCCGGCCGCTACCTGCCAGACGCCAGAGGCTGCTGCTGCCGCAGCTGGGCCGCACCTGGTGGCGCAGCTGCCCGCGCCCTCTGTCGCAAAAAATCTCCCTCATATCTGCCTGCCTGCTACCTTTGTGTCGGCGCACGTACGCCAGGCTCACCTGGCCACCGCGCCGGTACACGCAATGTCGCCACGACGTGGGACAGTCTTACGAAAAATTCGCGGCCCGCATTCGGTACAATGGAATAGAAATTTGATGTCTCTTTCCAAGAAAACAACGTTGACGCATTGCGGTTTCGGTTACAGATATTGCTGATCTGCTACTGACTGCAATTAATATACTTCCCCACTGTCGACTCGAAAGCATATAGTTTTAACCCTGAAAGGCGGCCGCGGTGGAGTAGCCGCGTGGTCTAAAGCGTCTCGCTGCGGAGCGCGCGGTTGCTCCCCTTAGAGGTTCGAGTCCTCCCTGAGGCATGTGTGTGTGTGTTTGTCCTTAGGTTAGTTTACCTAGGTTTAAGTAGTTTGTAAGCTACGGACTGATGACAACGCAGTTTGGTCCGATAGATTTACAAACATTGAACCTGAAACGCGTTTGGAGTGCCAGTCCTTCTCTATATTCTCACTCATGTCGTACATTTCTCCCAGAGGTGATTGTTTTAGCGTAGACGTCATTTCAAAAATTTCTGCAGCAGTGGTTTCCAACGTGTGATCGTCAAGATCTTAAATATGGGCTGCGAAAAATGTAAAATTTCTGATTTTTTAAAATTCATTTTTATTACCAATTTCATCATTCGTGGTCAATTAGTAATTTAATTTTCTACTAAAAGTTTATTTGAAAATAATACTGTTAATACATTTTACTTTTAAGTGTAACGAGTATGTGAAAAGTTTCGATTAAAGTTTATTTTTAGTTTGACTCAGTTTGTTTTCTTGTACCTTGTGGTCCCTGGCCTGAAAAAGGTAGGGAGTCACTGTTCTACAGGGTGATTGAGGAACGTGACATAATTTGTGATGTGACTCTACATGGAAAAATACACCGAAAAAGTCCAAACAATGTGTGTCCGATTTTCGATCGTTACTGATCTGGGCGAGTTGAAGACTACATACATCTGCGAATGAATATGAAGTGTGTTTTATCATTATCTGAATAACACAATTCAACAACAGTGTACTGCCAGTGGCGCGCCCATTATCTATACTGCCAGGTCGTCCACCTCGGTAGTCAGCGGTAGATCGCCACGCGGGATGCCCGGGTTCGATTCCCGGTCGAGTTGGAGATTTTCTCCACTTGGGGACTGGCAGTTGTGTCGCCCTCATCATTTCATCATCAACGACGCACAAGTCGCCAATGCGGCGTCACTTAAAGACTTGCACCAGGCAGGGCGAACACGATCCTAGCTGGGGTCTAACGGCCAAGAATGCCACAAGAAATCATCCTGCCAGGTCTCCGGACCCTATTAGACTTCTGTTTATCGGGCTGGTGATAGGGGAAATGTGTTCGAAACGCTTCCATAGCCGACGTCGTTTCCTGCATCATAGGCTCACCGAGATGATAAATGCACAAAACAAAAACACCCTCCAACGCATTAAGAAGTGAATTGAAACAGGTGGGGTATCCTCTCCCATCACGAATTATTTACAGACGAATGGAAAAACTGGTGGACACAGACTTGGGGGAAGATCAGTTTGGATTTAGGACCAATGTAGGAACACGAGAGGCAATACTCACATTACGCCTTATCTCACTTGCCGTAGAATATAGGTTAAGAAAAAGGCAAACCTACACTCTTAGCATTTCTGGATCTGGAGAAAGCTTTTGTCACTGTTGACTGAAATGCGCTATTTCGAATTCTGAAGGTGGCAGGGATAAAATACAGGGTGCGAATAGTTACATTCAACTTGTAAAGTAACCAGACAGCAGTTATTAAGAGTCGAAGGCCATGGGAGGTACGCAGTGGTTGGGGAGTAAGGCAGGGTTTCAGAAATGTAAGGAGAAATTAGAGAGGGAATTACAGTTCAGAGAGCCGGCCGCGGTGGCCGAGGTGACTGAGGCGCTCTAGTCACGGTCTGCACGGCCACTACGGTCGGGGGTTCGAATCCCCCCTCGGGCATGGATATTTGTGCCGTCCTAGTTCGTAAGTAGTTCATAAGTAGTTTGTAAGTTTCGGGACTGATGACCCCGTAGTTAAGTCCCATAAGCTTTACAAACATTTGAACAGTTCAGAGAGAAGAAATAATTGCCAGAAACAGCAAAGAGCAATTGAACGGAATTGACAGTGTCTGGAAAGGATGGAATAAGATGAACATTTACAAGAGTAAAACAAGGGTAATGGAATGTAGTGACAGAAACTCATGCGATGCTGAAGGAATTACATTAGGTAATAGAGCAATAAAAGTAGTAATGAGTTTTATTTGGGTAGTAAAATAATTTCAGATGGCCGAAATGAGGAAGATATAAAATGCAGAATGGCTAGAAGCATTTTTGATGAAGTGAAATTTGTTGACATCCAATATTTAAATTTTAGTAATCCTTTGAGAAAGCATTTGTGTGAAGTGTAGCGTTGTATGGCAGTGAAACGATAAGGAGTTCTGACAAAAAGATGATAGGTGGTTTTGAAATTTGGTGCTACAGACAAATGGTGTAGAATAGATGGGTGGATAATATAAGTAATGAGGTGCCCAACAGAATTGGGGGGGGGGGGGGGAGGGAGGAATTCCTAGCATGCCCTCACTAAGAGCAGGTATAAGTTGGTGGGACACATTCTGAGACATCGAGGAATCACCAACTTAGCATTGGAAGGAAGTGTTTGGGGTAAAAATCGTATAGGGAGACAGACGAATACAGTATGCAGATTCAAAAGGATCTCGGCTGCCTTTCTTATTCGCACTCGAAGACGCTTGCACAGGACAGGTTAGCGGAGAGAGCTGCATCAAACCAGTTGCGGACTGAAGACAGCAACAATTAAAACACTACGAGATCGATTGCCTTTGCGAAAAGCCCAGAGAAGGCATTCGCTATTCTGAAAACAATCACGCTGTAATGTTATCTTCGAACGCTTTACCGTTTATAAATACATCCCTCAGCCGTATTGTAAGGTAATGATTGTATTGTGCCGCTCATTCAACCAGGGCTCGTTTTCTGTTGTTGGGCCGGTCGCGGTGGCCGAGGGGACTGAGGCGCGCCAGTCACGGCCTGCACGGCCACTACGGTCGGGGGTTCCAATCCCCCCTCAGGCATTGATATTTGTGCCGTTCTTAGTGTTAGCTAGTTCATAAGTAGTCTGTAAGTTTAGGGACTGATGACCCCGTAGTTAAGTCCCATAAGCTATACAGACATTTGTTTCTTGTTGATTGCCGCGCTCAGGCTTTAGCTCGGAGACAACAGTGTACAATAACACGGCCTTTAACGTTTAACCAGGTGTTTTCCTACCCTGTTGGTTCTGATAGCCGGTGGCAGCATGGGATACTTATCTGTTGGCGATAAATCACTGCCTGGTGTCCAGACATTTCGTTGTAGCCCTCTTTGCATTGCTAGAGTAGTCTTCTTTTTGTTTTTCGGAATCATAGTTAAGCTTGAAACAGAAATATGTATGTACTATCATACATTGGAAAACCTAAAAAAAAAGTTTATTGGCGTTAAAGCATTTCGATGTTTAAAGTTGACTGGCCGTTGCTTTATACAGCTTCTCCCGCATATAAAATGTAATTTCTCGGTATACCTGCCCTGAACAGTGCGCTTCATCGGGATGTTGTTAACTTCTGTTTTCAATTTCGTCAATATATTAATAAAGCTACAGTATGATCCCGACTTGAAGAGAGTCTCACGAGATAGGTACTGAGCAGTGCATTGCTTGTGGGCACGTTGTATGAACGCTTTCGTAAGCGCGCTCATCCTGGTGCTGTACGAGCCATAAACGCAACACGTGCCTCACGTTGAGAGTCGTGTGGTGGCTTTAAGAACCTTGAGTTAATGTCCAGCCGTAAAAATTGTGCTAGTGCCCACGTAAGTTAACTGCTGCGGATAACAACAAAGGAACCTGTGCCACGGGAGCGAACTAGTGCTGGAGGAAATAAAACTCGCTCTGCTTCGAGCTGTCCTTGGCATTATAAGCTCATTACAGGGAATACCCAAACCTATATTAAACCACGGGAAGGTTTTAACAAGCTTTTAATTTCAAAGAGCTACCAGTTTTGTTAGCAGTTTGCCGTCCTTCCTCAGTTGCTTAGTTTCATTTTTATTAATTTGTTTAGTTTTTAATGTCTATGGCCATTATTTCATTTTAGCTTAAGGGATAACATTACGAACGTATTTATTGCTGAGGGAACGATAGATAACCAACATCGTGATTATTTAAATGTCATTTGAAATAAGCTCCTTCCTAATACGCATATAATTTTGTCGAGCATAGTACTGATATGTTGATAATATCTATCTTGTTATCCAGAAGTATCATTACTTTTACTTTCACTACAGCTGTTACCAGCCTCGGGCACCTTGGCTTTCATACTAATGACAACGTCGTCGGACGGGGAGAGGGGGGCGGCGGCGGAGGACTCAGAGACAGATGTCTTGACTTCTACCAGTACTTGATTATTGGTTCTTAGCCTGCAGCTAACAGTGGAAACAGGAAGAAAAGAAATCCAGTGAAGGGCAGCGCGTCATGGCACGGGTTCATGGAGAAGGCGTCGCAGAAATGCTCACAGAGGCAAACTTTATATGAGAATTGTCGTGCGACATGGTGCTTACAATACTAGGAGGATTCAGCAAGATGTTTACTTACGCCTAGATATCGTATATCACACGAAAGGGCCAAGAAAGTAAAATTACGTTTGTAAATCTATTGGGTCAAACTGCTATGGCCATCCGTCCCTAAACCTACAAAGTACTTAAACTAACTTTCACTAAGGACTGCACACACACACACACACACACACACACACACATGCTCGAGGGAGAACTCGAATCTCTGGCGGGAACGCCGCCCAGTCCGTAGCATGACGCCTTAGACCAGTGCCAAAGTAAAATTACTGACATTAGAACTCATACTCAGGTTTGCTCAGTCGGAAAATTGCAGACTAAGGATCGACAAGTCAGGAGTTCTTTTCAAACTCGCTTCTAGGTTTTTAATCTGTCGCTTGTCTTTACTTTCACTTCTGAGAACTTTTGTTAGGTGGAAAATACTAAGTTGCGGCCTGGTTGGAAATCCAAGTAAAATTGTGGGTGTCAGTATAACAGGGGTGGGTCAGATAATCCAAAGGTCAGTGAAAGGCACTGAATGGCTTAAAACAATAAGTCTTATTTTATAAAAATTTTGTATTGTGTAATGCTAATTGTCTCTCATTTTATGTTGTAATTAATTTTTAATATTTCACCTTGTAAATGCCGCACGAATAATAAAGATTAGCTGAAGAGAGAAAGTACTAAATCAGTTTCGTTATTTGGGTAGTAGAGAACATATAGAATGCATAATGGCTATGAAAAGAAAAACTTTTATAATAAACAGAAATTTGTTGACATGCAACATTAATGTAACAGGTAGGAAGTCTTGGGGGTATTTGTCTGGGGTTGTAGCCTTTGATTTCATCATTAAAACTATGTACGGTTCAATCCATCGGGTGGTCCATTGATTGGATGAGTCCACTCGTTCGAAAAGCCTCATGCTGTCATCTCTTTGCACCTTCAGACGCCCATCCTCACACGGTATCGGATAGTCCATAGCTTTAGCGAAAAGTGAAATGCCTCTACTGGATGTTTGGAACAGAAACCAGACTTCTGTTCTTCGTTGTGCGTCTACTTCATAGTATTCTCCATTCTTTTGCTGGATCATAGGGAAACAATTCTTCCTCATTTCTATAGAGGTGATCTTGACTTCAAACGGTTTTTTGGTCCTAAATTCTGATGTAAAAGTTTTGGATTCGACAGTATTTTGTTATAGTCTCTGGAAAACAAGTGTTCAAATGTTTGTATAGCTTATGGAACTGAACTACGGGGTCATCAGTCCCTAAACTTACAAACTACTTATCAACTACCTTATACTAAGGACGGCACAAATATCCATGCCCGAGGGGGGGATTCGAACCTCCGACCGTAGGGGCCGGGTCATCAGTCCCTAAACTTACAAACTACTTATGAACTAATACTAAGGACGGCACAAATATCCATGCCCGAAGGTGGAGTCGAACTCCCGACCGTAGTGGCCGTGCAGACCGTGACTGGAGCGCCTCAGTCCCCTCGGCCACCGCGGCCAGCAGTCTCTGGATAGTAACTGTTTGTAATTTCAGGTAATGTAATGTTTGTAATTCTATCTGACCAAACTGCGTGGTCATCAGTCCGTAGCTTACAAACTACTTAAACCTAGGTAAACTAACCTAAGGACAAACACACACACTCATGCCCTAGGGAGGACTCGAACCTCCACGGCGAGCAACCGCGCGCTCCTCAGGGAGACGCTTTAGACCGCTCGGCTACTCCACCGCGGCTAATTTCAGGTGGTGCTATGTTAGTACAGGTATCCAGTCTATAGGTGTAGGTCTGAGAGTTCCAGATACTAGCCTCATTGCTTCTCGTATTTGGATATCGATTTCTGATACGTGTACACCTCTGGCCCATACTGCACAATACTCGGCCGCGCTATACACCAGTGCCAGGTCTGATGTTTGCAAAGTATTTGCATCACACCCCCAGCTAGTCTTATTCTTTCAGCATTGCCCAGTTTTCTTATATTACATTCCATTGTCCTTGTTGTGCTCTTCCTTCAGCATAAGACAAACATGAACAATAGTTTTATCTTTCTTCGCGACTCTCATATTGAGTGTAGACTGGAGTTTGTTATTGCAGCGCCGGTATGGGGTGTGGAATTAATTGTGCGACGCTTCCTCGGCATGACGGGCAGAGGGAGGTGGTCAGCGGTGACGGCGAGCGCGCGCATTGAGGCTATGCAAATAGCCGCGTGGCTCGTGGGAACGCCGGCCGCGCGCACGTGGCCTAGTTCGCCGCGCGGCCGCCTGCGCGCTGCCGTGGGCGGAGCACGCGGCCCGCCCTCGTGGGCGTTGCTGATTAACACTGCATTTCCTACACATCATCTGCGTTGCGTCTGTTTCTCGGTACAGGGTATTCGTTTTTCAGAGTCACTTTCTATTTCCCTGTGACAGTCGCATGTTACTCACGGGAAGAACGATTAGACTCCACTCACTACGTTTACATGCGAAATATCTCCCAGAAGACGAAAACCGAATTTTATAAACCGTTTTTCGCTGTCGTCTTTACGTGCTCCTAGCCCACTTAATATGGCGGCTCAAAAACAGCTGATTCAGTTCCAGATTTAGTCAAAACAATCGCTATATTTCTTTACTTAAATACACAGATTCATGCTCACCCTAATATTTATATTTTTATTTCACGGTAGGAAATATCACTCGGCTCATACGTGCCGAAAATTCTTAACAAGAAAACAGAATCTGACAAACCAAGAACGCTTCTCAAACGGTTGCATTTACATGGGTACGAAAGTCGATGGTGGTACTTGAAAACCGCTGTACAGAAGTAGATTTACAGAATCGATTTTGGAGTGTTTACGTGGCCAACCAAAGCGGAATTGGGAAATCATCTTGCAAAAATCAGGTTTTGGGAGCCCATATAAACGGGGTGATTCTCTCTGATTTTATCTTCACGGACTTTCTGCGAGATTTTTCGGAATTTCGACAGTAGACCATATCGTGATTCTCAATGCCTCTCTAGCGGAGGAGTGGACTGAACATCTCGCTGACGCTTTCGCGCTTACATAATGCACTTGTTAAAATAATTATAATAAATAATGATAGTAATAATGATACTTTGCTATTTCCTGTCAAACATATATGGTACACAACCCATACACACGAGCAGTATTCAAGGAAAAATTTAATTCAACCGTGCTTTCCCAATCCTATACAGATACGTACGGTAGAACGTGAATCGAATGTGTAAAACATGCTAACATTGTTAGAGACTCTTAGATACTTTTTATCATTTTCGTTTTGGTTTTAAATTTCTTGAATGCTCCGATGCGCGAGGCCTTTCCCCGTCGGGAGTTCGAACGCTCCCTCGGGCATGGATGTTAGTGTTGCCTTTTGTATAAGGCAGTTTAGTTTATAAGTTTAGGGACTGATGACCCCGCAGTTAAGTCCCGTAATCTTAACAAACATTTGAATGTTTTTCCATATCTTTAAGATTATCGTTCCCAGATTAACATTCGATATTTTCAGTTTACCGTCTTCTCTCTTTTTCGTGTTGGTAAGCTTGATGCTTCCGACTCGAAACTTTTGTCTTGTGCTTGGGTAGCGTGTAAACGTGCTGCTCGATCTCAGTTACGTGTGCAGTTTGCTTTATATTTTGTACTCTATTTAAAAATGGGTCTGGAAAGAAAAAATTGTTTTATTTAAAAAATTACGTTCCAAGTACAATGAGGAATTCTCTTTAATTTTAACTAGTTCTTCAAAAGGAGTTTCTGTGTGTAAAACTTTCGTGAGAGAATCCGGGACTGATGGAGGCATAGATTTCTTTCCAGGCGCACCTCGATCCCGCCAACAATCTGTCCACACCCATCCTTAAAACGCCGATGAATTCTCGATAAAACTTAACTATTATTTGGTAATGCTGCCGCCATTGTACACGAAATCAAAAAGAAAGAAGGATGGAAGATTAGACTTTAACGTCCCGCCAACATCTTAGTCCTTAGAGTTCGAAACACATGGTCGGATAGCTTTTGTCGGGGAAAGGGAAGGAAATCGGCCATGGCTTTTGAAAGGAACCATCCTGGAACCGCACAATATACTTAGTTTCGGTGCGGGCAGTGGCGGGTTGGATCAAGACTGTTTTGGCTTCCCTGAGAAAATCAACCATCCTGGTGGTTGCCTGGAGTGATTAAGGGAAATTACGGGAAACCTAAATGAGGATGGACGGACGCGGGTTTTAACTGTCGTCCTCCATAATGCGAGTCCGTTGTTAGCAATGCGCCATTTCGCTCGGCGCAGAAAAGCCCTTCATTGCAAATGTTGTTCAAATGTTTGTATAGCTTATGGGACTTAACTACAGGGTCATCAGTCCCTAAACCTACAAACTACTTATCTTCTAGCTTATCCTAAGGACGGCACAAATATCCATGCCCGAGAGGGGATTCGAACCCCCGACCGTAGTGGCCGTGCAGACCGTGACTGGAGCGCCTCAGTCCCCTCGGCCACCGCGGCCGGCTGCAAATGTTCGAATGTTTGTAAACAAAGGGGCCAAACTTCTGACGACATCGTCCTACACTTACGAACTACTTGGACTAACGTATGTTAAGGACAATATACCCAAGGGTGGACTGGATCCTCCGACGGGAGCGGTCACGCAATCCGTGACAAGACGCCTTAGACCGTACGGCCCGTCATGTCAACGTGATGACAGCTGGCTGACGTAAGCACAAAGAGGCTGGAATGAGCGGCGCGGCGGCAGGAAGCCAGTGACCGGACGTCCATTACTTGCCGCGCGCCCGCCCCTCCCCTGGCCTCCTCCTCCGTCCTGTTACGTAAAATCGGAGAGGCCAGGTACACGCTCTCGGAGATACGCTCCAGCGGGCACCGGCCGCGGAGGAAGCTGGCAATCAGAGCACACAGTCATTTGGGAAACAGGTGAGCGGCCATTTTCATTGATTAGCGGGAGTCGCGGGCCGGCCTGTGTGTCCGCCGTCTGGCACGCCTCCCTGGCTGGCGTGTAACAATCAATAGCGGCGCGTGCTGCCGCCTGCAGTGTTGCCGGCCGTGCGCCTCCCACGCTCCTCTGCCGTCTTATCTGGCCCCCGCCGTCTGTTTACCGCGGATAACCGTCCCATGTCGCTTCCTGTTTATCCGTCGTAAACGCCTCCCCGCCCCTACCGGGGGAACGCCGCCGAGATCAGCCCGAAATGCAGCGATCGTATTCCGTTGTAGGGGTTCTTCTTTTGATTTGACGCCACTTAAGCGACTTGCTTGCCTACGGACATGAAGCAACGTTGAGGACGACACACAGCCGGCCGCGGTGGCTAAGCGGTCTGCGGCCCGCCAGTCACGGTCTGCACGGCCACTACTGTCGGGGGTTCGAATGCCCCCTCGGGCATGAATAATAATGTTTGTATAGCTTATGGGATTTAACTACGGGGTCATCAGTCCCGAAACTTACAAACTACTTATGAACTACTTACGAACTAGGACGACACAAATATCCATGCCCGAGGGGGGATTCGAACCCCCGACCGTAGTGGCCGTGCAGACCGTGACTGGAGCGCCTTAGTCCCCTCGGCCACCGCGGCCGGCGCCGGGTTTTCAGCTAGTATAAAATAACCACCTCTGGTTCCTTCAATTTGTCTAGATTCCATCTCCTTAATTTTCTACCTTTTTTGCAGTCTCTTAAGTTTGAATCTACAGTTCATAACCAATAAGTTATGGTCAGTCTATATCTGACCCTGGGTATGTTCAAATATTCGTATAGCTTATGGGACTTAACTACGGGGTCATCAGTCCCTAAACTTACAAACTACTTATGAACTAACTAATACTAAGGACGACACAAATATCCATGCCCGAGGGGGATTCGAACCCCCGACCGTAGTGGCCGTGCAGACCGTGACTGAAGCGCCTCAGTCCCTTCGGCCACCGCGGCCGGCGGGCATGAATATTTGAGCCGCCTTAGTATTAGCTAGTTCATAAGTGGTTTGTAAGTTTAGGGACTGATGACCCCGTAGTTAACTCCCATAAGCTGTACAAACACTTGATTTTTGACAACACACAGTTTTCAACAGTGTATCGAAGCTGGGCCCCCTGCACAGTAGTGACACTGTTCGCTGAGTTGCCACCATATTGCTGATGAAGTGGATGTACAAAGTTCACCCCGCACGGGAATGACCGAGCAGGTTCAGCACCGTGAAAGGAACTGCAAAGCCGCTCCTCTTGAGGGACTCTCGAGGGAGTAAGCACTCGGCTGTTCTGACGTTTACCTGCAGAAGTTCGTCTCGTGACTATCACGTATATAAACACAATCACTACGTTTACATGTAACACATCTTCCGGAAGACGAAAACCGATTTTCGTAAACTGTTTTTCGCTGTCGTGTTTACATGGCACAGCCTGAATCGGATTTCCTAATCCACCTAAGATGGCGGCTGAAAAACAGCTGATTCAGTCCCCCATGTAGTCAGCATAATCGCTATTTCTCTTTACTTAAATACACAGATTCATGATCACTATAATATTAATACTTTTATTTCACATTAGAAAATATCTCTCTGTCCATATGTGCCGAAAATTCTTACAAAAAAAAAAAAAAAAAACACTCAATCTGACAAGCCAAGAACGCTTCAAAAACGGTTGCATTTACGTAGGCACGAAAGTCTATTGTGGAACTGGAAAACCGCTTTAGAGAATTCGATTTCCAGAATCGATTTTGGAGTGTTTACATGACCAACCAAAAGCGGAATTGGGAAATCGGTTTACGAAATCCGGTTTTGGGAGCCCATGTAAACGGGGTGATTGTTGCAGTCCTGCTCCTGCCGGAATCAGTTGTTCAAAGTATTGGAGGATTCAGTTTAGCGTGAACTGTGCAATTCTCGTGTCATGTAGTACCGTACTCGTTCATCTACAATAAACAAAACGGGGTAAAAGTTACGCAGTAGGTCGTTTTTGCAATGTGCAGAGGATGAAACAAAATAATCAACGGAGGAGTGTTTATTTTTCCCTGTAATTATCTGTAAGTTTTAATTCTTATAATGAAATGTGCTAAATATGTCAAAATAAAAGTGCCGAAAACGTTGACATTATGCTAAATGATCAGTTTGCCACCACGATTTATTTCACATTTGTTGTCTTCGCCAAGTCAAAATCGCTGTCACTGTTCAACGTATCCTGCACTATGGAAGATTTCAGGTATAAGTTGTTCACCGTCACATTTGGCCAGAACAGGCAATACCCTTAAAACGTTAACAAGTCATCGATTAAGTGTTTTCGGTTGTGCCTCAAGACTGCTATTTCATAGAAAATGAGTAAATTCGCACATGTAGTGACTGAATGTAATTAAATATAGCTATTAATATTCCAAGTGCACAAACACGAATCAGGTTCATAAAAAAATTATGCTCCGTGTGTGATATCTTCACATACGAAATTTGACAGTTAAACACTGAAAATATCAGAACATATCATCAAGTGTTTTAACACGGAAATTTCGTAACGTTGGTTCTCATGCACTACAGTAAAAATATGACAGAAATCCCATTACTTTATCATCTTTCATTCATTCAAATAGTATACCAAATCTATGTAGACAGAGGACACTATTTCAATATGCATTGCAGTTTTATGTCAAGTAATTAGGTGTCACAGAATTATAGGGTAGGACTAAATAATTCTCAATCTCTGTTGCAGTATTCTTTATTACTTCAATTACGCGTTTCGCGCTGTTAGCGCATCATCGGACTGGAAACAAATGTTTTATTACAGTCCGTGTACTTTGCGGGCAGCGAATCTAATGTGGCTAAGGTGAGTAAATTTTGAAAAGTCAGACTTACTTGGGCGGAGATGGAGCCACAGAACTATTAAAAGCTACCTCCATCACAGCTTTAGATAGTTTTGTGGTTCCATTTCCGCCCACGTAAGTCTTATCAAAATTTACTACTAAGGCGCAAGGCACCTTAGTAACACAAAGCCATTCCGCCGCGGCAAATAACTTCATCAATGACACTCATCGAATATCCTAAATCACCTGGTTCATTCATTGCATAGACACACTAAGTTTTAGCACTTTTAGAATGCACCAAGTGTCGAACATATAACGAGGTTTCGTGAGCCGCCGAGTCATCAGTAGAAGCGAGTCCTTTGTTTATTTTCGTGTGCTAAACGTAGTTTAGTACAAGGTTTAGTATCAGCTTTTCCGGTATTCCGGCACTTGAATCCACTGGAAGACTGAAGCATTGATATCCTGCACGAATCTGTCGCATTGAACTTGGGACAGATAGATTAAAGGTGTGTCAGGAGGCCAAGCACTGCGCGTAGCGTCGCATCGAGCGGACTGCCCTTTTAAAACGCCGCGGAGGTCGACGTTAATGGCCAAACAGAATAGCGGGCGGCACTGAGCGTGCCCTTTAAAACCAGCGGCTGAGCGGAGCCCCACACACGGCACAGGTCTTTGATCTCTTGTGGAAGACTAGCTAAAGCTAACCTGAATGTTATCCGCTAAGTGAACAAAAGTTAACTTTCTAGTTTAGCTAGTATGTACATGTGTAACCGTTTTTATCACGTGCTTACGTTGACGGATTGCGCCTTGTTTGACTTCTTTTGTAGCCCAAGAGAAGTTAAAATATTGGCCAGATATTGTTTACCTTTTAATATCCAGTTCAAAATTTCGCTATTGTGCTAACTAAATCTGAACCTGAAATAGCTGATTTCTAGGCACCCCATTTTACTAGTGTTAACAGAAGCGCTTCAGTACTTAACATAAGAGCTTCAAATAATTTCATTTAACAGAAAGAGATCTAATCTGAACATATCAATGATATTGGTAATATGGCACGGTATTGATGTGTATTACAAGGGGGACATAGAGATAGAATTGAAATTTGTGTTGTGAAGAGCCATGTTCTTAGACTATTCCTTGCATTCACGTTTCCAGAACGCCACGGTGGTTGTATGGTAAAGCGATTACCTTAGCAAGGATAAGATCCGGATTCTAACCCCGACCGTGCTACAAATTTAATTCAGTGCCTCGCCATATTATCAATACGAGCGTCAGTTTCAGAAATCCGGTTTTCGTCTTCCGGTCAAAAATCAAATGCTTTTATAATACTAAGGGATTGAACTTGTGAGGTTATCGGTCCCTAAGACTTACATCCTACTTAACCTAAATTATGACAAACACAACTTACACCAATGCCGAAGGGAGGACTGGAACTGCCGGCGGGAGCGACCGTATGATGTGACACAGCGCCTGAGGCCGTGTGGCTTTCCCTGCGCGGCAAGTCTTCCGGAAGTTGTGACGTGTGTAAATGTAGTGAGTGTGAAAAGACGTATTGACTCAAGCAATGTTACCAACTGTGTATCCTGTATCCCTCATGCTCTTAGATGGCTCAGTCGCAATGTCACAAGCTACAAATTCGAAAGTCCCTGATTAGATTCCTGGTCAAACCTAGGAATTTTATGTATCAGCCGGCCGCGGTGGCCGAGGGGACTGAGGGGCTCCAGTCACGGTCTGCATGGCCACTACGGTCGGGGGTTCGAATCCCCCCTCGGGCATGGATATTTGTGCCGTCCTTGGTCTTAGTTAGTTCATAAGTAGTTTGTAAGTTTAGGGACTGATGACCCCGTAGTTGAGTCCCACAGACTATACAAACATTTGAACATTTTTTATGTTTCAGCTTTCGGTTTGTTTGCTGATGTCCGCCTCCGTAGCTCAGTCGACAGCATCATTGAGTACCATGCTCAGAGCCCGGTTTTTATTCCCGACAGGTGATTGTGTGTTGTGTCGTCATCAGTTTCATCATTACGATAAGAGACCTTCATGGCATCAAGTAGAATGACTTGCACCGGGCGATCGAACAACCCCAGATCTAGTCTACTGGCCAATAACGTTTGTTGATATGAAATACGCATAGTTTCCCTTATTTTATTATTATTCTGGTTTTACAATGTAAGTACATTTTTCCAGCAACTATATTAGATTACATTAAGTTACTAATTATTGTTCTCCACTCTTTTCTGTCCTCCCATAAGTCCTCAGGAATGTTATTCTTCCTCATTGCTGACTGAACTTCCTGCATCCATGTGGTAGGTGGTCGACCCTTTTTTCTTTTTCCGTCCGGTGTCCAGTCAAGTATGCAATTTGGAATTCTTTCTTGTCCCATTCTTCTGATGTGTATATACTATTTTAGATGTTTGTGGTCAATGAATTCAACAATTGAATTTTTACATTACATTTTTTCTCTGATCATTTCTTATTCCTTCTCTTCTTGATATTCTTGATGAACGTCTCCAGAAATCCAATTCTGTTGCTAATAATTTTGATTTCAATCGCCTTTTGTTGTCCACACTTCTGAACGATATGTAATAATGCTCCGAACTATTGTTTTATATATCCTTATTTTGTTATCTGTAGTTATGTGTTTGTCCCAGAGAATTCCATTCAACAAAGAAATTGTCGTCTTTCCTGCATTTTTTCTTGGTCTAATTTCTTTTTCCTGTTTAAAATCATTTGTAATTTTCACTTCTAAATATTTATGTTCCTGGGGGTAGTTGTTATTGTTCCCATCCCTTCTTCCAGTATGAAGTCTTCATTTATTCCACCAATTACCATGTATTTTGTTTTATTCGTGTTGACATTTAGATCTGGTTTTTTATATTCCTGAATCAGCTTCCTGGTCATATACTCTATGCCCTGTGGTTTGAATGTTGATCTCCAGTTCCCTCTATAAAATCAAATGTTTGTAGAGCTTATGGGACTTAACTACTGGGCCATCAACCCTCAACTTACAAACTACTTATGAACTAGCTACTACTATGAACGGCACAAATATCCATGCCCGAGGGGGGATTCGAACCCCCAACCATAGTGGTCATGCAGACTGCGACTGACGCGTCGCAGAACGCTTCGCCGCCGCGGCCGGCTTCCGTTTATAACTGGTGTAGTTAGTTCAAAGAAGGTTATAGGAAATCAATGGCATACCACCTCCAACAGCACCATACTACGAAAAACCTGTGATTTTGTAACATTCTTCGAATTGCAGTGAGTGCTCAGCTAAGATCTACTGTCTTTTGCAAGAAGGAAGTCAGTACCATGACTAAGTTAGCAGTGCAGTACCATGACTAAGTTAGCAGTGCACCGCTCTATCTTTCGACCAATTTTGTTGTATGGGAGTGAAAGTTGGGTGGATACAGGTTACCTTATTCATAAGGTAGAGGTTACAGATATGAAAGCAGCAAGAATGATTGTAGGCACTAATAGATGGGAACAATGGCATGAGGGTGTCCATAATGAGGAAATCAAGGAAAAACTGGGAATGAACACCATAGATGAAGTAGTTAGAGCGAACAGACTGAGATGGTGGGGTCATGTTACACGCATGGTAGAAGCAAGGTTACCTAAGAGACTCATGAGCTCGGTAGCGGAGGGTAAGAGGAGTCAAGATAGACGAAGAAGAAAGTACTTAGATTCGGTGCAGAATGATTTTGAAGTAAACGACATAACATCAGACGAGGCATCAATGTTAGCATTGAATAGGGTATCATGGAGGAATTTCATTATATGTACTTTGCTCCAGACTGAACGCTGAAAGGCATAATCAGTCTCTAATAATGATGATGATGATGATGATGATGATGATGATATCTCCCAAGTAAATTGGCTTTGCTATCTCCGGTCCTTATTGGTGATGACTTTTGGATGGCCTGTAGTGTCTGTTGACTTCTAGAGTTTTCCCACTCTCTTTATTAGTAAGGCCCTGGTCTCTCGACACTGTTAATGGGAGTTTCTCGTAAGTTAGTGTACTAATTGATCGTAGACGTCATTCTGTAATCGTGGAGATGTTGAGAATTAAGTGGTAATCTCATTGATAGGGGATTTCCCAGTCATTCCAGTTCTTCCATTCACACCAGACGGTGAACTAGAGAGAACTTCTCCATATCAAGTTACCGCCAGGAAGACAGTCGTTCCGTATAGACTATTTGAGGATATGGTAAAAAGGCATAATCAGTCTCTAATGACGATGATGATGGTGTGGCAAGAGAGAATTGTTGCAGGGGGACGGTTCCTTGCAGTCACTTGTCCCACGGAACTTGTCCGTTTCCGACTCGTGTCGGCCTCGCGCAGTGGAACGATGGCGCAACGTCGCGGCTCTTTCCCGAACAGCTCAGGTCTGCCGGCGATGGCGTGCCCGGCATACTCGCCACTTGCCTGGCCTCCGTGAGTTCGAGGAACTTGGCCAAAGGCGCAGTGGCGGAGACAAAGGCGCGGCGAGGCTCGGCAGGAGGCTGGGCGGGCCCGGCCGGACCGGATCCGTGAGTCACGGGCTGCGGCGAGCGGCGGCAAACGGCATACGCCGGCCGGGGCCACTGACCTTCGCGGCGCAGTTCTTGACCTTGACGCGCGCCCACTGGCACCAGCTGACGGCCCGGCGGCGACGAAGGACGCCCGCGGGTACACTTTTCCCATCACACGCCTGTACTCGCGTGTACTCGAGCGTTCGTTCTGATGCTCATTTCTCCATATCTTCACGGTCCACCTGTAACAGCGTGAAGTTACAATTCAGTCTGGTCGTCCGTCATATTCTTTTACTTCTTTTATATTGTAGCAATGGGGGCTCAAGTACCTTCGGTATTTCAGAAACTGGACCGTGTGAGGCAGAGATTTATGTCTAGAAACCGGCATGTAATCGTTTCATAGCCTTGCCAATTAGCAAATTACTCGAGGCTCGTAATACAAGTAGGGTCTGAAAAGTTCGGTGAACGATCCCGTATTTTACAAACCGCGCTGGCGAGGATGAGGTGCCCGCGCATACACATTGAGGGACATGTCAACAAGCGCCACATATCGTGCGTAGCATTGCAGTGAAGCTGGGGTACACGCTGCGGCCCAGATAACAGGGTCATTGTGAGAACTCGTGTCATTGCAAAATGGAACAACGTGTTAACATCAAGCTTTGTTCGAAATTAGGCATAATGGAGACGGAGACCCATGGGAGTGCAACTGTATTGTGTTGAAGCAGCGAGCAAACAGGGTGTGTTTGAGGTATTTAAAAGCCTTCGACGCGGTAAGGAAGGTGTCGAAGATGAGCCACGTTCGGGTCGACCGTCCACAATCACAGTCCCAGACAACAACGAACGAGAGCAGACTTCTGTTTCCCACTGTTTCACCGCCTTAAATTAGCCCTGAGAGACATACGCTTCGCAATGGTTGCGGAGATCTAACAACGCGTAACCTCAGAGCCTCCAGCGATTCCATAAGAAGTGTTTGCTGACAGTTTCCAACAAGTATACAACCGATGTCAGAAGTGTATTGTAGCCAATGGCGATTACTTTGAAGGTCAGTAATGGTATTTTGTTTGTAACTCTAATTACCTATATTTCCTGAGATCAAGCATCGAACTTTTAAGACGCACCGGTTCAAGTTAGAGTAAACAAGACGGTAATTTAACCAAGCTTGTTATTCGGTTGTAAAGATGGAAAACTCGGGACAAGACTATTTGAACGGAAACCCCTGCCTAAAGTACTCTTCACAACGAATAACTGAATCATCTGTATGGCAACCAAACAAAATAGGTATGGTGTGCATGATCATGATGAGCGAGAAACTCTATAATCAGTAAGTATTTTGGCAAAAGACAAAGACGGAAGTAAAGAACGAGATCTTATCGCGACAGGGATGGCGATGGAACAACTGGTGCTTGAAGTGGGAGAATATGTCAAAGGAAACAAACCCTTCTTGCTCTGCGGGGTCCTCTGGGCCTGCTCACGGAAAGTGGATGAGTCTTCTTGCTTCTTTAAGCACGATTATATAGAAGGATTGAAGTGTCTTCAGTCGTAAAACAAGAACAGTTAAGTGCTATAAGCTTCCTCCCCCCCTTCCTTTTTGGACAATTAGGAGTACGAGCCAGACTATAAATCCCAAAGGTCCCGACTTCGGTCACTCGTGCGATTTTTTTATGACCACCTACCAATTATTTCACCTCTGGTTGTGTTGGATGATATGAAAAACGCCTAGTTGCGACGTGTTTCGGACTCCACGTTAAACTGTAGGAGCAAAATCCGCCATAATTTTTCAAAAAAACTGCACCTGTACTCGTCCCAAAACACTGATGTCATACCCCTCTTCAGTGTCATTGTTTCATATACCATTACCATATAATATGTTTTTGAACATTAGTCAAATGTAGGGCGAGCATTGGACGAAACGCACGTAATCCTTGCCGTACTACGCGACGACAGTGTCACGCCTGATAGCGGACGATGTGTTATTCTGATGCATTGCTTCGCCAGAAACTGAAGAGGACAGAGCTCTATCCTGTAATGCCATTTGGATGTGGGGTTGGTGTGGATGGTGCAATCTGACAATCTCGCCGTGTTCTCGGCCTTCCGTGAACCATTGTACTCACACCGTTTCACTGCCGAAACTGTTCTTCCCACATGAACAGCAGTTTCACGGATGGATGGTTCACTTTCTCTCGTGGTAATAATGCGCTCTCTTTCAAACTACCTGATTTTACGCTGCGAGGCATCCTGCAGGTCTGTTCAAGTCACACCTATTACCTCCGGTTTATAGCATCAAAGCAGAAACTTCTTACCGGGAGGTGTTGTTGCGCTGTGGCATCGATGTTGACCTTTAACCCATGGGCCGACGTGCTAATACTCCTGCAGAACATATTAATGCACATCTTCTGGTTATAGGAACTTGCTGTCTGTAGTCTTTCAGCTGTTTTTCTGAAAATGATTGTAAGACGAAGCTTTACGTGCTGACGGCCAAGGACCGTCGAGCATTGCGGAAGGTGGTTCTAAAAAATAGCATGAAATCGGTGGAACGAAGTGCTGCCAGGAGTCCGGATAGCACAATGACTGTGCAAAGGAAGTTAAAAAAATGGGGTGCAATGGACGAACAACATCTCATAAGCTACTGGTTCCAGCAATCTGATTGAAGCAACTTTACTGGACAATGGATGACTGGTAATGCATGATTTGGAGTGATGAATCATGCAGTACCTGTGACAATACAAATTATGGGTTTGGGATTCTCGAATGTCTCGAGAACGCCCCCTGCATCATCGATAGAGCCAGCAGTGATGTACCGTAGAGGTATTTCCGTATTTGTGGTTACCGTGTGGATCGGAGACGTGTGTAAAATGCGGAGCATATGAGGTCGTTCTGCAGCATTGCGTACTGCGTGCCGCAGAGGAACAATTCAGAGACGTGAATACTCATACAGGAGCAAATGTGAGGCAATGACTTATCGACAGTGTCAGTCTTGAAACGCATGGACCCGCAGAGTGTCCCAATGTGAACATTGTTATAATTAAACGTAGTGCTGAGAAAATATGAAGATTCTTTAAAAGGAGACAAGTAGTGACTTACGTACAACTACGAGCCGTGCTAGCAGTTATACATCGTAATATGATGCACTAAGAAAGAGAAAACAAATTACATTGTATACCAATTTAGCTGTCCAGTTCAAGGAGCTTCAACATTGTCTCTACAGCAAACGAAACTGTAGGCATGGGAGTAAAATTAGTTCTCAGAGTACCACTAAGAGTTGCACCACAGAGAATTGCAGAAATTTATCCGTACATCTATGTCTCTACGTTCAATTTCTATATTGAAATAATTAGGATGAAGTTCTGAACTAAGCATAAAACTGAATGAATTTAGGTATTACGTGGTTTATTGTAAGTTGAAAAGATTTCTGACAAATGTATCAATAATGGATACGGCCTACGGAAGAAAATGACGGTCTGATGGCAAAAACGATACCAAAAACCGCCAGAGAAAGAATTATGTAACGCAAATTGAGTTGCATCTGTGAAACACGGCATTTTGAACTGTGAAGAGCCTGATAATTGTTGTAATAAATGAAAAAAGACACCGTTTTGTGATTAGGTTGTGTAGTAATGCACAGTGGTATCCCAGCAGAATGCAGAAGTAAACTAATTGTATATTGTGGTATAATGTTGAAAAGTATTCTCCCTAGAACTAACGTTTTCAATCAAAGATGTTTCTGCGAAATTTCGGGTTAACAAAGTGTGTCATGCACCATAGACAATAACAATTCAGGATATCAGAATAAGATTCTTTTGAACGTCGACTCCATATTGGAGTGTCAGACCATCATATTATTACAATAAAAGTAACACATTTCTAGCTTGGTATTGTGATATGAAATATTTATTTTAAAAAAATCACATTGATTTCGTTCACTGGATGGAACATCATAAGTGCAGATTTCGAGTCAAGAGGACTGATGTACTGCGCATAAAATATTTAACAGGCAGATCCATAAAACACAAAAACACAACGGTATTTATAGTACATGTTACTAGGTTAAATTTTTTAAATAAAACTAGTAACATGCACCAGAAAGACCGCTGTGTTTGTTTTATGGATCTGCCTATTAAAGGTTTTATGCGCACTACATAAGTCCCCTTTACTCGAAATCGGCAGTGATGATGTACCACCACGTGTACGAAATCGATACGCGATTTTTTTAAAATAAATATGACATATCACACAAGCAAGCTGAAAATTTATTTTTAGAATACCATTTAAAATAATGTGGCCTGTGCTCAATGCTTATAACCGTTTTATTTGCGAAGATATTCAGATGAATATGAATTTTCCTGTTTCATTGATTTATCATCAGTAAGAGCATAGATTTTCGAACATGTAGCAATTTCGAGTGTCAGTGATGTTATATTCTTTCTTGTTAGAAAAATTTAACTATTTTGAAATAGGGAGGTGAGAGCAGTAGCCTTAGCGAATGAGTAATGATGAGGTGCAGGTGCTGGTTATTTGGAAAAGTAAATTGCATAATACAATAGAAGTTGTGAACTCCCGGGCTCCAGCACCTGGTCAGTTGGTTGGTCGGACCATAAATGGGAACGTGTGAAGGGGCCTATAACTGCGAGTGGCAGTGAGGGCAGCATCCCGCGCAGAGCCCCCGGGTGTAAGGCACGCGGGCCGTCGGCATTCTGGGAGAAGGCCGCGCCTGCGCCCGCGGGTCAGCGACCCAGGCCTCCCGCTGGCCGTCGCCGGCTGCGGCGGGAGCGTTGGCCACTCTTCCAGGAAGGCGCGCTTCTTCCGTCCACCTGCCCCCTCCCCCGACATGTAGTACGCGCCCGCCACGTGTTCCTTTGTGTGTCCGCAGCCTCCGCAGCCTGCAACTGCTCCCCCTCCTTTACCGGACAATGCCTGTGGTCTTTAACCACCTGCCTCTCATCTACAACTTACCTGTCTATTGTTAACCCTTAACATACCGAGCCTGTGTCATCAACGTTGTTTACCAATCTGGGGTCCTATGGGACCCAACGTTCTTTCTTATTTTCTCAATAAGGTTACTCTTATTAGGTTTTTTCGATGTCAGAAATTGATTAGGAGGGCTCCAGCAATAATTAGCAGACACAAAAAGACTCTTATCGATAGAATCTACGTCTGCCCAAATTCTCATTCAGGCCACAGCAGCATTTGCCTTTTAATGCTGAACACCGCGTGACGCTTCAGCATTGGTGAAAGTGCATATAGTATTTACAATTGAAAACATGATACATTGTGGTTGCAATGTCACTTGCTCGCGTTGGCCCCGGAGATCCATTCACTATGTTACACTGACGACGACGACAAGTCACTGGAGGCACAGAACTCGTACATTATCGTCCTGAAAAATGTTCAAATGTTTGTAAATCCATCGGACCAAACTGCGTGGTCATCAGTCCGTAGCTTACAAACTACTTAAACCTAGGAAAACTAACCTAAGGACAACACACACACCCAGGCCCCAGGGAGGACTCGAACCTCCACGGCGAGCGATCTCGCGCTCCACAGCCAGACGCTTCAGACCGCTCGGCTACTCCACCGCGCCTATCGTCCTAATTTTGTACTGAACCTCATTTCATCATCGGAAACCCCGTCAGAATTTTCGCCGGTAATGTCACATTCATCTGAATTCACTTCAATGTTATCTTCCGATTCTGATGCATCTTTTTCGAAATAAAATCCCCATCAGATCCGCTCAAGACATCTTCTGGGTCACCGAGACCACTTTATCATCCGAAGAATTTCATCGTCTGAGATTTTCTTGTGGGCCATTTTTGTAAATTTACAGCGCTATAAATGTCAAAAATAGAAAAAATACGTAACGTTGCCTACCAAGCGGGCTCCCGCCAGGCGGCAAGTATGTTTCTATTTGTTTTACAATTTTCTAACAAACACATAGTTTTAATTATGAAATATGTATCTTACATGGATGGAAGACACACATAAAAATCACAAATGAATTGGTTTTATAGTTGCAGAAGTATCACAAAAAAACCTCTAGGTTTCCTACAGGACCCCGCATGGTACGATATGGGTTAACAAGGTAGTAGTTAGGAACATTGAAATAAACTTACATTTTATCGGTTGCAAATAAACTTAAATTTTATCGGTTGCTGGAGCTCTGATTCCCGGTGATTGCTACGATTTTTTTCTACAGATGAATAATTTAAACTCGAGCCACTTATGCAACACTGCAGTTAATTGATTACGATACTGGCTTTTGATAATCAGTTACTGATCTGCATTACATTCTCGCAGTCAAAGATTAAGAAAGTAGTTTGTGTTTTTAATATCTTTCTCGCAGTCAAATTTTTTGAGTATAGTCAGTGTGTGTTTCATGCAGGTTACTTGTCACGGTTGTTTTGTTAAAAGATCCGTTACGCACATAATTAGACCAAATTACTGTGTTAATGAACAATTTGTTGTCTGATTGAACGATAGGTTCAACATCAAACAGCACGTACACAGCTTTTAAAGACTGTTATTACAACTAAAGTGCTGCGAGTTGTTTTTCAAGAACACCCGCTTGCAGAGTTGGGAAGCTACGCTAATGAGAAATAACCGTTCCTTCGTTTAGAAAAAATGTTCAAATGTTTGTATAGTTATGGGACTTAACTACGGGGTCATCAGTCCCTAAACTTACAAACTACTTATGAACTACTTACGAACTAGGACGACACAAATATCCATGCCCGAGGGGAGATTCGAACCCCCGACCGTAGTGGCCGTGCAGACCGTGACTGGAGCGCCTCAGTCCCATCGGCCACCTCGGCCGGCCCTTCGTTTAGAAATAATACGACCGGGAGGTCGGTGTGCTAGCTCCATGCCCTTCCCCTCCAAAAAAAGATCCAATGATGCCATGGACAGAAGAGGTCAGTTTGTTTCGCATGCCTCACTGGGGCCAGAAAGTGAAGGTTTACTTTTTTTCACAATTCCAACACAAATGTTGCCCTTGTGTATTAAAATCTATTGAAAGAACTTTATGACACACGACTGTTATACAGAAAGCTGATTGCTTGACAAGAAATTAAAAAAAAAAAAAATAGCAGTCAACAATCCGACAACAATCCGAAGATTGGTTTGAGCACAACAGTGCTTTACTAGGCATGGTCCTGTTTGGAGGTGGTATGCCGTTGCCTTCCTCCGACCTTCGAACTGACTTACCCAGCCAGTAATAGGGGGACCTACAGTTTAACGTGGGTTCCGAACCACGGTGCTACTCGGTATTTTTCACATGAGCAATACTGCCGGAGGTGAAAGAAGTGGAAAATGACAGATAAAAATCCTAGGACCTGGCGGGGATCGAACCCGCGACCTTCGGATTTGAGGTCTGGCACTCTGCCACTGTGCATATCACGCCACAGTAGCTTCCACTCTCCTACTTCAGGCGGGAGACTTTTAACTCGGCGTAGTTTAAAATGCGAGTTGCAGAGTTGCTAGCGTGGGCGGACAAGAGATGCACTTGGGCGGTATTGCACAGCTCGCGGCCGTGTGGGCGGGCCCCGCCGGCCAGGTGGGCTGTGGGAAGCGGCGGCAGGATATCGCATCGCCCGCGCCCGCGTCCGGGGCCTTTCACTTTTGACCGCGCGACTTTCGCCCGAGTTACTTCATTTCCCGCGCACCGCTGTCCGTTCAAATGCTAGCGTTGTGCTACATGCTTCCAAACGAAACAATGTCGACAATACTTCCGCGTTCCCAACTCGCTGGCAAGTCATCGACTTTACTTTGCATGTATACGCTTAAACTAACAGCCTTTCATTTCTTGTAATGGACTAGCTGGAAACCCGGCGTTGCCCGGGTATTTATTTATTTATTCATTCCTGCCATGTTCCAGGTATATACTCATTTGCATCAGGGCTGTATGTCTGTAAAATCGTCTGGGAATACAATTAGTAGAAAAGAGGTAACAGATTCAAATTTGGTGCGTGATGGGACAGTTTCCCAGGAACACCATTTGTGTGCTCATATCGCATGAACCACGTGTCGTACTGTGATACAAGTTGGAAGCTAAATTCAACTGTATACGTGTATGTATACTGTCTGTAAAATGTCCTGCGGCTACAATTTGTAGTGTAGAAACTATAAATTGTAATATCATACCGAGAGCCGTAGTTTCACTCCATAAACAGCGGAAAAGTACTAAGCGACAAACTTTTTTTTTCCCTTTCATCGTTTTACTATGGTTGCCAGCGAAAAAGTTTAATAAAGATTTGACATTGTGTTTAAAGTTTGTTGCGAGTCGCTAAGTACTGTCATTCCCATACACTGTATTTCCAGTATTCCAGTATTATATGGCACCTTTAGCGATTGCTACTGGTTATGACGTAGTACCTTTTGAACTATGCGCCGTATGTGATTCTTAACCATGCAGCAAATGTTACCTCACGGTAAGGAATGTGTGTACCAAATTGGGTTGAAATCGGTCCAATGGTTTAGGAGAAAATGAGCAGCATGGTCGCAAAATGCAGAAGTTTTTCGCGCATCTCATTGTTTATGACGTCATATCTCGTGAAGTATATATCGTATGTGATTCGTACACTTACGGCGACCGTCCTCATCGATTGAAGCTTACGTGTACAAAATGTAATAAAGACTGGAGCAAAACCGTAGACTTGTATGCAACACGTACAAACATACGGACACTCTATATATTAGATGTCGTCCTAGAATTAAATCAAAGTTTTAGTACCCCAGTTTTGATCGTTGGACTTTTGCCTTAATTATGAAGCAAATTACTGAACTGTATAGTTACGATTCGTCTATCTAGATTCTGAAAACGACTTTACAAACATTATGCCACGTTCTTTTACGCAGTTTTCGATAGACACACATAACTGGTACACTGCAATTACCTTCATTCCAGCGGTGGTATAACGTTCACATGCAGTCGTCAGAAAAAGACCACACCTTCCCCTTGAGAATCAATGTTAAAGTGGCGATATAGACATCCACAATTGCTTACACAATATTACTTCATGCAAATTTTAACTAATGTGTAACTGTTTATACATATTTGGATTTACATCCCTTAGCAGTCACAAAAATTCACCTTTGCTACTGGTAAAAAAAGTTTAGATAATTTATGTATAATGTAAACCACAGCCAGTTCTCTCCAGTCATTGTCTTGTTACGCCCAACGGTTGCTAATACACCGATAATTTTCGATTATACTAGTCAAACTTCTCTAATCGCTCTCGGTTCTACACTAATTGGTTTCACGTGTACCCGACAAAACTCAGGGTTTTAGTAGTTGAAATAACGAATAATTTATTGTAACATGCGTCAGAAAGTAAGTTAATGAGAGAGGAGGAGAATTTTCCTACGTGTGAGAATGATGGTTTTACTTGAGGCTTTTTATCTCGCTCACGTCCTTCACAACACGCTAGCGCAGTACCAAGGCGAAAGATAAATTGTGTAGTCCGGAAGCGAATTTTATCTGTGCAATTTTAGGACCTCAAGAAGTGCCTTCTTATTTTAGCTCCCTACTGAAAGAGATGATACGTGTGATTGAGTGTAAATATACATTTTTGTTTTCTCGTTGTGGTGGAAATCTTTTCTACTTAAATTCGTACAATTTGTAGAACTTCGTTACTATCATTATTACAAATAAAACTACCTCTGTTATCGATTCGGTGCTTCTCTTCTGCGTTATTTGCTAATTGGAAATATTAGAGAGGCTTCACTGTACTATCACAATACGCTTTTATGTGAACGCCTTTATGGAAACCAAAACCATCCAACCTGTGCTATTTTTCAAGTAATACATTTCCGAATTAAAACTGTATTATTTTACACTTAGTTTTGGTTTGTTTTCGTCATTCGTTATCACGGACTAAAAAAAGAACCTGTAATTTGATAAACTGTTAACGAAATCTGGAGTATTGGATAGGCTCTAAGAAACTTTATCATGGTGTGTCACTGAACTGTCATACTCTCCGCTTTAGACTTTTCACGGCTAAAACGTTTCTGACAATTTCATGCTTACTATGTGTATTTTTATTCCCTTCGTTTCCAGTATATTTCTGCTAGAGCCCACCCAAGATCATCCTCAAGACATTTAAGACCTTGGGATCTTCACAGTAGCTTCACAATATACGTGTATTCACTTATGAAATTTATTAATAATAACCCAACCCAGTTGAAAAGTAATAGCAGTGTGAATAAGTACAACACTAGTAGAGAGGCTGATTTTCATTATTCGATGTTAAATCTTTGATATAAAAGGGTTGAATTATGCCGCCACAAACGTCTCTGGTCACTTAAAGATCATAAAAGTCTGACAGATGGCCAACTACCATTTAAAAAGAAATTAAAGGACTTTTTGAATGGCAACTCTTCCTAATTAGTAGATTAATTTTTAAATCTAATTTAGTAATTTTACAAGAATTGAGTTAAAATAGATTTTTTGTAATGTTATGTTCACCTTTTATTAAACTGACGCGTTCCACATCATTAGCATATGACGTATTCATTATCTGTGGGAAAAGTATTAATCTAATTTATTGTACTCGTATGCTGTATGATGATTCTGCTGTATACCATCCTTGGCAACGAAAAGAATTCTGACGAAGAGGGTGGTAGGAATGGCGGTAATAGTTTTTTATTCATAATTGGTTTAGCCAGGAGCAATACAGAGAAACCACACAGAATCCTATAGAATTGTAACCACTGCTCTCTATGTTTTACTATCTTATTTGTGGTGTCATTATTTCATTCCTTTGATCTTTTAAACAGGACAGAAAAAGTCACGCAACAGGTCTTTAAAATATTACGAGTAGTGATGATACTGGTTATAAGTGCGAATTAGGTCAGCTGTTCGGCCCGCCTGCCTTAACTGGTTCAGTTGGCTACATTCGTTCTCTTTATGACGGAGGCGTTGCCTGTTCATTGAACATGCGCATGACATAGCGTGACTCACGGAGCGGGGGTGTTTTAATACCAGCCGGTTCGTTACGTGCAACAGGTATAACGCAGTGTGCAGCGCGGCGGCTTTTAAAGGGAAACCAATAGCGGGCCCTGGTTGCGCCGTATGCATTAATTCAGTGCGTAATAGAAGCGCCCCCTCGTCCCCCCCCCGCATTACCGCCGCCCCTTGCTCCTCGCCGCCGCCGCGACGCTTATCCAGACTGTAGTTGCAGCAGCTTTGCTCGCCCGGGATCGATTGACCCGCACTGTAACGTGGCTGTTCGTGTCACCGTCCTCTGACGACCTCACGCAGCACTGCGCGTGCCCTTTGATTAAATTTAAACAGCCGTCCGAGGCTATCGAACTGTCACAATCCTCTTTCACCTCTCTCAAAGTGTGTTTTGGATATTGTACTACTTACTGAAAATGTATAGGTCCTGATTAGTGGTGTTAGGCTGTATAAGAATGCAAGATTTCGCGTCCGCGGTCAGAAACTCTTAAATTCTTCGACGTATGTGAACGCTCTATACCGTAAAATAAAGTCTGAAATTTTCTTACCACAAAATTAGAAAACGCGCGTGTGGACAGTGGAAAGTTACTGTGTGACATTTTTCTTGAAACGATTGTATGTTTAAGTTAAACTTCCTGATAGATTAAAACTGTGTGCTGGACCGGGAGTCGAACTCGGGACCTTTGCCTTTTGCGGGCAAGCGCTGTAGCACCTCAGCCACGGTCCCGGGTTCGAATCCTCGTCCTTCGATCAGCGCACACTCCGCTGCAGCATGAAAATTTACTGTCATTTCTATTTTTGACAGGAGTGAGACGTCAAAAACCAAACGTTTTGAATACTAATATAGCTCAGTTTTAGGAAATTGCTAACGTTTATAGGGTTCTGAGCATATGTAGACGTTTACGTTTTTGTGCATTTCTAGCGATTCCATATCAGAAACAGAACCATAAAGTAACCTTCGATTATGAACGCTCTTAGCTACGACAACTTTGTAGCAGCCTTTTTCACTAGTTGCGAATATAACTGACTGATCTGCCTTTATAACAACAGTAAATATGGACATGCTATGCTGGTATTGCGAACGGACGGCTGAAATAAACGGGAAACTAAAGCAATTATTTTTTTCCGGAGGCATGCAGTTCTAATGAACGTCTTAATGACCACCGCAACTTCCGGATGAGCCGCCACTTATATCTATAAGCGCAGTCTATTGCCGCGAATGTAATCAGGAGGAGAGAATTTAGGAAGAGCTATATAGATATGTAGTGGCTAGCAGGGGCGGATCGAGAATCTTTAAGTTTTGAGGAACCAGTGCAGTGATAGAGAGAGAGAGAGAGAGAGAGAGAGAGAGAAAGTAGCTGCTGAGGGGGGGGGGGTGGACGAACGACTCTTTGCCAACGACCTCCCCCCCCCCTTTCCTGTATCAGCCTATGGTAGCCAGTGTGTGGCAATTAGTGCAGTGCAGTGACAGGAAGAGAAGATCTTCGGGTCAGTGTGGTATACTTAGGGTTAATGCGGGCGTAGGTCTTGCAGTGAATAAGAAAATAGGAATGCGGATAAATTAGTATGAAAGCATATTGAAAGCGATATTCTAAGGTACACACGAAGTAAACATACAGCACGTAGTATCAATTTACAACACGGGAATTGAAACGAGTGTTTTTCCAACGAACTTCCATCCCTATCCTGAACAAAAATATGGCTTGTACTCAAATCTCTAATGAGCTCAGTTTCGACGGGGCGTGAAATTCGAGTCTTCCTTTCACTGAAGAAACACCGATTCTGTCTGCAGCAACACAGTGGTCGGATTAGACACCGTGCCGAGAACCATTATATGTAGACATACTGGTTTTGCAGTCGATACCCCCCCCTCTAAGTACCCATTGCGGGTACACTAACCAGACAGTGTTAAACATCTCTGAAGTGTTAGAGCTTGGAGTATATTCCTATCTTACTGACAGCCGCATTGTAACGGGGACAATGCGTGACCACACGTGGTTCTCAATATTCAAGACTTCGTCGCCCATCGAACTACATTGCTGTCTTGGCCTCACTTTTCTCCTGGTTTCTTTCCTGTCGAAAATGTCCGGACGATGCATGCGCAATGACTGGCATGATATACACCACTCGCTGCTACAGCAGAGAAACTTTGGCTATATGTGGAAGCAACTTGGACTGCCTTGTCCCAACATCACATAGCATCTTTGATTGCATGGCGAGACGTCTTATAACCAGCAATGGCTGTAGCATCTTCGTCACTTCACATGGGACTGTATTTTCATTCGCGTGAATTAGAATAACTTGTTATCTCCCAGTTTATCTCTGTCAGTGGGAAAGATTTAAAAAGATTGAGTGCCAAATAGGAAGAACAAAGTTAGAACAGGTAGACAGTTTCAAGTACCTGGGATGTATCTTCTCACAAGATGGCAACATAGTGAAAGAACTGGAATCGAGGTGCAGCAAAGCTAATGCAGTGAGTGGTCGGCTAAGATCTACTCTCTTCTGCAAGAAGGAAGTAAGTATCAAGACTAAGTTAGCAGTGCACCGCTCTATCTTTCGGCCAACTTTGTTGTATGGGAGTGAAAGTTGGGTGGATACAGGTTACCATATTAATACGGTAGAGGTTACAGATATGGAAGTAGCAAGAATGATTGCAGGTACTAATAGATGGGAACAATGGCAGGAGGGTGTCCATAATGAGGAAATTAAAGAAAAACTGGGAATGAACACCATAGATGAAGCAGTTAGAGTGAACAGAGATGGTGGTCTCATGTTACACACATGGGATGAGCAAGGTTACCCGAGAGACTCGTGAGCTCGGCAGCGGAGGGTAAGAGAAGTCGAGGTAGACCTAGAAGAAAGTACTTAGATTCGGTGCAGAATGATTTTTAAGTAAAACGCATAACATCAGACGAGGCACCAATGTCAGCATTGAATAGGGGATCATGGAGGAATTTCATTAGAGGTACTTTGCTCCAGACTGAACGCCGAAAGGCATAATCAGTCTTTATTGATGATGATGTTATGTCCCAAGTAAATTGGCTTTGCTATCTCCGGTCCTTATTGGTGGTGATTTTTGGATGGCCAGCAGTGTATGTTGACTTCTAGAGTTCTCCCATTCTCTTTATTAGTAAAAGCCCTGGTTTCTCTACACTGTTACTGGGAGCTTCTCGTAAGTTAGTGTACTAATTGATCGTTGACGTAATCGTGGAGATGTTGAGAATTAGGTGGTAATCCCATTGATAGGGGATTTCCCAGTCATTCCAGTACTTCCATTCACACCAGACGGTGAACTAGAGAGATCTTCTCCATATCAAGTTACCGCCAGGAAGACTGTCGTTCCGCATAGACACTTTGAGGATGTGAGGAATAAGTAAGCATGTCCCGTTCGTGGTGAAAGGTGGACAGATAGCACGGACTAGGTAGGAGCTCCTCGTCGGCCCCAGACGGCAGGTTCTGGGAAGCGGCGAGTTTTTGTGTGGCTGGCTACTGCTCCCCAGTCCCCACGTGCGGCATATGCAGGGGGAGGAGCGATTGTGCGCTGCCAGCTGGCCGCCAGATTACGCCGACCCTTCTGGAAGCTTCCTGGCGACCCTCTCCCGGCAGCCATTGCCTCCGCCCACCCTCGCACGCCTGCTACGCGTCTGTTCCCTTCACAGTAAACAACTTGCCGCTCACTGCTCCTCCTGGCTTTCCCACCGGACTTCCCACCGACGGTCTCTTTAGAGCGAATTAGCGTCATTCTGCCCCACCACTTTGCACTTTTTTTGTCATCTTCTACCAGTTTGTTCACCAGTAGCGCCTGACCTCTGTTGTAAGGTTTGTTTCCTGACAAAGTAAATCGAGAATAAAACTGTTTTAACCTCAATAGTCGCAGCTTTGAGACAACGGGTAATGAGGCTTTACTGTGTCATCGATTAACCGCTCCTTGCGTGACTTCCGGGATCCGACATGAAGCTTTGATGAGGCTCTGAATATTTCCGGTTTGTATTCCGAGTGGAAAACAGAATCGATAGAATTGGGGATTTTCGCCCTTAGAAAACTGACAGTGACTTATACCAGAATCGCCTGGCCAACTGACCTGAAGGCTAAGCGTAGGTAGACCAAATTGTTGAACATTTGTTAGAAACTGTGCAGACCACTTCCATTATGATCTTTCTGAATGTACAGTTACCACTTTGAATGAAAGTAAAAGTCATATTGGTGTAACATAGATGTTCGCGTTACTGTGGTCATTTAAGAAAATAAGGTGTTGGTGTGCATACCATAGACGTATGCGTTACTCTGGTCATTAAGGAAGCAAGCTTAGGGTTTAACGTCCCGTCAACTGCGTGGTCATTTGAGACGGAGCTAGCGCTCGGAGTTTTTGGGTAAGGATTGGGAAGGAAATCGGCCGTGCCCTTTGAAAGGAACCATTCCGGCTTGCCTAGAGTGATTTAGGGAAATCACGGAAAACCTAAATCGGGATGGCCGGAGGTGGATTTGAAACACCATCCTTCCGAATGCGAGTCCAGTGAGTTACCACTGCGCCACCTCGCTCGGTGGTCACTTAAGAAAATTAGTCGTTGGTGTGCATTTTTCGTAAATACCCGTAGTACTTTTCAGTTTCGTGTACCCGATATGATGTTTTGGGCCATACCAACAGTGGACATGACGGACTTGACAAGAAGCAAGTCTAATATTTACAACAGCAATTCACTATTTTATTCCCAGTGTTGTTCCTCGACAACAACATATTATAAGCTGATTTATGCAGTATTTTGTGTATCAGTCGTTAAAGTCGCATTATTGATGATGAACAACGTGCTTCTAGTACATTTTGTCGCTCGGTAAGGCGTGTAGCCACTTCTGAGGCATTAATTTATCCGTCTTGGAGGTTCTGTTACGTTGGCGTCTGTACGTGGCTGTGAGTGTGAGCGTGAGGGAGGTTCATATTATTTCATCAGTGAATTGTCTTTGGTGCTGTGGCGAAGATATATGCTAGCATTATTGATCTGGCAGTGGCATCTATCAACAAAGTAACGTCCAAAGTAATAAAATACCTCGATACAAACGTCTGTTGCGTATGAAACACATGACACAAAAAAATAATAGTTCGATCAAAAAATCTTAAAACACATATTTTGATGTTTAGTGCACTGTATTAATATAGAAAACATTGAAGTTTACTTTTTTCAGTGCTGGAATCATAATGTGGGACTGAAAGGGTTAACAAGACTTTCAGAACGGTGATTAAATTTGGTTTTCGCAGAAAAAACTAATAATACTCCTGTAGAAGTAATTGGACCGATGACCAACATAGTTTCGTCCCGTAGAATTACAAACATACAAACATTATAAGTGATTGGATATTAGTATTACCAATAGCTTCTACTTTGTATGGGGCTGAAAATGACAGTAAATAAAATTACCACTTCCTGAGTAAAAATTTATTTATAGTAGAGTGAGAATTGTCAATGTTTTTTGTATTGATTTGCCGTTTTCTTTATATAGGTAAAACTGTACTCTGCGCGGCAAAGCCTAGAATTTTTACAATCATTCGGGTTTGCGGCTGAGTTAAATACCGAAAGTTCCGTGATTGTGAAGGTGAACCGGCTGTGTGCTTGAAAAATTTAGAACCAAACATCATGCAGATAGTCACCGTATACAGAGACAGCATCTACTCCCTTTTATTATTCATCGTTCTCGTGTTCAGATTAACCATGCAAAGAAAGCAATTTGCACTTGCACGTCAGTGTTAAAAGTGCTCTCAACCTGTCCCACGTTGTGCTCTATTGTCATGTCCAAATATATTACGAAAACCTATAGAGTTTCCATGGTCCAATTGGGGAAAAGCTGCCCTTGCTTTCTACATCTGAGACCCTTGGGAGATCTAAACAGTTCGAGAAGCTGCTTGCAGCGCTCATAATAAGACCAGCAACATATAGGCTGTTATTAGGCAACGATCCGACCACCATTTGCATTGCTCCGGACAAGAAAGGCCCTGCCAGAGGTCCGTGTAGAGATTGGGCTTTGACCCCTGCACCCGAGACACCGACAGTTGGTGCCCGACACGCTGCTCCAATTCCCGCACAACAAACGCTGCCTGCGCGCTATTAACTTTCCCAACCTCCTTGGTCACGAGGGCGCGGCGGTGGTCTTCTGTACTGTTATCCTCACGGCAGCTGCTGTCTCAGTGTGTCGTCCTTTGTTTGCCAGGAAGGCTCGAAAGAGCGGAAGTGCATTGACCGTTGGCACCGATCCGAGATGACCCTGCGCTGTGATGACGCCACATGTTGTTCGGGAACGTGAAGCGGAATGGATGAGTCATGTAAGAGACGTGATGTTTTCATTCTGGAATGGTGATCCTCATTCATCAAAAATTACCATGGATGCAAATATCTACCATGGGGAGTTGTGTATGGGTAGGAAATTTTTTTGTTAGACTCAATTTTACGCCGATACCCATAATCGAAATTGCGAAGTTCTTCAATGCAACCTCGATGAATGTCAATATGCAACGGGTTTACTGTCTTAACTGCACAACTTTTCCTCATATACAACATTGTTGGACAATGCATCAGTGGAGAATGCAAAATCTTTGTGACAGGCACAATGTCCAGCGATCTGTGAAGACTACCAGCAGAAACTGAAAACTTTTCTATCACAGACGAAATTTACAATGATTTGTGATTTTTGGAAACGTTATTGGTGAGTAAATGTCTACTAGAATCATAATATCGCAACCTGCGAACAAATAATCCATGCTGTTCGTTCCCTACGCGTTTACACGTCAGACCAGACACAACGTGCATATGTGCGGTAACTTCGAACCTACGGATTTCTGTAGAGGATAGGCCCTAGTATTATTCAAAAACTTTAAAGCCTTCCTGGGTGCATCACCTAAAGAACATATCGTAAAAACTACGACAATTTCCTTTGAATAAAAAGTGTAGCTGTGGCAGTTCTCACAATTGGTACTTTTGATACAAAAAATTATTTATGTAGTGTACCGCGAGAACGAAAACGGATTTTCTAGATAAACATCTACATACCGTAGAAATAACATTTGAGAAATTTGATACTCCTCAAAACACGACTCTTTAGAAATCGCATTTTCCAACATATTACTATTGTACGCTATCGTGGACGGGCGGATATCTCGTGAACCAAATAAGATATCAGTCTGTTCTCAACTGTAATTGAAATTTCGATATGTTACCTATGTTTCATACGCAACTATGTTTGACCTAAAATAAACTATTCGAGAAGTCTACGCAATGTGTTTTTACTTCTGTAACATATGTTGCACTACTTGACTAAACTGAATAGTGCACATTAACTGTGATGAATAACGAAAATAAAAACACCCATTCATAGAACGAAGAGATCAGTCCGTAAGATGTACAAAAATCACATTCTTTTTTCGCCAGTTGAAATTTTTTCTATTACGATGGTAAATTTCTGAGCTGCTTGATCGCCGTCTTTCAGCACAACATGCACGTTTATTAGCTGAACATCAAGGTTTTCGGATGTATCTTGATAACGGAGAAATATTTTCGAAAAAGGAAAAATTCCATTTCTAGATAAATGTCTACAGGATGTATTGTAATATTTGAACATTTGCTATGATTAGTTATTTAAATATTTTCGATTCACGGTGCAAAAACCACTAAAATTCGGGCTTTACGGTTTTGCGCGAAATTACTACCATTTTGGACCTCATTATCTCTGTATCGGCTAAAGATATCGACAAAATTTAAAAAGTATTTTGCGAATATCATTTCAAGAACATAAGGTAAACATTTAGTAGATTTGTGATGAGCGGAAAATGTCGAAGGTTCCATCTCTACAATTAGTGATTTAATACCCAAAGGAATCATGCTTTCTCGTGATTTTCTCATGAACCGCCCACGAATAAATGGTGCTTTTGTAAGCCGTATAAAATCCACCATCGACGACACGCAATGTGCAAAAACCAACAGATTTGCTTAATTTGAATGGGCTCTTGGAAGTGTGAAACATTTAAAATTTTGACACTATACTGTAACATAGCTGTAGTATTGCCACATTCAATGTTATATGTACACAAATGATCACTAGGCCAAGGGCTATCGCCGCACGGGAGTAGCCGAGCGGTCTGGAGCGCTATGTTGCGGATCGCGAGGCCTCCCGCGTCGGAGGTTCGAATCCTCCCTAGGGAACGGACGAGTCCTTATGTTAGTTTACCTTAGTTTATGTAGTTTGTAAGCTACGGACTAATAACCAAGCAGTTGAGTCCGATAGATTTTTGAACATTTGAACAAGGGCTACCCCTGAACTACGTGATCAATAGAACCCGAGTATGAACCCCTGAAGAGTCGTAAATTGGCACGTGCAGGTTACGAACACATTAATAGCGCGTGCGTCCGTGTCCGTAAAAGTTGACTACACGAGCCATGAGCATAGGAAGCTTTCAAAATTTGATGCTTATGTGTTGATCTCGTCCGTGACATTCTGTAGCAGCTACTTGATCGCGAGACGTTGAAATGTTGACTTGCGTGATAAGTGGGCACGTGTTTGACTTGCCGCCAGTAGACTTCGACCGAAGTGACACATCCTACGAACAGCTGGCAGAGTTCATCCGGCTTGATCTCTGTCTGGGGTTAGTAGTGGAAGTCGTCTTCTGAGGAGCAGTCTTCATTGCAGCTATTAAAAAAGTGAGTTCCTAACTTCTCGTGGGGAATATTTTTTATGTCTATTTATGGAGCATGATTATTTGGCTTTATTTTTTTATATCAGTGCTCATGTGCAGTGCAAATGTCTCGACCACATGCATCTGATAAGTATTTCAATTTACTGTTCAGTACAATGAAGAATATGTGTTTGATGGTTCGCAATTATTTCCACTAAATAATACGGCTCTTTATATTGCTAGATAAGAATGGAAACTACAAAGAAAACACATTGCTTTCGTGTGTATTAGTTTAGGTTATAATAGAGACCTGTATTTGTGCCACCTATCACTCAATTGCAACCATTAGATTTTCAGTTCATTAATTGCAGACGCATTTTAAATGAGAGTCGTAAAGGGTTACAGTGGTGGGTTTCTATGAAGCTGGTACAAATTTCAAGATCATATTTCGTCTTGCTGAGATTCATTTTGTACCACATCGTATGTATAAAAACGGTAGAAAGTAAAATTATATTCTCCGACTCAGAACGAATACTTCCTCTCCACTATTCACTTCGTAAATCTATTGGCTTTCAGCTTGAATTGACTTTTAACCAGAGAACCCAAAGAGCAGCGAGACATCGTCCCATTGCAGCCTGCATCGTTCTTTGCCTCATTGCTGCTCGCAGGTTATTGTGGTTTTTTGCCTGGACAGTCCTCAAGCGTGTATTTTAATTCTTCATTTGTATGGTTATGGCCTAAGTAATTGCTCTTTTAATTAGGAAGGGTGTTTTATGTCCGTCTATGCAGCTACAAAAGACACGACTTTTTTCACCAGACGCGTTCGCTTTAATGACAATAAGACATCTTCATTGGTCTGTAATGATAGATATCTACAATTTGTTTTGTTTTTTGTATCTAAAACACTTCCGTTAGAAAGATATGTTAAGTGATGATTTGTTACTTACGGTAATTTATTCTCGCGTCATGGAACGCCGATTTGTTTCATGCCGCACTAAAGATTCTTCCTTACGCATTTATATTGACCGCACTACAATTTCCATCTCACTGATTTTTGCGTGTATGACCGTGGAGAAATTATTTGCGCAGAGATTTCTTATTGTGTTGCAAAGGTGGAACAGGGGAACCAGCTCACATTTGCCGAAGAATGTGGAAAACCGCCTAAAACCCACATTCAGGCTGGTCAACACACCCGCACACGCCGTTAATCCGCCGGGCGGATTCTGATTTGGTCTGCCATCCATTTCCCGACCCAGAAGGCGGTGTTACAACCGAGCGGCTTACCGGGCAGGTTACGTTCAGGTTATTCGAGTCACTTAGTAGCCTACTTGCTGCCAAAAAATATCTGTTTCTCGAGGCTAATAGTTCAGATGCTCGAGTGCTGAAAAGCTTTTTTTCAAGCGTCATTAGTCTATATTGGGAGATGCTTCTTCTGCGTTTACGGAGAGCATAAATTCTTCTTTTTGAATTAGTTTATACTGCAGCAGTCACTTTTTACTAATATTTTTATTAGAACGGCGCGTTTCGGCAGCAAGCTGCCATCTTCTGGTGCATTTTACAGTTACATGATCATTACTGTTCTGTAACTGTAAAATGCACCAGAAGATGGCAGCTTGCTGCCGAAACCCGCCGTGCTAATAAAAATATTTGTAAAAAGTGACTGCTGCAGTATAAATTAATTCAAAAAGTGTATAATAAGTCGCAGACCTCAAACGAATCTATATAACATGGATAAATTTGTTTATAAATTCTTCTACCCTTAATAGGAGTTTCGGATAGTCGAAGTCAAATGTTCAGCAACAATGGACTGAAATTGGTACCATCAGTTCATTTGCAGATAATTTTTGTTTCCGAGTGCTAACAGTCTTACTATGGGCATTTGTAACTTAATTTATTACGAATCATTTTAAATTTTCCTGTTTTCATTTTTTGTCAATGCCACTGTCTCAATATTACCCAAAACGCAGCACACTGTTTACCATAATATATTAGCATAGAATGGTATACGGATGACTCGATGGTATTTCTTTATCGGCGTTCTGCAGTTTCGTAGTGCTTGTTTCGAATGTCGTGCTAAAACTAGTTTCCGACATATAGTTAGATGAATGTTTTACTTTCGAATTTTTGCTGAATGAACCATTCGATATTACGTAACTGTTGAATTTTAGTTCCGAATTGATTTATAATGTAGAAACGTAAAAGGAACATTCCCTGAGGCATTTTTGTGTGAAGTCTTTGCCCTTCATATCGTGACACAGTCCGTAAAATAATTTTTACAGTACCTTCTTGACTTGTACTGCCAGACCAGTACTAATGTTCGCTTTATGATCAACAAATGTACCTCAGTCCCCACCCTCACCCCTCCACTAATAAAAAGCATCACCACCACCACCACAGTTCTTGGAGCTCATATGCAGCTGTATTTAGTTCTCTACATCACCGTCTTCCTTGCTTTCGGAAAGGCAATAATGGGTTAGGTCCATTGCATCTTATTACAGCAGTGGTGTTCTTGAAAGTGTTTCCCATAATTTTTCCTCCAGGAGAACTTTGGGCATTGCGTTCCCAGACATCCTTGATATATCACTGGCACATTGTATCTGCTTCCTAGGCATGATGATTGCAATTATATGTCATACCATATGTACTTCATTGCTCTGTCCCTTGCTCCCATGCTCTCGCCACCGTTATCAGAAACAATGTCTCAGCTCCTTTGTAGATGTACACGTTTCGAAAATGTAAACTACATTTGGGCGATTTTAATGATGTACCATTATTTCCGTTTTGTGTTCTCTCGTTGTATGGCAAGCGCGCCAACACTTAGCATTCGATACCCGGTTCGGGTAGGTGATTTTCTCCTCCCGGTAACTTATTGTTGTCCTGGGAAAGCAGACTTGTGAAGATAGGATACAAATGAGTTTGCTGTTCGAAGCTGGCACCAAAGCAACTGCATGGGTCTGCTGTTGTATAGTTACCAGTTTGTCGTCTTCTCGCGTACAAACGATTTGTCAGCGGCGGAATGCTCACGTGCTACTGGCGGCCAGCGATCCTCCAGGTCGTGACAGTGACTGTACCCCGGAGGGCGTTTCGTGGCTGGCTGGCGCGTCGATGGATTCGGCAATGCCGCGCCGGACTGAGGAGAGGAAGCAAAAAACACAATCGCCGCTGCCTGCGCGGCCATCTGCGGCCGGCACTGCCCGTCTGCCTGCTGACCCATTCTGCTGCCAGCGCGTCTACAGTGATGTCAGCACTCTCCCGTGTAATGGGCGTACACACGTCAAAAACAGTGTTGCATCACGTCACGATGACATGGTATTTATGAAGTAATACACAGTCCGATTTACTGCAAAACAAAACTCAACAAATCACTTCAGTCAGAAATTAAAATAACGTTTCTAGGGGTAAGCCCATTGTTTAGAAACCTGATTCAGTAGAATTGCACGACACCTTGCACGAATGGAAGTCTGCACCTTACGAGGCATGCTGCTTGCAAGTTCATTTACCACTACAGATGCAATTTATACCATTCTTCAGTGGCAATCCTGCTTAACTCTCGTACATTGCGTGGATGGTCTGCATGTGCCTCGCATTGCTCTTTTCAGCGTATCTCAACCAACCGTTGGATTCATACCGGGAGAACATGCAGGCTAATCCAATCGTGTAATACCTACATGACTGATGAAATCGTTGACGATGACTGTACAATGAACTCTGGAGTTGGCCATAGCCTTGAATTCTTCCCCGAAATGTGGCTGTAACGGCCCAGCGATGGGTTGAGGATTTCATCTTTGGGTTGTGTAGCCCTGAGCTTGACCTTGACGGGCAACAATTGTGATCCAAACCCCCAGAGAATATCCGCCCAGAACATAATTGATCCGCAGCGTACTGTATGGTAGGACTTTGCCGTGCAGCATTCCATGTTCCTTCCACACACGTTGTCGACGGTCATCTGATAACAGACATCTTCGGCATTAATCTATGAAGATAACTTTACGCCAATTTCCCTAACTCAATTCCTTGTCACTTTTGGGCCTACCTGTATCGTACATGGTGTCCGGGTTTAAGGACCGAGCTTTGCCATGGCCGTCTAGAATACAGTGGTAGAATAGTTTGTTTTGTACGTCTGGTTTGACTCTTGCCTCCCGGTGACACAAAGTCAAAGTTTATCGTGGTGACAGTCTGTTACGGGGCAAGTCATTAGCACTACCTGTAGTTTGAAAAAGATTCCAGGCCCTTACCTCTTCACTATGAGTCAAGACTATTGGCTTGCAACTCTCTTGATGAAAGCCCTTATAAACCTATGGAACAATCGGTGTCTGAGAAACAATATTAATCTTCTTCCTATCGGTGAATGTCTACACAAACACCCAACACTGTCCCTACACCGTGTATTGAAAGAAGGTAAAAAATGTTACTGCCCCTCCTAAATTCAACTTAAGGGGTATGCTTTCAATAGATGAGGCTATACTATAGGCAAGTTTGTTTACATTTTATTTCAGTTAAAAGGAAAAAGTTTTTTTAAACATGTCAACGTGGGTTTAGGAGGAATGTTAAAGGCATGATGGAAATTATTTCTTTTTTGTGTGTGTTTCCTTTTGCCAATTTACAGTATTCTTGGCTAAAATGCACATAATAGATGTTGTAGGGTGATGTCGTTGCCAATCAACTTCCTTTTGTGCGTGTTTCCATACACTGCGATCGTTAAGCCATACATACCTAAATTATAATACTAGACATTTTGCGTGACGTGAATTAGAGATGTCCTTTGTAGGTTTCTCGAGGTATGTGGCACAGTTCACGCAGTTTCTATGTGCGTCCTGTTGGGTCCAGCTCAGAGAATTTGGTAGGCACGGCAATAAAGGGAGCTCAGCATCAAGTTCTCCAAACCACTGCAACACGATTCTGGGCTTGTACACGGACAGTTATGCTGTTGGAAGATACCGCTGCCGTCTTCGAGGAAGACTTTACTCCTGAAGTGATGCAGATGGTCAGTTTGAGCTAATTTATTTCTTCGTGGAGCACAAACCTACCGCGTACACTTCTAACCCAGCTCTCTCCCTCTAACCCAGATCTCTCCCTATCATCAAATTTTACCTATTGTCCTGCGATACAATTCTTTTCTGTGTGTTCCTGGTTATAGTTTGGTGAATAAGTTCGTAGCGGTTTTTTTAGATACATATTGGTATTTATTTATCGACATCCATTTTTTATTATTTTTCGCCCGCTGCAGCGGTTTTTATTATAAAAATTTTAAGATGGTGACTGGAGTTGTGGACGCTAAAAAAAAAGCCGCAGTGGAATGGCCGAGCGCTCTAAGGCGCCTTGCTGCGCAGGGCGCTGTTGCTCCCCGATGGAGATTACTGTCCTCCCTCCGACATGGGCGTGTGTGTTGTCCGAGGTTGGTTTAGTCTAGGGACTGATAACCACAGTAGTTAAGTTCCATAGATTTAACAAACATTTAACATTTGAATTTGACACTACAAAATTCACTGGCTAGTGGATAAATATGATCATTCCAGACTTATTCCTCTGTTTGTGTTTAATATAAGGGTGGCAGGTAGCTAGGCACATTTTTGGCGTTTATTGTGATCATGCGATTGGACAGAGCCCGGCAAGAAAATGTTTTCCTCTTTTTGAGGAGGATCTTTTTGACCTTAGTGCTCTTCACGATCAGAATGACCATCGCGGTTTTGATGGATGTTGAAACGCATTAACCTGCCAAAATAGTGCAGGAGAATCTATTGTTGATACTCCTGTTATGTATATCCGTCGCCTTTATTAAACTTACGGTGATCTATTTTTCGATAAGGGAAAAATCTTGCGTCGGTTAATATTCTACAATTAAGCTTTGTTTTAATATGTAGAACATGGCAAACAACTTTGTGGAGAGGAAATGTTCTGTCGTGCTTAGTAGCTCTATGGTTCTGCTCCAGCTTGGTCCCATGTTTTCTGCCTCGTGGATGTCGTGGTGACGGCGCTCCTTTTAGCGACGAGGCGCCAAAGGGGAGTGTTGCGCCGCCCATGGTCGCCCTGTCCTGCGGAGCTCAACAGTTGTCCGCTCGACGCAACCCTCGCATTCGCTGCCACGTGTTCGACGGGGACCCGTGCTTCACCCCCACAGTGGCTTTCTGACGCTCTGTTGCCATACTTCTGCATTAATAGGACTTAGACATCCAGTTATATTTTGGCGTATACGATAGCGAAATAAAACTACCAAAAGTAGTTCACAGGGCAGGGTATAGTGGACGTTAGTTTCATTTTTCAGTAAATCTGCCCTCCATGTCTCTGTCCTAAGTGTCCTTCATTTGACTGTAACTTCTTCTATTATTCATATCTGTTAGCATACCAAACCTTCTTCCTCTCCCTCTTTTTGTTGAAGCTTTTCCGTACATTGTTCTCTGCAGTAGACATTTTCTGTGTAATATGTTTCCCCCAAGATACTTTCCTGTCATCTTCATGAAGTCCCTGTCCTCTCTTAACCTCTCATATCTCATACCTCATACCATTTCATTTTCTCCATAGCGACATTTCAAATTTTTCTAAATGTTTTGTTCTTTGTCTGCCTGTCCAAGCCATGTGGGAATAGTCGCTCCTTACGGAGGTTCGCGCCCTCCCTCGGTTTTACGCGCGCGCGTGTCTGTCTGTGTGTGTGTGTGTGTGTGTGTGTGTGTTTTGACGAGTCAGCAAGTCTTCTCTCTCCCAAAGGCTGTCTTTCCCACTGAGGTTCTGCTTCTCACTTATTCTTTACAACTTATTGGAAGTCATCAAGCTCTCCAAAAATTTGAATGATCGAACCTGTTGTTCAAATGTTTGTATAGCTTATGGGACTTCACTACGGTGCCATCAGTCCCTAAACTTACAAACTACTTATGAACTAGCTAACACTAAGGACGGCACAAATATCCATGCCCGAGGGGGGGAATCGAACCCCCCACCGTAGTGGCCGTGCAGACCGTGACTGTCGCGCCGCAGTCCCCACGGCCACCGCGGCCGGCAACCTGTTGTAAAAAATCAAATTTTTGTAACTCTGTCGGACTCAACTAATAGGTTATTAGTCCGTAGCTTACAAACTACTTAAACTAAGGTAAACTAACCTAAGGACAACACAAACATCCATGCCCGAGGGGAGACTCGAACCTCGACGGCAAATGGCCGCGCGCACCGCACCGCACCGTAGCACAGCGTCCCAGTACGCACGGCTAATCCGCCGCGGCGAACCTGTTGTCGTTTCTCCAATCTAGCGATATGTTGTCGCCTTCTTTTCATCACTTTGGATTTTTCAGTACTGATATGTATGTCGAATAAAAGCACAGGGCAGCTCCTGAACCTCGATGCTGTCTTTGGACACTGCCGTCAAAAGTACTTCCTTAAAGTAAATTAATTCTTATCTCCTTTGCCTTGTTAAGTATATCTGCAACACTTGGGTTTAGATTTTAATTTTAGGAATTGTTGCCATCATGTTATTAAATTAGTATCTTGTTGAATAGTTTGGGTAACGTAGTAACTAGGTTTTCGTTGCCACACTGTGTATGAATTTTAAAGTTTCGTGAAACCTTATCCATTAATTTGTTTGAGGCAGCGTAAGACATCTTAATCTCTATTTTACCGGTGTCTCTGACATCGAACACGAGAACTAAGGAAAAGAGACAAAACGGAAAAGTTCTGCATTTAGTTATAAATAAAAAGTCATGGAACATAATTGTGTGAAATAGTTATCCTGTAATTCTAATGAACGGAGGCAGATAAATCGAGCCACTTAGTCATAGAACTGCAGAGGAATTATAGAGGTTTACGTCACTAAAAGCTCCGCTACAAGGCGCCAGCGGTTTTTCCCGAGGAAATGTTATGCCTGGAGGTCTTAATGAGGAAGGTTTAGATCTAGGAAGCGGAGTTATTCAGTGTTGCATAGACGCTTCAAATGACGTTCACTGTGAAGCAAGACTAAGATGATACGGAAATCAGTTCTTTTCCAAACTAGTAACAGACAATTCATGTATAATGTGACAGTGACGGAATCATAACGATAGAATTTCATCAGACATCGCTCATGAATTAGCAACAGGTGCATCTCGTTATATTGACTTAAATCTTTACTTTGTTTCACAGTATAACTGACAGGGACACATTGATCCAAATTACTGCAGACATGTCAGTACTTGGGAACAAGCACAGGTGTTAAAATCCACACAAAACAGAAAAAAAACTTTTATTTTCCTTTCCGACACCAAAAGGAACAATGAATCCTGCCTTCAAAATGCAAGATCTTAATGCATCCAAGGCAAACCATGTCGCTGGCTAAAGTTCGCAGTATTCCCAGCGTTTTAAGTTTACCTGTAGTCACAAGATTCTTTCATCCGAAGCAATTCGTAGTTTCAAAAGATGGTCAAATGTTTGTAAACAATTGTACCAATCTGCTATGGTTATCAGTCCCTAGACTTACAAACTACTTAAACTATCTTAAATTAACGACCCCCCCCACACACACACACAAGGGAGGACTCGAACCTCCAGCGGGAACGACCACCTGATTCGTAGCATTGACGCTTTAGATCACGCGGCCAATCCTCGCGGCAGTTCGTAATTTGGAATGTTTTTTCTGGTTCGTGTCACTGTACCCGTTTGAGATTGACTGTCGAGGGGTAAACACTGACAGCGTAATCCCATAGCCGCGGCGGAATGGCCGACCGCATGGAGGCGCTATGCTCCGATGTGCGTGGCCATTCCCCGTCGGGAGTTCGAATCCTCCCTCGGGCATGGATGTTTGTGTTGTCTTTAGTATAAATTAGTTTATAAGTAGTTTGTAAGTTTAGGGACTGATGACCCGCAGTTAAGTCCCATCATTAGTCAAAGACTTGACACACCATAATCGCTGCAATTACGTATGTCTCACGATAAAGATCTCGTTTAAATATTCAACAGCACTTTTCTCTAAGAGAAAGATCAGGCTGTACAGAGTAATGGTAATGACACGTACTTAAAGACGGGATCAAGTGACAACTTTTGAAATGTTTTTTCCCCCCCTTTCTTTTTTTGTGTGATGGAGATGCAAACCAGTCTGCTGTAGTTATTGCAAGTAGTAACCCGCTTGCGCCACATGTACTGTATACAATCATATAGAAAAATGTTTACACAGAATATCTATATCTATAAATATGAATGTCTGTTCGGTGTACGTTTATCACGTCTGAACCACAAGACATACAGCGAAACGTGATGCCACATAACACGTCTTTGGTCTATGCGTGCTACAATGTCTTCAGCTCTTTTTCTGTAAGGGTAAGCATACGAATAAGGAAATATAAGAATAAATAAGTAAAGCAGTTAAAAAGAAATGTATTCTAATACACCTCTTTAAAAAATCGATTTCACGATTCGCGCTTTACATCAAGTGATCGATCTGTGATATTATTATAATCGTTATTGTTGAATGCCATCTCATCTTCAAAACTATTCTCATAGCTGAAAGATAGCTTATCTATCATAATCAACCTACACGCGAGCGGAGCTGAGGGTTTAAGCTAGTCATCGATAAGAACATTTTCACGTATAAGTTTGTGTTTAGTGTATTAGCGCTACATTTTTCTTCTTTCGACATGTTTTATGAAGTGTCAGATGTGTGATTTGTGTCGTATGATTGCTTTATGTTATGAATGAGAATGAATATAAATGAAACTCCTTTGTTACCCATAACCTATTCTTCTCGAGTTGGCATCAAAGGTACAACTGTAGTAATGGCAAAATGTTGGCGCATACTCGAACGTATCCGCGAGTGGTGCTGATTGCACGTCAGTCGGCTGTATTGCTCATTTGAGAAAGTCACCTCGAGCAAATATTACAGCTTCTGTCTACACTGCCTCTCATTACACGTTAGATTCTGTTCAGAATGGCTTTTCGCTTTCATTCCACCTCTCCTGCGCCGTCTGCAGTGAAAGTGGTTCTAAGCAAGGTTTTGAACACATTGGCCTCTATCGCCAGTAGCAGGAGAAAAAGCGACGTCTTTGCGAACATACCGCGGTGTATCCTTGCCTCACTTCCAGCTAACCCCCTCCCCTCATACGAGTGCTGGGCCCACAACGGCTGACCTGTTTCGTCGTTTGAAACCGGCTGCAGGTGCCGCAGACAGCACAAGAGGAAATCCTGTCCCCTACATATCAGACCTGTTTTGGCTGTCTCATTACTTGATTAGCCCTGTTCGCCGCCAAGTGTGGAATATACGCTATCCTTACAGCATATAAAACGGAGAAGGCACTTCCCCCATAGTTACGTTACGTGTGTTGTGGCCGTTGATAAAATATCTACACATCGTTAATTTTCTCGAAAAAATCGATACATGTCGGCTATATTGTATTAACGATATACCGATTTATCGATATCAAAATGCCAATATAGAGTGCCGATATTTTTATTTTATACTATCTGAAAACCCGGCGCTGCCCGGGTATTTATTTGTTTATTTCTGCTATTTGTCAGGTATAGATTCATGTGTATAAGGGCTGTATGTCTGTAAATCTCATGGGAATACAATTAGTAATAAAGAAGTAATAGAGTAAAACTTCATGTGTGATGGGGCAGTTTTTCATAAACCTTACTGTTTATGTGCTCATATCTCATGAACTACGTGTCGTGTTGTGATACAATTTCGAAGGTACATTCAGATATATGTGTGTATACTGTCTGTAAAATTTCCTGCGGCTACCATTTACATTGTAAATTGTTACGTCACACCGAATGCCGTAGTTTTACTCCATAAACAGCGGAAAAGTAGTAAGCGAGCGACTTTTTTCCTATGCTATGGTTGCCAGCGAGAAAAAGCTTAATGAAGGTTTGAAATTATGTTTAAAGTTTGTTGGAAGTCGCTAAGTACTGTCATTCTCATATAGTGAATTTCGAAAGTCTTGCCGCATTATATGGCATTTTTGCGCTTTCTATTGGTTATGACGTAATATCTTTTGAACCATGTGCCGTATGTGATTCTTAACCATGCAGCAATTGTTAGCTCACGGTAAGGAATGTGTGTACCAAATTTGGTTGAAATCGGTCCAATGATTTAGGAGAACAGGAGCAGCATTGTCGCTAAATGCAGCAGTTTTCCGCGCACCTCATTGTTTATGACGTCATATCTCGTGAACTATATATCGTATGTGATTCTTACACTTACGGCGACCGTCCTCATGGATTGAAGCTTACGTGTACAAAATTTCATAATGATTGGAACAAAACTGTAGATTTGTATTCAACACGTACAAACATACGGACACTCTGCTTTATACATTAGATTTTCGCAATGTTAGGTATATGTTGGAATTGTTAAAACTGCAGTAGCACACAAGTTTACTTTCACTGCGTGAAAGAATCTTTCTACTTTTTCAACTTGCGTCACGTCCTGTCTTTCTCTCTGTGTGAAACACGTGTAGATGGCACAAAAGACGTCCGATTGCACTTGACGTGGCGGTGTGAACAGAATGAGATTTCATATGGGAAGAAATTGCGCACCAATTGCATTAAGACAAATTCCAACGCAAGTAGTGTTCTTCAAAAATAGTCGCTTTTGAAATTTAGTGCCCCTTTTACGAAACGGCAAACTTACCAGTCAAAATCCAGAGATGAGGATATTCAGTGGAGCACTCTAAAGTTTCTTCTTGCAACGATTGCAGTGTAAAACATCTTGAATCGTGAAAAAAGCATTATTGCGACTTGAAGTCAATGACTAGTTAAGAAAATACGATATGACTGTATGAGGGGTTAACTAGAATGTAATGTTTCATGACACTGTACTACGTAAACAATCGTTAATTAACAACATAACGAGTTGAAAAGTATATTTGCCTTTTTAGTCTGTGTTGTACTAAAATAGTTGAAAGTTAAATGACTCCACCCCCTCTCCCCCGCAATATACGCCACTGCGTCGACAACATGGTAAAATCAAATGTCCCTTCCTTCCTACTAACGACTAACGCAATTTAGATACTCTTGTTTGTGAAAACGGCGAAAGACAAGACGTCGAGTTTGTGTCGCCTTGTGGCAGCACTTAGACGCTTGCCACGCCTGGCCGGAAGTGACGTCGCCTCAGCTAACCGGCGAGCTACTACTGCTAATTGCCGACGCAGTGCTAAGCGAATCAAGGCGCAGGAAGCGTGCGTTCTGTGTCGTGGTAGCCATGTTGGTAGTGCTGTGACATCACACCGTACAATGACCCGTTTATCAATATTTCATGCGTTTTCCTAGCAAAATAAAGGTATTGGTTTACACGATCAGTCGTATTCCATACTAGAAATATCACTTTTACCTGATTTCATATATAATCAGCCTACATTAATGACACAGGAGTGGTGTGTGTGTCTTCGAACCTTAAGAAAAAATTAAATTTGATAACCTTGAAGCAACAACGAAAATGTCTGATAGGGATATCAGTACCGCGCATTCGTTCGACATATTAGTATTTACGAACATATTTGCTACTGAAATGGGAATATGGTAATCGACGTTTACAGGGCGATTACGCAGTGGAATAGAGCAGAGAAATAGTGCAAATAATTGAGAGGAGTCATAGTAAGGCGTCTCAAAGAAAATGAAACAAAAGTACATGACGAACCGTTACAGTAAACGTAGAAACAAAGTATAATGATCTATTTTACTAAAAGGCTAACCCATGAGACGTTCCTCAAATGTTGCATGCTACAGACTAATGGCTTCCAGGAGAAAGAAAATTTTTATTTTCAATAGTTCGTGTGATTATTTATAAATTTTAAAAATTACCCTCAATAAAATGTTTAGTCTTATGTCATCTTTAAAACGATAAGACAAGTATTGCAGTTGAAAACCAAGCCGCGGTGGAGTAGCCGAGCGCTCTAAAGCGCCTTGCTGCGGATCGCGCGGTTCCTCGCCATCGGAGGTTGGAGTCCTTCCTGGGGCATGGGTGTCTGGGTTGCCCTTAGCATAAGATATAAAGTTAGTTCAGGTAGTTTGTAAGCCTAGGGACTGATAACCGCAGCAGTTAAGTCCCTTAGATTTACAAACATTTGCCTTGAAGCTCATGGCGCTCAAGTATGCCAAATTTGTTCACGCACCCCCCCCCTCCCCCCCCCCCCCAGAAAAAGCAAGGAAAAAATGATCTCGTACTACATTTTCACCTTACGGCGTCAAAGTCTGGAGATACGATGTTTTAGACACATTGGCGTGCAGTAAATTTCATCAGGAGTGACTTGCTTACGTTTTGCAGAAATTATCCCCATACTTCACTGATTGTACCTACAAAATCACTTGGGTCACGAGGTATGACTTCTCGAACATTGCGATGCGTGAAAAACAAGATTTAGCCTAAAATGAAGCGCAAACTATTCATTCATTGTTTGAGAATTAAAAAACTTACTCCCAACAAGCTTTAAATCGTTTCGACTTTTTCTCGATTGCATGCTTAAAGTAAAATATTTAGACGTAAACTCATTTATAAGACGGTCATACGTTTGAAACATTACTATGAAAGGCGACTAGATTCTTTATGGAATCGGGGAGTTTACTGGTAAAATATTAATATATGATAGAAACGAACACTGGCTAAAAGCAGCACCTTAACCTTCCACCGTAACATAAGAATTCATTTCTTTGTCTAATTATTTAATACATTTAAATGAATACATGCCTTCATGATGGGTCATGTATGCCTGAAAATGTATAAAACGTCTCACATTGGTTTTTATGAAGTAGTCTGTTTCACGGTATGGGCATTGAGGTCGGCTGTTTCATCAAACAATGTGTTGCTTTCAAGTTATGAAGTAGGAAGGACGTATGTCTCCTGGCATAAGCTTCTTACACTGTAAAGCGTTGTGTTACGTAAAACGTTGCTGTCATTAGGAACTGCGCCAGTTTGTAAATAATATGAAGACCAAGCTAGTAGAAAAGTGATCTTTAAGGTACCATACCAAGCGACTGGAGTGTAGCGACAGGTAAAGTTAACTTTAAGTGTTTTACCCTTCCCACGTAATTGATTTTACTGAGTTAAAACGAGGTGACACATGTATTGTGATGAGAAGTTTGTCATCTGTTGAGCGAAGAATTGAATGGGTGTTACTTTGCTGATAACTCCCTTAAAATTTATTAACCGTATAAACGAGCAAACGGTTGCATCTAAATATTAGACCTGCTTTGTAGTATTAATGATGGTACGATGAAAGTTACTGGCAGCTATAGAGCATATAATATTTATCCTTTCTTCTCGTCAGTGATTCAGATTCTGCGTTTTTCCAGATGCCAACACCTTGATGAACGTTTTTTGACGTAGGATTGTAGCTTGTTTTGCAACTACCTAATACTTATCTTTCTCACATCCTAATGGCAACATTTATTTTCTTGTTGTTCTCAAAGCAATGAGTTTCAAGAAGCACACCATAGTTTGGTCCTTAGTAAGCCATTAATGAGAAATGTAATCTTGACAGTAGCTTGTGTAGGAAACTTTTAAAGACATCAAAAGCACAACGCTCTCCTTTTCGGTAGCAAATTAGTGGTAATATTTTTTGGTTATTGTTAGTATTATATCTCAACGTGAAACACTGTTTGGTTCTCTAGATGCATACAGCTTCTGTTTAATTATATTTGTGATGTAGTGTTTAAATAGAAATATTCGTCAATTCGTTGACAGTGTTTGGGGACAGATAAATACATATGGTAAAATCTGCTTTGCTTAAACAGAGTGCCGGAAAATGCTGTTGTGCTTATTCTACTCCCTACTTCGTGTTTAGCTTCATTTGAAAGATAACATGCATTTTGCTTACGTTGTTCGTTGCGTATTTTTACGCTGTCATTAACGACGACGTTATTGCGAACCGATATCAGATGGTGACTGCAGCAAGTGGGAAGTGAACGACCTTGAAAGATCTAGCTGTAGTCGTGCGGCGGGCGACAAAGGGAAGGACGAGTCTAGCAGGCCCGCCTTGGCGCTGACGCTGCGTGGCCTACGTGCGCGCGTGGTGCCGGAACATGGCTGACGATCCGCTAACAGCTGCTGTCAGTCGTCTAATCGATGGCCTTAGGTTCGCCGCAGCCATTTAATTGGTCCGCTGGGATGCGCGCGCACCCGAAAAGACTACACCGTCGTTGCTAGGTAACGCCAGGCTTTGGTGACGTTGCGTAACTGTTCTAAGTACGCGTTTCTGCTTTCGGGGACGCGCGTGGTGGCGCCAGTGCGTAGCGCGTGGGGAGGAAGGATCGCAGCAGCAGGAGGGTAAAATGGTGGGGGAGGGTTGCTGGGTGGTGCGGCCGTGTTGCCAAGCCTGCGCGCCAGCTTTCCGTCAATCGGCGGTGGCCAGCTGTATGTGAAAGGATAAAATGAGGCGAAAAGTTGGAGCGACTCTGACAGCTGTGCACTTTCCGTTGACATTTAGCATATCTGAGCATATTTTTGTTAAACTACTCGTGTTAATACGCCTTCACAGGTTTTCATTATGTAAACGTGTCATCAACTCGAAAACTGACTTGAACACAGTGATGTATTAAACACCGCCCTATTGTAGGTGGTACGCCCTTCTCTTTAACAAACACAGCCTTCTTTTTTTTTTATGGAGGAGCTACAGTTCAACTTTGATTACGAACCACCGCGCAACGTGTCATTTTTACATTACTTACGTAAAAGAAGTGGTAGATAAAATTGTGGGACTAACCAGGGCGGAACCCGGAACATTGTCACATCAACTCCCTTCCGCACAATTGGAACAACGTAGAATTTACGGTTTATATTTCATTTGGACGATACAGAACAGAATTTACACATTTTTTTCCGAGTTACCTAGCTAAAAGATTCTTTCCGGTGTTTTCATAAACTAACCAACACGAAAGGAACGTTAGTCGAAGAGGGAACACACAGTGGAATACTCTTATGTACTTCAGTTTGCTCTCATCTGCCCTTATCGTACAGTACAGTAACTCCGTAACAAGTAGCACATTCTTAAACCATATTGTGGGAGTGTACCAGCGTTAAACTAACGAGTACTATTAAGTTTTTATTGCATTTTACAAGAAACGTTAGTCGTATTAAATACTCAAACCGACTGAAAGATTATGAAAAGTTTACATGAAAGGAAGTTTGAAAGCCGGTCCGCAGCCATCCGATAGAAATTAAACACTGATTTTCAAGACCCTAATTACCCCAGATAGTCGAGAGTTCAGTGTGACTAACGCTAAAAGCAATTCCAAAAACGTAACTAAGCATTGTTTTTCAAGTTCGCTATGCAGCTCAGACTGCTTTGAATTCTCTTTCAACCCGAGCACATACTGCAAGGAAATGAACAGTTTTATTCTCTCTTAACGCCAGAGACTTACACTTCAGCATAAAGTAGCATATGCGTGCGAGTATGTGCTTGTTTCTCCACATCCGATAGACGTGAAAATGTATATTACCCAAAAGCTGGTATGTGTGAAGTGCTACGTGGCTGCATACTAGTTGTTGCGATCATGATTTTTGTAAATGAATGAGGAAATAAATGAAGTAACAAGACTAAAAATTGTAATTCAGCCATCAGAAATTTCATTTGGCCGTTTCACAAGTGAATATGTAAATTTTTTTCGTCTTTCTTTTAACCCTCTTTCCTGTTTAGTGAGACAAAACTAGTAATGATAAACACATCATTTGCGATCTTGATCTTAAACAATTTTATACGAAAATCTTCGTTGTGGTTTACCTGACTATGTCAGGAATTACATATTATACTCGCATTAGATCCTCACAACTTCTTTCATTGAAACATTGCTGATAAAATTAACTGATTACCCCAAAGTTACTTTTTGGAAATAATAATGCCGTTATAGATTCCTACCTATGAAAAGTGATGGTTACTGGGTACTGCGTTACAAGAAAGCGTTACTTCCCAAAGCTGGTTGCAAGTAAATTTTCAGAAGGCGTTTTAAACTAATAATAACATCAAAGCCCGGTACGAAGCAAATATCAATATGGGTCTTATCATTGCACAACTTAAATTTTAAATAATTTGTCTTTTTCGGTTTTTCAAGTGTTTATACAATCAAGGAGCCATATTTCTGACGTCATCGGTCCCTAGACGTATAAACTACTTAAGCTAACTTAAACCATCATATGCTAACACCAAACACACACACACCACACACACACACACACACACACACACACACACAAAGGGAGGATTAGAACCTCAGACGGGAGCCGTCCCGCAATCCGTTACATAGTACCTCAGACAACGCGGAGTCAGATTTTGGTATGGTACCTGAACAGATGTACTGTACGGACCTATAGGAGAATGTAAGAGTCTGTGTATACTCTTTTGGCAAGTTCTTTTTTTTCTAAGGTGAGCCGAGCGAAATAAAGTTTTAAAACTAACGAAAAGCGGCACGCATTTCTACGTCTAAAGTCATACTTCGCAAGCCACCTCACAGGTTGTGGTGGTTACTTTGCGTACCATTGTCACTGCCTCCTATTACAGTCGCGTATAGTCCGCAGGAAAAATAATTGCCTGTGTAGGTACAAATCTTTCTGATCTTATTCTCGTGGTCTCTTCGCGAGATATGGGTAGGAGAAAGTGAATATATTGGTTGACTCTCGGTCTCGGAACTTCATCTAAAAGGCGTACCGCGACACAGAACAACTCTATTGCAGCGTCTGCCACTGGAGTTTCTCAATCATCTCTATGACGCTTTTACGCTCACGAAATGAATCCATAATGGAGCGTACTGCTCTGTTGGATCTTCTCTATGTCTTCTATTAACCATACCTAGTATGAGATCCGTACTAATGAGCAATAATCACGACGGCCGAACGAGAGTTATATAACCTACTCTTTGTTGACGGACTACACTTCCTGAGGATTCTTCCAATGAATCTGTCTGGCAGCTACCTTATCCACGACTGACTTTACACGGTCGTTCCATTTCGGACCGCCCATTATGTGTACTCCCAGATATTTTATGAAAATTTGTCGTTCTCCAAACCACGGAGGGCTCATCTGCCCAAGTTACATACACCCTCTTCCACCTGAATGGGAAGCTTCCGAATTCGGATAGAAGAGTGTAATTAGTTCTTCCTCTATTGTCCCTGATCTTGTGGAGCTTAGGTCCGCCCTAAATTTGACCAGGATTATTTGCTATGTATCGCGCAATCATTTGTACAAATATGTGAAATGTGACGCGAACTAGCGGCACTGGCTTCGCGGCTGTAAGTGCCAACAGGTGTGTGTTTGTACGATCAGGGAGGTATATAAAAAAGCACTAGCTGCGGAGTAAGTGGACAATCGGGAGATAAACAGCGCGCACCTGCAGCGCAGCCTTTGTGTCGGCGCTGGCGTGCCTCGGACTACGGCCGAGTGTACTCTCTAAGCCACAGAACCGGTCGCATGTCGAGGGCAGTGTACCCCAGGGCCGCGGAGAAGCCGCCAAGTGCACCACAGCTTCCGCGAGGGGCGCCCACCGGGTGGGGCTCTCAGCTGTTGCACGAGCAATATTTTTGTCGTCGACTTCATTCCCAGGACTGGTTTGACGCAGTTCTCGACGCTAGCCAGTTTGCTGGTGACAGCATTGTCTTGACTAATCCACATTCGGAGATCAGAATGGGGTAGCACTTACCTGCTGAGTATTTCACCCAATAGGATGCCATGCATCATTGTAGCTTACAGTGGAGCTGCTTGTACTCTGGAAATTTCCCCATTGGTGTTACTACAAACGATGGAATAAGGAATGAGTACATCTGGGGAACAGAGTAAGTGGTAACCCACAGCAAAGAATAGCCAAGAAAATGGGCTAAGATGTATGGCCACGTGCCAAGAAGACTGGAATACTACGTGGGATGAAGAGTCGAAAACTTAAAGGGCCAAGGAGAAGAGGAATCCAGAACTAAGATGGAAAGACAAGGTAGCCGGAAATCTATTAGAAATAGGTTGGAAGACATAAAAAACCATGGAAGAGGAGAGTAGTGCTTTTTGAGTAGGCATCCATTACAAATATTAACAACAGTGACAGTGCGATGAGTGACAGGTCTCTTTGAGAGGGCCGCGCGGAAATGGTTGAGCGGTTCTGGGGTCCATGTTACAGTCTGCGAGGCTTCTCCCACTGGAGGCCAGAGTCCTCCCTCGAGCATGGCTAGCATAAGTTAGTTTACGAAGTCTAAGTCTACAAACTGATAACGCAGCAGTTTGGTCCCTAGGTTTTAGAAACATTTGAATTATTGCGCTATTCTAATATAGGAAACTGCTGGGTCATCAGTCCGTAAACTTACAAACTACTTATGAACTACCTTATACTAAAGACGACACAAACATCCATGCCCGAGGGGGGGGGGATTCGAATCCCCGACGGAAAACAAAGTTAATGTTGTGAAGGGAAACATGGTTTAAGACAGTCCGTGCAGTCGCGGTATCCACAAGGCCGCGATAGCTGAGCGAATGAAGTGGCTGCCTAATAAGCAGGTGGTCCTGGGTTCGAATCCCGGCCGCGGCAGAAAATTTTATTCAAGGCCTCTCCTTCTATTCAATATCTAAGTGTAAGTAGTTTGTAAGCCTAGGAACTGGTGACAGTATTTTGGTCCATGAAGTTACGAACATTCGAACACTTCTTCTTGAGAAAATAAGATTCTTTATCACACAATACATACATCGAATACCCAAAGGAACTGCTACACCTGCCTAAAATTGTGTGGGACACCGCGTGCATAGGGAAGTACCGCAACAAGACATGGCAAGGACTCGACTAATGTTTGAATTAGTGCTGAAGGGAGTCACCATGCATACTGTAGGGCCGTCCATAAATCCGTAATATTACGACGGATTGGAAATCACTTCTGTTCAGAACGTTGCAAGCCATCCCAGATATGCTCAATAAAGTTCATGTCTGGGGAGTTTGGTTCCCAGTGAATGTGTTTAAAAACAGAGAGCGGTGTTCCTGGAGCCACTCTATAGCAATTCTAGACGTGTGGGGCGTCGCATTATCTTGCTGGGATTGCCCTAGTCTGTCGGAATGCACAATGGACATGAATGGCGATCAGCCAGGATGTGTACGTACGTGTCACATGTCAGAGTGATTTCGAGACATATCAAGTGTCCCATACCACCCCAACTGCACACGCCCCAGGAGATGACTTACTGGAGGAAGTAAAGCTGAGTTGACTCAGACACGAGAGTCACAGTCACTAGACCGTGAAAGGCAAAGGTCCCGTGTTCAAATTCCGGTCTGACACACACTTTTAATCCGCCAGGAAGTTTCAATGTAACTATTGATGAATAACTCCATCTTTGTCACAGTTTCGATACTTCAAATTACTAAACTAGTATCTATGCAAAAGATATTCCCTTGCATGAAACTGGGCAAGGTACGTGTCGTTAGATGCTCAAAGGAACAACTGGAAGAATAACAAGACAAAATATAGTAATTCTGATGAATCTGGGAGAACAACAAGGACATAAGGTGCAGATGGAGGACATATCACCACAAAAAGTAGGCTAAGTACGTATTCCGCATGAGTGACAGCACATCAGTTTTGCAACCTATTTAGATCACGAAGAATGGTTGTGGATTTATGGTGTGAAAGAACAAGACTTATTGAGTGGAACATTTGTTACGAAAAAATCATGCCCGGGACTCAGAAGAGAAGCCTGTGACAACCGTGGACAAAGACTAGTAGAAAAGTTCACATCTAATCAGTGCTGGACATACAGGCAAATTACTGAAACTTGCTTGAGGAAACCAGATTATAAACGTGCCTCGAAAAGCCTGTGACAACCGTGGACAAAGACTAGTAGAAAAGTTCACATCTAATCTGCTGGACATACAGGCAAATCACTGAAACTTGCTTGAGAAAACCAGATTATAAACGTGCCTCGAAAAGGGGAGTGAAGTTGCATTTTTGGAATTCGCTCATGGGTAGCACCTTTCAAGCTCTGGACTAAGAGGTGGACCTGTCTGAAGGAAGAAAGGCGCCTAGGTAAGGCGCTGTGCACGTCCGGCAGGTGTGCGTATGGCGGGCGTCGCACGTGCCCGGGTGGGCGCAGCTGCCCGCCACCCGCCACCTGCATCGGTATCACCATCCACCTGCGAGACGAGAAGACGGCGTCTCTGCAGCTGCTTCCGCAACAGGTCGAGAGCGGCGCGCGCCTCTTCCGGCAGTCGCGGCACGACTCCCGCGCACTGTGCCACGCGTCATACCGTCCGGTGTATCAGGGAAGTACCCGCGCCGGCGTCACTAGTGTTTGCATCACACGCCGACGCGACGCTCGGCTTCGTCACAGTAGCGCGTCAGCATTGCGCGGGAACAGTCGCACTGCGGCACTTCCTCGCGCCAGTTCTCTTGTGCAGTTCCTAAGGGTGAGTTCCGTCTTTGCTGCTACCAGTTTTGTTTGAAAACGTTATAACATGGAACTTAAGGACGGTGGTTTGTTAAAGATTAGGTTGTATGACTATGATATGCGGAAATCGAATGATAGTTGGTCAGAAATACCAGTTGAGCTTCGGGTTCAGGTTCTGGGTTTAAATTTAACTTCTGCTGCGATGTGCCCAATCACGGAGCCCAATGTGCAGCATCGATCACATGTTCTCGTTTCAGGTGCTAAACAGACAGAAATTCAATCTTCTGAGGGTCGTTCCGAAAGTGATGCCTCTATTTTTTTATTCATGGCAGCTACAGGGCCGACCGCGGTGGCCGAGGGGACTGAGGCGCTCCAGTCACGGTCTGCACGGCCACTACGGTCGGGGGTTCGAATCCCCTCTCGGGCATGGATATTTGTGCCGTCCTTAGGATAAGCTAGAAGATAAGTAGTTTGTAAGTTTAGGGACTGATGACCCTGTAGTTAAGTCCCATAAGCTATACAAACATTTGAATTTTTTTTTCCTTTTCTTTTCTTTTTTTCTTTTTTTTTCTTTTTCTTTTCTTTTTTTTTTTTCTTTTTTTTTAGCTACTGGATATACCTAAGTCATAACAACACTGCTAAATTAACCAATATTTGAGCTTGACTCCTTTATTTTACCACATAGTCACCACTATTCGTTATTTTCTTTTGCCAACTAAGAACCAGAGGCTGCATGCTGCGCTTGTAAAAGTCGGAACCAGCTGAGGCTAACCAGTTCCTCACAACCATTAGTTGGGACACCGCGTCTCATGTGGTGACGATGCTATTCAGTTTCTTATACATCCAGCAGGTCCCGACAATTCCCATTCGATGAGTTTTTTAGTTGTTCTCCAACCATCCGTGGGACACATTTAGAACAGACTCTGCGATAACAAGGATGTTCCAACATTGTTTCAAAGGTATTTCTGCGGAGATTCAGGTTTGCTCACAATTCTCCCGATCAGCGCGGATGAGCAGGCTCTTTATTGCGATGAATTACAACTGCCGGACGCGGTGGCCGAGCTGTCTGCGGCGCGCCAGTCACGTTCAGCACGGCCACTACGGTCGGGGGTTCGAATCCCCCCTCGGGCATGGATATTTGTGCCGTCTTTAGTGTTAGCTAGTTCATAAGTAGTTTGTAAGTTTAGGGACTGATGACCACGTAGTTAAGCCCCATAAACTATACAAACATTTTGAATTACAACTGCGCAGGGTCGACCGGGCCGTAGCTTGTCATGCTTGAAAATTCCGTGCCCATGGCCTCGCATTGCTCACGTCTATTCTCACGTCTCCATACATCTTTTAGCAAACGTTGACGGATTTCATTCGGCCCAATTTCTTGTTCAGTGAGGAATGCAGTTGCACACTGCTGTTTTACAAGCGCGTCCACACCAGACTCCATTTTTGAACACTCCTCTGCTGACTCCAACTACCGCGAAACAACGGTAACACTTGCAAATGAAAGGGGGAAGTTCAAGCATTAGCACTATAGCTACAAAATTTGGGCACGGACATCCGAAGTCACCACCACAAAAAAATAGGAGGCATTATTTTCGGAACGACCCTCGGGAATTAGTGCCATAACTTTCTGTGTAGTTTAAAGAATAAATTGGGATTGTATTGAGGAAGCTTAGGGTTTGACGTCCCGTCGACGGTCGGGTCGTTAGAGACGGAGCACGAGCTCCGGTTGTTTATTTGGGGATGGGGAAGGAAATCGGCCGTGCCCTATCAAAGGAATGACGCCGGCATTTGCCTGTAGTGAGTCAGGGAAGCGCGTGAGACCCTACTGTGGATGAGCGGAGGAGGGTTTGAAGCACCGTACTCCCTAATAAGAGTCCAATGTGCTGACAATTTCGCCACCTCGCTTTCTCTCTCGTGATAAACGTCCACCAGTACTGCTCGTAATATACAGAAAATTTCTGTTGTCCTAGAGGAAAAGAAAAACGTATAATTGTATGCGTAACTTCTTGTGCATCTGAACAGCCCCACCAACTCAAATATGATAAACCCATACGGAGCGATGGTTGGTTCTAGCTTATTCCCCTACTGATGGCGACCTCGGACGATTAATTGTAAGATAAAAAAATAGCTTTATTATTTCAAAGAATTCTCGAATAATTCGCCTGAAGTGAATAAGAGGAACCACGAACGACTCAAATTCTTTGCATACGCTGAGGATTTGAAACTCTAGCCAACATCCTTCTTAAGTTATCAGTTTTGAAATGCTGTGTATTTTACACCCGCCGTCAGTTTATACAAAAATACGTAAAGTATTTTGTTCAACTGTTATAGAAATGGGTTTTAAAATTGTAACCATTTGCTGTTAAATTAGTTTTGTTGTTAACGGTTTCAGGCACTTACAGTTAGTGCCTTTCTCCATTGGCGCCCATATATGCTGAACCATGTTGAGACTGCACAGATGAGGTTACCAATATATATGTCCGAAGAAGGGCACTAACTACCGGTTACAATAAAAGCCATTCAACTGCACCTGGTCGGGGCTCTTTTAAAACAAAAAAATAATTTACGACCCGCATTCAACTACTTCTACACCACAGTTTGACTCATTGACAAACATAATTTTGATAATCACCTTGTAATCGTTTTCTTATACATATGGCCGGTAAGAAAATTAACGGCCCCGTAACAATCATCGTAAAAAAACATACAAGGTATTTATAAAAGTTAATTAAGTAGCAAGTAGGATAGTGGTAAAGTGGTAGCGGGTCACACTGAAGATACATGCACAGTGTTTGGTCGCGCGATTTGTTTTGTATTAACACTTTTTACACTTACTAAGTAAAACAAAGTTCAATCGCCTGTTTATTTATCGGGCCATTCCATTCAGGCAGAATAACGAAAGTTTGCTGTTCACTGATTTGTATTGAGAGACGAGAGTTCCAACGCAGAGAATACCATTTTTACTGACCATCATTACCGTAACGGGGAGCCGCTGTGGAATGACCGAGCGCTCTAAGGTGCTTTGCTGCGGAGTGCGCGGTTGCCGGGCGTCGGAAGTTCGAGTCCTTCCTCGAACATTGTGTGTGTGTTGACCTTAGGTTAGTTTGTTTCAGTAGTTTGTAACCTCAGCAGTTACTTCTCATAGATTTACAAATATTTGAACATTTCGTAACGGGGACTGTAGGTTCTTTTTGAGTGTGCAGAAATATACATTCAATTGGCAGGAGGACACCACAGAACTGCAGAAACGCCATAACAAATCTAGACTCGCAATTGCTGTGTCAGCAGACGTTGGCGACGTAAAAATAAAATAAAAATAAAAATTGTATAGTTTTTCTTACTTTCATTCCATAATATCATATGATACAATATTTTGGGGTAACTCCTAAAGTCAAACAGAAGTTTGAGTTCCAAAGCATGTAATAAGTATTATTTGTGGAGTAAATTCATTACGGTCGGGGGTTCGAATCCCCCCTCGGGCATGGGTATTTGTGCCGTCCTTAGTATAAGGTAGTTAAGTAGTTTGTAAGTTTAGGGACTGATGACCCCGTAGTTAAGTACCATAAGCTTAACAAGCATTTGAACATTTAGTAAATTCACGGACATCTTTAAGAATCCTCTTTTCCAACAAATAGTTCAGTTCATATATATAATACTAAAAGAAAAACTATCTACACAAGGACTTGAAAAGCACTTACTTCAGTTAATAAAGGGTTCTACTACTCAGGAACAAACGTTTCCAATAATTTGCCACCAGCCATAAAAATTCAGCTACAAATAAAGATCAGTTTAAGAGGAACTAGTGGCCAACTCTTTCCACTCCATTGATAGGAATTTTTGAATAGTACCAAGTGACGTATGTATTCATACTGATCGTATTATTATTTCAGTTTAAAAAATTTCGTGTTCCACATCCACGAGGATCTCCTCAATACGGATCTAAGGAACGATTGGAACGAGCAGCTAATCTAATGCTGCCAGATCAATGGAATGTAGCGAAAGTTGCTGCTGTACGATCCTGTTCCACGACAAAAATAACAGGACTAGAATGCTGCTAGGTTCAGTTCCAAGTGGTAAGGTGGTCCTAGGAGTAAAGTTAAGTGTGTTCTGTGGCTTGCTAAATTTGAATCTGTGACACGTGTTCAGCCTGAATATCGTGGTGTGTAGAGTCCCTCGTAAAAAATAACATTAGACGGTTGGGATCAATATTTGAAGGAAACTGGCAGTTTGTTGGACCAAAAAACGTTCTGGTAGACCTTCGGTCTTATGAGGTTGTGTGTACAGTGTTCATATCAACGACAGTGATCGTTTAAATGAGTGATTTACAGACGCTATTCGATCTATTACGCCGGCGGCGGTGGCCGAGCGGTCTGCGGCGCGCCAGCCACGTTCTGCACGGCCACTGTGGTCGGGGGTTCGAATCCCCCCTCGGGCATGGATATTTGTGCCGTCCTTAGTATTAGCTAGTTCATAAGTAGTTTGTAAGTTTAGGGACTGATGACTCCGTAGTTAAGTCCCATAACCTCTAGAAACATTTGAACATTTCGATCTATTACACCTGATTTCCTTCAACGCATATGGTATGTAAATAGAATATCGTTTAGATGCGTATAGAGCGGCATTGAGTCACGTCGAACTGTACTGAATAGGTACGCAAACTTGGAGAGTTTTTCATTCATTTGTTGAAGATTTCACATTTCCATCTTATTTCATTACCTTTCTGTGGTTGCTTATAACTGCATAAAGACAGTTATATTCGTGGTGTATAAGGAATGCTTTCGTTTTAAATATTTCGTTACAGGAGAGGAATCAGACAGGGTATGACGACACATTGAAGTGAAACTTAGCAAGAAACATGTAAGCATCAGTTACTAGCGGCGATGACTCAAACTTATTAGTTATTCAAGATTCTATCTGCTTCACAGTATAGTGTGGAATATTGTTGCGAGTATAGTTCTTTCGTCTTCAACGATACGCTCGATAAAGGCATTTAAATTCGCGTGCGGGCGGTGTGTGTGTGTGTGTGTGTGTGTGTGTGATAGATAGAAAGAAAGAAAGAGAGAGAGAGAGAGAGAGAGAGAGAGAGCGGGGAGAGAGAGATTGGGAGGGAGGATTGGACTTACGTGTAAATGAATCTTGGCGCGCTGCGTCAGAATGCCACTAGATGACGTTTAATGTGAAGTGTTGCAGGACATAGGTATGATATGGTGGCTCAGTATAGTAGAGTGAAGTCACATTGTCGACTCGAGCGAGTACGTTGCCTTGACCTGCAGACATGCAAGCTTTTTATGAAGTTTATTTTGTGAGCGGGACGATTATCACATCGCTGCAGCTGTCTGTTGGTAGCATTCGTGGTGACTCAGCGGCATCTGGTAAACGTAGACGACGAACGTTACTTTTTTGTGATCCAATTAAGGTTAGTAATGTTGTCGCTTTAGGGTAATAAAGTTGGAAAATTAACTCAAATATCAAAGTCTGTATAGCAGCTGTTCCACCAGGAAATGTCTGCTGCGCTACCGATAATTATTTTCGTCGTGATGTAGTAAAGTCTACCGTAATTGCTAAGTAAAAATTGAAAAAAACTGTAGTACGTTTCTTCCAAGAACAATAGCAGTGTTAATACAATAAACTTGTTGGTGTTGTAGATGAATTGTGACTACCACCATTCTGCGCGGTACTGCTGTTTAGCGTCAACATTGCAGTTGTGTAAGAGCATTATACGTCTAATTCTGTTGAAGTGGTTCGTTCCAAGCAAAAACGTAGCTCGCTAGAATACTTGTTCGGGGTGATTTAGATACAACCCGTCTCATTTCGCAGAAAAAAACCAGATTATGATGCTGCCATTCCAGTTAGGGTTACTATTGTTAATCACCTTACAAGACAAAGTAGACGAACTTGAGTGCTCGTTCTTGAACAGTCCTTCATAGTGCTCAATTAACTAAATACTTTGTGCCGGAACGCACCCCTTACAAAAGAAAGTGGGATAAAATCACGTTTTGATTTTTAAAAGTTTCCCCGTACCTGGGCAGTGGTATATTGTTTAATTAAGATTTAGTACACGCGGGCTATAATCTAAATTCAAAGTTCAAATATTTGTATAGCTTATGGGACTTAACTACGGGGTCATCAGTCCCTAAACTTACAAACTACTTATGAACTACTTACGAACTAGGACGGCACAAATATCCATGCCCGAGGGGGGATTCGAACCCCCGACCGTAGTGGCCGTGCAGACCGTGACTGGAGCGCCTCAGTCCTCTCGGCCACCGCGGCCGCCGGCTATAATCTCTGGTACCTACGTGTGCCGGTAAGTTTTATATATACCGATTAAAAAACAACTGTAGAAGAAGCTGGAACGCCGTTCCGGCCGAAATTAAACACTGGTCCTTGCACTAGCAATGGAGGGTAAATCTTTTTTGATGATCTCTCTCTCTCTCTCTCTCTCTCTCTCACACACACACACACACACACACACACACACACACACACACACACACACACACACACACGGTTAAAGCCATCGGCCGGAGATCCCAGTACTCACATTGATGACAGGGTAACCTCTCGCCGAAGGACAGAAGTTCTCTGCGAGAACGGCGTAAGGACAAACTGTGGTGACTCAGTAGAAGGAACTTGGCAAGGTTACAGCAACGTGTTTGAACTGCAGTGCCTTAGTCACACACAAGCGTGCTCGTTCGCGAATGACGAGGTTAAGTACTTCTCGTAACTTCGTTTGAGGACGAGCAAGAAGGCAGCCTGGAATTTTTGAAATACTTTTCGCGGAAGACGATAGACGAACCGTTTAATTCAAATCGACTAGATAGCGAATTAGATTTAGCTGACTGCTTGTAATTTGAGTTATCGCTTATCAATGCAGCTGCATCGTTACATCGATGCCATTCCTCTCGGCATCTCTTTGCAAACACCTCGTACTAGAGCGCGCTGTAAGAAATGTCTGAAAAGGCTGCGCTTTTGATCGCGATTTAAATTTTACGTTAAAAAATCTTTTTCTGGGACGTATTTGAAGCGTGTGATTTCTATGCTTTAAATTTGGACGAATCGTTTCAACGTTGCACGAAGATTGATAACTGAATAAAGTGCCTATAATAATAGTAATCTCTATCTATATAAAAGCGAAAGGACACTCAATTCACTCACTTTCTCATTCACTCTCTGACTGAATATGAAATCTCGAAAACTACTTCACCTATGAAGCTGAAATTTGGCAGGAATGTAGTTTATAGGTAGAAGACGTCAGCTAAGAAAGGGTTTTGCGATGGGGGCGATAGTTCAGGAAATATGACGTCATAAGCAATTAAAACTTCTCCGTCTTGCGGCAGTGATAGTGTGACTTTATCAGTCCACAATTTGAGGAGAGCACTTAGCGACTTGCAACAAACTTTCAACGTAATTTCAAACCTTTAGGAAACATCATTAATAGTTATTATGTTGTTCGGTCCGGTGGTCTTGGAGTAAAGCGCACGATTGGAAACCGAAGGATCGCGGGTTTGAAACCCGGTCGTACTTGGATTTTTTCAGTCTGCGCTGTAACCCATCCCTCACCTGCCAACAATGTTAGGGACTCGCAAGTCGCTGAAGTGGCATCTAATTGAAAGACTTGCACCAGGCCACTGAGCCACACAAAATTATAATTACCTAATTATTATGATGATCTTACTATTCTCCCTCTCTCGCTCTCGCCCCAGTTGGTTTTGTCCCGTACATGACTCACTTGTTTCTTATTAATTAATTAATTAATTAATTCACTTGCTACATTTGTTTTGTTTCAGGGCCGTCAAAGCCTTTCGACAAGTTCTGTATGTTGATCCAGGGTTCTCCCGTGCCAATGAAGTCCACCTCCGTTTGGGGTTGATGTTCAAAGTGAACAATGACTGGGAATCTGCCTTAAAACATTTACAATTAGCTCTGATAGACGCCAGCCCTTGTACATTTTCTAAGTTAGAAAGTAAGTATAGTGAAACTGTAATTGAATGTTTTAGAGTTAGTCCAAACTGGGTTGTTTTATTAATGTGAGATAAATAAAAATCACTTTTTTATTTGCCTACAGTTCGTTTTCATATTGCACATTTGTATGAAGTTCAAGGAAAATACAAAAGTGCTAAAGAAAACTACGAGCAACTGCTTCGTGAAAAAGATTTACCAACGCACTTGAAAGCTGACATATGCAGACAATTAGGTAATGTATAACTTCTTTAGCTAATACAATACCAGTTGTTTATTTTGTGAAGAGTTTTTTTTTTTTAAATATTCCTCTCTAGAATGGATTTTACACGGACAATTAACATTTCCATACTATAATATACTTTTGTCCATTGAAAATGCAATACCAGAAATGCCCTGAGATATTATGGCCAGGCAGGGAGGCCAAGGCAGCAATGCAATCCAATGGTTGATGAAGTCTTGAACATTATTTGCTGTATGTGAACACATTATCTGGTTACAATGTGTCTGTTGGCAACCTGCGAAAGTATGGGAGGACTCCAGGTTCCTACACTTCAGAGGTGTAATGCTGACTGGTTAGTGTACTAGCAGTGTCACCCAATACCACCCTAAACCTTAAACTAGATTCTAGACTAGTATGGTATTAGATAACAGTTTTAACAGTTCTTCACTGTGTAGTTCCCAGATTCTAATCTGACAATTTTGGTGGTGCAGGCAGAGTAAGGATGCATCGGTAAAAGCAATGTTCATTGTTTACCTCACTATTGCAGGCTCCAATGCCTTTGGAATTAACTCAGTGGTAAATGCTGCAATGATAACTTTGAAGACAGTTAGTTTACTCTGCTGAAACTGATGTTGAATGCACACAGCTTGTTGTGTAACAGACCAAATTTGCTACGATACATTTTGTGATGTGGCAGAGAAATTCATCACAGCCACGTGTACAAAGCGTTGGTCATTATGTTGTGTAACAGTTTAGTGGGTTGTTGTTCCTCCTTGCATCCAGCAAATTACAGATCGTAACACAGTTTCTTGTTTACATCTGACATGACACAGATTTCTTTGAAAGATTGTCCACAATCCCCAGTGCAAACTGTTCTTCCTTGATAAAACCTCTGAAATGTTTTCAAAGGATGCTCTCTGTTTCCTATAAGGCTACAGAAACTGTTGACACACAACATCCGCACAAATGAGAAATTCTAGTGCGCCCACATGGCTATCTGCTCGCCCATTTTATAGTGCTTATACTTGGAACTATTGGTGCCCATGATACACCCTATGCTGTAGTGCTGCGAATCAAGTGCATCTCTTGTTGCTGCAAATGCGTTCTGTAAACTTTACATGATTTGGATGATTTCTTGAGGGTGTTGCATTTTGGGTGGGCAGAAGTGTATAAATGAAGAACAATCTAACATAAAGTAATATACATAAACAATCCCCTCTCTCCTTCGACTGTGAAACTGGCTTCTGTACCTCAAAGTAGGGGGGAATTCTGAATGATATGTAGGTTTATACCTTTCTAATAAGTCACATTAGTGTGACTAGGTTTACAAGGAAATGAGGCAATATTACTAGCCCACAACTATATGTAAACAAAAATTGACTGAAGAAGACAGCAAAAAAACATGAAAATTATTTGGTTGGGCAATAAGTGGCTTAATCATTTTTGTAAGTTTTTATGCTGTTTCATAATCAGTCAGTATATCATCAAGACCTTTCTTTAGTTATTTTTATCTTTCTTTATTGCAGTTACAGCTCACATTTTAAGTTCTATGGTTCCTAAATTCAAGAAAATTTGAGTAAGCAGTCAAAAAATTTTGTGAGCAAAATCACTTAGACATTGACAGTATTGTGTACCAGTAATTAATCAACATTGCATTGTTACTGTAAAATACCAGTCCCACTAACTTATTGCCCTTTGTTTGACATATATTTTATTAATTTAATATTCAATAAATGCCAAGTTGCACTGAGATTCATAATTCACTTTAAACTCTAAGTCCTCCTACAACTTGCTGGTCAGTTCAGAGAAGGCAACTGCATACTATTTCCATTGGAACCTTTCCTAGTAAAGCACTTTAATGTTAAAACTAGTATTCGGATTTATGACTTTGTCAGTCTTTATATTATTCAGTAGCTTTAATTACAGTTGATACAGTGACTATTGCTTAACATTAATTGCTACTGTTTTTGTTTTAATTGTAAGATGCTCACTGCAGTCTTATTATAGGTGTTCCAGAGTGAGTGAGTGAGTGTGTGTGTGTGTGTGTGTGTGAGAGAGAGAGAGAGAGAGAGAGAGAGAGAGAGAGAGAGAGAGAGAGAGAGAGAGAGCGCAGCTAAGTGGCCGGCCGCGGTGGCCGAGGAGACTGAGGCGCTTCAGTCATGGTCTGCACGGCCACTACGGTCGGGGGTTCGAATCCCCCCTCGGGCATGGATATTTGTGCCGTCCTAGTTCGTAAGTAGTTTGTAAGTTTAGGGACTGATGACCCCGTAGTTAAGTCCCATAAGCTTTACAAACATTTGAACATTTTTAGCAGCTAAGTGGTAAAGTGCCTGACTACAAATCCGAAGGTCATGGGTTCAATTCCTGGTCATATCTATTATTTTTTATCTGTTATTTATTACTTCTTCACTTTAGGTAATGTTTTTGATGTGAAAAATTAATTCAGTAGATTTTTGGAATCCATATTAAACGTAGGTCCCCCTATAACTGTCTAGGTGAATCAGTTCAGAATTCAGAAACAGACAACGGCATATTACTTCCCCAACAGGGCAATGCCTAACAACATGTTGTGTTGTTCTAACCAATCTTCATACTGACGAATGCTGTTACTTCTATACAGTGGAGAAAATGCACTAAGGAATTTGCAGCTATTACCTTCCCCTGCCCTATCCCAACTGAACTACTGATCGATCTATAATAAAATTATTGAGATGAAAACTTGGGGACTTCCTTTCTTTTCTTCCTATTGCTCTGAACAGGTGTGATCGAAAACTTAATAATGTTAAGTCCAGGCTGGAATTCAACACTATAATGAAGAGTTTGTAACTCACTGCAGACATGTTTGTTCAGCTGTGACAGGCACATAAAGACACTCATACACACATAACTTGGAAGTTTTTGGCCACACCTTTGGCAGAAAGAGGCACACTCTCATTAATACAAACACAGCTGCACAATTCACAAGCACACAACTGTCATCTATGGTTCAGGTGTGTGTGTGTGTGTGTGTGTGTGTGTGTGTGTGTGTGTGTGATAAAGGCTGTGTCTGTAATCTTACTATTTACATGTTTGAGTGTTTTTTTTTTATGTGCCAATCACAGCTTGATGAACATCACTGTGGTAAGTTGTAAACTACTTTCATTATATTGTCAAATACTTAATAAGATAAACAACTAGAGTATCTTGTGGATTGTAACTTTGACCTTACTCTGAATACCACTCAACTGTTTGTCACTGTCATAAAATCTATTGAAATAATTTGTTGTTCCACAATCTGGTGGCTAATCTGGCCTTTCAAAATGATTTATGTAAATTATTTATATTCATTTTCAGGTTGGATGTATCATTGTGTTGACTCCTTGGGAGATAAGAATCACCGTGAAAGTTTAGCTATACATTGCCTACAGAAGTCGATTGAAGCTGATCCTAAATCTGGCCAGTCCCTTTATCTTCTGGGACGTTGTTTTGCTAGCATTGGGAAAGTGCATGATGCATTTATTGCTTACCGTAATTCTGTTGAAAAATCTGAAGGCAATGCAGACACCTGGTGTTCAATAGGGTATTGCAACTTGAAAATTACTTTCTTTACAGTGTAAAATTGTTTACACAGTCTCTTCAACATTTTTTGTTCTGTTTCAGTGTCCTTTACCAGCAGCAAAATCAGCCTATGGATGCCTTGCAGGCATACATTTGTGCAGTCCAACTTGATAAAAGTCACACTGCAGCATGGACTAACCTTGGTATGCAAAATGTTTTTCTTTCCTTCTACTGTTCTATTAACTTGCAGTTTGCCCAACACACAAGTCCACCTTTGACATCTACTAACCTGAACCCTTTACCTTCCCCCTCCCCAACCCTTCCCTGTCATATGCACATGTTTTAAAACAATGAGAACTTGGTGTTCCAATTATATGAGCTTGTGTTATGTAAGTAGACAAAGAGAAAGGAAGTATAATTTTCTATAATCAAACAGAGGGCTCTAGTGAAGGGATTGAAGCACTTCAGAAAGCCAGTTCTTGAACATTCCTTGTGTTCAATACTGAACATTCCATTTATATCATATTTCCAATTAGGTGCACATAATTTGAACAGTTGGTGTTCTCGAATGAAATTAGTAGATAAATAGCCGGTAATTATATCATCATGAAATAAAATTTGCTTTTTTTGTTACTTCCCTGTACATAAATTATTATTATGGAGCACATGAAAACTTGTATTTTTGAGTTTATCTCAGTGAGATAAACTATGAAACAGGTTTTAATCATTGTATACCTTGTGGGACAACTGGGAGATCTGAGAAAAACCCAAGAACTATTTCATCAAGGAAATATGTTAAAAGTCTCCCCATTCCATTATTGTGATATGGTACAGCAACCTTTTTGAAGTCAAATTTCTTTTATAAAGTACTGTGCTGGTTGCAAAAATCTGTTTTTACTCAGATATGACATAATAAAAGTTCATTTCAATAATTGGTTCAGTTTAACCCAGTATCAGTTTCTTTTAGTGCTACTGTAGCTTCAGGGATTTCATTATTATGGTCTCTGTATGATATCCTATGACTGCATTTTATCTTTTAATCAAATCACCCTATATCACAGGGTGGGCATACCATTATTACCAAAGATTATAACAATCTTTTAGTGCCAATTTCAGCATTCTTTTGTTGCTAGAGTAATATTTCCTAAGTTATAATCTTTTAATTTTGTCACGTAAATAAGGTCTTGTATGTACTAGTTCTCTTCTTTTTTAGGTATTTGAAGATCCTTAACCAGACGAAATATGTCATATCTGAATAAAACAGATTCTTGTAACCAAATCAGTCTTTTAGTCAATAAATGGAATGAATGTGTGTGTGTGTGTGTGTGTGTGTGTGTGTGTGTGTGTGATATATATATATATATATATATATATATATATATTATAGAAGGAGACCTTCCAGGTAGGAAAATGGTATAAAATAAAGATTTTTGACTTACCTAAAGTACAGGCTGGTCGATAGGAACACTAAACACACACAAAAACACACAACCATTCGAGCTTTCGCCACCAGTGGTGGCTTCTTCGGGAAAAAGAGGGAGGAAGGAGAGGAGAAAGGAAAGGATATGGGTTTTAAGGAAGTGGAAAAGGAGCCATTCCAATCCCAGGAGTGGAAGGACTTACCTTAGGGGACAAAAAGGAAGGTAAACAAATACACACACACTCACACATATCCACATCCAAACACACTTAGGCAGACATTTGTAGAAACCAAAGAAGTTGGACAGAGATCTCTGTCCAACTTCTTTGGTTTCTACAAATGTCTGCCTAAGTGTGTTTGGATGTGGATATGTGTGAGTGTGTGTGTATTTGTTTACCTTCCTTTTTGTCCCCTAAGGTAAGTCCTTCCACTCCTGGGATTGGAATGGCTCCTTTTCCACTTCCTTAAAACCCATATCCTTTCCTTTCTCCTCTCCTTCCTCCCTCTTTTTCCCGAAGAAGCCACCACTGGTGGCGAAAGCTCGAATGGTTGTGTGTTTTTGTGTGTGTTTAGTGTTCCTATCGACCAGCCTGTACTTTAGGTAAGTCAAAAATCTTTATTTTATACCTATATATATATATATATATATATATATATATATATATATATATATATTATAGAGGAAAAATTCCTAACAGGAAAAATATGGTAAAAAATAGATAAGGTACACTTACCAGGCGAAGGGGCACAGGCAGTAATAGCAACAAATAAACACACAGACACACACACACACAAAAATGCTAGCTTTCGCAGCCTAGCTGCTTCATCAGGCAGAAGGGAAGGAGAGGGAAAAGGAAATGATGAGGGTTTTAAGGAAGGGGGTAAGGAGCCATTCCAATCCCGGGACAGGAAAGACTTACCTTGGGGGAAAATTGGAAGGTAAATAAATGCACATACACCCACACATTTACACAGACACAAGTACACTTAGGCAGACATACTGTAGAACTGTAGAAAGCAAAGAAGCCCCTTCTTTGCTTTCTACAGTATGTCTGCCTAAGTGTACTTGTGTCTGTGTAAATGTGTGGGTGTATGTGCATTTATTTACCCTCCATTTTTTCCCCCCAAGGTAAGTCCTGTCGCGGGATTGGAATGGCTCCTTACCCCCTTCCTTAAAACCCTCATCATTTCCTTTTCCCTCTCCTTCCCTTCTGCCTGATGAAGCAGCTAGGCTGCGAAAGCTAGCATTTTTGTGTGTGTGTGTGTGTGTGTGTGTGTGTGTGTGTGTGTGTGTGTGTGTGTGTGTTTATTTGTTGCTATTACTGCCTGTGCCCCTTCGCCTGGTAAGTGTACTTCATCTATTTTTTACGTATATATACCTCGGTGTGGGTGCGTGTATATGTGGGTGTGTGTGTTTGTTTACCTATCCTTTTTCCCCCTAGGTAAGTCTTTCCTCTCCCGGGATTGGAATGACTCCTTACCCACTCCCTTAAAACCCTCATCCTTTCTCCTTCCCTGCTCTTTCTGAAGAAGCAACCTAGGGTTGTGAAAGCTCATCGTGTGTGTGTGTGTGTGTGTGTGTGTGTGTGTGTGTGTGTGTGTGTGTGTTTATATTGCTGTCTACGTACCGGTGCTCTTTCACCTGGTCCACATCTATTTTAGAGGTTGTTTAACTTACCCAAAGCTCAGGCTCATTGACAGACACAAAACACAAATAAAAGCAGACACAAACAAAGATTCAAGCTTTCACAACCATTGGCTGTGTCATCAGGAAAAGAGGAAGGAAGGAGGGGAAAAAGGGAAGGATGCAGGTTTTAAGGGAGTGGATGAGGAGTCATTTCAATCCTGGGAGTGAAAGGACTTACCTTAGCAGAAAAAAAGGAAAGGTAAACAAACACCCATATACATACACTCGCAAACACACCAAGGCAGAAATTTGTGGAAAATATAATTCTGGAAATATTTCACTCTTTTAGTTAAAGAGTTAAAGTTAAAGTTACTTTTTGTATCTGCTGTCTGCCGATACCAGAATTGTCATAACAAGAACTGCTTTCAATGAGTGTGATGTCTCGAGAGTTAACATTTCTAACAGGTCATGGGCAAAATTTGGAAACAGTTGTTAAAGAAGCATTGCTTTCCTTCTACGCAAGATGAATTGTGTTAATAGTGAGAATGTGGTATGAATCTCTTAATCACAAACCATTTGACTCCCATTCAAAACCTAACACATGGGGTCCAGCCATTTAAAAATTTCAGTCTCAAAGGTCATACTTTCATGTGTTACTATGGTTTTGATCAACAGCATACTCAATATTTTCATACAAAACTGTGAAATATTTTACAGAATTAAATAATGAGAAATAACATTCATATAAATTACATCGGAGTCATCATTAAAAAGAACTGAAATATACATGAGCAGCACTTATGAAACAGAAGTAGTGAAAAAATCACTCTCTTGCTGTATACATCTGATTTATGATTGTCCGTTCTTACATCAACTGTTGCACTGTTACCAACATCTATGTGTCATGAAAAATATGCCGACACTGTATATGCTTTTAACTGTGGGAAGTTTTAGGCTGGTGTCTTGCACATTAACCTTTTGACGGCCTGATAAATTTCACTGCTTCAAGGGAAAGTACATTGTCACATACAGTACTGGCTATTAAAATTGCTGCACCAAGAGGAAATGCAGATGATAAATGGGTATTCATTCGACAAATATATTATACCAGAACTGACATGTGATTACATTTTCGTGCAATTTGGGTGCATAGATCCTGAGAAATCAGTACCCAGAACGACCAGCTTTGACTGTAATGGGCTTGATACGCCTGGGCATTGAGTCAAACAGAGCTTGGCTGGTGTGTACAGGTACAGATGCCCATGCAGCTTCAACACAATACCGTAGTTCATCAAGAGTAGTGACTGGCATATTGTGATGAGCCAGTTGTTCAACCACCATTGACCAGAGGTTTTCAGTTGGTGAGAGATCTGGAGAATATGCTGGCCAGGGCAGAAGTTGAACATTTTCCATATCCAGAAAGGACCGTACAGGACATGCAACATGCAGTTGTCCATTATCCTGCTGAAATGTAGGGTTTCACAGGGATCGAATGAAGGGTAGAGCCAGGGGTCGTAAAACATCTGAAATGTAACGGCCACTGCTCAAAGTGCCGTCAATGCGAATACGAGGTGACTGAGACGTGTAACATCATACCATGACGTGTAACATCATACCATGATGCCAGGTGATATGATAGTTTGGCGGTGATGAATACATGCTTCCAATGTGTGTTCACTGCGATGTTGCCAAACATGGATGCGGCCATCATGATGCTGTAAACAGAACCTGGATTTATCTGTAAAAATGACTTTTGCCATTTGTGCACCCAGGTTTGTTGTTGCATACACCATCGCAAGCACTTCTGTCTGTGATGCAGAGTGAAGGGTAATAGCAGCGATGGTCTCAGAGCTGATAGGCCATGCTGCTGCAAATGTCATCGAACTGTTAGTGCAGATGGTTGTTGTCTTGCAAACGTCCCCATTTGTTGACTCAGGGATCGAGACGTGGCTGCACGATCTGTTACAGCCATGCGGATAAGAAGCCTGTCATCTCAACTGCTAGTGATACGAGGCCATTGGGATCCACCACAGCGTTCCTTATTGCCCTACTGAACCCACCAATTCCATATTCTAACAGTCATTGGATCGTGAGCAGCAATGTCATGATATGATAAACCGCAATCACAATAGGCTACAATCCGACCTTTATCAAAGTTGGAAATGTGATGGTATGCCATTTCTCCTCCTTACACGAGGCATAACAACAACGTTTCACCAGGCAACGCCTCCAACTGCTGTTTGTATATGAGAAATCGGTTGGAAATTTTCCTCAGTTCACCACATTGTAGGTGTCATCATCGGCGGCAACCCGTGTGTGAATGCTCTGAAAAGCTAATCATTTGCATATCACAGCATCTTCTTCCAGTCAGTTAAATTTGGCATGTGTAGCACGTCATCTTCGTGGTGTAGCAATCTTAATGGCCAGGAGTGTATAACAGAAAAATTGCGTTTCATATGGAAAAAGTATTTTCACTGGGAATCCCAGTATATTTTATTATTTATTTTACTTCCGAAACACCACCTTCATGACCTAGGTCGTGAACCACCTTTCCCTCTATTCCCATCCTTTATTCTTCCCTTCTCTCCCACCTGACGAAGGAACTCTGTTCCGAAAGCTTGTCCCTTTGTCCCTTTTTTTCTGTTTTTTCATTTTGTGTTACTATCGGCGGTACAGCACAATGGTAAGTACTGGCCAGCCATTCTATCTCATTTCAACAATATTTATTATCTCTGAGGAGAATTTTCATCATTAATCGAATATTACCTTCGTGGTCTACATCCTTCTTATTGTTTCAACTACTTTTATCTGTTTGCTTTCATTCATAACTTTCGTCTGAACTTTCCATCTCGCCATTGTTGTCTATATTCCTTCTGTAACGTCTTGTAATTAACTATCCTCCCATATATTTCCTACAATTGTGCAATTTTACGCCCACATCCTTTTATTTGATCATTTACTAAACAGTAAATTTTTTAAAGAAACGCCTCCCTTACTGGAGATTGTTGCAACAATCCAACATTGTGGCATTGTTTACAATTTATTTCGACCATAATCCCAGCGACTTTTTCGTTATGGCTACTGTATAATGGCGTTTTTGGTTGTTTATCTGCGGTTTGACCATAAATTTTGTGCCGCTGGTAAGTTTTAAGGTGCCGCCAGCGATCTTTAATGGACGGTAATTACCTTTTTATGTGCAGCTAGCGATCGTTTTTCTGCCGCCTAAAACCCTTTTTTCGGCCCTCTACGACCATTTTTCACTGGCACTTGGCAATTACAATTTCGTAGTAAATTCTTTCGTTGAACTTTTTTATATATTGATTTTTTAAAATATTTTCGATAAATTTTCATCCTATTATAACCCTTTGTGTGTGCGTGTGTGTGTATGTGTATGATATATAACATATTATTATTATTATTATTTCAAACCTATTATCCACCATGTATCCCAACCCTATACCACAGTACCTTCAGTCATTCCGCAAACATGCATTTGCTATAGCCAAACTGCAATCCCACATTCTTTTCCTCCAGTCCTGTTTGTCATTTGGAACAATCCCCAAAGGACTCACTTTAAAAGTTCCCATCTCTGGATGCAATCCTTGTCTCCATCAGTCCCTCCTACAGTTTCAAATTCAGCAGTCCTTAGCTCTCACCCGTCTTATCCTCCAACAGTATGTTGCCTCGTGTAACCACCACTCCCAACAACTCCTCTCTCTCTCCAAAATACTTCTCCTCTCAGCACCTGGCTCAAATAACACACTTGGATCCATAATACAACAAGCCAACTGTAAACTTGAACTGAATGCCGCACAACACCTTAGAAAACTGTCCAAACTACTGGTCCATCATATCAGAAGTGGTATCCCTCTTCCCATAATCCACAGCCACCCACCACACCACCACCCTCAAAACCCCCCACTCATTGGCAACAAACCAAGCCTGGCTTCCCTACTGAATCTTCCAATCCCAGCACACACCCCTCCCAGAACCTATCACAACCGTCACCACATGCAGAAACCACCCAATACCAATTCCAATTCAGTCCTTAACCTCTCATCCAAATCCCTCTCCATTCCAGAAATATCTGTCCTGTCTAAAGGCTTAACCTTCTGTCCTACACCTAAATTTAATCACACTGCCCTGGTCAAAGATCTCCTCTCATTCACCCGTAACCTCAACTGGAAATACCACTTCAGCACCCAGTCACAACCCCCAGGCAGCAGAGCCGCTGTTGAACCCTGTCTTGAACAATTCCGACCTCCCTCCCAAAAAGATCCTCCTGCTCTTCCTCAAAACCATCCCTTGCAGGCATTCCAGGAATTCCTCACATCAAGCATTGCTTCCCAATCCTTCCTGAACAACATACCAACCACTCCTAACATCAACCCAGCTGAATCCAAAGCCATCCGAGAGCTGAAAGCGGACCGCTCCATTGTAATTCTCCCAGCGGACAAGGGTTCCACAACTGTGG